>CM062819.1:588989591-590189591 GCA_031772625.1 Pinus tabuliformis
TTTAATTTCCTCTATTATAGAGTCATTTTCTTTTGGTTTATTTGTTGTGTGTCAGGAAGTGGTAAGGTACTTGTATCTTATTTCCTCCCTGGTGTTTGATTATGGTCATGTGAGATTGATGCAAGTCATAGGTTGTAGGAGATTCTTAGATTCTCAAGCACTCCCATGAAGAGCGCATGTCCTGTAGTTAGAGCTAAATGCCACCCCTCTTCCCACAAGTGTACTCCAGAACTTTTGACCACGCCATTTGCAAGCCCAAACATGTGCAAGTGATAGCCATATAAGGCCATATGGGTGTCTTTTGTGAAAGCATCTCCTAGATCCCTGATGGTGGACGGTCATGACCAGTGTTTTTAGCTTCATTTTTGTGGTTTTTAGTTTTATGGAACCACCGACATCCCCATGGTCGGTAGTAATTCCCTGCCTTGATAAGAATTCTTATGTCTTAAGGTAGTACGCGTGCATCATGAAGGTGGACCTACTAGGACTCATGATTTTTGGGAGAACTTATTATTTTTCCTATAAAGGTGATTACTTATTGTACTTTTCCCTCATTTTCTCTTTATCTTGACACACCTCTTTATTCCCCACGTGGAAAATATCCCTATGTATGTACACCTCTTTGGCCATGGCCATCATTCTTCATGACAATCTCATAGTTCATGATGCATTTGCACTCCCCAAGGCGACATCCCACATCCTCCATGGTAAGGGTTTATTACAACCTCCAACTCTTTATATGAAATGTTATGACAACCTATTGATATTTATCAACTATTTAATTTTTATGATTGTGTCAATAATAATAATATATAACATGCAATTATTCTATACTCATTTAAGTCTATGTTATTTCAATAATAATAATATATTTAAATATAACATAAATTTTGAAATGGGTATTATAATCAACTCATCATTGCAAATATGGGGCAAAATAAACATGTAGTTGCATTATATTAATGAGTTTATTTGCTATTTCAAAAAAGAAACAGTAAAAATTCATGTCCAAGAGTTGACAATATCCTTGTCTCATTGATCCACCATCCACCCTAGAACAAAGCGGTAAAGGCATATTTTCTTTATCAGAAAAAGTATTGAATTGGTGTGAGTTGTCGTTAGGCCCCACCATCTAAGCCACATAAAAGGATCTCCAATTTTATATGACAACACAAAGGACCCTACCCCATGCCCTAATATCCTAACTACTAGATCACATGGCTTTCAACAACACACTCGTGAGTTTGATTCTTATAAACAACGAAATAGGCCTTCTTTAAAGGAAATAATGTTAAAATTTGGGTTCCAGAGGACAAGTGGTTCCCTAAGGCTTTGATCTTTAGCCTAGGGAAAAGTGTCCAAATTTATCTGTACTTTTCTCCTAATGTGACTTTATAAGTGGTAAATTCAATTTAATTTAAAAGTGACTTTATAAGTGGTTGTTACATTCTAATTTAAAGGTGACTTTATTAAAGTCATCAAAGAATTAGAAAGTGAAAAAGTGACTATGGAAATAAAAGGCTAAGTGGGTGAGTTAAAATATAGAAAGTGAGAATTAAATGCACATTTATTCTCATCCCTAGATCTAAATGAATCTCAGCCATTAGATCTTAGGGTAACCCAAAAGGTCATTTAGAGAGTAAAAGCAGAAGAGAAGGAAAAAATATCAATTCATTCTTTCATGAGCATTTGAGAGAAAGAGGATAGAGAGCAATGAGAAAATTTCTGAATAGTGAAGAAGTGAAGGAGAGCAGCAAGAAGTCATTTTAGTAAATCTGGGCTGTAGCATTTATTGGCATGCATCCCAAGGCAAAATTGTACAGCAGGAGAAAGGCATGGAAATTGAGGAAGAGGGACAGAAGCAAGGGCATGAATTTCTAGGGAGGGTTTGGGCAAGATTTTTGAGGTAGTCGTACTGTTGAAATCCGTACAGTCTGTATAGCAGGTTCTGAGCAAGATTTTTGAGGCAGTCGTACTGCTGAAGTCCATACCAGTCATACTTTTGAAATCCATATAGTTTGTACAACATGTTTTGAGCACGATTTTCTAGGCATGCTGTATAGCGTTTAATGATGTTTTATTGCTGGAAAAAAATTCTGTTTTCGTAGTTTGCTAATTGACATGATTTTCGAGGCAGAGTTCAAGCATGGAAATCGAGATAAGTTGTAATTTTCAGTTGCTGGAATTTTTACTGTGCATTTTAGTTTCTCTGTAAAAGAATTTTTAGAAATAAAGAAGAGATCTCAAACTGGTTTTCCCCAAGAGTTGTAGGGGGGTTTTTCCAGGGTCACATTGACCAAAAATCACTGTGTTATTTTATGTGTGTGGCTGTCATAATTTTTCTGTGTTTTATTTTTGCAATTTCAGTAGTTGTGAAATCTCTAAATCTGTGTTTTCAGAAAATAGTCATCAAGATTTTAGAATTTTTATCATGCTTGGATTTAAAACTAAATACATGGAGTGATAAGTAAAACTGATAATTGGAGTGGAGGTTGAAATTCCTCATGGTATCAGAGCTTGGTTGGCTGAAAGGTGCAGTTTGGGACAACAAAGTGAAATTTACAGCAAGTTGTTTTTTACACAGAAAACAGAAACCTTTACCATAGATTTGAAAATTTCAATTTGGTAGGACAGTGAAACATGTCTTTGGGTTTGAGAGTTGAAGACAGGTTGGATGGGCAGAACAACTACAGTGCATGGAAGGAGGGAATCCAAAGCAACTTTGAGGAAGCAGAAGTCAAGGGCATTATGGTAAATACCACATAGAACCCACTAGCAGTACCTGCTGACCCTGTATAGTTGGCAGAGTTTAACAAAATGAATGCTAAGGGAAAAAGATTGATTTTGGAAGGAGTCAAAGATCATGTCATTCGTCACGTGAGAGGAAAGACTTATGCACATGAGATGTGGACAGCCTTGACCAGTCTTTACCAGAGCTCAAATGAAAATAGAAAAATGGTCCTAAATAAGAAATTGAAGGCCATTAAAATGGCTAAGAGACTGACAGTGCTACAACATACCTCACAAAGATCACTTCAGTGAGAGATGAGTTGGTAGCTGTAGCTGAGATCATTGCACCCACTGAGTTGGTGAAGATTGCTTTGAATAGTCTTCCCAAGACTTGGGAGAATTTTGTGGATGGCATTGTTGCATAGGAAAACCTTCCGGTTGGGAGAGATTGTTGGATGATTGCATTCAGAATGAGATTAGAAAGAACCATCTTGGGGTAGCCAAACAGGTGGAGGAGAATGACAATGTGGCACTGTTAGCAAGAGGCAAGAAGGGGCAGAGCAAAAAAGCAAGCTTCCAATAGTGGAGGCAAAGGTAAAGGTAAAGGCAAGCAGCAAAACAAGGAGAAGGACTATTCCAAAGTCAAATGTTGAAATTGTCAAAAGTTGGGACACTATGATGTTGTGTGTCCAGAGAAGAATAACATGAAAGGGAGAGACAAACCCATGGCAGCTTCTCCAAAGATAGAGAGCTTCTCAGAGAGCTTTGATCAAGAGTTTGGGTTCATAGCTTGTGAGGCCACTCATGTAGGATCACCTACCATACAAGTTCAAAGGGAGTGTGCACTCTCCACTACTAGCAGAGCATCTTCTAGCATTTGGTATGTTGACAGTGGCGCTTCCCACCACATGATAGGAGTTAGAGAGTACTTCTCAGAGCTTTCAGAGGATGATAGTGATATGGAGGTAGTACTTGGTGATGAGAAGTCGATGTGGGGACAATGACATTTGATAGGGGACCCAAACCTCCCTTGAAAGTGTCAGATGTTCTATATGTGCCTGGAATGAAGAAGAACCTGATATCCATCTCAGCACTTGAGGACAGAGGGTATGATGTGTTGTTCAGGAGAGGGCAGGTGCTTATATATCCTAGGGGAACTAGAGTGATTGGTGCATGCCATGAGAAGGTGTACAAGTTCTCATTCCAACCCCTGATGGCATTGAGTAGAAGCACCCGAGACAGGACCGACAACAGATCTAACAATTCATAGTTGTGTGAGATTTGGCACCGCAGGATGGGGCGCATGTATCATGGGGCCTTGAGTACATTGCGGGAGATCATCACTGGTGTGCTAGTTTTTAGTTCTGATCACATTGATGTATGCAGAGGATGTGTTATGGGGAAGCTTTCTAGATCCCATTTTCCCATCAGTGATAGCAGAGCAACCGGGATCCTTGACTTGATTCATACCAATGTGAGTGGTTGGATGTCTCATGTGTCCTTGAGTGGCTATGAGTACTATGTTTTATTCATTGATGACTGCTCCAGGAAGACTTGGATTTGTTTCTTGAAGACCAAGAGTGAGGTTTTCAAGCGGTTTCAAGAGTTCAAAGCTCTTGTGGAGACCCAAACAAGTAGTAAAATCAAGGTCCTCTAGTCGGACAATGGAGGGGAGTATACCCTTGGTTAGTTTGTTGATTTTTGTGCTGAGGCAAGCATTAGAAGGGAGTTCATAGTTCCTTACAACCCCCCGTAGAATGGGGTTGCGGAGAAGAAGGACAGAGATTACAGTGTGAGGTCCATCAGTGAGTAGTGGCTCTTAGAGTCAGGTGGGTGGTTCTTTGGGTAGCATGTAGGGTAGTCCGCGGAGAAGTTCACAGGGTAGTCCACTAATGGAGAGTTTGCACAGTGCTTTAGCATCTATAGGCACAGATTCAGGCATGAGGTCAGTTGGCAGGCCTTCAGGAGTTCAGGCTTCTGATGATGATGAGGATTCTTTCACTCTGGTGGGAGAAGTATGCTCAGGGAAGAGGAATCCAAAGTGGCTTCAAGATACCTTGCACGAGGCCACAACAATTTCTAGGCCAAAGAGACAGGTTAGAGAGAGTAAACCACCTGAGCGGTTATGTAGTTACATGCGATTGGTAACAAGCATTGTTGACTCTGAGCCTTCTAGTTATGAGGAGGCAGCCAGCCAGCAGGTTTGGAGAGAGGCCATGATGGAGGAGTATTCTTCTATTATGAAGAACGATGTTTGGGAGGTAGTGTCGAGGCCTGAAGGTAAATCAATTGTTACTTCCAGATGGCTCTACAAGATAAAGCATGCTGCAGATGGCAGCATCAAGAAGTTCAAGGCTCGATTTGTGGCGAGAGGGTTCTCACAGGTAGAGGGAGTTGACTATGAGGAGACCTTATCTCCCGTAGCTTTATATATATATATTCACTCCATTATATCAATTACAGCAGAGAGAGTTGGAAGATCCACAGATGGATGTGAATATTGCATTTCTTAATGGCTTCATTCAGGAGGAGGTTTATATTGAGCAATCATACATCTTTGAGGTGCATGGGAAGGAGTCCCATGGATGAAGATTGAAAAAGGCACTCTATGGCCTGAAGCAAGCTCCTAGAGATTAGTATTCAAGCATTGATACAGACTTGCAGCAATTGGGTTTCACAAAGAGTGAGGCTGATACGAACCTATACTTCATTGTGGTGGGTGAGGAGCCTCTCATTCTGGTGTTGTATGTTGGTGACTTGATCATCACTGGTGCAGAGAGACTCATTGAGGGCTACAAGAGAGATCTTGTTTCAGAGTTTGAGATCAAAGATATTGGCTTGATGCATTATTTTTGGGGTTGGAGGTGTGGCAGGAGGAGGGGAATTTCTTCCTGGGACAAGGGAAGTACATTGTCGATATTCTTAGTAGATTTCACATGGAGGACTGCAAACCCATGTCTACACCTATGATCACTAATTTGAAGAAGCTTCACGTGTCTAATTCCGAGTTGGTGGATCCTACTCTATTCAGACAATTGATTGGTAAATTCATGTATTTGGTCAACACTCGACCAGATATATGTTTTGCAATTAACACTATCAGTCAGTTCATGTGTGAGCCCAAGAGAGTGCATTAGGTGGCTGCAAAACACATTCTTCATTACTTGCAGGGGATTGTGGATTTTGGTTTGGATTATAGACAGGGTGATGGAGTGAGGATGGCAAGGTACATGAATTCAAATTGGGTAGGTTGTGCTTCAGATAAGAAGAGTAATTCTAGCTATTGTTTTGGGTTGGGTTCAGTAGTTGTGTCATGGATCAGCTGGAAAAAACAATCAGTTGCATTGAACTCAGCTGAGGCAGAGTATATGGCTAATAGTTTGGCTAGTTGGGAGGCCATATGGCTTCGCAAGATGTTGTTTGGTCTATTTGGTCAGGCATTGAGACCTTCAGTAATTTACTATGATAATCAGAGTTGCATAAAATTAATGGAGAATCCAATTTTTCATTACAGGTCAAAGCATATTGAGATCAAGTATCACTTCATTAGAGACCATGTCCAAAAGGGAGTTGTCAAGCTTGAGTACATTTCTACAAATGATCAAGTTGCGGACATCTTCGCCAAAGCCTTACCATGGGGCAAGCATGTCTACTTCAGAGACAAGATGGGAGTGGTGAGGAACTCTTTCCTCGGTAAGAGGAAGTGTTAAAATTTGGGTACCAGAGGACAAGTGGTTCTCTAAGGCTTTGATATTTGGCCTAGGGAAAAGTGTCCAAATTTATTTGTACTTTTCTCCTAAAGTGACTTTATAAGTGGTAAAGTCAATTTAATTTAAAAGTGACTTTATATGTGGTAAAGTTACATTCTAATTTAAAGGTGACTTTATTAAAGTCAATGAAGAATTATAAAGTGAAAAAGTGACTATGGTAATAAAAGGCTAAGTGGGTCTTTATTTAAGTGGATGAGTTAAAAAATAGAAAGTGAGAATTAAATGCACATTTATTCTCATCCTTATATCTAAATGAATCTCAGCCATTAGATCTTAGAGTAACTCAAAAGGTCATTTAGAGAGTAAAAGGAGAAGAGAAGGAAAAGAATCAATTCATTCTTTCATGAGCATTTGAGAGAAAGAGAAGAGGGAGCAAGGAGAAATTTTTTTAGCAATGTGGAAGTGAAGGAGAGCAGCAAGAAGACATTTTAGAAAATCTAGGCAGCAACATTTATTGGCACGCATCCCAAGGAAAAACCATACAACAGGAGAAAGGCACAGAAATGGAGAAAGTGGGACAGCAGCAAGGGCACGAATTTTGAGATAGGTTTTGGGCACGATTTTTGAGGGAGTCGTACTACTGAAATTCATATGGTTCGTACAATCCATACAGTCGGTTCCTAGCACGATTTCAAGGCAGGTCATACAACATTTAATGTTGTTTTATTGCTAGCAAAACTTATATTTTGGTAGTTTGTTGATTGGCACAATTTTCGAGGTGAAGTTCAAGCATGGAAATCAAGATAAGTTGTAATTTGTGGTTGCCAGAATTTTAACTTTGTATTTCAGTTTCTCTGTAAAAGCATTTTCAGAAATAAAGAAGAGCTCTCAAAATGGATTTCCCCAAGAGTTGTAGGGTGGTTTTTCCAGGTTCACATTGACCAAAAATCAATGTGTTATTTTTTGTGTGTGGCTGTCATAATTTTGTTGTGTTTCATTTCTGCAATTTCAGCAGTTGTGAAATCTTTAAATTTTGTTTTCAAAAAATCTTGTCATTTCTAGATTTTAGAATTTTTATCATGCTCGGATTTAAAACTAAATGCATGGAGTGATAAGGGAAACTGATAACCGGAATGCGGGTTGAAATTCTTCAAATAACGCAGGTTTGATTTCCACAACCAAGGAAACAAGATTTCTATAGTAATATGCCCATTACAAACAATATGAATGTTGGCTTACATCCTGCACTTCAAATTTTACCTTACATTGTACTAACTTTGAAGAAAATAGGAATATATGGCCTCTATCCTAGCTCAAGAATCCAAATTTTATTTTGTAGGAAAATAGAAAATCAAATACCCCAAATTGTTTCTTTGCCAAAATATGGCGATCACACTACAATCTTATTCTTTGTCCTCCGTCAATCTACTACCCCAAAATGTACCCAAGCTTCTCAAATTCACATGAACATGAATCAATTATGATTTTGAATGTTGTTGTTGTGATTAAAAGACTTTATTGTTTCACACAAACAATAATTTTGAGTGCCAGCAAGCTTCTATTGAATCTAAGTTTCACTATTATTGATTTCAAAGAGGAATTACAAAATAAACCTAATCATTATCACTCTTTCTACAACTATAAATTTGGAAAAACTTTGGAAAATGTGGAGAAACTAATACACAAGAAATATTTGCTTTGATTGAGGTACAATGCTTATACTTTCTAAATAATTTAAACTATAGTGTACAATAAACTAAGCCATAGACTAATTGTTTTACATTTGGAGTTTTTTCGGGCATATTTTGTGGTCAAATTTACCCAAAATTCAGCAAGGATTGGTTGGAATCACAAATTTGAGCTGCGAACTCAGCAAAACTAGAGTGCTCCAAGGGTTTTTCACGGCACTAAATCCATTTACACATAGAAAAACACATTTTAAAGTTTAAACAACAAATAATTACAATTTGACAAAAAATTGTTTCCTAAGATTCTGGCAAGAAAACTTCAAAACATATCATTATTAGGCAATACCAAAAACTGACTACCATAGAGATTAGTGAAAATATTTATGTTATGACAATGGAAATCGTATCCACTTGGAAAGACAACTTGTACTAATCAATGAGAAAGCAACACGTATAAGCTCTTAAAACTAATCAGGAGCTTGAATGAGTGCAGTAGGTGACGATTACAGTTATAGCCTATATTAATAGTGGTTTTATATTACTGATATCTAATAGTAAAAATAAAGTGTGTTTAAAATTTCTATTCACTCTTATTGAAGCTGGTACTAAATTGGTTACACTATCCTAGCTATTTAGAAGCTTTTGATCTCTATAATATGAAGAAAGCTCTACTATGACTTTACTACTCTCTATAATTAGGTTCAACTTACTAGTTATGAAAGAATGGTACTGTTACATAGAAGACATGTACTTTGCTACAAGAAGGGTATCTTATTATGACTGGTCTGTTAAGCTCCGCCCCATGTGAAGCTCTAGTCCCATTGATTCCCTTTATTTTATTGATTCGAACAGTGAACGTAAGACTCCAACTAGCACAATTTAGGCAAAGCATATTCACCTTAATAGATTATGGAAATAACGAACATCATATCCTAAGCAACAACCACTACTCTTCTAACCCATAACATTGATCATTGAATATGGAACTATAATGTATAATCTCTAGTATTTAGTATGTTAATAATTTATTTCGAATGTATGAAGTCAATTGCTCAAGAAAAGGACATCAAGGATATTATGACAAGGCCACTTGGAACCTTGTAACTGGATGTTGTAGGCGAACGTTGGAACGAAGTCACTTGCACAAGAAATGGAGAGCTAGGATATTGAACATTATGACAATGCTACCTGGAACTGAAAGCGAATGATTACCCTACATCTCTTCCATTTGGGTTGAAGAACCCTCCATTTGCCTAATTTACAGTGATCATGGAAATTTTCAAATTATCTATTCTGTGAGCTTGTCTATTACACAAGTGCATTCAAATCCTTCTGTCATGCAATCAAAGAAACGCATGGCACTTTGCCCAATGAAATCATAGAAGATTTGGATGACCAAGATTACCAAGAGAGAAAGGAAGATGCAGAGGAGTTGTCAATTGCAAATTTGGAAATTAACAATGATGACCTTGAAAACATCTCCCACAAAGATGAAGATGGGAATCTCAATCCTCCCTGCCTAACAAGGAAGAGAAAGATTTGCAGCTTAGCCAGCGTGAAATAAATATTAAAGAATGGGATGATTCAGATGAAGATCATGATCATAAAATGGATGAAGAATCTATGGGTGATTTTTGGGCTACTGATTGGTGAATTGGGTATGATTATAATAAAAATTAAGACCCCATAATACCTCAAGTCCACAAGAATGAACCCAAGAAATAAGAAAATATTCTACCCTTTTTGATTGACAATATTGGTCCTTATGAAGCCCTTCCTTATGATTGGAATTGTCTCTTCTTTATGTTTCAAGATGACAACAACCCAGTTAAAGAGGAGCTTTCCACCATTGTGAATAATTCCAATAGCCCTCGTACAAAAGGGATTAAGGAAGATACTTCCTTTGGCCATACCATCCATAAAGGGTTTTTCTTCATGTTTGGGCAGCCCCCCTTGTTGTGTTCCTGACCCAAAAATGGATATTTGTGATGAGGTTCACTTCCCTGGTTTTGAATAAGAGTTGATTTCCCCTATGAAAGATGGAGAATCATGGTTTTTCCCTAGGTATAATAATAGTTCCACCGCTTGTTTTCCCAATAACCAAGATAATAACATCTTAAATGTGCATGAGCCACACACTCCTTCTTACCCTGAGGATGATAGGCCTAAGATTGTACTTCATGAAAGGTTCATGTATTTGATTATTGATATTTCCATCTTTTGGTTAGAGGAGAAAATTCAATCTTGTCAGTTGGTTTCCCTCCCCCAAGGTTCCTTTCCATGACCGATGGGTCTCTTATTTTCTCACCCCCCACCCTCATAATCCCACATATGATTCTTCTCATTTTTACTTTTGGTTGTGTTGCGTGAATAATCATAGAAGCATGTGTTCTTATACCGATCAATTGACATGTTGGTTTCATTGGATATATGATTACACTTAGGACTTGCATAATGTAATATGAATGTTAGAGTAGGAGGACTTGCATGTTGATTTTTAGAACTAATATCATATTCTTTTATCCTACTAGGTTAGGTGCATTTAGAATTGAAATTTTATTTCTTATTGATTTTTATGGCAAACAAAGTGATATAATGCACAATGATGTTTGGATTTTTGCTATTGTCTTTGGAGCTTCTTGCTATGCGAATTTGATGAATGGATATACTCTTTGTCTCTCTTGTAAGTGAAATTTAATGCTACTCTTGTTATCTTGTTAAAATGCATGGCTTTTTTATCATTGTTCTTGTATGGGCCAAAATAATGCGAAATTCTTCTTTAAGCCTTGAGTAAATGATATATTGCATGTGTTTCCCTTTGAGGGAGAGGGTGAATATTCCTAGAGGCACCTTATAAGGTTAACAAGCCTTGAAACTTCATCACCTTTGCATTTCGAAGTATAAATCCCTAAATGACCTTGTTGCTACACCTTGAAAGGCTAGCGAAAGTCATCTAGGGCTCCTTAGCATATGAAAATTCTTGATCTAGGTGTATCTTGACTCCATTAAGCCCAAGAAGCAAGGCATTGATACTCACGTCCCTTTGGTGGTCAAAATAACTCCCTTATCTTCATCTTTTCCAATTCTAGGCCTAACCCTAGAAGATCTCCTAGGGCATCAAGCGAAATTTTTTGTAGGCATCCAAAACCCTTGAAATTTGGTCCACAACTGCGCTGGGGTTTTCTCAAGGGGTCCTTCAAATTTGAGCTCAATCTGACAATGGAATCCCGAGATATCGTGAGCCCTAGCTCAAGGATCATTCCTTTCCCTAGGTTTCTTTGGGTTAGTGTTCTCATTTGGATCATTTTGAATTCCAAAAGAAAATTATTCCTTTGATCCTCTTCTCCTCCGAAACCTGGTCAAGTCCCTCTATTGTTCATCAACTCCACACCCTTGACCTAGTTTGGGTCCACTTGGGTTCTTTGTGGTCCCACAATTTTGTGACTTGTATTCCACAAGGATTACATAGAAGCCATTTCTCCTTTAGGATTCTCTGGTCTAGGATACCTCTTGTTAAGGTATACTCTCCAAACCTAGGTCTAAGCATCCTCATAGCCCTTTTAAGGGAGCCATTTATCTTGATTTCACAACAAGCAAGCCCATTATCTGAGCCTCCCTTGTGAATAGACTTTAGGAATCACCCCATATCCTATGATTGATCCATCTATTCTTATGATTGCTCTCATATTAGGTCTCGTCACATTGGTGAAAGTACATAAAGAGCAGGGGGCCTTAGCAGATGTTGTTGATTTGGGGTAGCATCGTATGTGCTCTAACCACAAGAATTGGTGGAGAGGCTAAGACACATGAGATCTCCAATACCCAGAAATGGTTTGGGCAGATTCCAAGTAGTTTGGGAGATATTAAAATAATTAATATTTTTAATGGAGTCCCTAAATCTAAACTTAGGGAAAATAAAATATTAATGTAAATTAATATAAAACTGTGTTAAAATGGTCCAAAGTCATGGATCAAGCCAGATCTAATTTTAGCCATTGATTAGAGACTTAATCTCGGCCATTGATTTGTCAATGAGAAAAGTATAAGAGGAGGCTTGAGGGTTACTTGGAAACCACACCGAGAGATCAAGATTTCGACTTTCTGGGGTTGGGTTTGCTGAGAGAGTTGAGAGAGTGATTAGAGTCGCAGTTGAGGGGTAGTGAATAAATAAGTAGAGAGGTAGAAATAGCACCGGGAGGATTAGTGCAGTGGCTGGAGAGGGGGATGCAGAAGTAGCAAAGGGTTCACACAGATCCATCCAGGGCTCACGCAGAGGCAGCATGGAGCTACGCAGTGCCTCAAAGGGCTAGCATGGGTGACGCAGAAGGCTAGAGGACTGACACGGTGCCTCCAGAGGCTAACACAGGCCAAGTCAAAGTGACGTTGGGCTAACGCTGGGCCAGACAGAGGCTGACCCAATCCCTAGAGGCTAACGCTGGGGTTTTGTGGGGAAAATTGGAGTTGTGGAGCTTCCATAGTGTTTATCTAGGGTTTCAGCCAAAATATCTACTTCCGAGTAGAGAGGTACTACTGCCGAGATTTTCTCTATTAGGTGAGCCAGATTTTGCACCGAGGTTGTATTGTGAGACTTCTTAATAAATCAAACCCTCAGATAGTTGCACCTGTTTTCCCGCATTAGGTTTTTCCGGGGACGTTAGTCCAAAAACAACGATGTCACCTGTGTGCTTATTTGGTTTCCTTCAATTGATGATCTGTAATGTGTTGAGCATGTACTTGTATTTATTTCCAGTATTTACATGGTAAATAACTTGTTAATTAATGTAACAAGTAGGTCAGACTAAATCAGAGAGTACATGAAGGGTTTCTAATCGGTTAGACTTAGAAATTCCAACATGGTATTAGAGGGTGGTTGCAAATCATAGGAGAACTAAGGACATCAGCCGAGCAGAGCAACAACAAAAGAAAATAGTTGTCCCAAGTGACAGAAGTTGCTCCTAGCAGAGTAGCAGTAAGGAAGGGGTGACGCAGTGGCTGGGTCATCAAGATTGAGCCAAGAAGAGGCAACGCAGAGGCTGAGGGAGGCAAAGGCAAGCTCATGTAGAGCCACGAAGATGCTAGGAGGGTTGATGTAGTTGGTTGAGGAGGTTGATTTATCGATATTGGCATTACGCAGAGCCTAGGAGCTCTAACCTTTAGTTTTCTAGGGTTTAGAAGGTTGTGGGTAAGTAGCAGAGTGGAGTTGGTGGGGTATTATAGTTAGAAAAATACCTAACAGGGAAAGACCAAGGAGGAGGGAGTTGCTACCAAGGGTTTCTAACCAAAAAATCTGGATCAGCGGTGCAGCGGCACTAAGGATCAGAGTGGGGGCATCTCGACATTGGCAGAAGGGTTTCCAGGAGGGAAATCAAGGCTTAGAGGCAATCATACCAAGAAGTTCCAGGAGGGAAGTAGAGGAGAAATGAACTGGTAGTGAACAGGGTAAGAGACTAGGATAGACTGGATGAAGCCTCAAACTTCGTAGTTTGGAAGGCTAGAATCCTATCTGTTCTAGACAGGAATCGTGTCAAGCACTTCGCCTTGAGGACGATGGCTATCCCATTTGACCTAGCTGATAATGACAAGTACAAGGAGGCAATGGTGAGGGCCAAGAGCATCATTCTTGATGGGGTCAAGGACCATGTAGTACCACATGTTGTCGAAAATGACAGGGCAAATGAGATGTGCGAGGCCCTAAAGAAATTGTACCAACATACTTCTGTGCAGAGAAGGATGTTACTAGAAAATCAGTTGCGATCATACCAGATGCAGAAGGGAGAACAGATTGACCCCTTCTTTGGTCGATTGAAGGAGATCTCGGATCAACTGACTTCCATAGGAGCCATGCCTGATCAAGAATTAATGGTGAGAACAACCCTGAACGCAGTCTCAGAAGACTAGCAGGTGCTTGTCCAGAGCATACTGGGTAGGACAACCCTTCCAGATTGGAAGGAAATGTGGGTGGCTCTTTGCCAAGAAGAGATCAGAAGGTTGAGCAAGGTGGGAAGCAGCGGCAAGGGCATCAGAATCAAGAAGGAGGAGGAGGTGGATGCTGCACTAGCATCTAAGGGAAAGTAGGAGAAACAGAAGAAGAAGGACCTCTCCAAGGTCAAATGCTTCCACTGTGGGGAGTTGGGTCATTTTGCGACCCAGTGTCCAGGGAAGAAGAGCAAGGGAGAGGCCTCCGAGACCAAGGCTGCTCCAGAAAGTGCAAAGAAGGAAGTGGAGATAGACGATGACTGTGCTATGAGTGTTCACACACCACTTGAGTAGAAGTGGGGAGACATCAAGCTGTAGTCAAACAGACTATAGGTGATGAGGGGCAGGATCCTCGAGGTATCCAACCTCTTGGATTAGACCTTGATATGGGAGCTCCGAAGAGGAGTAGTATACTAGTGGATGTCAGTAGAGAAGGATGTGGATGGAGCGACAGAGGGAGCTAGAGTGGAGGATTCCCAGGACAGCGTGAGGCAGCAGTGCGAGAAGCACAAGAGTGTTGCACCAGTGCAAGATGGCACAGAGAGGTGTGCAATGGTGCGAGATGCATGGAATAGTTACAACAGCACAAAGGTCAGAGAGGGAGCACTTGTTAGCAAAAGATGGAGTTTCAGCATTGAGGGTGTCTCTAGCCTGACAAAGATGTCAGAGTTGGGAGATCAGCTACTTACTTCTTAGTAACTGTGTTGCAATGCAACAGTTAGCAGTGGTAGTGCTATGGGTAGCATGATGCAACATGATGAGAGGGGTTGCAGTGAAAATGCAGTAGTGGCAGGGCCATGGGCAGCAACACAGATGCAGGGGGAGTTGCAGTATAGATGCAGCACTGGCAGTGGTAGGGCTATGGGTAGTAGTGTAGGATACAGTAGTGCAGATGATGGGCAACAGGCCTAGCATCAGCACAAGGACGGATGTCGAATGACCAGGGTGATACTTAGTGAGGAGTATTGCTAGAGCACAATCCTCGCTAAGAGGGAGTGTTGATTTTGGGTAGCATCGTATGTTCTCTAGCCACGCAAATTGGTAGAGAGGCTAAGGCACATGAGATCTCCAATACTCAGAAATGGTTTGAGCCGATTCTAAGTAGTTTGGGAGATATTAAAATAATTAATATTTTTAATGGAGTCCCTAAGTCTAAACTTAGGGAAAATAAAATATTAATGTGAATTAATATAAAACTGTGTTAGAATGATCCAAAAATCATGGATCAAGCCAGCTCTAATCTTAGTCGTTGATTAGAGACTTAATCTCGGTCATTGATTTATGAACGAGAAAATTATAAGAGGAGGCTTGAGGGTCACTTGGAGAACACACCAAGAGATCAAGATTTCAACTTTCTGGCACTGGGTTTGTTGAGAAAGTTGAGAGAGTGATTAGAGTTGCAGCTGAGGGGCAGTGAATACAGAGGTAGAGAGGAAGAGATATCACTGCAGGATCAATGCAATTGCCGGAGAGAGGGACAAAGAAGTAGCCAAGTCTTCACGCATAGCTATCCAGGGCTCATGCAGAGCCAGCCAAGATCTGTGCAGTGCCTCAGAGGGCTAGAGGACTAATGCAGTGCCTCCAGAGGCTGACGCAGGCCAAGCCAGAGTGATGCTGGGTTAATGCTGGGCCAGAGAGAGGCTAAACCAATCCCTAGAGGCTGACGTTGGGGTTTCGTGGGGCAGATGGGAGCTGTGGAGCTATCAGAGTGCTTATGCGGGGTTTCAGCTGGAATATCTGCTTCCGAGTAGAGAGGTACAACTATCGAGATTTTCTCTATTGGGTGAGCCGAATTTGGCACCCAGATTGTATTCTAAAACTGCTTAATAAATCAAACCCTCAGATAGCTACACCAATTTTCCCGCATTGGGTTTTTCTAGGGGCATTAGTCCAAAAACAACGGTGTCACTTATGTGCTTGTTTTGTTTCCTTCAGTTGATGAACTGTAATTTTTTGAGTATGTACTTGTATTTATTTCCAGTATTTACATGTAAATAACTTGTTAATTAACAAAACAAGTAGGTAGGAATAAATCAGAAAGTACATGAAAGGTTTCTAATGGGTTAGACTTATAAATTTCAATAGATGTGACAGTGGGCCATCACTACATTGTTGCCCCTTAACCTAGTGGTTGCCCTATAAGATCCCCTCCTTGGACCTTTGCTAGTTTCAGCAGTAACAATTCTTCTTGTGGAGTTATTTGGTGGGCTTGTCACTAAAAATATTGTTACTTTGCACATTATTTTATTTTAGGGGCATCATTACGCTGAATTAGGCCATTCAAATCCATTAGAGGATTGTATAAATATAAGAATATACCTGGATTTGGGATATCTCTCTCTAAAGAATTCAGACCTACAATTATGGAACGAATTTGGATGATTAAATGCATTTTGATGTGCGAAAAGTGTTTGCTATATCTCTTGGAGAATCTCTTTGGCAAGATTGTGAATAGATATATTCTTCTTTGTCTTGTAAGTACAAAATAATTTTGTTGGAATTTCTAAGTTTAACCCGTTAGAGATTCTTCCTGTACTATCTGGTTTATTTCTTCCTACCTGTTTAATTATTTAACAAGTTATTTACCATGTAAATATTGAAAATAAACACAAGTACAGTATCAACATCTACAAATCATCAACTATATGAAAACAAGCACACAAGTGACACCATTATTTTTGGACCAATGTCCCCAAAAAAACCCAATGTGAGAAAACCGTTGCAGCTATCCATAAGGCTATATTATTATGCAGTTTATCAAAGTACAACAAGGTGCATAAACCGACTCACCTAACAGAGAAAAGTACACGGCAGTAACACCTCTATATTCGAAAACAGGTGTTCAGAAAACCTTTCCCATGAAACCCTCTCCAACACAACTCAAGCTCAGTGCTGGCCCTTCTAGCCTCTATGTCAGCCTCCTGCTAACCTGCACCAGCCCCAGGACCCTCTGCGTCAGCCCTCTGAGGAACTGCGCAACCTCTTGGAGCTCTGCGTCACTCCCTCTACCCTTTGCATGGATGACGCGGTCTCTCTGGGCTCTGTGCTACCTCTGTTGGGCTCTGCGTAGCTTGGACTGACTGTTGCTCTGGCTCTCTCTACTTCTGTGCTGGTCTCCCAGTATTGTCCCTACCGCTCTGCCTCGTACTCACGACCCCTCACTGCTGATCACTAATTCACTTTTTCTTAGCAACCTCGCTCTAGCAAAATGAATGGCTGATCAATCTGGTGTATTCTCCAACTGGCCCTCAAGCCTCCTCTTATACTTTTCTCATTAGTCCTTCAATGGCTGAGATTAAATCTCTAATCAACGGATAAGATTAGATTTGTCTTGATGCATGACTTTTGGAACCTTCTAAACCAATTTTATATTAATACCCATTAATATTTTATTTTTCCTAAGTTTAGACTTAGAAACTCCATTAAAAATATTAATTATTTTAATATCTCCCAAACTAGTTAGAATCTACCCAAACCATGTCTGGGTCTTGGAGATCTCATGTACTTTAACCTCTCCACCAATTTCCATGGCTAGTGCACATCCGATGCTACCCCAAATCATAAAATGTTATATTTTTGTTTTAATGGATGTCTAATGCATGGAATTATTTTCTTATGGTGAAATAATGTTCCCTAATTAATGCGAATTAGTGGAATCACTAAAACTATTGGGGATTTTTGCATGTGTTGTTCAGTGGAAAAGGAATGAATGAATGTTCCTAGGGGATAATTTGCATTTTCGTTCTTGAAACTCCATAATAATTTCCATCGAAGTGTAAAAGTGTAAATTTATTGTCTCGCTACACCAATAGATAGTGAAGTTTCTTCTTTAGGCCTCCTTGAAGAGCAAAGTTCCTAAATCTTGATCATTTTGACTCTAATCTTCTCAATAGCAAGGAAATGGTCCTAGATCCTTGGTAATCACATTAACTTAATGAAATATCATTATTTCACCTCTTTTCTTCCTCTTTTCTTTGTGGCTCTAAGGATAAGGAGATTTTTTAGGGCTTGGTGTGAAATTTTAGGGAGAAGTAATTTGTGGATTCCGTATAGACAAGTTTCTTCATTTATGTTTCCTCTAGGCATCCTCCAATTTTGAAAGAATTCCAATGGTGGAAATTTTGAATAGATTGATGGCGTAGCTATCACACCAAGTGGGAACCCTTGAAGTTGCTTTGACTTGGGGATTTCTTGAAGGTTTTCACTTTGTAGTTCATCATTCAAAACCTTTTCTCTTAACTATAGGTGATCATTGGATGAGCCTTTACCATAGTATATCTCTCAACCCTTGGTCTCTTATAGTATTTTTCTCAAGGGGTTTTTCATGTAAAGTCACCCTAGCTTCTCCCAAACCTTACATTTTAATTGAATCTTTCAATTGAATAAGCCATCCTTGCCTCAGTTTGAACCCTAGTATAGACACATGAATCACAAGTGAGGGATTTTGGAATTTTTTATTATGGGCATTCATCATTATTGAATATTCCTAAGCCCGAGGTCATCCTTCATAGGCTTTCTTAGGAAATTTTTTAGCTTTTAATTAAGCATTTAAACCATTAATTGACCCTCTCCTTTGAATGGGCCTTGGGAATCACGTTATACCTTGCCATTGATCCTATTATTCAAGTGATTTCCTTTATAGTGAGA
This sequence comes from Pinus tabuliformis, assembly GCA_031772625.1. Lineage (NCBI taxonomy): Eukaryota > Viridiplantae > Streptophyta > Pinopsida > Pinales > Pinaceae > Pinus > Pinus tabuliformis. Next base: position 589,008,343 of record CM062819.1, read on the forward strand.
CTCCTCCCATCGTTGAAAGGTAAAGAGCATGGGACAATGATTAAGGTGACAGTGGGTCATTGTCCCATTGTTTTCACTTGGTCTAGTAGTAGTCCCTTCGAAACCCCTCCTCGGACCCCTCCTAGATTGTGTGGTAATAGTTCCACAAGGCGCTGGCGCGCCCCCTCCCCTTCTCCACATGTCTAGGCTGGGCCTGGAAATGTTTCCCCAGAGGTTGATGCAACTAAAAGAATGTTAAAAGCATATCATGGCCACAAGCAAGAAACAAAAGAAGAAGAATATTATAAAATGCAGAAGATGGTCAAAACATTTAATATAGCACATGGGCAAAAGTCGAGCATGAGCTCTAACCTTATTATGGCTATCACCCTGGGTCCTAGGGCCCTATGAGTTCTCCCACATCATGGAGGAACCCATGCACATCCCAACCTCTAGTGGGTGATGAACTGCCCCACTTTAAGGGGCTAATAATTTCTTATATCACACACAACATTATCTCATTTCCTGGAACTCTGACTAGTAATGGAAAGAAAAATCAAGAAAAGGAAGAAAGCAAATAAAGAAATGTGGAAAATCAAAGTAACGGGTAAGTCAGGTATCCACGATTTCTCCCTCCTACATCTATACACCCAAATATGTGGACATTCCTCGTCATTGCCATCCTTGAACCCATGTCATTTACCTAGAGACCCTTATCTCCCAGTCCATTCATCATGATTCACATGGAACCTATTAATTAAAGGATGTATTCGGGACTTGTCTTTCCCCTCAAGGACTAGAAAAACCAAATACGGTTGTTTATTACCCACTCCTAACTAGGGCAGTAACACTAAATTTGGAAGGGAAGCCCACTATGAAGTCTCAATGTGTCCTTGATAAACAAGCTTGGTTCACTTAGATGCACCAAAGGATTACTACACCAAATTGTGAGCATGTGCACTGCATATTATATGTAATTGGCAGGTGGTTTCACCATGGGTTGGGAAACTTAAGTGAGGTCCAATTCCACTAGAGGATAATATTGACATGCTCGATTGAAACGTTGAGAGCCATTGAACTCGCATCATGTCTAGAGCATCATTCCATGCCATAGGCACCCTCAACACCTTTAGCAATCTACTCATTGCCCTACACTATTCACGAGATGATGCACTTGGACAAGTGTGCCCCGATCGGCTTAGAATTATATGGTGGTTGATCCAAGGCCTAGATGAGGTTTGTATCATCACTTGAGACATTGGAGAGCAAGCACCATCGCCAGAGTCCTCAGTATTGGAACATCACAAGCTATTCTATTATTAGGAGACACATTATGACTTGAATGGAGACTAATGGCTTGTCCCCTTGTTCATGATTTATGGAGCCCTCTCACACACTTTGGCACCAAGAGGACTCAACATGGCACTCCAATGGCCTCACATCAACATGACATCGTCAATTCAGCCAATAGTCGGATTATTATTTCATAATTTGAAAAAGGTACTTGGTCAGCTTGTGACCAAGGCGTGTATTTTGCCCATTTTTATAATGTTAGGGCACTTGGGCTAATAATTTGACCTACTAGGTCTCATATAAATAAAATTCAAATTCAATTGTATTGGATCATCATCACACTTGGGAATTTCGTCCTTCTTCGCAAATCCACATTTTTCCTTTGGATTAGCTATTGGATGTGTTGGATGCATATTGATATTTGGATCTGAAATTCAATTTTGTTTGCAGCTATCTCTTGATTTGTGGATGGATATATCATATTGTCATCTTCTAAGTGCCTTTTCTTGAAGTTTTATTCTTGAAAAATTTCTAATGTATAGAATAGTTGCACCTATATTAATGCTATATTGTGCCGTAAATGTTGAATATTTTTTTTGGAAGCTAATTTGGTTGGCAATTGCACATGTTACTCATAGTATGACATGTGATGAATGTTCCTAGTGGATAAAATTTTGTTTTTCCTACATAAAAATCCATAAATTTTGAGTCAGTAATTGTTGAGGGTTGGTAGCTAGGGCATCAATTATTTGCCTCCTTAAAGATGATTATGGAAAATTTTAAGAATCTAGGACTCTATAAGCCTAAAGGAGAAGCCACTAGTCCAAGCCATTTCGTGACATCCCTCTTTCTCCATATTTTCTACTTCCAAAGTTTTGGTCCCCTCTTCTTGGAAAGCTAGGTTAGGGCATAAACCGAAATTCTCTAGAGAGAGAAAGGGTAGATTTCGAGATCATAGACTTGAAGGTTAGGGTCTTAGCTACAATACCTCAAGGTTTTACAAGCATCCCTTGTGTTTTCATCCATTAAATTCTTTCCCTAGGTGTGCCATAGAAGGGAAACCCTAGTTTGCATTTCCTTGACTTGGGGACTTCTTCGAGAGTTGTATGAGCTTAGTATTCATTGGAATAAATCATAAGAATCCATTTTTTCTCCTCGTCTTGATCTCAGGACTATCTTTAACCACAATAATTCACAAAAATCTAGATCCATAGAAAATTTTAGGGGCGAATGTTCGCCCTTTGGCGAAATTAAGGGGTTTTAAATTTTTAGTGCGCGAATATTTTGTATCATAGTACATTTTTACAAATCACCTCAAATAGCCCACCTTATTTCATCTTGATGTCCTTGAGTTTATTCTTCAAAGAAAGAATGTGGCTCAAGTTATTGACTTCGTACATTCCAACCAACTTATCATACATTTCCTTGGACTTTTTCAACTTTGAAATATAAATAATCAAATCATCTATTAATGAATCGATAATAATATGCATATATTTGATCCCAAGAGGCTCAGGTACCTTGCCTTCAACATATTCCAAAACATCATTCTCATCCAAAGTCACATCCAACCTGGTTCTTCAAACAACATAGTTGGATAAGTCATTCAACTTCTCTTCAATCTTGAAGTACGAGGTAGACATCTTGACCAAGTCAAATAAGCTCCTTCAAAGGTGTTTTCTCTTCTCTCCTTGGGCTTCTCTTCACCTCAACTTTGATACCATGTTAATTTTCCATTGTTTTGTGCTATAGCAATCACTTAATCAATTTCTTCTTTAAATAAAATCACTTTATCCAATAATTTCAATCTTCCAATGATTGTAAGAAATTGTAAATAAAATAATAATTCAAAATGCATAATAGAAGACAACCAGGAATATAGATATACAAGATTTGGTCAAAGACCAAGTAAAAACCCCACAAGGGGGAAAACCCTTTCCAAATTCTTCTTCTATTAGATTGTCATCAATTGGTTAAGTAGAGATATATATCATCCAATTACATCAACAATGATTCAAAGGTCAAATCCTTGACTATCCAAACCAATCATCCAATACCTAATCAAAGATGAGCCCAAAAGTAAAATCTACAATTTCTGATTAAATTCAACAGTAGTCAACTCTACCTTAACCAGTCAATAATTACCAGTTAAATTCCTCTAGAAACTTTGGTCAAGGCAAAAAAGAATTCAACCTCATCAAATTAGTCAAACTCGGTCAAAACAGTCAACAAATTATGCCCACAAATTCAATCAAAGTTTGACCCGTGGAAACGCTAACACATAATTTCAGTCAATGTTAGTCAAAGATGCCATGAAACTATCGGTCAAATCAACAATCAAATCAACCTCCCAAATAACCCAATAATTTTGTCAAACCAAGTCAAAGTTGGTCAAAACAGTCCCAAACAGAAAGCCAAAATTGGTAAACAAAGACATCCTCTCTCCCCTTTGCACGTGTGAGATTGGACCTGCAATTTCAGAAGTATTCAAACCAATCAAGAGAAGAAATGATGATGTGATGATGCCTCAAAGTGATGTGACATGAAGTGAATTTATATGTGGATGAGGTCAAATTTCCTTGCCCATATCGACTTGTTCTTTTTGTGATGACGTGGTTCCATATTAAAAATAATATTTTCCTTTTGCAAATTAAATTCTTCCAAGGGCTAGTAGGGTCTCCTTAGGATGAGGAGGGTTTCCCAAAGGAGGGAATTTTTCCCTAGCTGCCAAATTTCAACAGGGAATCACCAAACCAAGGAGAGCTAGTGTCTTTAGTTGGGGTCCCATTATTTAGAACTATGTTTCCCCACATAATGAAAGGGGGATTTTTTATAATGATGGGACTCCATTACTAATTTATATCTCACCCAACCTTGAAGAATGAGGTGTTGGGCCACCAATTTATTTAGATTCAACTCGGAAGAAAGAGAAACACCCCATGGCCCCGCCCTCAATTAAGTGATTCTACCAAGCTAATGGTTAGCTTTTTCCACCCTCGATTAAGAGTGGTCTCCTCTTCTCTATTCAAGATTCCTAACATGTGTTTTTCCCTCTCTCCTCTACTCATTCATGGTTTTCTACAAGGATATGCATGGATATACTCTTATTGAATATATTTACTAATAAATTATTATTTTTTGGATTATGTTTATATATAAATATATTAACTAAAACAATATATATATATTTTTTGAATTTGTAATATTGAGAAAATAGTTAATTTTAAAAACAAATATAATTTGTATACCTTCAATATGTTGATCTTTAACAATTAGAAGTTATAGTCATTTATTTGGTATGACAAACTTTTAAAAATCCTTTTTTACAATTTGTTATAAAGAAGGTGACTAAGCGAAAAATGCATAAGTAAGTATTAAAATGGATAAAGATGGAAATGGGGAGCTCGATATTTGCACTCTTCATCTCACCTTTGCGTCCCATACCTCAACCTCGCTAGGATTTCTCCCACAAGGAAAATGAAACTTGTCATTGTCTAGAAAAAGTGAGATGGTGGTTGTGCTTGGGTGCAGAGTGAAGTTGAGATGCCTTCAAAGAATTTCTCAAATGGAGTGTATGTTGTGAGTGACTTTGTGACACTAATATGGTTACTAAATCATGGTTGTTAGTATGTTCATGAAGCTACTATGACAATGGTTTCATGGTTGTTGTGGTGATCGAGCTCTTTGATTCATTAGTTTATGGATTCCCTTATATGCTTTTTCTCATAGATATTTCATAAAGTTCATGGCTAGTGAACAATATGCATGTACAATATGGGTTGCTCAAAGATGGTAATAGTGGCAACTCCAATGCTAGAGTGATGCAATTTATGTTCCTTAACCATCAACCTCCTATTATGGGTATCTTGTAGGCTTAGGGTTACTAAATTGTGGGTCTTTGCTTTTAGTGGCTTTGGGGAAACCCCACAAACATTATCAGTATGTTATGGGGAATATGTTATTGGCTTGAAGAGGTCTATGTCCATGACACTTTGTTGTGTGTGTATAATATACTTTAGGGGATTTTCAAATGTTTTGATAATGTTTTAGTTTTTTACCAATGTAATTATATGAGATATTTTGCTATTGAACTAGCCATTCTTGTGCTTGTTATGTAATCCACTTTTCTCTATAAAATGTTGATTACACATTTAATAATATTAATAGTATGTGAAGGAATCATTTTTACCAAATAATAACATGTTATGGACAAACCCGATAAATATGCCTTATAGCAATAAAATGGAGCTCTTATATATGATCATAATTTGCTTCTAAAATTAAAAGATAAAATTGTTATTTTCCAAAGTATGCATTTAATCGAATCAACAATCCTCTATTAACATAGTGGGTGATCTTCACCTCTATCCTTGTTTATGTAGATCACACGTTTAAAGGATAGTATGAAATAAAATGATAAAAAATAATAAAAAAAATATTTTCTAAATAAAATGTTTTCTGAGAAAAGTTTTTGGCAGAAATCACATTATAATATTTTTTTCGACGCGTTTCGAACCAACGAGTGTGGCTCATCGTCAAGACAAGTTCAAATTAAACTTGATATGGATCACAGAAGCTTAAATTCAACAAAATGTTTTCTTTTAACTTTTATTTAAAAAAATATTATGTACATGCATTTTATGTAAAAAAATGGGTTGTATGTAGGTAAATGTTATAAGAAAAACTATTATCTAGAGGCACTATGGAGCTTATCAAATATATTTTCTAAAACTTCAAGGCATAACAAGTCCAAAATCGCATAATCAGGGATAAGAAGTCAAGGAACTAAACACAAATATGGTGGCCCATTGAACACAATAAAGATATATGTAAAATTAAGCAACAACAATGGACCGAAATTTAGAGGCAAGTAATGATCATCGAGGTTGGGACTCCACACACAAAATTGTGGATCAATAGGTTAGCATTGTCCTATCTATCATTTCTCTACTTCTTGATTTGATTTTCCTTCCAAATAGGCAAGTACATATTCGACAACTTTCCATCAAAAGGGCAAGTGAATATGTTCCTCATGGATTTTGATTTGATGCTTGTTGCACTCTCAAGGTATGTAAACTACCTTATGGCATGGTTTACCACTAGGGTTATGCAAATTGTCCAAGCCAAGAAGATAATGAAGTTCCATGGGTTCCCAGATCATATTGCATGCGTCCAACCTTAATATTTACATCATTTTTTGTAGGTGTGCTAACTCTAGCTTCACCTTCTTGGTCTGAAACTAAATTTGTAAGTGCATATTTGCATAGAGCTCCATCATGCTACGTGAAATAAATAATATGGGTTGGAAAAAAATACAAAAACATGTTTATTTTGTTTTTTTCCATGTAAAGAAGAGAATCTCTATTCTAACAAATTTCAATTCTACATGCAATTCAATGGATTATGGGATTTTATCACTAACAAGAGAATAATTCAAATTAATAGGCCTTAGGAGGAAGAAACCACACAAGTTTATGATGCACTGCAATGCTAATTTAGCATATGAAGAAAATTGAACAAATGTTTGACAATACCATACTTATGACAAAAGGGGTTTGTGGAACTCCTAGGCCACCCAGAATCAAGGATTGTAAAATTATAGCCTTTTTAGGCTCAATAAAATGTTTCCACAATGAATGGATCCAAGCCTACCATGTAGATTACTTAGACCCAAGTCTCTACAACTTGTTTAACTTGGTGTTTAGCCTAGCTCTGATGCTACCAATGATAACCATATGTTGTTTTATATTCTATGAAAGGTTTAGCTTGATTCCTCTTCTAATATTTCCACCGAGCCATTAATCTAACAACTTATAATTTAAGTAATAATCCATTTTGGATGAGATCGTGATCTTTTTGGAACTAGAGAGTTGAAATTCAACCTTCAAAGTTGTCCAAGTCTTCCAGAGATGGCAGTTTCCATTATAAAGGTTCGTAGCTCACACAATATCCTTATGAAAAGGTCTCTAATTGGCCAAGAACTAGGTAGATTCAACTAAATCTATTCCTTCAAAGACAACTAAGGGACACCACCAAATTAAATGATATTTTGGATCTCAAGGAGTCCTTGCCCAACATAAAGGTCACTCATTGGCTTCCTTGATTTCCATTTGATTTAAGACACAAAATTTCCAATAGTATCAACCTAAATTACGAAAATTAATATTAAAGTTTGATAGATGAGACTTAACCAACATTTTTTCTCGATGCACATTCGCAAGAGATACGAATGCATGGGCTAGCCTTCTAACTTTAGTAACCTTTTACTTCCATGTCACTAATGATCCACTTGACACATAAGGCCTAGGTTTTCCTAAGTATCCCTATGACTCCCCACTTCCTTGTATTGTAAAAGCAATTCCAATTTATGAATGGAATCCTTTCTTCTGTATTATGCCAACCGAAACAATGGCTTCTAGGAGCTTCTCTTGTTAATGATAGGATACATGAGAAGGGAGCTAAAATTTTGAGTAATAAATGTGAGCATCAACCAAACCTTAAAAAATATATTGAAATCTCATTGTTGTGTACAAAGGTTAGCATCATTTTTTCATTTTCTAGGTTATTTGCTTACAACTTACCACAAGGTATTTAGTGAAGTCCACATGAACTTAAGGTTTTTCATTAGTTCAATTGAGGACCAGCCTTAGCTAGCATGTTATCCTAGAATACCCATCTAGGAAAATCAATAACATTATGTTTTGGTCAACTGAAAATTGGAAATCAAAGCTTCACTAAAAATATAGATGAAATCCAAGGTGCTTTGCATTGATTATTGGTCCTCTAGAATGGTCACAATGTAGTTGTCAACAAAATTGCCATAGACTATTTGGCTAGCCTTCAATCCAAGTAGGGGAATACAACTAATCAAACTCTATAAGTTCCTATGGTGAGGAAGATATATAAAGCTCTCACAACCATATGAAGTCTCAAAGCTAAAGGGAATCCTTGTCATATAGACCTAAAACCCCAATTCCCTTAGAGATAACTTAGGTAAACCCCAAGTTTGCACTTTAAGATATATGATCTTTCTCGATGCTGGTTAGATTTAGAATTAATGTAGATTTAGGTTGGTATAGAAAGAATGAAAAAAAAACTAAAAACAAAATTTTATAATTAAAACATTTTATTAGTATTTTACTCAAAATCAACATTGATCTATTTCTACTCCAAATCTATGAAGAGTCGAGAGGCATCAAATCTCTAGAAATGCAAACTTTTGTTCAAATTCTACTAAAAAGAAATTTACATTCTGAAAAATTTAATCTCTCAAAATATGCTATAATAAAAAATAAAATTCTATTAAAAATAAATAAAAATATTATAATTTTACTAATAATTAAAAAAAAAAAAAAAAAATATTTTATATTAAAAAATATATAATATCAAAGTGAGTATATAAAGAATATTAATATACGTTTTCAAAATATAAAAAAGAAAATCTATAACACAACTTTGAAACTCACATCTTTGACGAGATTTTAATATTATCATTAATATAATATCTCAAGACATCTTGAAAACGGCCTAGCTTTTTCTTATTGATATAATTGACTTAAGACTAACGCGAAAATCTGGAAAACGAACTAGCTTTTTATAGTTGCTTTAACGCAAAAATCTGGAAAACGAACTAGCGTTTTATGGTTGCTTTTATTTTAGAAAATTAATAACGATGTGCAGCAATAACGATGACCTGGAATCGATTTTTCAGGTCAAATTTCAAGAATCTAATCTCCAAGATCCAGAATTAGTAAAACATGACCGTTGTCTAAAGGTAAAATCGAGAGGGAAAAGATGGGATGGAGCAGTGCATATATATGTTAGGATCCAATTCAAAAACGTTTATTATGCTTCCTCTGCTTTTGTCTGATCTCCTCCCATGCGGTGGTAGACTGGTGTGGTGTGTTCTGATTGAATATGTGGAACGCTCCCTTTGTTTTTGTCTGTGTGTTTGTTCTTAGTTGAGTATGCGGATTTCTTGCATGTTTGTGCTGTCTCTTTGTTTTTTTTTCAGGGGTTGTGCTGTCTCTTTGCAGTTTTTATATGTAGTTTGTTTATGAAATTAACCACCTAGAGGGAGCCAGTGCAAAACAGAGAGGATAACATTTCTGAAACATAGGTGTTTCGGTGAAACAAAGCCAGCAATCTCCATTCAAAAGGATGGACGAGGTAAGGGAGATCCGTGCTTCAATTTTTTCATATTAACACGAGCAACCATTAGAATATCTAATTTTTCCGGTTTTGGTTTCAGTAATTCATTTATTATTTCTAGATGTTTCTGCGCTAATAGTTCTTTGTTGGTTTGTTTTTAATTTCTTGATTCCAGCTTCAAGGGCAGAGCACTAAGTGGGAATCGCTGAGTGAATAATACTACAGAGCCAGATTTTCAAGGTACTGTGGCGTTTGTCGATTTGATTTCTTTTGAACAATAATTGATTAATTTGTGAACAACAATTCAGTAATTATTTTTTAAATTGCTAAGGTGCTTTGTTTGTTCATAGGTGCTGAGTATTCAGTATGGAGAGCTTCGTGTGCAAAGCATCGGGTGATCACAGTTGCTCTGAAACAATATCTTTCTGAGGTATCTTCCGGAGACTTATTGAACAGGTACCGCAATTATCCTTTTGCCTATTAGATTTAGAATTTTTGTTGAACTTCAAAGAAACAGAGGCTCTTATAAATCTCTGGTTAAATGAACATTAGATTTGGAATTTGTGTTGAACCTGAAAAAATCAACAACTCTAATTTTTTGGTTAGGTGAATATAGAGGAATAGGGATAAATATTAGGTACCATGATGTGAATTTTTCCTGAAATCAATTAATAAATCGACTTTAAGTTTATTGTGTGATTCTTTTCTAAATCATTAGTCCGCGTCTATCTTTAACGCAGAGGTTTATATTCAGAAGATCATGATCTTCTTCTCAGAATATCCTGCTACTTTGTCTGAAACGATACATGCTGATGTCTGTCTCTTCCATTGAATGTCATGCTACTATAACACATCTCGACTGATATAGTTTGATGTCTGTCTGTCTGCAGATCAAAGAGATATCATGTCGCCACAAGGCTTTCTGGGACCATGCCTCATATCTGGAATATGGCTTCGTGCCCTTTTGTATCTTGTTTTTTACAATATCATAATATCAATATATAATGCTTTTTTCCTTCTGAAAAAGAGATTTGGAGGAGGCCTGAACAAACAAACAATAAGTAGAAAAAAAGCCGGGTTAAATGTTTTGAAATTCAAGAAACCCAGGTATACGCGTTCCTGAATAAAATAAAATCCATTTCTATAGATTAGGTTAGGACTTTGATTCACTGCATGATGAATGGAAAAGTATCAGAATCATAAATTCTTTAGTATATTTTATCATGCCGCTAGATGTAATTTGGAGAAGCATCTGAATTTTCATTTCCTTCTAATCGAATCATTTTCTATTTACTGATGTATTTAGAGAAGTATGCGAGTTTCATTTTCTTTTACTTGAATTGGTGTATTTATGTGAGGGTTTTTGGATATGGGAAGATACTAGATTTTGGACATTTTTTCGGTCGAAGAGTGGTTTCTTACCCTGAAACCATGTTATCTCTGGTTTTGTTTCTTTTTCCCATTCTCTGTACAGTTCGGTGGTGGAAATTCATGTTTCTCTTTAATTGAGTACCATAGTTCCTTTCTATAGAGTTCTGTCAGGAGACTTGTTCTTGTTCTGAGTGCTATTGAACTTTAGGTTCATCATTAAACTTTCTACGTGGTATGATTAAAATACTTATATGGACTTCAATTTTTCGTCTGTAAGTCGAAGCGATGTTTGAGTAAGATTAAAGTTACAACTAGTGATATCGGGTTTTGTTTCCTTTTCCAAATCCCTGTTCGTTTATGAAGCGGGCATTCTTGTTTCTGCTATTTGAATAACTCAAACCTCTCTATAGTGCTTTGCAAGAGGATTTGCACTGAGCACCGGTGAACTTCAACCTCAGTTCCGCCGTTAGATTTGCTAGGAGGTAGGGTTCTGCCGTGGCAGAAAGAGGATTTGCACTGAGCACTGTGAACTTCAACCTCGGTTCCGCCATTAGATTTGCTAGGAGGTAGGGTTCTGCCGTGGCAGAAAGGGGATTTGCACTAAGCACTGGTGAACTTCAACGTCGGTTCCGCCATTAGATTTGCTAGGAGGTAGGGTTCTGCCATGGCAGAAAGAAATTTTTATGTGGAGCCGAGTTTGTGGTCCGTTCGTCTGGGTTCTGATCTCTTGGACTCTAATTCATGCGCTGAGAGTTTGGAACGATTTATATTTAATAGATTAAGGTTTGAATAAATAAATTAAAATTTACACGGGTTTAAATTAAACTAAGCTTAATATAATATATGAATTTATGGGTGGTCGTCTATTGACTTGGAATGCTGTCGGGAATTTCTGGTTATTCCAAACAAAATACAGTGGAAAAATCCTCTGTTTCCATTGTTGAGAATTTTCTTGATAAATTCTGAAACAACAAAAATATGAAGAGAGAGTAATATTCTGTTTTCTGATAATTCAAAAACACAAGAATAGAGCATAAAATAATACTCTACTTTGCCTCAGGATCAAAAACTGATCAAAATAATACTTTGTCTTTGACACAGAAAAATACTCTATTTTTAACTCAGAAAAACAGAAAAATTTGTTCTCTGGAAACGGTGTTGCAGCAACACAGTTTTTTTCAGTTGTTGTTCGTGGTGTTGCAGCAACGCTGTTTGTAACAGCGACGCACAAAAAGAAACTTCTATTTATGAAAATAAACCAACAGATAAAACTAAGTCTTCCTCACATAGAGGGATCTTCACAAAATATTATGCTAAAGAGCATCTTCCTCTTGACAGAGGGATTACAACAGGAACGCTTCAGTTCCACAAAACAACTATCTCAAAAAATTTCAGCACTGCTGTGCAATACAAAAAAAACTCTCTTGTTCTACACTGCTGTGTGTTACAAAAGGACTTTCAATCTATTTTTCGCAGTTCTCTACTTCTGTTTCTGTTTCTATTTATAGTGCGGGAAAGGGTCTTCACCGCTTTAACTTGCTGATAAAGTTTCTGCTGCTCATGATTAACAGATTTGATCTTTTGCTGTATTTCTTGAGTCGGTGGTGATGAAATCTATGGCTAGTAAATGCTGCTACGGCTCGAGAATGGTTCTTTTTCTGTTTTAGCCGTTCTGCCCATTAATACGGTTGTTGAGAAGTAATGATGTAGTGATGTATCTGATCTTCATCCTTCGGGAACTCAAAAATAATTAAAGAGTGAAAATATGGTAATGGCGGTGACATAAAAGATCGGGAGAAAATGTGGGGCGCCGGATCACGACAAATGAATAAAGTAGCTGCTGCTGTTCTGTTCACTGCAGTGGAAATTATAATTTCAACACTCCCCTTTAATTTCAACTGCTGGGTTATCAGTCATACCCAGAAGTTTCCTTAAAAACTCAAAACTTTTCTGATCCAATGGCTTTGTCAGAATATCTGCAACCTGTTCCTGAGTCCTGCAATGTTGTAAAATGATTTCTCCATTGTTCACCAATTCTCTGATGTAGTGAAATCTTGTGTCTATGTGTTTTGTTCTCTTGTGGAGTACAAAGTTCTTGGATAATGCAATAGCTGAGCTATTGTCACAAAAAATAACTGTTGTTGTTGCCTGCTCCTGGCATAGACTTCTCAACATTCTCCTCATCCAAACTGCTTGACATGCTGCTACTGTAGCTGCCACATACTCTGCTTCTGCTGTAGACAATGCCACAATTGGCTGTTTCTTGGAAGCCCATGAAATGGCTCCTGAACCTATGTGAAAAATGTAACTAGATGTGCTTTTCCGGTCATCTACACTTCCAGCCCAATCACTATCTGTGTATCCAACTAAATCTGAACATTCTGAAATAGTATAAAATATGCCATACATTTTTGTACCTTTAACATACCTCAGAATTCTCTTTGCTGCCTGCCAATGTGTTTCTTTTGGCTTCTCCATGAATCTGGAAATTAAACTAACAACATACATTATGTCTGGCCTAGTTGCAGTCAAATACATGAGGCTGCCAACTATGCTCTTGTACACACTAGGGTCAAAATCTTTGTTGCTGTCCTCTTTGCTGAGTTTTAATCCCATCACTGTGGGAGTGATTGCTGCCTTGCTATCCTGCATGTTAAATCTGCTCAACACTTCATTTACATATTTTGCCTGTGAAATAAAAATTCCATTTTTATTTTGATCTACTTCTATTCCTAAGAAGTATCTCAGCAAACCCATGTCAGTCATCTCAAATTCTTCTTTCATGACTGATTTGAAATTTTCAATGAGGTAGTCATCATTACCTGTAAAAATCACATCATCAACATATAACACAACAATTAAAATTTTACAGTCCTTTTCTTTGATGTAAACAGTGGGTTCTCCCTCACACTTCTCAAATCCGTTTTCCAGTAGATAGGAATCTATCCTACTGTACCACGCTCTTGGTGCTTGCTTCAGCCCATAAAGAGCTTTCTTCAATCTGCAAACTTTGTGCTCTTGGTCTTTCTTCTCATAGCCTAGAGGTTGCTTGATGTAAACCTCTTCCATTAATACTCCATTCAAGAATGCTGACTTCACGTCCATTTGGTAAACTTTCCATTTGTTTTGTGCTGCTATGGACAACACTGCTCTTACTGTTTCCATTCTTGCAACTGGTGCGTAAGTCTCCTCATAATCTCTCCCATATTGCTGCTTGTATCCCTTGACAACAAGTCTTGCCTTATGCCTTTCTATCTTGCCTTCAGCATTACTCTTGGTCTTGTAGACCCATTTAACTCCAATGACTTCTTTACCTTTTGGTAGATCAACTAAATCCCATGTCTTATTTCTTTCTATGGCATTCATCTCCTCATCCATAGCTTCTATCCATTTCTTATCTTTAATTGCATCTTCGAAATGAACAGGGTCATCAACATGACAATACAAAGAAAACAGGGAATTCATTCCTTCATCATAAATATCACTTAAATTTATGAATTTCTTAACTCTTTCATTCGGTGTGCAAGTGCTTGTAGATGCACTTGAATTTCCTCCTTGTGGTGTGCTTGGAGAATCACTCTCATTTCTCCTCAAGGGTGTCTTTTGCTGTTCTGTTGTTGGCGTTGCTATTTGGGGATGTGTTTCAGCCAACTCCTCATCATCATCATCATGAGACAAACAGTTTTTAACATTAACTGTTTTCTCTATGCTTCCATCCCAAGCTTCCTCTTCAATAAATTGAACATCTCTGCTCACAAAAAACTTCTTGGTGGATGGGATATATAACCTGTAAGCTTTGGATTCTTCACTGTATCCAATGAAAATACATTTCTCCCCTTTGCTGTCCAATTTCTTCCTTAGCTGATCTGGAATGTGTGCATAAGCCACACAACCAAAAACTTTCATGTGGGTGACTCCTTGCTTTCTCCTACTCCATGCTTCTTCTGGCACTTTGTTCATCACTGCTTTTGTAGGACATCTATTCAAAATATACATTGCAGAGTGTATAGCTTCAGCGCAATAATCATTTGGAAAATGCTTTGCCTTCAGCATGCTCCTTGCCATATCCATGATTGTTCTGTTTTTCCTTTCAGCAACTCCATTTTGCTGCGGGGTGTACCTTGCTGTAAATTGCTTATGAATTCCATTTTCTCTGCAAAAACGTAAAAATTCTTTGGAGATATACTCACCTCCTCTGTCAGTTCTCAAAACCTTGATACGCAGCCCACTTTGATTTTCTACAAGTGCTTTGAAATTTTGAAAATTTTCAAACACTTCACTCTTATTCTTCAGAAAATAAACCCAAGTCTTTCTGGTAAAGTCATCAATAAATGTTAGAAAATATTGGCTGCCTGCAAGTGATGGAGCTTGCATCGGTCCACATAAATCTGAGTGGACAATTTCTAAAGGTGCTTTTGCCCTTATGCTTTTCCCAGTTGGAAAACTTTCTCTGTGTTGTTTTCCCAATATACAACCTTCACAAAGGCTGTCAGGCTTTTCTATCAATGGTAATCCTCTTACCATTCCTTTTCTACTCAACAAATTAAGACCTCCAAAGTTGAGATGTCCAAATCTCAAATGCCACAACCAATTTTCATCCTTTGGTACGCTTTGGAGAGCCTCTTGTGTCACTGCTGCAATTACTTCTTTATTTTTCAGATCTGCCCTTATTCTGAGAGGGAACATCCTGTTCCTTGTCATCTTCACTTCAGCAATACAACGTTTCTTGGGTAATCTGTCCATGATGGTGCATACATCATTCTCAAAGAAAACATTGCAACCCTTCTGAACAAGCTGTCCAATACTCAAGAGATTACACTTCATTCCAGGAACATAATAGACATCTGCTATGGTTTTCTTTTCACCTTTCTTTGTAAATATTTTAACTTCTCCTTTTCCCATAACAGAAATTTTACTATTAGTCCCAAGTGTGACTTGTGACTGCACACTCTGATCTAAAGCAGAAAACAGGGCTATGTTTCCTGTCATATGGTTGCTGCAACCAGAATCTAGAAACCATATATCTTCACTGTTTGTTTCAGCCATATTACAAACTAACAACACATTATCTTGACTGATATTTTCTCTAGTGATATTTGCACTAGATCTATTACTCATATCATGCTGTTTTTTCTTACATTCATTTGCATAGTGCCCATATTTTTTACAATAATAACATTGGACATTGGATTTTTCATACCTTTGTCCTTGAGCATGATGTTGTCCACTTTGCTGGCTACTGCCATGGCCTTGGTTCTGATTTGGATTGCTGCCTCTTCCTTGAACGTTTGCTGTACTGTTTCTTCCGCCTCTGTATTGGGTTTTGCCTCTTCCTCTCTTGTTTCCTCTGCCTTGACCTCTTCCTCTTCCAAATGACATCTGGGTCTTGAAGGCTTGCTCTAGAGATGAGTTTTCATTTCTACTCAACCTCTGTTCATGTGTTATCAGTGATGCATGAAGTTCATCAACTGAAAAATTTGAGAGATCCTTTGTCTCTTCTATGGTGGTGACTATCACATCAAACTTTGAGGGTAGGCACCTCAATAGTTTCTCCACAATCCTCCTTTCTTCAAGAGTTTCTCCATGAGACCTTATCTGTGTGACTAAACCAATTGCTTGTGTGAAGAATGAGTCAATATTGTCTGACTCCTTCATACGCAGGTTCTCAAAATCTTTCCTCAGCAACTGTAGTTTTGTTGTCTTCACTTTCTCCATGCCTTGATAGGCTGTCTTGAGAGTTTGCCATGCTTCTCTGGATGTATTTGCTGCTGCTATCCTCGGAAACACACTCTCATGCACTGCTTGATATAAGAATACAAGGGCTTTTGAGTCCTTCTTCTTATTGCTCTTGAACAACTCTTTCTCTGCCTGAGTTAATCCAATAAACTCTTCTTCATTTGCTGGCTCTTCAAATCCATATTCAACAAGTTCCCATAAATCATGTGAGGCAAACACGGCTTTCATGGTTATTGCCCAGTAGTCATAATTTTTCCCATTGAACTGTAGGAGCTGGGTATTAAACATACCCACGCTGGTGCTGGCCATTCGTGTAATACTTAACTATAAAAAAAAATCACTTAATTGTTTTCAGTAACTACACAAAAAACTAATCTGAAAAATACCTTGACAGCGTTTTCGCTCTGCTGGATAATTTGCTGCAGCAACAAATCTTCTTTCAGCTTCTTTGATGTCTTCAAAGAGCCTGGACAAGCTCTGATACCATGTCGGGAATTTCTTGTTATTCCAAACAAAATACAGTGGAAAAATCCTCTGTTTCCACTGTTGAGAATTTTCTTGATAAATTCTGAAACAATAAAAATATGAACAGAGAGTAATACTCTGTTTTCTGATAATTCAAAAACACAAGAACAGAGCATAAAATAATACTCTACTTTGCCTCAGGATCAAAAACTGATCAAAATAATACTTTGTCTTTGACGCAGAAAAATACTCTGTTTTTAACTCAGAAAAACAGAAAAATTCGTTCTCTGGAAACGGTGTTGCAGCAACACAGTTTTTTTCAGTTGCTATTCATGGTGTTGCAGCAACGTTGTTCGTGGTGTTGCAGCAACGTGATTTTTGACGTCAAGTATTTTTCGACTTACGGTGTAACAACAACAGGAAATCTTTGACAAAATAACTTTTGGTGTAACAGCAACGCACAGAAAGAAACTTCTATTTATGAAAATAAACCGACAGATAAAACTAAGTCTTCCTCACATAGAGGGATCTTCACAAAATATTATGCTAAAGAGCATCTTCCTCTTGACAGAGGGATTACAACATGAACGCTTCAGTTCCACAAAACAACTATCTCAAAAAATTTCAGCACTGTTGTGCAATACAAAAAAAACTCTCTTGTTTTACACTGTTGTGTGTTACAAAAGGACTTTCAATCTATTTTTCGCAGTTCTCTACTTCTGTTTCTGTTTCTATTTATAGTGCGGGAAAGGGTCTTCACCGCTTTAACTTGCTGATAAAGTTTCTGCTACTCATGATTAACAGATTTGATCTTTTGCTGTATTTCTTGAGTCGGTGGTGATGAAATCTATGGCTAGTAAATGCTGCTACGGCTCGAGAATGGTTCTTTTTCTGTTTCAGCCGTTCTGCCCATTAATACGGTTGTTGAGAAGTAATGATGTAGTGATGTATCTGATCTTCATCCTTCGGGAACTCAAAAATAATTAAAGAGTGAAAATATGGTAATGGCAGTGACATAAAAGATCGGGAGAAAATGTGGGACGCCGGATCACGACAAATGAATAAAGTAGCTGCTGCTGTTCTGTTCACTGCAGTTGAAATTATAATTTCAACAAATGCAGGGTCGCATATTAGGCAGCTATTGCTAAAAATGGTATATTAGAAAGTACGAAAATCGACTTACTTTGATGTAGGGTAAGAAGGTCTATTTCGTGAGTCAGTTTATTTATCTGATATGGAAAATGGGGTCTGGGCACCACTTACACTTGTTCAAAGTCTTTTTCCTAAGGAAAATATGCTTTTATTTCCAATCTCACGTGGATGGTGGATCCACGCAATGCAGACACCAATTAATTATCTGATGTGGATGGTGGTGGCGTGGTCACTACTTACACCTATTCAAAGGTATTTTTTCGAGAGGAAAATATGCCTTTACTCTTACTGGGCACATATCAATTAACGCTGTGATATGATTTTTTTTTTTGGTCTGAGATGGAATCATGAATTCGATGCAGCGACATGTTTATTGCGTTTCATATTTGTAGTAATTAATTATTTTTAATATCAATCAAAAGATCATGTATTCAGTTTTTCCTGTGAAGCTTTATAATAAATGGTTTTAGTTTTCGGACAAATCTTTCCCTAAATAGATTATCCCAAGAGCTAGCTACCAGCTTATCTACATAACTTTCACAACATAGATGATGATAATTAGAATTTAACTGAGCAACAAGAATTTTGGCTCTCCAAGAGATATTGGCCTCTATGTATACTTTTGGTTAATGACTATAAATAGGATTAAACACTTCAATATAGTATTTTTCCTTTTTTCCTAACTCCTTATCCCAAATAAACTTGTGAAACTTATTCATAGCAAAAGATTTTATCAACTTGTTATTTATAAGACAAGTGTTCAAATAAATACCCCATATATAAATACAAAACTTACTAATTAAATTTTTATCATTATTTAATTTAATTATTATTAATTTAATACTGTCATTATTAATAATAAATGAAACGATCAATGCTTTGACCTGAATTTTTTCCAATGAAAATGGAATCATGAATATGATGCAGCAAGTATTCATCGTGCTCCCAGACTTAGGGTATGTCATTCCGTTAAGTACACCTTAGTGCGCTCCACTGGCCTCCTCTCTCTAATTGGACTCTTAAGTCTTTGTTTTGGTGCTCGGGTAATTGCTACGGGGATGGGAGTTATAGTGAGTTTGGGCGGAAGGCGGCGCGGAATTCATGCTAGCGTGGACGGGCTCTTAAGGCATAAACTTGTGGATTTGAGAGTAATAATGAATTAATTTTAATATCTACTTCAAAAAAATCAGTTATATTGAATTTAATCATTATAAATAAACAAAACACAAATAAATAAATATAGATATATGTAATTTATTTATTTAACTGGATTACTAAAATTTATTGAAATGTATAAATTTTATTGTTTTCATGGTTTTACAAAATTAAAGTAAACATATTCTATTATTTTAAAATTAGAGTTTATTATCTTTATAAATTATATAATTTTAACTATTATGTATTAATAATAATATTATTATAATTCATTTATTTTTATCTAATTTATTATTATAATTATTATCATTTTATTAATTAAATATAGTTTTAAATTAAAGTTGAAAGTTAAAATTAATAATATTTTATTTTATTAATTAAATATGTTTTTAAATTAAAGTTGAAAGTTTAAAATTAATACTATGTTATTATATTTAAAAAAAAATATTAAGTAATTTTAGACAATTTAAAAAGAATTTTTGATAGATTTATAAATAACTTATAAATAACTAATATTTAACATGATTGATTGATCTATATATTCTTTTATGAGAGAGAGAGGTGTACATACTTTTCCTCCACATGTTTTTAACTCATAGGCTTAATCAATTTGTATGTGAGTTGGTAGAAATGTTATTTTTAAGTAAACCAATTATATAGTTTTCATCTAAGTATGGGGTTTTATAATTAAAGCTAAGTATTTGATCCATGTGATAGTAAGTAGTATTTAACATGGATGATGGATTGGTATATTTATTTTATGAAATGTAGACATGGTGGTTAGTTTATTTAGGATGGGTGGTGCCTCCGTCTGTACATACATGTTCATCATAGTTAATTTAATTATTCTTCCAACATAGATGTTAAATTTACGGAAGTGTACATACATGTTCATCATAGTTAATTTAATTATTCGTCCAACATAGATGTTAAATCTAGTCATGATGCAAACATGTTTAATAAATTAAAAATAGTTTGAGTGGATAGTTATTATCATCATTATCAACATATTTACTTATATATTTCAATAAATGAAAAATACTTTATAGACATAACTAAACAATAAGCAATAGTTTAACAAAACAACTTTTGGTGTTTTTATTGTCTAACTTATGGAAGAAATGTCTTTTCTTTTTCTTTTTCTTTTTTAGAGCATTTTCTAGTGCCATAAGGCTTTTTAAGGGCGTTGAATCCATTTATGCATTCGAAAATGTATTTTAAACAACAAAAAATCACAATCTTACATGAAATTGTATTGTCGAATTCATGTGAAAAAAACTATTTCTTCTTTGTTGATTTTGTCCTAAATTTAATTAGAAAATAGGAAAATTGTAGCTTTAGGTTGTTGAGTCTACACAATCCAAGTGCGCTAGGATTTTTCTAAGACATTTGAGTTTATTTGTACATTCAAAAACCTAATTTAAATAACAAAATCTTACCTAGAATCACCATTTAATTCTTGTGAAAAGGCCAAAGATTGTCTCATTAAATTACACTAACAAGCAATACTTTGTATACCTAATTTCATGTGGATAACCAATCAACTTGCTTTATTTATTTGATTTGGTATGAACAATAAACCATCACAACTCATACTAGTTCAACACCAATTTAAATTAGGTCTAAATAAAATAAAGAAAGTAGCATATAAATAAAAATAATTTGGTTAAATATTTGGTCTGACATTTATTAATTTATTCTATATATAACTAGCAATTGCATTGAGAGGTGCAAAGTAACACTGAAAGCTGAAGCAACAAAAAAAAACACAGGATACATCTAATGATACAAGAGTGGATTCCTATTATTACTTGATTGTTTAGTAAGATTCTATCTTCCTTCTAGTATTAGGATACATCTAACGATTCAAGAGTGGATTCCTTGTCTTTGTTCTATAGTTCCATATGCTTGATGTAGTTCTATCTTTGTTATTTACTGTTGTTTCACTAAGTTAAAGTCTATCCATTGGGTAATGGATTCTAGTTGTTGTTTCTAATAAATTCTAAGTGATCAATAAATGCGAGAAGTAAAGCTTTGAAGAAAAAAAATTATGAGTTTCCTTATGTTTCCTATTCAGCTAAAAAAGATTGTCCATATATTTGTTAGGTTATTGTAAGTTCTTTCTCTAGAAATGATGACCAACCATAAGATATAGGGATTTCCAATAGAGTATCAAATTGTCTTACTATATAAAAGGTGAAGATAAAATATGAATAAAAAGAATAATCGTCTATTACTATGTATTAGCCATTGTAATGTTGTAAATGGGGAATGTAATTATTTGAGTTATCTACTACACAACCTTTATAGACTTGACGTGAGAGAGATACATTCGGTGAAGATAAGATATGATTAAGGAGAGTAATTGTCTATTATTATGCATTATCCATTGTAATGTTGTAAATGGAGAATGTTGTTGTTTGGGTTATCTACTACTGAACCTTTATAAATGTGACGCGAGAGCGATACATTGGGATAGAATTGCATATAATTTCTATCGCTACCTGATGTGGCCTACAAATATAGGGATAATATTTGATGTTGTTTGTAGTCAACGTTTGTGCTATGAAAAGCCAATGGAAATCTGATTATTGTTCGGTATTACGATTCGATTCCCTACCTTCCTCTATCGACTTTTAAACCATGCCTTGACTTCAGGTCCCACAAAGTGCTAGTTTCATTCGATGAGAATGATGCCTCAACAGGAAAAAAGCCTAAGCGGGTGAATTACTATTGAGACATGGAAAAACTATCAATAAGGTGGCGCGACATTTTATTCTTAACAGAGTGAATATGGCAGAGCATCCTGGCTTAAAATAGTCGAATCGAAGGCTTAAATTTTCCGGTGCCGACGGGCTTACATGCATGGGAAATGACTAGAATGCTGGAATGAAATGATCTGAGATCACCGTAAATTAGGCAAATGGAGGGTTCTTCAACCCGAATGGAAGAGATGCAGGGTAATCATTCGCCTTCAGTTCCAGGTAGCATTGTCATAATGTGCGAGCGACTTCGTTCCAGCATTCGCCTATAGCATCCAGTTCCAGGGTTCCAGGTAGCCTTGTCATAATATCCTTGCTCTCCTTTTCTTGAGCAACTGACCTCGTACCTTCGAAATAAATTATTAACATACTAAATACTAGTGAGCTTATACACTGTAGTTCCGTATTCAATGATCATAGTTATGGGGTTAGAAGAGTAATGGTTGTTGTTTAGGATGTGATGTTCGTTATTTCCATAATCTATCAAGGTGATATAACCTCTGCCTAAATTTTGCCAATTGGAGTCTTAGGTTCACTGACCGAATTGATGAAATAAAGGGAATCGATGGGGCGGAGCTTAACAGACCAGTGATAATAAGATACCCTTTTTGTAGCAAACTCCACGTGTTATAGGTAACAGTACCATTCTTTCACCAGTAGCAAGTTGAACCTAATTAACAGACCAGTAGCTTAGTAGAGCTTCACATGGGGCGGAGCTTAACAAACCAGTGATAATAAGATACCCTTCTTGTAGCAAACTGCACGTCTTATAGGTAACAGTACCATTCTTTCACCAGTAGCAAGTTGAACCTAATTAAACAGAGTAGTAAAGTCATAGTAGAGCTTTCTCCATATTACAGAGATCATAAGCTTCTAAATAGCTAGGATAGTGTAACCAATTCAGTACCAGCTTCAATAAGAGTGAATAGCAATGTTAAACATACTTCATTTGTACTAGTAGATATCAGTGATATAAATACCACTATTAATATAGGCTATAACTGTAATTGTCACCTACTGCACTCATTCAAGCTCCTGATTAGTCATAAGAGCTTATACGTGCTGCTTGCTCATTGATTAGTACAAGTTGTCTTTCCAGGTGGTACAATTTCCACTGTCATAACATAAATATTTTCACTAATCTCTATGGTAGTCAGTTTTTGGTATTGTCTAATAATTATATGTTTTGGAGTTTTTTATTCCAGAATCTTAGGAAACAATTTTTTGTTAAATTGTAATTGTTTGTTGTTTAAACTTTAAAATTTGTTTTTCTATGTGTAAATGCATTTAGTGTCGTGAAAAACCCTTGGAGCACTCTAATTATGTTGAGTTCACAACTTAAATTTGTGATTCCAACCAATCCTTGCAGAATTTTGGGTAAATTTGACCAGAAAATATGCCCGGAAAACTCCAAATGTAAAACAGTTAGTCTATGGCTTAGTTTTTTGTACACTATAGGTTAAATTATTTAGAAAGTATAAGGATCGTACCTCAATCAAAGCAAATATTGCTTGTGTTGTAGTTTCTCGACATTTTCCAAAGCTTTTCCAAATTTATAGCTATAGAAAGAGTGATCAGGATTAGGTTTAGTGTGTAATTCCTCTTTGAAATCAATAATAGTGAAACTTAGATTCAAAAGAAACTTGTTGGCACTCAAAATCATTGTTTGTGTGAAACTATAAAGGCTTTTAATAACAACAACAAGATTCAAAAGCAGAATTGATTCATGTTCATGTGAATTTGAGAAGAAGTTTGGGTACATTTCGTGGTAGTAAATTTAGGGAGGGCAAAGAATAATATTGTAGTGTGATCACCATATTTTGGTAGAGAAACAATTTGGGGTATTTGATTTCTATTTTCCTAAAAAATGAAATTTGGATTCTTGAGCTAGGATAGATGCCATATATTGCTATTTTGTTCCAAGTTAGTACACTGTAAGGTAAAATTTGAAGTGCAGGATGTAAGCCAACATTCATAGTATTTGTAATGTGCATATTACTATAGAAATCTTGTCTCCTTGGTTGTGGCAATCGAACCCACGTTATTGCCTTTGAAGAAGGCCTATTTCATTGTTTATAAGAATCAAACTCACGAGCATGTTGTTGAAAGCCATGCGATCTACTAGTTGAGATATTAGGGCATGGGGTAGGGTCCTTTGTGTTGTCATAAAATTGGAGATCCTTTTATGTGACTTGGATGGTGGGGCCCAACGACAACTCACACCCATTCAGTACTTTTTCTGATAAAGAAAATATGCCTTTACTCCTTTGTTCTAGGGTGGATGGTGGATCAACAAGACGTGGATATTATCAACTCTTGGACATGAATTTTTATTGTTTCTTTTTTGAAATGGCAAAATAAACTCATTAATATGATGCAACTACATGTTTATTTTGTCCCATATGTGCAATGATGAGTTGATTATAATACCCATTTCAAAATTTATGTTTTTTTTCCAAGGAAAAAGGCTTAATTTTAGTAATGAAAATAAAATTACATGTTGCACTTGCTGATAACCAAGCATCACCAGGGCATTGGCCGATGATAAACATAAACAAACAAACAAAGACGAGCTAATATACAATGGGCGATGAAACTAGGTTTTCCACCCTTTTTTCTTCTCAACCTTATGCCAACCCCCTTGAGACGATAAAGTAGTGACAAGAGCAAGCTGAGTATCATCAGGTCTGGTAATGTCTTTATCAAAATCTGAATTGTCTGTCGAATGTGTTCACTTGTACCCACTAGGTTCCATTGTTTCTGGCATCTCTGTTGTTTGAACGTGGTTGATCTGTGGTTCCATGGGTTCCTGTGTGTGCTCCCCCTGGGTTTCAGGTGCCTGTGTTGACTGGGTGTTCCCAAATGCTATGGGTTCCTCGACTGCCTCATCCTCCTCCTCTTCTTGCTTTGGTGGAGGGAAATTCCAGCCTTTTGGCTGTTTACCAGTTTTCTTCTTTATATTGGAGTCTTTCTTTGCCTCTGGACATAGGTTCCTAAGATGTCTTGTTTGTCTGCAAATAGAGCACTTGAAAGCTGTGTTCTCATAGTCTAGTATCTGAGTCCAGTTCCTCTGATTATGGATCAGTTGGATACGGTCTAGTAGTCCTTTGCTGAGATCTACTTCCACACATATCCGAGCATATGTGTAGATCCTCTCCTCCAATATTTGGGTATCCGTTTTTATATATGACCCAATAATGTTCCCGATGCTAGAGAGTACACGTTCATCCCAGAAATGAAGAGGAAGATTGTGCAAGTGAACCCATACAGGCATTCTGGAGACAATCATGGTGTTAGCATCAAATGCAGGGACCCAAGGAGAGATGAATAGGCCTGTCGTGCCCCAGAACCATGGACCATTCTGTAGAATGTTGTCCCTAGCCACCGAGGAAGGGAATTTTACTATGAAGAAACCTTTTGAGCATAGATGAATTTCACAATCCATAGACTAGTTGGTCAAGATCCAGTGAAAAAGCTCATCCAGTTTTGTCCAAAAACAGTTGAAATGACAAATGATTGCTTGCAGTTCATATGAAAGACATTTTACATCTGTTTCTGTGTTTTCAATTTCAAGTTCAGGGATAGAATTCAGCAGTTCCACTATGTATGGATTGGGGGAAGAACCACCGAGAATTGTTTGTTCTATTTCTACTCTTTTCCCCTGTAGAATATTCTTGAAAGACTCTGCCCCCTGTTTTTGTTTTTGTTTAGCCTTTGTGTTTTTCGAGTTGCTGCTCCCGTAAACCCCACCCTGAGATTTAGGTTTGCTGGCAGTTGCAGCCCCTGCTCACAGCTTCAGGTTGAGGATAATGGAAGAATTTGCAAGGATGTGGTATTCTTTTAAGGGCTTGCTGTCCTGCATTGCTCTGCCCTCATATAACAAATATTGTATTTGGGTCGGGTACCCATACAGTTCCTCAATGTTTTGCTTCAGGAATTTAACTTGCTCCGAGTTTCTTACCCAAATTAACATTGTTGACCCCACAGGGGTTTGAAGAAAAAATTGAAATCACAGAGGACTTACCATATTCTGCGAGCCAAGAACCCCGTCATGGTTGCTAGTCCATACCACAAAGGGGATCCCGAATGGCCCTGAAGGCAGCACAGAGCTTCGTAGGAACGAAGAAAGGAATAGGGTCACCACTGACAAACCACATACTAGTACCCGATCCCACCAGGGCGAAGACTGACCAATGTGCAAAAAATGACTCTGTAGAGAGGGAGCAGACTCCAGGGAAAAATCCACAGCAAACGGGAGTGACGCACCAAGCACAGGTAGAACCCCACCCCCTAATGCATCCAGGCACAAGGAATGGCGAGCCTACGTATTCGGCACCGCCACTGCAGCTAAATGACCTAGATCTCGCCACCGAAAGGAGCAGTCCACAAAGCCTTGCATCATCAAGCATATAGCTGCAGGATGAAGGCAACCACTAGAAAAATAGACTCTAAAATAGAAGAGATCAATAGCATCTGCCATAGTTTGTTCGCTTGCCTGCGCCCCGCAAAAAACCATCTGCATGCCCCAAATCATCCACGTCGTCGAGGCTGAGAATACGATAGAGATTCTGATGCAAAACAATCTGCCAGGCCGTCAAGGCAAAGACGGATTAACTGCCTAGGAAGCAGTGACCCCCTTTGGCCAGTAACCAGAAAGTTCCCGCCATATTGGATCATCGGAAAGCCCCGAACAAATGACCAAGACCCTCCTCTTATTCGGAGCATCCGCTGCCTTGCAGCCCTGCGCGCAGGCCATGGCGGCCGCCTCCAAACCATTGAATACAGACCTGGGTGTCCTAGCTCTGAAAAAATCCATTTTTCCTCGCTCATTTCAAAATTTATGTTATATTTAAATATATTATTATTATTGAAATAACATAGACTTAAATGAGTATAGAATAAATGCATGTTATATATTATTATTATTAACACAATCATATAAATTAAATAGTTGATAAATATTGATAGGTTGTCATAGCATTTCATATAAACAGTTGGAGGTTTGCAGTAAACCCTTACCGTGGAGGATGTGGGATGTCATCTTGGGGAGTGCAAATGCATCATGAACTATGAGATTGTCATGAAGAATGATGGCCATGGCCAAAGAGGTGTGCATACATAGGGATATTATCCATGTGGGGAAAAAAGAGGTGTGTCAAGATAAACAGAAAATGAGGGAAAAAGTACAATAAGTAATCACCTTTATAGGGAAAAATAATAAGTGCTCCCAAAAATCATGAGTCCTAGTAGGTCCACCTTCATGATGCACGCGTACTACCCTAAGACATAAGAATGCTCATCAAGGCAGGGAATTACCGCCCACCATGGGGATGTCGGTGGTGCCATAAAACTAAACACCATGAAAATGAAGCTAAAAATACTATTCCTGACCATCCACCATCAGGGATCTAGGAGATGCTTTCACAAAAGACACCCATATGGGCTTATATGGCTATCAATTGCACACGTTTGGGCTTGCAAATGGTGTGGTCAAAAGTTCTGGAGTACGCTTGTGGGAAGAGGGGTATCATTTAGCTCTAACTACAGGACATGTGCTCTTCTTGGGAGTGCTTGAGAATCTCAGAATCTCCTACAACCTATGACTTGCATCAATCTCACATGACCATAATCAAATACTAGGGAGGAAATAAGATACAAGTACCTTACCCCTTCCTGATACAACAAATAAACCAAAATGAAATGACTCTATAATCGAGGAAATTAAATTAGAACACACAATGAAATAAAATCACAGAAAGCAAGCTAAGAAAACTATGGTACAAGGATGCCCCTTAGGTATGAGATATTACCTTAAAAGTACATCTCTAAAGTTTTCTCATTATTAGCAAGAGAAATATCTCTCCATCCAAATCGTATAGACAAAAAGAGGTTTGAATTGACCTAAGGGTACAACATTCCATCAAAGAATGAATTCACATTCCTTGAAAAATTAACTTGAGTGCTCAGGAAGTAAAAAAATATCACTTTGTTTGCCCAATGTTGTTTGAATGAGGACATTATCCTTTCCAATGGCTAGTATAATGTGGATGACCTTCCTTTGCTTGGTCCAAAGATTATTCAAACCATACTTTTAGGCTCCTCCTTGCTTGATTTTGACTTGAAATGTCCCTTGGATTGCTTGGAGACCCAAATTGCCTTCTCTTTTGCCTCAACATTCCTCCAAATTGACCTTTACATGATCCAATGGCTAGAAATGGTGGATGGCACTCCATGTCTTGGTCCATTTGCTTGTTTTCCATGTGATTTAACTTTTCTGAACATGAGTTGTCCTTGGTCCATGATGTATCCTTGACTTGCTTTGACATCTTGCTTACTCAACACATTTACCATATTACCTCTTTTAACCTCATGCCTTCCCCAAAAGGAGAAGTCAACCCGTTTTGAAGGTACCTCAAAGATGGAAAAGGGAATTTAAAGAGGGCGTTAATACTCAAGAGTTCCTTGACTTGGATGTTGTAAGAGATCATTTCACCACCTTGGAGGATATGGGACACTGCCTCAGGGAGCCCAAATTCATCACAAACTGTGAGATTTCCATGAAGAATGATGGCCATGGCCAAAGAGGTGTGCATACATAGGGATTTGTTTGATTTGGGGAACAAAGAGGTGCATTGAGATAATGGAAAAGTGAGGGAAAAAGTACAATAAGCGATCACCTTTATAGGGCTACTGAACTGTTCTCCCATAAATCATCAATCCTTGTAAATCCACCTCTCGATGCCCATGTATCACCGCAGGAGATAAGAATGCTACGTGATTCTTTCTTTCCCTTACTCTTCTTCTCTTTTCCTTACTCATTGAATGATGAATGAAATCCTTTTCTTCTAGTCCTAACCTTTCTCTAGTGGCATGTGGATTATGCTAGCCTCATAAGGTTTCCATAATTAATATGTTCTACAAAGTTGAGTGAAGCTTCATTTTTGGGAGGGACCATTGTGAGACCAACATAGGCCTCTTATGTTGAGGGTTTCTCAAAAACATAATAGCACCCCCATTCATACTTTTACTCATGAACCCATTCTCCTTTATACTTCTATAATTCATGATCAACTTTGGGAAGACCTCCTCCTATATGCTCTCTCTACGTTTCTTTTGTTTTCCCCTTTCCTAGGTTACATCACTACTAATGGGTCTCTCTAGGTTGTCTTCTCAGGTAGGGCCCGACTTGAGATGGCTTCTCTTTAGATGGGACCAATCACCATGCCTCTCCTTTGCCTATTAGGGACTTTGGTCGTGGTTATCCCATCCTATAGACTGCAGCTATGGGATCACATCTTCAACCATTGCTCCAATGCTTGCTTCCACTCGTCTATTGCATTCCCTAGTTCAATTCTAGCATTGCCAACTTTTTCTTCTTTCCTTCACTACTTAAGCGTCGAAGTTGTCAATTCATGAAACCATTGATCCAATGCTTGCTTCCAGTTGTCTATTGTATTCCCAAGTTCAATACTAGCATTGCCAACTTTTTCTTCTCTCCTTCACTACTTAAGCTTCGAAGTTGTCAATTCTCACCTCTTTCATTTGCTATCTCAACTAGTGTTGCCACCTCTTACTTCTTGGCTTCAATTGTTCATCTCTAGTGTTGTCACCTCTTGCCTATTTGGTTAAGTTTTTTGATCCTGGCTTCAGTAACTTTGATCTCTCTTTCCTCCACTAGTTCATCCCTACCTTTGTTGCCTCTCCTTCCTTCTCCTCTTCTCACCTTCACTCGCTTCTCAACCTTCGTTGAGATTTGCTATTGTTATCGCCTCCTTGTTTGTGGCAATCCATTTACTTTTATGTTGTAGGCTGTTTTGACACTGAGATTACCACACTCACATCTTTTGTGTGTCTCAACAAACTCCTACATCATAAACTACCATCAAGTACAAGTATGGATCTTCTAATTCTTCTTGCTCTCCTTTTTATATTTCATTTATCTTTTTGATATTTCACATGTTATGGATTTTTATTACCACCCAAAACCCTCCCTTTAAATGACAATGCCTTATATAGAAGTGAGATCCTAGTGGTAATGGAAGATATAAGTTATATATTAGGGATAATGGAAAAATGATACCTTGTGTGTAACCTTAGTATTTCCTTCACGCGTTGTAGG
The DNA here is from genome assembly GCA_031772625.1 of Pinus tabuliformis. Classification (NCBI taxonomy): domain Eukaryota; kingdom Viridiplantae; phylum Streptophyta; class Pinopsida; order Pinales; family Pinaceae; genus Pinus; species Pinus tabuliformis. The sequence goes on from CM062819.1 coordinate 589,038,526, forward strand.
CCAATTTTCCTCTAACACAGGGGGAAATACATAAACAAACTAAGTGTAATGAATCATTATATTTTCAAAGGGTTTTATACTTAGGATTAATATGATTTGTGATATTTCTTGATCGATATTAAAGATTTATGCAAATACAAAATAAAAATCTGGGATTTTGTATTTTTAAGAGTGGTTGAAAGGAAACACTAATTTTTAAACTAGAATTAGGAATATGGGGTCTAGAAGCCAGATCTGGAGGGCTATTTGTTTAAGAATTATTGGGCCCAAGAAATTTACAAATTGCATACTGTATCCAACCCTATCTTTTTATCAATCGATGCAAAAATTTTCTTTGAAAGACCCTGTTACCGCAAAATTTAGTATGCTTAGTGCAAAGCCTCATTAGGCAGATCTAGACCTCATGGCAACAAGAGATTGGCCACCACTGTCACCTCAACAACCTTTATCCAACTATATAGTGGCATATTGAACCACAAGGGAGAATTCCCAGTATATGTATCACCTAGAGGATATTCAACAAGGAAGGTTAAGGTGATGGAAAGGTATAATAAGTGTTTAGGGGTACCAATGGAGCCAGGAGTGCTAGGATACTCTTTTCCAAACCAATGTATGTCGTCCCTAGATGACTAAAGAAAATAATAGGGCTTCCATAAGTTAGGGTTTGATAGATTTTCAATGATATGATATGCGATGTCATATAACAGCCAAAAGAAGTCGTCTTAGAATGGTTAATTAAAAAATGATCAAGCCTATTGATTTGATATACAAGGTTGAGGGTTTTTGATCGAGTTTTTATGGATGAAACATGCATAAAACAATGATACAGTGATTACATCATCCCTACATATAAGGTTTTAACATGCAATAAATGCTAGATTTTTCTTTCTAATAAATATTTAGTGCAATTCATAGTTAGAGGGTAATGACACATCAAATAAAATTACTTTTTAGCAACTGTAGATATCGATAATTTAAGAGAGAAAAGAGAGAAATCAGTAAAGGTAGAAGGTTTCATCACCACCACCTAGACTAGTGCCTTGATCTAAATGGGAAATGGAGTTACTTATGGAAAATTCATTGAGGATGGTCTTGTTGAAGAGTGTGAAAAGTCTAAAGCCTCTTCTTGCAAACCCTAGCGACTTTCTTTATAGGGAGATGTTAGATTTAAGAGATGCACAGCTGGGATTTCTCTTACAGGATCAAATAAAATGATTTTACATGTCATAGATGATCACAATTTTTAAATAAATATAGAAATTTTAACCATGGCACATGTAGAAATCCTAATTTACACAATGTAATATGCAAAATATAGAATATGAGCAATAAAATGACAAAATTTGCACAAAAATCTCTTAAATCAATCCTAAGAAGGCAACATCAAGCAAAAATCTACTTCCAAGAGCAATTTGACCATAGGACTCTATTTTGTCCAAGTAGAAAAGAGGCAAAAGTTAATGCACGCTTCCAAAAGATAGAGAAGCTTGATGATGAATGGTGATGAAAAGTGAATAATGCCCCCCACTATTTATATATGGTTGTGATTCCAAATTGTAAGCACACAGGAGATGCACCGACTGTCACCTCATCACAGTTGTCATGTCCCCTGTCAAACACATTTGTAATAGGGTGCTACTACACAATTTTGCACAATTTTGGCTAAGAAAGAGAACCAATCATTTTCAATTTAGGGATGTAGGAGGAAATTCGACTTTATTTGGTTGGGGGCCACCCACATGGGAGTTCGAATTAGCCCATTTGAATAGCTTGAGCCTTGGAGGGAAAGTCGAAAAGGTGGATGGAGGGGCCCACATGTGGCTAGCGAGGCCCAATGAGTTAAAAGGAGGGAGCAACTCTCATATTGGATTCATTCTTACACCTTGCAATAAAAAATTACGTGATTGTTCGCCCTGCTGTTTAGTTGAGTCAACCCACTGTTTAGCCACGAATCTCTCAAGCGGGAGATTCAACCTCTACTTTGGGCGACCATCCGTGCCCACCCTAGAGGGGCAGTTCCATAAGTATTTCAGGAGTTTTGGGAGTCTGTTACAACATTACCATTCAGCCAGAACAGGGAGTGCATATTTCTGGCTAGTTGGAGAATACGCAAGGGGAGTTTGGAGCTATCAGTGATCAAGCATTTGTCGGGAGAGTTAGAGGATTGGGAGAGCAAAAAAGGGCCAACCTTTCTTGTAAGTTTTGGAGCTAGAAGAGTTAGCATCCCAGTATTTCGATTTAAAGTTACCCGGGGCCTACGCAGAGAGCCATCACTAGGCTCACATGGGAGTTGGAGGAAGGAATTGTAGCACTGGAGTTGGCCGAGAGAAGTAGGAGATCACTTGATGGGCCATTTGAAGAGGATTGTTGGTGTTGGGAGAGCAGAGATTGACATGATCAGTCACAGCAGCAAAATTCGAAATTGGAGGAGGGCCAAGCTGTGAAAGGTCAGTTTTTGAAGGTTGCAACCAAGGGAAACTCTTTTTAGGTTTTTCTGGGATTGGGTCAAGGATCACACTCCTAATTTTACAAAATCTTCTGGGTAGATCTAAGGGATCAAAAAGGGGTCCCAACTCAGCCAACAGCTAGAGGAGCTAAGGGGAATTTCGGCCAAAATTCCGAGGTCAACATTTTGCCAATTCCTTCGTGAGTTTTTCTGGGTTTAGGCCGAAGAGAAAGGAGCTAAAATCTCATAATTTTTTGAGCACAGGAAATAGTGATTCCAACCCTTTGAATTCATTAGACAGAGCAGTTTTATGGGGCATCATAGTTTAGTTTGGTGCATCAGTTGTAGAAGCCTTCAGTTCAATATTTTCTCTCCTAGGTTTTGTCATGTTTGTCCATTGAGACAAGCCCAGGTGCACCATCCTATTTTACTATTATATTTTTTCTCCTAAAGAAGTAATAAAATGGCTCAACAATTCTCTATTTCCAGTGTTTCCATCAATGCTTAATGTATATTTCGTTTTTCTGATTGCTGGATTGTTTGCATGCTTTATATATCACTTACATTCCTGTTTAGGAACATTACAGTGGTATTAGAGCCATGATCTTGGCTATTTGTTGGGTAGCCATCTAGATCATGGGATATTTGGGCATCTATGCATAGTGACGAGTTAAACCATAGACAACTTATGGCTCAAAGAAGATTTAATATGCAGGAATTCTGAGGTGGAATTTGTTGGAATGAGGAGAGATTGGCCCAGTTGGGGAAGGTGTCAGACCAAATCCATTCTCATCCTTACATCAGAGACATTAGTGGTGCGCAGGCTGTGGGGGTGCAACCATCTACATTGTGTGGGGAAAGTCAACAGAATCAGGGCATTAGATCTCCTCAAAAGGAGCAGACATGACAGGGACAGTTAAAGGGTGAGACCAAGGGGCGCTTTTGCTGGTGGAGACTTGGATTTAGATATTAGAAACCTAAGGAGAAGGTTTTTTTGGGCTCACTAGAGCGTGAGGAGCATGTCAATGTGTACAGTGTGATGCAGGAGTCACCTTTGTTGGAGATTCCTTTGATAGCTCTGGCTGATACTTTAGGGGAGAGAGTAGAGCACACACCCATAGGGTCTTCCATTGACGAGGTGCCAAGAGACACGGAGGTGTCCACCATTTAGGAGGTGCCATTTGTTGTTGAGGTATCCATTGATGAGGTATCTAGGGTTGTGACTGAGTACTCAGGTGATAATGGCGCACCACAAGTTGATGAGGTGTCGGGAGACATCTCCACCATTGATGAGGAACTGATAGGTATAGAGGCATCTAGATCTATGCCAGATTTACTAGACGACAATCACCTGCAGCTGATTGGCGAGCATGTCTTGCGTGTTATATTGTCTATGGAGACACAGTTGGAGGCTCATGTTGAGTCCATGATGGAGGAGGATGTGAACCATCATTTGGGCTAGCCATTGATGAGGGCCAGCATAAAGACTGCACATTGGGATTTCAACATAGTTCGTTTCAGTGGCAAATTAACGAGATCTACAATGTTATTAGCCCACCCTTATGCATTGGATTGAGGGAGGTAGTATTGTCTAGACATACCCTATGGGATAGTCAGACAATGGGATTGGGTGGTGAGAGGTACTGAGCTGGTACTTGATGGAGCAGGCTAGGTCATTGGATACATCCATGGCCACATTTCAACAGAAGCCATGGATAACCATAGGGACTCAAGGGCCAGACTCTTGTTGGGGTCCAAGTGGGATTTCCATCACATCATAGAGTCGTTAGGTGACAGTAGTAGCTACGTGATGGATTTGACGTTTGGGCGCACACACATTTTCAGATCTCCATCAGAGCTCGGGACAACACTAGTGACAAGATGGTTTGACAGGGGAGCAGACCAATTTCATGAGTTGTCTTGGCATATTGATTGTGCATGGAGTCATAGGGTGATTAGCCTACTTTGGCAGGAGCTGGTAGGAGGAGGTGGCATTGATAGACCACCAGACAGTTACATGGAGATGGTGCTCTCTCATTGGTATATTGGACACTAGAGCTACTGAGGATAGGCACAATAGTGTCATTCCCATTGGCATGTGAGGAGTCAGACCACTTAGGTCTTTTAGGGAAGATGGGGAGATGTAGCCCACATCATGGAGGGATTACTAGCAGAGTGGTGGATGTGTTGGCACATGCAGGATGGCATATGATATAGGGTGGTACGGCAATAGGCAGTGGTACCCAGGGGTGCACAAGGATATTTTGCAGAGTCCAGTCTTACGTAGAGGGATGCAACCTGATGCATATAGATCTAATTTTAGAACCTAACATCCAATGTTGTATAGAGGTATGCAGTGATGAGTAGTGGCCTGTAGAGGAGCATGGAGATGCATGGTTGTTTGATGTAGCATGTTGGTTTTCATTGAGCAACTCACCTCGCATCGAGTACACGTGGGGAGAGCCAAATACAATGACACAGGCAGGATATGAGGCGGTACAGGATGGTACTGCAGTAACACAGGGTATCCAATGGTGTACAGGGATAGGTTGCAGGGTACAATGCCAGGTCGAGGACTATAGGGATACTTGGTGGGATGCAGAGGCATATGGTGCTGCACAACGAGGTCTTGGAGGGTTGCCTCAAAGGAGACATATGGACGGAGACACTGGGCATACCTTTGGGTGTAGTTCACCTAGGATCAACGGGGACGCAGATGAGTGATACTCAATGGTATCCATGGGGACTCACATGCCTGTCCCTCTTATACATCACTTATAGGCACATACGACTTGGTTGTTTTCCTTTGACACTCTAGGCACGAGTAGCTAGGGATAGGGAGCTCACCCGAGATATTGGGATGACTCTCAATGCACTAGGGGAGAGACTTCTCAGTGGTGGCATTGGTTCGGTGCATGAGTTGACAACCACAGGTTGGCGGATGAGGTGATCATCTGCTGGGTGATGTATCACTCATCAGTGAGCCTACGCTTGGGGAGAAGGTCACGAGGGAGACATGTGTCACTCTTTCCAAAGGGCATGTCAGGACTATGAATGAGCAGAGGATACCATGTATGATTGAGGCAACTTTCCAGTATGTGTTCGACCTCTAGACATTGTATTGGCACATTATCAAGAGGGAAAATGGCAGACCCAAGGGAGATGATTTGTAGGGACAAGAGGGGTCCACATACCCTGAGTCGATTACGAGTATCATATACCCATCTTTTGGTTGCATTGAGGGGGTAGCTCTTTGGCACATGTAGCTCCCAGCGATCATCGGTACTACACAGTGGCAGACATAGGGCATATTAGCATGCATCATATTAGCCCACGATATACGAAGCCTATATAGTGATCACATGCAGGGACTAGAGATGAGGGCCAGAGGGATTCCATCGGTTGACAGGACTATGCCATAGCAGGTCTAGCTATGGGATGCAGGGATTCAATTGATCGATAGATCACTCATGATGAGCGGAGTCATGGCAGAGTGATATAGTTCTCTCTTGGGACGATCCATGGGGGTTCACAGTGGTTTTCGTCATATGGGGAGGTAGACATTCTCTGTTGCTACACATGTTTGAAGTTAGATTTGGATGGGTAGGCCTGGGTGCCATGGAGATGCCCAGGAAAGATGTGTCTTGCCTCTTTCAGGATTCCACCATCAAGTTCCAGGAGAGGAGGATATTGACTGCGCACGATCAGGAGTATGAGATAGTGAGAGTAGCGCAACATCAACATGGTGGCACCACTCTGGGACTAGCAGGGAAATGGGGCATCACAGCTCTTAAAATCTTAATAAATTTTAGGGATGCGCTAGCTACTATGGGGGGAGATCATACAGATCTTCAATTGAGCTTTAGTGAGTCACTGATGGAGCAGGGGACTTTTGGTACTTTCATCGGGCAAGGTAATTAGTGGAACGAGGGGAGCTTCATGTTGGACAAGATTCCCTGGGATCTTGGTATTAAAGGATTCTTCCATATCAAGACAATCCAGAGGTCAAGCATGATCAAGTGGCACATCTAGGACCCTGGCACATTTTGCAGTGACAGTGGGGAGCAATAGTTAGAGAAGTTTCTTTCTTAGGCATTGCTTGAGGACAAGCGATTTCTGGTGCATTGGAGGAGCTTGCCGGATGAGGATGCCACCTAGGAGGGTGAGCACATTTTGGAGCACCCAACTTTGAGGTTGCTTGAGGGCAAGCAACATTTGGGAGGGGAGGACTGTCATGTCCCTTCTCAAACACATTTGTAATAGGGTGTTGCTACACAATTTTGCACAATTTTGGCTAAGGAAGAGAACCCATCATTTTCGACTTCGGGACTTAGGAGGCAATTCGACTTTACTTGGTTGTTAGTGTAATGTGGGGGCCACCCACATGGGAGTTCGAATTGGCCCGTTTGAATAGCTTGAGCCTTGGAGGGAAAGTCGAAAAGGTGGATGGAGGGGCCCACATGAGGCTAGGGAGGCCCAATGAGTTAAAAGGAGGGAGCAACTCTTATTTTGGATTCATTCTTACACGTCACAATAAAAAATTACTTGATTGTTCGCTCTGTTGTTTAGCTAAGTCAGTGTTACTTGTGAGCGGGAGCGAAAACGGGTGTGGGAGCGAATCCCAGAGCATTTTTTATATAATATATATTTTCTATATTTTTATATTTTGATACATATATGTCAACAAAAACATGTAGAATTATGAATAAGATATAAAAAACATAAAAAAACGTAGATTGAACCATATAACAACAATCATCTAGAAGTTATAATCTTCATCAACCATGTCCACAAGTTAGTAACATAGTAACATACAACATATTGAGTCTCGTGATTCATCAATATTAAAGTTTCAAGATTCAAAAATTCAATATATAACATTTATCATCATTGATCACCAAAGTTGTACTTGTAAGCTAAGTGTAACCATTACAAGAAATAATATCTAAGATGAAATGAAATGTTATAAAATGAAATGAAACAACTTTCAACTTTCATGAAGCATCATATTCATAATTCATTACTAATGAGTTATAATTGCCAACTTCAAACTTAAATTGTCATATATTGTTCAAAAAAATATCACAATAAATATGAAAGATTCAATAGTTATAAAAACTACTAGAAACAAGAAAAGACAAGTAAATCTATTATCTATTGCTTATGCTTGGGCCTCTTGCCACCACGAGAAATGTCTAATTTTTTAGACTTGTTGGAAAATTAGGATCTTTGTCATTAATATCACCCTAAGCATTAATATCCAGAGGTATCTTTGTCATTACCTCTATATCTGTATAGGGATCTTTGTCATTAATATCACCCTTTAAGCATTAACATAAGATAGAAAAAGCATAGCATGTCAAGTCAAGAATTTGTTTGAGTGATGCGTACATTTTTAGGAGGGTCATGATGGACGAGTTCGACAACCAATGTCACTAACATCAAGGTACGTAGAGGGATTGGTACTCTTGATTAAATACGAGTTCGATACCCTAATACATGACAAACTTGAAAATTCAATGGAAACATTGCAACCCTGAAATCTGGAAAAACTGATAAGTCTACTGGATTTTGAATGAAATCTAAAATTCTACTTTCTCTATATGAAATCCAATGAGGTTAGAAGCACTCTCTAACATCCTGAGTCATTTCATGGTAATGTTAAAAAATTAAGTAAAAGGATGAAAATGAAGATTAAGGAGAATTTCACTTTTAAATTCTTAAACATTACCATGAATTGCATATCAATACTAGGGCCAGAGGCTTGATCATTAAGTTTCCCCACTCAAAACTTATTTGTTTCTTTGAAAAAAAATTGCATTTGGAACATTACTGTAAAAAGAAAATTGCAAAAAGGGCTAAACGCTCCTGAAAAGGCAGAGAGTGTTTTTTTTTTTAGGGAGCGAGTTCCCGACTTGCTCCCGAGTCGCTCCCACCCGGAGCACGGATTGGGAGCGGGATCAGGGGGTGGGCGCTCCCCTGCAAGACTGAGCTAAGTCAATTGACTATTTAGCCACGAATCTCTCAAGCGAGAGATTCAACCTCTACTTCGGGGGACCATCCATGCCTACCCTAGAGAGGCAGTTCCATAAGTATTTCAGGAGTTTTGGGGGTGTGTTATAGCATTACCATTCAGCCACAACAGGGAATGTGTATTTTTGGCTAGTTGGAGAATACGTAGGGGGAGTTTGGAGCTATCAGTGATTGAGCATTTTCCAGGAGAGTTAGAGGATTGGGAGAGCAACAAAAGGCCAACCTTTCTTGTGAGTTTTGGAGCTAGAAGATCTGACATCCCAACAGTTCGATTTACAATTACCCAGGGCCTACGCAGACAACCATCACTAGGCTCATGTTGGAGTTGGAGGAAGGAATTGTAGAGCTGGAGCTGGCTGGGAGAAGTAAGAGATCACTTGGAGGGCCATTTGAAGAGGATTGTTGGAGTTGGGAGAGAGCAAATATTGACATGATCAGTCACAGCAACAAAATTCGAAATTGGAGGAGGGCTAAGCTATGAAAGGTCAATTTTTGAAGGTTGGAACCAAGGGAAACTCTTTTTGGGTTTTTTCTGCGTTTGGGGCAAGGATCACACTCCTAATTTTACAATAAAAATTGGGCATATCTAAGGGGTCAAACAGGGGTTCCAACTTAGCTAGCAGCTAGAGGAGCCAAGGGGAATTTGGGCCAAAATTCTGAGGTCAACATTTGGCCAATTCCTTCGTGGGTTTTTTTGGGTTTAGGCCAAGGAGAAAGGAGCTGAAATCTTATAATTTTATGAGCATGGGAAGCAGTGATTCCAACCCTTTGAAGTCAATAGACATAGCAGTTTTTTGGGGTACCGTAGTTCAGTTTGGTGCAGCAGTTGTAGAAGTCTTCATTTCAGCATTTTCTCTCCTTGGTTTTGTCATGCTTGTCCATTGAGACAAGCCCAAGTGCACCATTCTATTTTACTATTGTATTTTTGCTCCTAAAGAAGTAATAAAATGGCTCAACAATGCTCTATTTCTAGTGTTTCCATGGGTGCTTAATGTATATTTCGTTTTTCTAATTGCTGGATTGTTTGCATGCTTTGTATATCACTTACATTCCTGTTTAGGAACATTACAACAGTCTACTCTCACTTTTGGTCAACTCCTAGAATGCTAGAGGGGGTATTCAAACTACACAAGCATCACCAAATTTATTAGGGTGACTAGTGTCTGTAAACACTCAAATGATGAAGGTTAGGATTTAAGGAGAAAAAAAGTCTGATTTGATGTATGATATTTTATTGCAGAAAACAAAGACTAGGATACTAAATTTATGAATGAAATAACCTTGAGAAAAGCATCAAAATTGATTATGAAGGTCATTGGCAATGTTGGGATTCATATCTTGAAATTACTTTTGGTTTGGGTATGGAAATGTTGATTTACTATTTTGTTATACACCTGCAAACATGTAATTTTGCAGAAACCAGCAAGCAAAAGCCCACTCTGGGGCCTCTGACAAGCCTAGAAATGCTATAAAAACTTATGACTATGAATTGGAGATGATATTATAATGAAATGTAAATGAAATAAACATAATAGCACTACATAGTACTAATTATTCAAAATATTATTCAAATCTAAAAGTTGTTACTTAATTTTGGGGGTCAATTCCCTTGCCATTGAAAAATGAAATTGTCCCAATCAGCATGAAACCTATTGCAATTGTTCTTACAAATGAGACTCACATATATTTATATGAGTCTCTATAAATTGAATTGGTCTAATGAGCCCTCACAAATGAGACTCAATTCTATTTATATGAGTCTCTCTAAATCAAATTAACCTAATGAGTCCCCAAAATTATAAAATAATGTGCTAAAAACAAGTCTTGTTCACAAGCCGACCAAGTAGTTGTCACAACTTATGAAAAATCCATCCTTATGCAAGTCGAGTTGATGACGTCATGATGATGTAGGGCCATTGGAGGGCCATGTTGAGTCCTCTAAGTGCCATGATGAGAGAGAGGGCTCCAATAAAGATGAATTGGGGGATGGCCCCCAATTTTCCATGCCAGTCATCATGTGGTGCCCCATAGTGGGTTTGGGGCACAAATGTTGGTCTCATGGGTCTCTTGATGAAAGATAAGCTTGTAGATTGCTCCAAATGAAGGCTCTGATGATGGTGCCTTCCCTCCTAAGTCTCAAAGGTGAGACAAAACTCCTCTGGGCCTTGGATAACCTGCACTGATCATGTTAAGTCGGTTGCTCCAAGTGCATCATCTTGCAAATAATGTGGGCGATGAACAAGCTGTTGAAGGTGCTGAGAGTGACCATGGCATGAAATGATGCTCAAACATATAATGGAGTCCTATGGATCTCAACAAATCCCCTATAAATCTCAGTATGATCCTCTATTGGGCTTGGGCCCTAGTTAAGTTTGACAGCGCATGATGAAACCACCTACCAATTACATATAAGAGTTGATGCGCTTCATCACCATCAGTTACAACAATTCATTTGTGCATCCAAGTGAGCCAAGCTTATTAATCAAGGGCACATATGAGACTTCATAATGGGCTTCCCTTCCAAGTTTGGGGCTTTAAGCATGTAATAATGTTACCTCCCTAGGTAGGAGTGGCTAATAAACAAACCTATAGGGTGTTCCTAGCCCCTAAGCAGAAAGATAAGTTTGAGGTACATCCTTCAATTGATAGGGATCATGTGAATAATGTTGAGATTGATAGGGACACAGGGGTCTAAAAGCCAAATGCCATGGGTTCAAGGATGGTAGTGATGAGGGATGTCCACATATTTAGGTGTATAGATGTATGAGTGAGAAATTGTGGATACATGAGCTACACCGAACTTTGTTTTTCCACTCTTCTTCATTTTCCTTCTGCCTTTTCTTGATTTTTTCTTTGTTTTACTATTTGGGTCTCCAGGAGATGAGAGCATGTTGTATATGATGTAAGTAGTTATTACTCCCTTAAGGTGGGGTAGTTCATCGCCCACTAGGGGTTAGGACATGCATGGGTTCCTTAATGATGTGGGGCACTCATGGGGCCCTAGGAACCAGCGTGATGGCCATAATGAAGGGGTAGAGCTCATGTTTGGCTTTTTCCCACCGCTCATATAATGTCCCAACCATGTTTTGCATTTTATAATATTATTTCATTTTGTTTCTTGCTTGTGGCCATGATATGCTTTTAATTTTTAATTTTAATTTTTTAATTTTTTATTTTGGTACATCAACCTCTGCGGTAACATTTCTAGGCCTGACCAAAACATGTCGATAAAGGGTTGGGGTGTACCGGTGCCTTATGGATCCAGTGTTCATGTGGAACTAGAGTAGCAAGATGATTATATAGGGCTTGTAATGCACGAAGGGGAGTGAAAAATGTGAAATGGGAAAATAAGAGCACGCTACCAAGATCGGGGTTTCCTAATTAGTGCCCTTCCTGAAGCTATAAGACAATAGGGGAGATCCCACGAGACTATGATTGAGGATTAACCCCCCATTTAAGGTGAGGGAACATAACTACAATCAAAACCCATCCTCCTTCCAAGTCACCCAATAATCTATGCCCAATGTGCCTAAGGAAAAACAAGCATAAGCACTTGATTGCACAATGAAAAGAATATATTTAGGGTTGGATGACCCACCTTCAAACATACGGTCTCTACAGATGGGTGAGGGGACATATGATTGGCTCAGGGAGCGAAGATCAAATGGCACAATACATCGTCTACACTGGTGGCTATCAGGGGCAGTTGGTTGCCGGCTGAAGACAAATCATTGGAGAAATTTTTTCCTATTGGGTCATCCACTTTTGGTGGGTAACAGGTACAATTTTCCATGAAGGAATGGTTGACATTCCTTGAAAAATTAACTTGAGTTCTTAGGAAGTAAAAAATTTCACTTTGTTTGCACAATGTTGCTTGAAAGAGGGTGTTGGCCTTTCCAATGGCTAGTATATAATGTGGACGACCTCCCTTTGTTTGGTCCAAAGATGATTCAAACCATACTTTTAGGCTCCTCCTTGCTTGATTTTGACTTGAAATGTCCCTTGGATTGCTTGGAGACCTAAATGGACTTCTCTTTTGCCTCAACATTCCTCCAAATTGATCTTTACATGATCCAATGGGTAGAAAGGTTGACGACACTCCTTGTCTTGGTCCATTTGCTTGATTTTTGTGTGATTTAAGGCTTGAACTTTCTTGAACATGAGTTGTCCTTGTTCCATGATGTATCCTTTGCTTGCTTTGACATCTTTCTCACTCAACACATTTACCATGTTACCTATTTTAACCTCATGCCTACCCCAAAAGGAGAAGTCACCTCGTTTTGAAGGTACCTCAAAGATGGAAAAGGGACTTTAAAGGGGGTGTTAAGAGTGCCTTGACTTGGAGGTCGCAAGAGATCATTTCACTTCCTTGGAGGATGTGGGACACTGCCTCAGGGAGCCCAAATGCATCGCAAACAGTGAGACTTCCATGAAGAATGATGGCCATGGCCAAAGAGGTGTGCGTACATAGGGATATGGTTGATTTGGCTTACAAAGAGTGCATTGAGATAATGGGAAAGTGAGGGGAAAAGTACAATAAGCTATCACCTTTATAGGGCTCCTCAACAAGTGCTCCCATAAATCAGTCATAGTAGATCCACTTCCTAATGCTCGCATATCACCGTAGGAGATAAGAATGTTGCATGATGCTTTCTTTTCCATTCTCTTCTTCTCTTTTCCTTACCCACCGAATGCTGAATGAAATCCTTTCCTTCTAGTCCTAACCTTTCTCTAGTGGCTTGTGGATTATACTAGCATCATAAGGTTACCATAATTAATATGCTCTACCAAGTTGATTGATGCCCAGTTTTTGGGAAGGAACACTATGAGAGAAACCTATGTCTCATACGTTAGGGTTTCTCTAAAAATTAATAACACCCCCATTTATACTTTTACTCATGAGCCCTTTCTCCTTTATACTTCTTTACTTCCTAATCAACATGGGGAATACCTCCTTGTATATCCTCTCTTTTTGTTTCTTTTGTTTGCCCAGTTCCTTGGTTACATCACCACTAATGGGTCTCTCATGGTCATCTTCCCAGGTAGGGCCCAACATGAGATGGCTTGTCCTTAGATGGGACCAATCACCATGCCTCTCTTTTGCCTATCAGGGACTTTGGTCTTGGTTGTCACATCCTATAGACTGCAGCTATGGGATCACATCTCCAACCATTGCCCCAATTCTTGCTTCCACTTGTCTATTGCATTCCCCAGTTCAACACTAGCATTGTCAACTTTTTCTTCTTTCCTTCACTATTTGTGCTTCGGTGTTGTCAATTCTCACCACTTTCATTTGCTATCTCAACTAGTGGTTCCACCTCTTACTTCTTGGCTTCAATTGTTCATCCCTATTGTTGCCCCCTCTTCTGTATTTGGTTTAGTTTTTTGGTCCTGGCTTCAGTAACTTTGATCTCTCTATCCTCCACTCATTCATCCCTTCCTTTGCCACCTCTCCTTCCTTCTCCTCTTCTCACCTTCACTCGCTTCTTAGCCTTCATTGAGATTTGATATTGTTATTTCCTCCCTGTATGTGGCAAGACATTTACTTTTATGTTGTAGGTTGTCTTACCACACAATCTAGTAGGCCCTAAGGAGGGAAATCCTAAGTGTCCAAGAGCTAGAATAAGTGATAGCAATGTGATAGTGTCCCACTTCCACTACAACCAATGTCCCCTGTTGCTTACGATATTTCACTAATGGGAGGAGTCTCGATATATAAACAATCACATTTAATTGTTGTTCTAGGGTTTGAGGTACTAGGTGATGAGTTATGACTTCTTAAGGGAAGCTCTATGTGAGAGAATGACATTTCAAAAAGGTTTTCGCTTCCTATTAGAGACCTAGAAAAAACTTGCATGGGATACAGGGTTTTGTGAATTATCGTGGTTAAAGGTACTCCCAAGATCAAGGCAAGGAGAAGAAAGGGCTTCTTGTGATTTATTCCAATGAATACTAAGCTCTTACCACCCTCAAAGAAGTCCCCAAGTCAAGGAAATGCAAACTAGAGTTTCCCTTATATGGCACACGTCGAGCAAGAATTTTTATGGTTGAAAACACAAAGGATGCTTGTCAAACCTTAAGGACTTGTCACTAAGACCCTAAGCTTGAAGTCTATGATCCTGGAATCAACCATTTCACTCTCTAGAGAATTTTTCTCTATGCCCTAACCTAGTTATCCAGAAAGAGGGGACTAGAAAATTGGGAGAATAAAATATGGAGAAAGAAGGATTTGATCATGAAATGGTTTGGACCAATGCCTTCTCATTTGGGCTTATGGAGTCCTAGATGCTTTGGATTTGCCATAATTGTCTTTAAGGAGTTCAAGAATTGATGCCCTAGCTACCAACCCTCAATAATTACCCAATCAAAATTTATGGAGTTTTATGGGGTAAAAACAAGATTTGATCACTAGGAAAATTCATCACATGTCATGGTATGAGTAACATGTTCAATTTCCAACCAAGTAGGTTTCAAAATAAATCTTCAACAATTAGGGCAAAATATAGCATTAATCTAGTTGCAACAATTTCGTACATTAGACATTTTCTAGTAATGAAACTTCAACAAGAGGCACTTACAAGATGACAATATGATATATCCATCCAAAAATCAAGAAATAACTCCAAAGAAAATTGAATTTCGGCTCCAAATTATCAAAATGCATCCAAGACATTCAATAGCTAATCCAAAGAAAAAGTGCAGATTTGCCAAGGAGGCCAAAATTCCCAAGTGTGATGATGATCCAATACAAATGAAGTTGAGTTTTATTTATATGAGACCTAGTAGGTTGAATTACTAGCCCAAGTCCCCTAACATTATAAAAATGTGCAAAATACATGCCTTGGTCACAAGCTGACCAAGTATATTTTTCAAATTATGAAATAATCATTCGAATGTTAGCCGAATTGACGATGTCATGCTACTGTCAGGCTGTTGGAAGGCCACGTTGAGTCCTTTTGGTGCCAAAATGTGTGAGAGGGTTCCATAAATCATGAACAAGGGGATGGCTCCTTAGTCTCCATGCAAGTCATCATGTGGGGGCCCAAAGTGACTTTGGGGCACAAAAACTGGTCTCATAGAATAGCCTATGATGCTCCAATATTGAGGACTTTGACAATGGTGCTTGCTCTCCCATGTCTTAAGGGATAAGGCAAACCTTCTCTAGGCCTTTTATCAGCTGCCATATAATGCTAATCCATCTGGGGCATACTGGTCCAAGCACATCATCTCGTGAATAATATAGGGTAATGAGCAAACTGTTGAAGGTGTTGAGGGTGCCCATGGCATGGAATGATGTTCTACACATGATGGGAGTCCCATGCCTCTCAACACTTCACCCGAGGGTGTCAATATGATTTGGGATCCACCTAAGTTGCCCAACCCATGATGAAACCAATTGCCAATTACATATAATATCTAATTCTCATCCTCACAATTAGGTACAATAACTCAGTGGTACATCTAAGTGAACCAAACTTGTTTATCAAGGGTACATTGAGACTTCATAGTGGGCTTCCTTTCCAAATTTAGTGTTACCTCCCTAGGTAGGGGTGGGTAATAAACAACCCTATTAGGTATTCATAGTCCCTAAGGGGAAAGACAGGTCCCTGGTACATCCTTTAATTGATAGGTGTCATGTGAATGATGATGAATGGATGGGGACATGGGGGTCTCAAGGCCAAATGCCATGTGTTCAAGGATGGAAATGATGATTATTTGGGTGTATAGATGTAGGAGGGAGAAATTGTGGATACATGAGTTAGCCCGTCCTTTGTTTTTCCACCCTTCTTTATTTTCCTTTTGCATTTTCTTGATTTTTCTTTGTATTACTGGTCGGGGCCCTAGGAAATGAGAGCATGTTGTGTATGACAAAAGTGGTTATTAACCCCTTAAGGTGGGGTAGTTCATTGCCCACCAGGGGTTGGGACATGCATGGGTTCTTAAATGATGTGGGGGAACTCATAGGGCCCTAAGAACCAGGGTGATGGCCATAATAAGGGGTAGAGCTCATGCTCGGCTTTTTCCCATGTGCCATATTAAATGTCCCAACCATCTTTTGGATTTTATAATATTCTTTTTCTTTTGTTTTGTTGCTTGTGGCCATGATATGCTTTTAATATTCTTTTAGCTACATAAACCTTTCGGGCAACATTTCCAGGGCCAACCCAAACATGTGGACAAGGGGAGGGGGTGCTAGTGCCTTGTGGACCTAGAGATGGAATATGATGAAGTAGGGGTTGTAATGTGTGGAGGGGAGTGAAAAATGTGGATGGGAAAAACAAGACTGTGCTACCAAAAAGAGGGTTTACCAAGTAGTGTCCTTCCTAAAGCCATAGACTAACAGGGGAGATCCCATGGGGACTAGGATTAAGGATTAACTCCACCCCTCCATTTTAGGTGAGGGAACAAAACTATGGTCAAAGCCCCTTCCTTTTCTCCAAGTCACTCAATAAATCCATATCTAGGATGCCAAGGAAAAACAAGCATAAGCACCCTATTGCACGATGAAAAACAAAACTTTTGGGTTGGATTTCCCACCTCCAAACATATGTTTTTGAAAGATGGGCGAGGGGACATATGATTGATGCAGGGAGCAGAGATCAAATGGAAAAATGTATTAGCTACACTGGTTCTTGTTAGGGATTGTCAGTGGCCGACTGAAGAGAGTTCTAGAAGGAATTTTTCTGCTATGGATCTTTTAATTCTTCTCACTTTCCTTTTTAATTTCATTTATCTTTTTGATATTTCACATTTCTTGTTATAACTTTGTATTACCAGCGAAAACCTTCACTTTAAATGATAATGCCTTATATATACAAGTGAGACCCTAGGGCTAATGAAGGTACAAGATAAACACTAGGGATAATCAAACAATGACACCTTGTGTAACCTTAGTATCTTATTCACACGTAGGCCAATTGTTCTCTAACACAGGGGGGAATATATAAAAGAAACTAAGTCCAATGAATGATAATAATTTCAAAGTGTTTTAGACTTGGGATTAATATGATTTGTGATATCTCATGATCTATATTGTGGATTTGTGCAAGAAAATAAAAGGATGGGATTTTACTTTTTATATTTGAGAGTGGTTGAAAGGAATCAATAATGTTTAAACTAGAATGACGACTATGGGGTCTAAATGCTAGATTTGGAGGGCTATTTGTTTAAGAATGATTGGGACCAACAAAGTTGAAAATTTCATATTGTATCCAAACCTCTCCTGTTATCAATTGATGCAAAATTTTCCTTTGAAAGGGCTTGTTACCGCAAAAATTTGTAGGCCTAGTACAAATCCTCACTAGGAAGATCAAGACCTTTTGGCAACAAGAGATTGGCCATGAATGCCACCCCAACAACCTTTTTCCAACTATATAGTGGTATATTGCACCATAAGAAAGAATTCCTTGTATGTGGATGACCTAGATTATATTCAACAAGGAAGGTTTAAGATGATGGAAAGGTATAAGAAGTGTTTAAGGGTATCGATGGAGCCAAGAGTGTTAGGATATGCTTTGCCAAACCAAAGTGCTTTGACCCTAGATGGCTAAAGAAAATAATGGGGCTTCCATAAGTTAGGGTTTGATAGATTTTTGATGATAGGATATGCAATGTCATATAACAGCCAAAAGTAACGCGTCTTAGAATGCTTAGTTAACAAAGTATCAAGACTATTGATTAGATATGCAAGGTTGAGGGTTTTTGATCAAGTTTTTAAGGTTGAAACATACATAAAAGAACAATATAGTGATGACATGAACACTACAAATAGGTTTTAACATGCGATAAATGCTTGATTTTGCTTTCTAGTAAATATATAGTGAAATTCATAGTTAGAGGGCAATGACACATCAAATAAAATTACTTTTTAGCAATCGTAGATATTTGTAATTTAAGGGAGAAGAAAGAGAAATCAGTAAAGGTAGAAGGTTTTATGATTTATCACCACCACCTAGACTACTGCCTTCATCTAAATGGGCAATGGAGTTACCTGGGGAAAATTCATTGAGGACGACGTTGTTGAAGAGGGTGAGAGGTCTAAAGCCTCTTCTTACAAACCCTAGAGGCTTCCTTAATAGGGAGATGTTAGATTTAAGAGATGCACAACTGGGATTTCTTTTATAGGATTCTGGTAAAACGATTTTGCATGGCGTAGAGAATCACAATTTGTAGATAAATATAACAATTTTTACCATGCACGTGTAGAAATCTAATTTACATAATATAATATGAAAAAGATAGAAGATGAGAAATAAACTTACAAAATTTCCACAAAAATCTCTTCAATCAATTCAAAGAAGCCAACTTCAAGCAAAAATCCACCTCCAGGAGCAATTTGACCATAGGACTACATTTTGTCTGAGTAGAAAAAGGACAAAAGCTAATGCACACACTTCTAAAAGAGAGAAAAGTTTGTTGATGAATGATGATGAAAAGTGAATAACACTCCCCACTATTATATATGGCCATGATTCCAAATTGTAAGGACACAGGAGATGCACCCACTGTCACCTCATCACACTCTACTCTCACTTTTGTTTCACTCCTTGAATGTCAGAGGGGGTAGTTATCCAAACTACATGTGTCACCAAAAGTATTAGGGTGACTATTGCCTATAAGCACCCAAATGATGAAGGTTATTATTTAAAAAGAAAAAAAAATCTGATTTGATGTATGATATTTTATTGCAGAAAACAAAGATTGGGATACTAAATTTATGAATGAAATAACCTTGAGAAAAACACCAAAATTGATTATGAAGGTCCTTAACAATGTTGGGATTCATACCTTGAAATTTAGCTTTGGTTTGGGTATGGAAATGCTGATTTACTGTTCTGTGATACACCTGCAAACATTCAATTTTGCATAAACTAGCAAGCAAAAGCCCACTCTAGGGCCCCTGGCAAGCCTAGAAATGATATATAAACTTATGACTATAAATTGGAGATGATATTATAATGAAATATATATGAAATAAACATTATAACACTCCAAAGTACTGAATATTCAAAATATTTTTCAAATCGAAAAGTTGTTACTTAGTTTTGGATGTCAAATCCCCAAGGATTGAAAAATGAAAGCGTCCCAATCAACATGAAACCTATTGCAATTGTTAGGACAACTGAAAACACTTCCAAAGGTTAGTAATATTCAATTAACAAAGTTTAGAAATGTTGCTTGGGGTTAGAAGGGTTGGAATCAACCCTTCACGAATCTAAAGGCAAGGAATTTCCCCAATCCTTGATCTATAACTGCTGAATATAAAATCAGTTTTCTAAAATCACCTTGAAAACCCTCCAACATGTGTTAGATCAACATTAAATTCAAGAAAAGAGAGGGTCGCTAGCCTTCTCATATTTTCCATGTGGCATGCTTTCATAGAAACGATTGTAGAATCAAATTGTAATCTGTCAAATCTTATATAAGCGTAAAAGTGAAGAAACTCTCTTATTTACTTTTTATTTTTGATGGTTATTTTTTCTATATATTATTTTATGTATATATTTTCCTATTCTTAGGGCTTTTTGAATAAATAAAATTAAGGACAATTGCAGAACTTAGTAAAAAAAGATGTTTGTTTGGTGGAATAAGGAGTGTGATTTATTTCCCCTAGGGCTATGGGTCAAATTGATGGCCCCCTTGAGTTGGTTGATCAATGCTTGTTGATTATGGATGAAAGTGGAACCCCAGAAGTTAAATAAGCTCGCGCCTAATCAAGAACAAGCTTTGAAACCAAGCCCTATTAGAAAGGATTACACTTATGGAAAAACCATCAACAAATAGCTCAACTATGATGCAAAATAAATTGAAGCCCTTGGTGAGGAGCACACTACGGCATGGCCCACCAAGAAAAAACAAACTTTATACCAACAAGAGAGATGTGCGAGTAAAACCCTAGACATCCCTTAACAAGTGACAAAGCTTCCTTTCCAATTGATTGAGCTAGTTAGTTTTTGTAGTATTCTTTAGTTATCCACAAAACGCTTTAAGAAATATGTGAAATCAACCAAGAAAGATAAATCATGATGAACACCAAAGGTTTCTTGAAAATGTTTCACATTATGGAAAAACAATCTCAACAATTCACAATGATCTCCAAAGGATGGAGATTTCTCTATTTATAGATTACGATGTCAACATTTTGCCTCCTTTTGCTTGAGAAAACAAGCGACTTTTCATCCATAATATGATTCACTTTAAGTCAAACTAAAATTCATTTCACTATATTACTTAAATCTCAAAATAGGTGAGACATCCCACCAATTAGAGTTTTGACTTGACAAAAGGAGTTCCGAATTGACCTAAGTGTACAAGTTCCATTAAGAAATAGCTTAACATTCCTTGAAAAATTAACTTGAGTGCTTAGGAAGTCAAAAGTTCCACTTTGTTTACACAACGTGGCTTGAATGAGGATTTTGGCCTTTCCAATGGCTAGTATAATGTGGATGACCTCCCTTTGCTTGGTGCAAAGATGATTCAAACCATGCTTTTAGGCTCCTTGCTTGATTTTGACTTGAAATGTCCCTTGGATTGCTTGGAGACCTAAATGGCCTTCTCTTTTGCCACCACATTCCTCCATATTTCCCTTTACATTATCCAGTGGATAGAAATGGTGGATGAAACTCCTTGTTTGGGTCCATTTGCCTAATTTTTGTGTGGTTTAAGGCTTGAACTTTTCTAACCATGAGTTGTCCTTGCTCCATGATGTGTCCTTGACTTGCTTTGACATCTTTCTTACTCAACACATTTTCCATGTTACCTCTTTTAACCTCATGCTTGCGCTAAAAGTAGAAGTCGCCTAATTTTGAAGGTACCTCAAAGTAACAAATGGGACATTAAAGTGGGCGTTAAGAGTGCCTTAACTTCGAGATGACTACTCTTGACTTGGAGGTCACAAGAGATCTTTTCACTGCCCTGGAGGATCTGGGTCACTGCATTAGTGAGCCCAAATGCACCACAAACTGTGAGACTTCCATGAAGAATGATGGCCATAACCAAAGGAGTGTGCATACATATCGATATGGTTGATTTCGAGAACACAGTGTGCATTGAGATAATGGGAAAGTTAGGGGAAAATTATAATAAATGATCACCTTTATAGGGCTCCTCAACCATTGCTCCCATAAATCACCAGTCGTAGTAGATTCACGTTTTAATGCTCACAGATCACCATAGGAGATAATAATGTTGCATGATGCTTTCTTTTCCATACTATTCTTCTCTTTTCCTTACCTATAAAATGATAATGAAATCCTTTCCTTCTAGTACTAACCTTTCTCTAGTGGCTCTTCGGTTATACGAGCCTCGTAAGGTTTCCATAATTAATATGCTACACCAAGTTGAGTGATGCTTTGTTTTTGGGACAAACCATTGTGAGAGAAACCTAGGCCTTATATGTTGAGGGTTTCTCAAAAGATTAATAGCACCGCACCCCCATTCATACTTTTACTCATGAACCCTTTCTCCTATATCCTCTCTCTCTATTTGTTTTTCTTGCCCCTTTCCTAGGCTACATCACCACTAATGGGTCTTTGTAGGTCATCTTCTCATGTAGGGCCCGACCTGAGATGGCTTCTCCTTAGATGGGACCAATCACCCTGCCTCTCCTTTGCTTATTAGGGACTTTGGTCTTGGTTGTCGCATCCTATAGACTACAGCTATGGGATCACATCTCCAACCATTTCTCCAATGATTGCTTCCACTTTTCTATTGCATTCCCCAATTCAACACTAGGATTGTCAACCTTTTCTTCCTTCCTTCACTATTTGAGCTACGGAATTGTCAATTCTCGCCTCTTTCATTTTCCATCTCAACTACTGTTGCCACCTCTTATTCTTGGCTTTAGTTTTTCATCTCTATTGTTGTCCCATCTTGCACATTTGGTTTAGTTTTCTTGTCTTGACTTTAGTAACTTTTCCACTAGTTTATCCCTACCTTTGTCGCCTTTCTTCTTTCTCCTCTTCTCGCCTTCACTCATTTCTCAGCCTCATTGAGATTTGCTATTTTTATCGCCTTCTTGTATGTGGAGATCTATTTACTTTTTTTTTGTTGGCTATGTTACCAAAATCTAGCAAGCCCTAAGGAGGGAAAGCCTATGGGTAAAAGAGCTAGACTAAGTGATAACAATAGGATTATGTCCCATTGTCACCGCAATTAGTGTCCCCTATTATTTACGAAGTTTCACCGATGGGAGGAGTCCACATAGATAAAAAATCATCTTTAATTGATGTGCTAGGGTTTGAGGTACTAGGTGATGAGGTAGGACTTCTTAATGGAAGCTCTACGTGATAATATGGCACCTAGAAGAAACTTGCACGAGATCTAGATTTTTGTGAATTATTGTGGTTAAAGGAACTCTTGAGATCAAGGAAATGAGAAGAAATGGATTCTTATGATTTATTCCAATGAATACTAAGATCATACAACCCTCGAAGAAGTCCCCAAGTCAAGGAAATGCAAACTAGGGTTTTCCTTCTATGGCACACCTCAAGAAAGAATTTTTATGGATGAAAACACAAGCTATGCTTGTAAAACTTTGAGGTCTTGTAGCTAAGACCCTAACCTTCAAGTCTATGATCGCAAAATCCACCCTTTCACTCTCTAGAGAATTTTGGTTTATGCCCTAACCTAGCTTTCCAAGAAGAGGGGATCAAAACTTTGGAAGAAGAAAATATGGAGAAAGAAGGATGTCACGAAATGGCTTGGACCAGTGCCTTCTCCTTTGGGCTTATGGAGTCCTAGATGCTTCAGATTTGCCATAATCATCTTTAAGGAGGTCAAGAATTGATGCCATAGCTACCAACCCTCAACAATTACTGACTCAAAATTTATGGAGTTTTATGGAGGATAAACAAAATTTTATCCACTAGGAACATTCATCACATGTCATACTATGAGTAACATGTGCAATTGCCAACCAAATTAGCTTTCAAAATAAATATTCAACATTTACGGCACAATATAACATTAATCTAGTTGCAACTATTCCATACATTAGACATTTTTCAAGAATAAAACTTCAAGAAGACGCACTTACAAGATGACAATATGATATATCCATCCACAAATCAAGAGATAGCTCCAAAGAAAATTTAATTTTAGATCCAAATATCAAAATGCATCCAACACAGCCAATAGCTAATCCAAAATAAAAATGTGGATTTGCAAAGAAGGACGAAGTTCCCAAGTGTGATGATGATCCAATACAATTGAAGTTGAGTTTTATTTATATGAGACCTAGTAGGTCAAATTATTACCCCAAGTGCCCCAACATTATAAAAATGTGCAAAATACACGCCTTGGTCACAAGTTGACCAAGTACCTTTTTCAAATTATGAAATAATCATCTGACTGTTAGCCGAATTGATGATGTCATGTTGATGTGAGGCCGTTGGAGGGCCATGTTGAGTCCTCATGGTGCCAAAGTGTGTGAGAGGACTCCATAAATCATGAACAAGGGGACAAGCCCTTAATCTCCATGCAAGTCATCATGTGGGGCCCACAGAAACTGCTCTCATGTGTCTCCTAATGATAGAATAGCTTGTGATGTTCCAATACTAAGGACTTTGACGATGGTGCTTGCTCTCCCATGTCTCAAGTGATGAGACAAACCTCATCTGGGCCTTGGATCAACCGCCATATAATGCTAAGCCAGTCGGGGCACACTTGTCCAAGTGCATCATCTTGTGAATAATGTAGGGCAATGAGTAGACTGTTGAAGGTGTTGAGGGTGCCTATGGCATGGAATGATGCTCTAGACATGATGGGAGTCCAATGGTTCTCAATGTTTCACCCGGGCGTGTTAATATGATCCTCTAGTGGACTTGGGCCTCACTTAAGTTTCCCAACCCATGATGAAACCACCTGCCAATTACATATAATATGCAATGTGCATCCTCACAATTAGGTGCAATAATTCTTTAGTGTATCTAAGTGAACCAAGCTTGTTTATCAAGGACACATTGGGACTTCATAGTGGGATTCCCTTCCAAGTTTAGTGTTACTGCCCGAGGTAGGAGTGGGTAATAACAACCCTATTTGGTGTTTCTAGTCCTTAAGGGGAAAGACAAGTCCTTGGTACATCCTTTAATTGATACATTTCATGTGAACGATGATGAATGGACTGGGAGACAAGGGTCTCTAGGTCAAATGCCATGGATTCAAGGATTGCAATGACAAGGAATGTCCACATATTTGGGTGTATAGATGTAGGAGGGAGAAATCGTGGATACATGACTTACTCGTTCCTTTGATTTTCCACCTTTCTTTATTTGCCTTCTGCCTTTTCTTGATTTTTCTTTCTTTTACTAGTTAGAGCTCCAGGGAATGAGAGCATGTTGTGTGTGATATAAGCAATTATTAGCCCCTTAAAGTGGGGTAGTTCATCGCCCACTAGAGGTTGGGACGAGCATGGGTTCCTCAATGATGTGGGAGCACTCATAGGGCCATTGGAACCAGGGTGATAGCCATAATAAGGGGTAGAGCTCATGCTCAGATTTTGCCCATGTGCTATATTAAATGTTTCGACCATCTTCTACATTTTATAATATTCTTTTTCTTTTGTTCCTTGCTTGTGGCCATGATATGCTTTTAACATTCTTTTAGTTGCATCAACCTCCGGGGCAACATTTCCAGGCCCGGCCTAGACATGTGGACAAGGGGAGGGGGTGTGTCAGTGCCTTGTGGACCTGTTACCACACAATCTAGCAGGGGTCCTAGGAGGGGATCCTAAGGGACTATTACTAGACCAAGTGACAACAACGAGACAATGACCCACTGTCACCTCAATCAATGTCCCATGCTCTTTACCTTTCAACGATGGGAGGATTCTCGATATAAAGGAAATCACTTGAATGATAGGATCAATGGCAAGGTATAACGTGATTCCCAAGGCCCATTCAAAGGAGAGGCTCAATTAATGGTTTAAATGCTTAATTAAAAGCTGAAAGACTCCCTAAGAAAGACCTATGAAGGATGACCTTAGGCTTAGGAATATTCAATAATGATGAATGCCCATAATAAAAAATTCCAAAATCCCTCACTTGTGATTGATGTGTCTATACTAGGGTTCAAAGTGAGGCAAGGATGGCTCATTCAATGGAAAGATTCAATTAAAATGTGAGGTTTGGGAGAAGCTAGGGTGACTTTCCATGAAAAACCCCTTGAGAGAAATACTATAAGAGACCAAGGGTTGAGAGATATACGGTGGTAAAGGCTCATCCAGTGATCACCTATAGTTAAGAGAAAAGGTTTTGAATGATGAACTACAAAGTGCAAGCCTTCCAAAAATCCCCAAGTCAAAGCAAGCTTCAAGGGTTCCCACTTGGTGTGATAGTTAGGGCATCAATCTATTCAAAATTCCACCGTTGGAATTCGTTCAAAATTGGAGGATGCCTAGAGGAGACATAAATGAAGAAACTTGTCCAGACAGAATCCAAAAATTCCTTCTCCCAAAAATTTCACACCAAGCCCTAAAAAATCTCCTTATCCTTAGAGGGACAAAGAAAAGAGGAAGAAAAGAGGTGAAAGAATGATATTTTGTTAAGTTAATGTGATCACCAAGGATCTAGGACCATTGCCTTTCTATTGAGAAGATTGGAGTCAAAATGATCAAGATTTAGGAACTTTGCTCTTCAAGGAGGCCTAAAGAAGCAACTTCACTATCTTGCCAAAGAGAAGCTCCAAGAGAGATAGCAAACACTTTCTGCACATCAAAATGCATTTAATCATCCAAATTCGTACCACAATTGCAGGTCTGAATTCTTTAGAGAGAGATATCCCAAATCCAAGTGATGATGAATGATAGAGAATGCCTCTCTTATATTTATACAATCCTCGAAGGGATTTGAATGGCCTAATTTAGCCTAATGATGCCCCTAAAATAAAATAATGTGCAAAGTAACAATATTTTTGGTGACAAGCCCACCAAATAGCTCCACAATAAGAATTGTTACTGCTGAAACTAGTAGGGGTCCAAGGAGGGGATCCTATAGGGCAACCACTAGGTCAAGGGGCAACAATGGAGCGATAGCCCACTGTCACATCTACTAAAGCTCCCTTCTCTTTATGTACTTTCACTGATGCGAGGAGTCCCGGTATGAGAGGAATCATAAGAATAGATGGATCAATGATAGGATATGGGGTGATTCCTAAAGCCTATTCACAAGAGAGGCTTAGATAATGGGCTTGCTTGTTGTGAAAGCAAGATAGATGGCTCTCTTAGAAGGACTATGAGGATGCTTAGACCTAGGTTTGGAGAATATCCCTTAACAAGAGGTATCCCAGACCTAATAATCCTAAAGGAGAAATGGCTTCTATGTAATCCTTGTGGAATGCGAGTCACAAAATTGTGGGACCACAAAGAACCCAAGTGGACCCAAACTAGGTCAAGGGAGTAGAGTTGATCAACAATAGAGGGACTTGACCAGGTTTGGGAGGAGAATAGGATCAAAGGAATAATTTTCTTTTGGAATTCAAAATGATCCAAATGAGGACACTAACCCAAAGCAACCTAGGGAAAGGAATGATCCTTGAGCTAGGGCTCACGATATCTCAGGATTCCATTGTTAGATTGAGCTCAAATTTGGAGGACACCTTGAGAAAAGCCCAGCACAGTTGTGGACCAAATTTCAAGGGGTTTGGATGCCTAAAAAAAATTTTGCTCGGTGCCCTAGAGACCTTTTAGGGTTAGGCCTAGAATTGGAAAATGTGAAGATAAGGGAGTTATTTTGACCACCAAAGGGATGCGAGGATCAATGCCTTGATTCTTGGGCTTAATGGAGTCAATATACACCTAGATCGAGAATTTTCATATGCTAAGGAGCCCTAGATGACTTTCGCTAGCCTTTCAAGGTGTAGCAACAAGGTCATTTAGGGATTTATACTTCGAAATGCAAAGGAGATGAAGCTTCAAGGCTTGTTAGCCTTATAAGGTGCCTCTAGGAATATTCACCCTCTCCCTCAAAGGGAAACGCATGCAATATATCATTTACTCAAGTCTTAAAGAAGAATTTCGTATTATTTTGGCCCATACAAGAACAATGATAAAAAAACCATTCATAAAAAAAACAATGATTAAATTTCACTTACAAGAGAGACAAAGAGTATATCCATTCATCAAATTCGCATAGCAAGAAGCTCCAAATACGATAGCGAAAATCTAAACGTCAGTGTGCATTATATGACTTTGTTTGCCCAATATCACTTTGTTTGCCATAAAAATCAAGAAGAAATAAAATTTCAATTCTAAATGAAATTCTAATCTAAATGCAGTTAATCTAGTAGGATAAAAGAATATGATATTAGTTCTAATGCAAAAATCAACATGCAACTCATCCTACTGTAACATGCATATTACATTATGCAAGTGCTAAGTGTAATCATATATCCAATGCAACCAACATGTCAATTGATCGGTATAAGAACACATGCTTCTATTATTATTCATGCAACAAATCCAAAAGTAAAAATGAGAAGAATCATATGTGGGATTATGAGGGTGGGAGGTGAGAAAATAAGAGACCCATAGGTCATGGAAAGGAACCTTGGGGGAGGGAAGGGCACCAACTGACAAGATTGAATTTGCTCCTCTAACCAAAAGATGGAAATGTCAATAATCAAATACATGAACCTTTCATGAAGGACAATCTTAGGCCTATCATCCTCAGGGTAAGAAGGAGTGGGTGGCTCGTACACATTTAAGATGTTATTATCTTGGTTATTGGGAAAACAAGGGGTGGAACCATTATTATACCTAGGGAAAAACCATGATTCTCCATCTTTCATAGGGAAAACCAACTCTTCTTCAAAACCAAGGAAATGAACCTCATCACAAATATCCATTTTTGGGACAGGAACACAACAAGGGGGGTTGCTCAAACATGAATAAATACCCTTTATCGATGGTATGGCCAAAGGGAGTATCTTCCTTAATCCCTTTTGTACGAGGGTTATTGGAATTATTCACAATGGTAGAAAGCTCCTCTTTAACTAGGTTGTTGTCATATTGAAACATAAAGAAGAGATAATTCTAATCATAAGGACGGGCTTCATAAGGACCAATATTGTCAATCAAAAGGTGTAGAATATTTTCTTCTTTCTTGGGTTCATTCTTGTGGACTTGGGGTATTATGGGGTCTTCATTTTTATTATAATCATACCCAATTCACAAATCAGTTGCCCAAAAATCACCCATAGATTCCTTATCCATTTGATGATAATGATCTTCATCCGAGTGATCCTGTACTTTAATATTTATTTCACGCTGGCTAAGTTGTAAATCTTTCTCTTACTTGTTAGGCAGGGAGGATTGAGATTCCCATCTTCATCTTCGGAGGATATGTTTTCAAGGTCATCATTGTTAATTTCCAAATTTTCAATTGACAACTCCTCTACATCTTCCTCTCTCTTGGTAATCTTGGTCATCAAAATCTTCTATAATTTCATTGGGCAAGGTGCCATGCGTTTCTTTGATTGCATGACACAAGGATTTGAATTCACTCATGTAATAGATAAGCTCACAAAAAAGATAATTTGAAATTTTTCGTGATCACCGTAAATTAGGAAAATGGAGGGTTCTTCAAACCGAATGGAATAGATGCAGGGTAATCATTTGCCTTCAGTTCCAGGTAGCATTGTCATAATGTTCAATATCCTAGCTCTCCCTTTCTTGTGCAAGCGACTTCGTTCCAGCATTCGCTTACAACATCTAGTTCCAGGTTTCCAGGTAGCCTTGTCATAATATCCTTGCTCTCCTTTTCTTGAGCAACTGACTTCGTACCTTTGAAATAAATTATTAACATACTAAATACTAGTG
Organism: Pinus tabuliformis; assembly: GCA_031772625.1. Taxonomy (NCBI): domain Eukaryota; kingdom Viridiplantae; phylum Streptophyta; class Pinopsida; order Pinales; family Pinaceae; genus Pinus; species Pinus tabuliformis. The sequence continues at coordinate 589,067,820 of CM062819.1, forward strand.
AGATTATACATTGTAGTTCAGTATTCAATGATCATAGTTATGGGTTAGAAGAGTAATGGTTGTTGCTTAGGATGTGATGTTTGTTATTTCCATAATCTATTAAGGTGATATACCCTCTACCTAAATTGTGCCATTTGGAGTCTTAGGTTCACTATCCAAATTGATGAAATAAAGGGAATCGATGGGACTAGAGCTTCACATGGGGTGGAGCTTAAAAAATCAGTGATAGTAAGATACCCTTCTTGTAGCAAACTGTACATGTCTTATGGCTAATATTACCATTCTTTCACGAGTAGCAAGTTGAACCTAATTAAACAGAGTAGTAAAGTCATAGTAAAGCTTTCTCCATATTACAGAGACCAGAAGCTTCTAAATAGCTAGGATAGTGTAACCAATTTAGTACCAACTTCAATAAGAGTGAATAGAAATGTTAAACATACTTCATTCGTACTAGTAGATATCATTAATTTAAATACCACTATTAATATAGGCTATACTGTAACTGTCACCTACTGCACTCATTCAAGCTCCTGATTAGTCGTAAGAGCTTATATGTGTTACATGCTCATTGATTAGTACAAGTTTTTTTTCCAGGTGGTACGATTTCCACTGTCATAACATAAATATTTTCACTAATCTCTATGGTATTCAATTTTTGGTATTGCCTGATAATGATATGTTTTGGAGTTTTTTTGCAAGAATCTTAGGAAACATTTTTTTTGTTAAATTGTAATTGTTTGTTGTTTAAACTTTAAAATGTATTTTTCTATGTGTAAATGGATTCAGTGCTATGAAAAACCCTTGGAGCACTCTAATTATGCTGAGTTCGCAGCTCAAATTTGTTATTCCAACCAATCCTTGCCGAATTTTGGGTAAATTTGACCACAAAATATGCACAGAAAGACTCCAAATGTAAAACAATTAGTCTATGTCTTAGTTTTTTGTACACTATAGGTTAAATTATTTAGAAAGTATAAGGATCGTACCTCAATCAAAGAAAATATTGCTTGTGTTGTAGTTTCTCAACATTTTCCAAAGCTTTTCCAAATTTATAGCTTTAGAGAGAGTGATAATGATTAGGTTTAGTTTGTAATTCCTCTTTGAAATCAATAATAGTGAAACTTAGATTCAATAGAAACTTGCTGGCACTCAAAATTATTGTTTGTGTGAAACTATAAAGGCTTCTAATAACAACAAGAAGATTCAAAAACAAAATTGATTCATGTTCATGTGAATTTGAGAAGAAGTTTGGGTGCATTTCAGGGTGGTAAATTGAGGGAGGAAAAAGAATAAGATTGTAGTGTGATCGCCATATTTTGGCAAAGAAATAATTTGGGGTATTTGATTTCTATTTTCCTACAAAATAAAATTTGGATTCTTGAGCTAGGATAGATGCCATATATTGCTATTTTGTTCAATGTTAGTACACTGTAAGGTAAAATTTGAAGTGCTGGATGTAATCCAACATTCATAGTATTTGTAATGTGCATATTACTATAGAAATCTTGTTTCCTTGGTTGTGGCAATTGAACCCACTTATTTCCTTTCAAGAAGGCCTATTTCGTTGTTTATAAGAATTAAACTCAGAAGCGCTTTGTTGAAATCCATGCAATCTAGTAGTTCAGATATTAGGGCATGGGCTATGGTCCTTTGTGTTGTCATAAAATTGGAGATCCTTTTATGTGACTTGGATGGTTGGGCCTAATGACAACTCACACCCATTCAATACCTTTTTTGATAAAGAGAATATGCCTTTAATCCTTTGTTCTATTTTGGATGCTGGATCAAAGAGACGAGGATATTATCAACTCTTGGACATGAATTTTTATTGTTTCTTTTTTGAAATGGCAAAATAAACTCATTAATATGATGCAACTACATGTTTCTACCCCATATCTGCAATGATGAGTTGATTATAATACCCATTTCAAAATTTATGTTATATTTAGATATATTATTATTATTGAAATAACATAGACTTAAATGAGTATAGAATAAATGCATGTTATATATTATTATTATTAACACAATCATATAAATTAAATAGTCGATAAATATCGATATGTTGTCATAAAATTTCATATAAAGATTTGGAGGTTGCAATAAAACCTTACCATGGAGGATGTGGGATGTCGCCTTGGGGAGTGCAAATGCATCATGAACTATGAGATTGTCATGAAAAATGATGGCCATGGCCAAAGAGGTTATCCATGTGGGGAATAAAGAGGTGTGTCCAGATAAAGAGAAAGTGAGAAGAAAAGTACAATAAGTAATCACCTTTTTAGGGAAAAATAATAAGTTCTCCCAAAAATCATGAGTCCTAGTAGGTCCACTTTCATGATGCATGTGTACTACACAAAGACATAAGAATGCTCATCAAGGTAGGGAATTACTGCCCACCATGGGGATGTCGGCGGTGCCATAAAACTAAACACCACGAGAATGAAGCTAAAAATACTGGTCATGACCGTCCATCATCAGGGATCTAGGAGATGCTTTCACAAAAGACACCCATATGGCCTTATATGGCTATCACTTGCACATGTTTGGGTTTCCAAATGGTGTGGTCAAAAGTTCTGGAGTACGCTTGCAGGAAGAGGGATAGCATTTAGCTCTAACTACAGGACATGTGTTCTTCTTGGGAGTGCTTGAGAGTCGTAGAATCTCCTACAACCTATGACTTGCATCAATCTCACATGACCATAATCAAATACTAGGGAGGAAATAAGATACAATTACCTTATGCATTCTTGACACAACAAATAAACCAAAATGAAATGACTCTATAATTGAAGAAATTACATTAGAACACAATGAAATAAAATCACAGAAAGAAAGCTAAGAAAACTATGGTACAAGGATGCCCCTTAGGCATGAGATATTACCTTAAAATTACACCTTTAAACCTTGCTCATTTATTAGCAAGAGAAATCTCTCTCCATCCAAATCTCTCCATCAAAGGGTACAACATTCCATCAAAGAATGAATTCACATTCCTTGAAAAATGAACTTGAGTGCTCACGAAGCAAAAAAATATAACTTTGTTTGCCCAATGTTGCTTGAATGAGGACATTGTCCTTTCCAATGGCTAGTATAATGTTGATGACCTTTACATGATCCAATGGCTAGAAAGGGTGGATGACACTCTTTGCCTTGGTCCATTTGCTTGTTTTTGTGTGATTTAACTTTTTTGAACATGAATTGTCCTTGGTCCATGATATATCCTTGACTTTCTTTGACATATTGCTTACTCAACACATTTACCATATTACCTCTTTTAACCTCATGGCTGCCCCAAAAGGAGAAGTCAACCCGTTTTGAAGGTACCTCAAAAATGGAAAAGTGAATTTAAAGAGGGCGTTAAGAGTGCCTTGACTTGGAGGTCGCAAGAGATCATTTCACCACCTTGGAGGATGTGGGACACTGCCTCAAGGAGCCCAAATTCATCACAAACTGTGAGATTTCCATGAAGAATGTTGGCCATGGCCAAAGAGGTGTGCATACATAGGGATTTGTTTGATTTGGGGATTAAAGAGGTGCATTGAGATAATGGGGAAGTGAGGGAAAAAGTACAATAAGCGATCACCTTTATAGGGCTACTCAACAAGTTCTCCCATAAATCATCAGTCCTTGTAAATCCACCTCTCGATGCCCACATATCATCGCAGGAGATAAGAATTCTACGCGATGCTTTCTTTCCCTTACTCTTCTTCTCTTTTCGTTGCTCATTGAATGATTAATGAAATCCTTTTCTTCTAGTCCTAACCTTTCTCTAGTGGCTTGTGGATTATGCTGGCCTCATAAAGATTCCATAATTAATATGTTTTACAAAGTTGAGCGAAGCCTCATTTTCGGGAGGGACCATTGTGAGACCAACCTAGGACTCTTATGTTGAGGGTTTCTCAAAAACATAATAGCACCCCCATTCATACTTTTACTCATGAACCTATTCTCCTTCTATAATTCGTGATCAACTTCGGGAAGACCTCCTATATGCTCTCTCTATGTTTCTTTTGTTTTCCCCTTTCCTAGGTTACATCACTACTAATGGGTCTCTCTAGGTTGTCTTCTCAGGTAGGGCCCGACCTGAGATGGCTTCTCTTTAGATGGGACCAATCACCATGCCTATCCTTTTCCTATTAGATACTTTGGTCATGGTTATCCCATCCTATAGACTGTAGTTATGGGATCACATCTTCAACCATTGCTCCAATGCTTGCTTCCACTCGTCTATTGCATTCCCCAATTCAATTCTAGCATTGTCAACTTTTTCTTCTTTCCTTCACTACTTAAGGGTTGAACTTGTCAACTCATGAAACCATTTCTCCAATGCTTGCTTCCAGTTGTCTATTGCATTCCCAAGTTCAATACTAGCATTTCCAACCTTTTCTTCTTTCCTTCACTACTTAAGCTTTGGAGCTGTCAATTCAAACCTCTTTCATTTGCTATCTCAACTAGTGTTGCCACCTCTTACTTCTTGGCTTCAATTGTTCATCTCTAGTGTTTTCGCCTCTTGCCTATTTGGTTAAGTTTTTTGATCCTAGCTTCAATAACTTTAATCTTTCTTTCCTCTACTAGTTCATCCCTACCTTTGTTGCCTGTACTTCCTTCTCTTCTTCTCACCTTCATTCGCTTCTCAACCTTCATTGAGATTTTCTATTGTTATCACCTTGTTTGCGGCAATCCATTTACCTTTATGTTGTAGGCTATTTTGACACTGAGATTGCCACACTCACATCTTTTGTGTGTCTCAACAAACTCCTACATCATAAAATACCATCAAGTACAAGTATGGATCTTCAAATTCTTCTTTCTTTCCTTTTTATATTTCATTTATCTTTTTGATATTTTGCATGTTATGGATTTTTATTACCACCCAAAAGCCTCCCTTTAAATGAAAATACCTTATATAGAAGTGAGATCCTAGGGGTAATGGAAAATATAAGTTATATATTAGGGATAAATGAAAAATTATACCTTGTGTGACCTTAGTATCTCCTTCACGTGTTGTAGGCAAATTGTCCTCTAACATAGGGGGAAATACATAAAACAAACTAAGTCTAATGAATCATTATATTTTCAAAGGGTTTTATGCTTGGGATTAATATGATTTGTGATATTTCTCGATCTATATTAATGATTTATGCAAATAGAAAATAAAAATATGGGATTTTGTATTTTTAAGAGTGTTTGAAAGGAAACAATAATTTTTAAACTAGAATTAGGAATATGGAGTCTAGAAGCCAGATCTGGAGGGTTATTTGTTTAAAAATTATTGGGCCCAACAAAGTTACAAATTGCATACTGTATCCAACCCTATCTTTTTATTAATTGATGCAAAAAATTTATTTGAAAGAGCCCGTTACCGAAAAATTTAGTAGGCTTAGTGCAAAGCCTCATTAGGCATATCTAGACCTCATGGGAACAAGGGATTGGCCACCATTGTCACCTGAACAACCTTTATCCAACTATATAGTGGCATATTGAAACACAAGGGAGAATTCCCTGTATATGTATCACCTAGAGGATATTCAACAAGGAAGATTGAGGGTGATGGAAAGGTATAATAAGCATTTAGGGGTACCAATGGAGCCATGAGTGCTAGGATACTCTTTTCCAAACCAATGTATGTTGTCCCTAGATGACTGAAGAAAATAATATGGCTTCCATAAGTTAGGGTTTGATAGATTTTCAATGATATGATATGTGATGTCATATAACAACCAAAGGAAGTAGTCTTAGAATGGTTAATAAAAAAAGGATCAAGCCTATTGATTTGATATACAACGTTGAGGGTTTTTGATCGAGTTTTTATGGATGAAACATGCATAAAACAATGATATAGTGATTACATCATCCCTGCAAACAAGGTTTTAACTTTCAGTGAATGCTAGATTTTGCTTTCTAATAAATATTTAGTGCAATTTATAGTTAGAGGGCAATGACACATCAAATAAAATTAATTTTTAGCAACTGTAGATATCTACAATTTAAGAGAGAAAAAAGAGAAATCAATAAAGGTAGAAGGTTTCATCACCACCACCTAGACTAGTGCCTTGATCTAAATGGGCAATGGAGTTACTTAGGGAAAATTCAATGAGTATGGCTTTGTTGAAGAGTGTGAGAAGTCTAAAGACACTTCTTAGAAACCCTAGTGAATTCCTTAATAGGGAGATGTTAGATTTAAGAGATGCACAACTGGGATTTCTCTTATAGGATTCAAATAAAATGATTTTGCATGGCATAGATGATCACAATTTTTAGATAAATATAGCAATTTTAACCATGTCACATGTAGAAATCCTAATTTACACAATGTAATATGCAAAATATAGAAGATGAGCAGTAAAATGACAAAATTTCCACAAAAATCTTTCAATCAATCCTAAGAAGCCAACTTCAAGGAAAAATCTACCTCCAAGAGAAATTTGACCATAGGACTACATTTCGTCCAAGTAGAAAAGAGGCAAAAGCTAATGCATGCTTCCAAAAGATAGAGAAGCTTGATGATGAATGGTGATGAAAAGTGAATAATGCTCCCCACTATGAAAAGTGAACCAAATTGTAAGCACACAGGAGATGCACCCACTGTCAACTCATCACAGTCTACTCTCACTTTTGGTCAACTCCTAGAATGCCAGAGGGGGTATTCAAACTACACAAGTGTCACCAAAATTATTAGGGTGACTAGTTTTTGTAAACACTCAAATGATGAAGGTTAGGATTTAACGAGAAAAAATGTCTGATTTGATGTATGATATTTTATTGCAGAAAACAGAGACTAGGATACTAAATTTATGAATGAAATATCCTTGAGAAAAGCATCAAAATTGATTATGAAGGTCCTTGACAATGTTGGGATTCATACTTTGAAATGAATTTTGGTTTGGGGTTGGAAATGTTGATTTACTATTTTGTTATACACCTGCAAACATGTAATGTTGCAAAAACCTGTAAAGACCATAAAACAATTTCCCGATTTATATCATGAACCTGTAAATTTTTTTTTCGAGATGTTACAAATTAAATTAACAGCACTGCTGAGGTACATACCTGTGCCACTGTGGTTGAATATGTTGTGCCCCTGTGGTTGAAGATGCTTCTGGCTGCGCTATTACAGTGTCCAAAAGACTGAATCCACCCAACCAAACTGAGTAGGACCTGGCTACTCAATCCAGTAAGCTTCTTAACAGAAGCCGACTGTTCCCCTGTGCCCAGAACCTCAGAACACTCAAGCTCTCTTCGTATGGATGATTTTCTTCTCCTTCACAATTCTTCCCTTTGGTTTCTCCCCCTTCCCCAAATCCATGTCCCGTGGTTTTATTCTCTTGTTTGGCGGCGGCCGCTCTTCCATCTGCAGCCCACCGCTCCACCTATTGATGACACGCCCTCTCTTACGTATCCCTCCCTTATCTCATTCAAGGTCATGAATGAATATCTGTTATGTTTGAAATCATATGATATTTTATTAAATATTCTTTTAATATAACCTTTATATTGTATATACCACATTAGGATTTAATATATCATTAAAACATTATAAACATTATATTTAACATATCACATTGTTTTAGTATATATTTGTTTTAATATAACATTATAACTTTGTACTTGGGTCCCTTTTTTAATTAATTACTTATATATATTTTAAAATTTATTTTATTAATTTATTAATATAATTTTATCAATAATCTGGAATATATAATATATATAGTCCTCTTTTAAGATCTACCCATACATTAAGCAATATTGATGAATGAGTAGAACCTCTATTCCAAGAAGTTTCATGGTATTTAGCACTTATAATCAATTTAGTATAGAATACTAGTGCGGTGTATGCGACACATGCATATGTAGCTATCATATGCATTCTCCTCTTTTTGTGGTTTTGTTTATTGGGCATTCTCCTCTTTTTTCTTCTGGAATTTCAATTTTTTCAGATCTTGGGGGTCCTTCCCCCAAGATCCATTTCAATCTTTTAGATCTTGGGGGTCTCCCCCCAAGATCCGGATCACTGGTTTCAGAGAAGGTTATGATTCCATGGGAATGAGGGTTTGATGCATATTTTAGTTTCAAATTTTGAACCAATATTCAACAAACTTCAGGCATGTGCTACATCCTCCACAGAGCATTTTCTTGGGCCAATCGGGAAGAAGTTTTCTTTTTTCATTTTTTTGCAGGAATGTTTTTGGGCGGAGAATTTGCAGATCAGATCTGAAAATTTTGGTACAAAATCTACAAAAACAAATATCAGATCTGGATTCCTTGTGAAAAAATACCAAAATTCAAAAAAAAAATCGGCCAAATCAGAGTCCATATGAGGGAGATATCGTGATTTAAAATCAACTATGTTGTAGAAATTTTTCTGACGACAACTGGTGGACAACAACTCTTTTGTCATTTTTTGAAGTTTTTTTGTAGAATTTCAGAAAAAGGATTGTAGATCTGATCTCCTCTTGAAAAATCACCCAATTTCAAAAAAAAATGGGTCTAATCGAAGTTCGGATGTGGTAGATACTGCTAATTTAAAATCAGCTATTTTTTCAGAACTTTTATGATGGCAGAACTGTTACAGTGCGAATCTGAGATTCTAGAGTGTCCAGATAAGGATTTTCATCACATGGGAAGATGAAAAATGGTCCTTCTACTTCCAAAAATAGGTTATAATAAATATTCTGAGTTATATTGACTGAGTTATGCCCATTTTAATTCTGGAGCAGCATTCGGAGTGGGTTCCCATTGGAGACGTGCCCTCCCACCCCACTTTAGTAGGCACCTGCTTCACATTCATCAGTTTCAACATAGCAACATTCGGCTTGGGTTATTTGGAGACGTGCCCTCCCACCCCAGGCTATATAGGCACCTGCTACTTCATCAGCAACCAACATCACGGTTATGGGTCATCCACAAATCCACACTTCATCGAAGTCCATTTGCTAGGCCGCACACTGTCATCATCACAGTTGGTCACAAGCATTACAGGGTATCTCTATCCTCGGATCTTCGTTTATCATGATTATGGGTTAACCACATAAAACCCTTATCTTCAGTGGCTCTTCATATTCAACAAAGGCTTTTCAGGAGGGAACTTTACGCAATGGGGACCATTGCTTTTTAAGGAGGGAGGAATGATCCGAATGGAAAATGGCATCAACCCATGGTACTCATCCACCCATATTATTCATTGACCCATGGAATTTACCCATGGTATTGTAAATGGCATCTGCCCGTGGTATTGTAAAATCCACCCATGGTATTCATTCACCCATGGAATTGACCCGTGGTATTGTAACTGAAAAATACTATAAGTAACAAGTCACATTTTGTAAAAGGACAGATTGTCTGCCACAATGTAGCCTTTATAGTTATTATCGGTTTTAATAAAAAGTTTCTTTGTGGTTTTGTTTATTGGGCATTCTCCTCTTTTTTCTTCTGGCATTTCAATTTTTTCAGATCTTGGGGGTCCTTCCCCCAAGATCCATTTCAATCTTTTAGATCTTGGGGGTCTCCCCCCAAGATCCGGATCATGCCTGATTCCCAATAGGCATCTGGTAGTCATCATCACACGTCTATGGGAGCGTGATTCGCACAGTCCTCCCATGACTCCAGGGTTCGGAGGATAAACGGTGGGCAACACCTCCACCCCTACCAGTAGAATTAGGGTTAATACCCTATCATAGAATCTCTTTGAGCCTTAATTGTTCAGAGGTTCTGTCATCACATGGTCATTCTGGTAATTGTTTATTATCTACAATCATACACTTATCCATGCATTTGTAAAATGTGCATTAGCATATTCAAAATAACCTATGTATAATTCACATATGTCAACTACAGTATAACATATTTTTCCATATTCTATTCATATCATTGACTTTCATTTAAAATGTAATTATTCCTTGATTTCTATTCCATTGATCATATTGACATGTATAAATAAAACAGATTTATAATATCTTAATTCCTATCAGAAGTAAAATCATTTAACTGTCTTAAACTTTACTTTGACAACTTTAATTTAGTAAGATCAACAACATATTTCATTCTAGTATCCATGTACCAGCAGAATTTAAACATATATTATGTCACAAAATTTCACGTTTATATATAATCATTCAAAATGGTTATGAGTCTATGATTTGTAGTGAAGTAAATATATACTAAACATAGTTTAAAGTTCTTCAAAATTGACATAGATTAGGGTATCTTTGACATATGTCTTCTGTATCTTCGCAAGTAGCTGATCTAGGACTATACTTGTCCCATTGGACCTTAACTTGGTCCACCAGGCGATTCCTGAGCTGTTGAACCCTACATTCCAGTATACGTAATGGTTCGACCAATACGACTCCCTCATCTGATACCTGAAATTCCTTCCATTAAAGGTTATGAGATTGATCAGATATATAATGTCTTAATACAGATACATGAAATACATTATGAATTCTATGCAGGTGAGGTGGCAGGGCAAGACGATAGGCAACAGGTCCAACTCTTTCCAAGACTTTAAATGGTCTAATAAATCGGGGTGACAACTTTGTCCCTTTTCTGAATCGAATAATACTTTTATTTGGTTTGATGCGGATGAAAACCTGATCCCCTACTTCATACCTCCTATCAGTTCTGTGAGCATCAGCATAACTCTTTTGTCTATCCTGTGCTTCCTTTAATCGTTGTCTAATTTGTCTTACCTGCTCTTCCATTTCTTGGATTAATTCTGGTCCTATCATCTCTCGATCTTCTAACCTGTCCCAACTTAACGGTGTTCTGCAAGGTCTGCCATATAATGCTTCGAATGGAGGCATTCCAATCAAACTGTGGTAACTGTTATTGTATGCGAATTCCACTAAGGGTAAGTACTTTTCCAAGTGTGATTCCTGATCCATAACATATATTCTCAACATGTCTTCGACTACTTGATTTACTCTTTCTGTTTTCCCATCAGTCTTAGGATGGTAAGCAATGCTTAAATTTAGTTGAGTTCCTAAGGCTGACTGCATGCAAGTCCAGAATCTTGAAGTGAATCACGAATCTCTATCGGATATAATCTTCTTAGGTACTCCATGAAATCTGATAATTTCCTTTATGAATATTTGAGCTACATCAGCAACTTCGTATGTATCTCTTACAGGAACGAAATGTGTGCTTTTCGTTAACTTATCCACTACTACCAGAATGGCATTGTGTCTTTGAGAAGTAAGAGGTAGCCCAGTGATAAAATCCATAGAAATAATCTCCCATTTGGTCATAGGAATGTCGTGAGGTTGCAAGAGACCTGCTGGATGACAATGATCTACTTTTACTTGTTGACATTCCAAACATTTTGCAACAAATTGGGCGATATCACATTTCATGCCTGACCAGAAGAAGAGTTTCTTAGTATCCAAATACATTTTCTTTACTCCAGGATGTGCACAATATACTGCTCTGTGGGCTTCCCTAAGGATAGTGTCTCGAAGATCCTTATTATCAGGAATATACATCCTCCCATGGAATCGTAAGATTCCATCATTTTCTAGTTCATATCCTTCAAATTTAGATTATTTTGGCTTTTTACCCTCAAGACTAGATCTCACCTTTAAATACTAGCTATCTTTTATGAGATATTCCAGTACTCATTATCTTAAGTTTACTTTAACAGGTATGAGAGAAAATATCCGAGGTCTTCTGCTTAAAGCATCTACTACTACATTTTCTTTTCCCTTAATGTATGATATTCCAAAGTCATATTCACTTAGCAATTCACTCCATCACCTTTGTCTGGCATTTAAGTCTCTTTGGGTGAACAAATATTGTAGACTTTGATGGTCGCTTTTACCTGTAAAACTTCGCCCCACTAGATAATGTCTCCAGATATTTAAAGCTAGTACTGCAGCGGCTAACTCCAAATCGTGAGTAGCATAGAGTTTTTCATGAGGTTTTAAATTTCTGGAAGCATATGCTATCACTCCTCTATCCTGCATCAATACTGCACCCAGCCCTTGTTTGGATGCATCAGTACATACCGTAAAATCTTTGTCCATATCAGGGACTCTTAGGATTGGTGCACTGGTGAGTAGTCTTTTGAGTTCAGAGAATGCTTTATCACATTCCTCAGTCCATTCATACTTAACACCTTTATGCTGAAGGGTTGTAATCGGCTTTGCAATTTTGGAGAATCCCTCCACAAATCTTCGGTAGTAACTAGCTAAACCCATAAAGCTTTGTATTTCATGTGTGTTTTTCGGTATTGGCCATTCCATGATTGCTTTTACCTTCTCAGGGTCTACTGAAATCCCTTCACCTGATATGATATGACCTAAGTAATGAATCTTTTCCTGAAAGAATGAACACTTGGATAATTTTCCATACAACTGATGTTTTCTAAGGCAGGACAATACTATCCGTAAATGATCTTCGTGCTCTTTCTTATTCTTGGAATAGATGAGAATATCATCTAAAAAAACTTGTACAAATTGATCAAGATATTCGCGGAAAACATTGTTCATAAGATTCATGAATACTGCTGGTGCATTTGTTAATCCAAATGGTACCACAGTAAACTCATAATGTCCAAAACGTGTCCGGAATGCAGTCTTAGAAATATCATTTTCAGAAATCCTTAGCTGATGATAGTGTGATCAAAGATCAGTTTTTGAAAAGACAGCAGCTCCTTTCATTTGATCGAAAAGATCATCGATTCGAGGCATATGATATTGATTCTTTACTGTAGCTCAATTCAAGTCTCAATAATCTATGCATAATCTTAAAGATCCATCTTTCTTCTTCACAAAAATTATAGGAGCGCCCCAAGGTGATATACTGGGTCGAACATGTCATATATCCAATAGTTCCTTTAATTTAATTTGCAATTCTTGAAGTTCTGGAGTTCTCATTCTATAAGGCGTTTTAGAGATTGGTTGGGTACCAAGTTTTAATTCAATAGAGAGATCCAACTCTCTTACAGGGGGTAATCCTGGTAGTTCTTTTGGAAATACATCTGGAAATTTGGCTAACACCAGATATTGTTCCCAGGATGGTCCTTTTTCTTTGCTTACTTCTTGAATTACATATGCCTGACAACCTTTCCTTAAACAACGCTTCATTTTCATTGCTGATATGTACCGTAAAGATATTTTTCTCTTGATTCCTTGAATTTGGATTGCTTCTCCTTCATCATTTATACCTAGAATTCTTTTCCCATAACAGTCTACCCAAGCTTGATGAGTTGCTAGCCAATCCATACCTATGATAAGATCATAAGTTCCTAAGGCTGTGACATAAACTTTCAGTTTAGTCATACAGACCCCGAAGTCAATTTTGCATTGATCCACACTTAAGCCCACGGATTCGAGTTCTCCTGAGGCCATTTCCACCTGTTTGAAATCATTTTGTCTCCAAGCTGCCAACCCACATTTTCTTAATGCATATGACAAAATGAAACTATCTGTGGCACCAGTATCAAATAAGATTTTGAGTTTTATACCATTGATAATACCTGAAGATTCCACTACAATGGATTGACGTGTTGCTTGGTCGTTGCCAACTACTGCATGAATTCTATGATTACCTTGATTGTTTGATATTGGTTCCTTTCCAGTCCTATGCAATATATTTGATAAAGCTTCTGGGCAATCACATTGAAAATGCGGTCCTCCACATCCCCAACAATTAAGCTGCGCTGATCCTCTTGAATCAGGGCGTGAATTTCTAGATAAAGAGCTTCATCCTCTCATGCTGATTCCTCTCGAATTTCTTCCTCTACTGGCAGTTCCACGAGATGTCCATGGACTGGTGTTTGATGATTCCACGGCTATAGTGTTTACTGCCATTGGAGCTCTTGTTCTTAAATTTCTTGGGGTAAATCTGTTACTGTAAGGTGGCTTCGAGCTACCTCCTCTGAAGAAATTTCGGGGAGTCTTTCCTGGAAATCCTGATTGTAAAGGTTCTGCTGGCCCTATATATTTTTTGACTCTAAGGTGCTCTTCTGCATAATGACCACATTCAACCACCTCAGCTACTGATGATGGTTTCCACATGCTTACGAAGGCTCTAATGCAAGGATTTAACCCAAATATGAAGCGTTCAGCTTGACGTTCATCAGAATCTAAGTAGTGAATGCATTTTACAAGCTCCATAAACCTTATCTCGTACTCTTCCACTGTTTTATTATCCTGTACTAAGGTATGGAAGGCTCTGGCTTGCTATTGTTGAAAGTATGGAGGTAAATACTTTGCACGGAATCTTTCCTCAAATAGTTCTTAAGGGACATTATCCGATGTAAGGTGTAGCTGTTTTTCCAAATTTCCCCACCAAATCAAGGCACTTTCCTTTAATTGAAATACAACAATTTTTGTTTTTGCCGAAGAAGAATATTCTCTTAATCTAAAGCATCTGTTCATTCCTTCTAACCATGCCTCAGCGCATTCACTTGCTCGACCTCCTGAAAATTCTGGGAGTTTAATTTTCTGAAGCTCCCTAGAAATATCTTCTTTTGATCTTTTGTGCTCAAAATTCTTTGGTTCCATTGAACTGGTAGCTAAAGGTTGAAGTTCTTCTTTGGTCTTAGCCTTAGTTGATTCTTTTAATGTCTCCAATAAGGCTTCCAATGAGTTCATTATCACGGTCAACTCTGGTGCTGGAGCGATTGATGTTGATAATGGTCTTGGTGGTGACGATGGTGATAGTGGTGGCGATGGGGATGATGATGGCGACGGTGGCGGCATTAATGACGGTGATGCTGCCCGATCACGTCGTCGTCGCTCATATGTCTTTACCATTGTAATGTTTCCTGTGTACATAATAAAATTCTATAAAAATTTGAGGTAGACAATCGAATTTAACATATAGTTTTCTTTTTGCAATTTCACATTCATAAACGGGTATAGTTTTTTTGCTATTTTTATCTGCTAGGCAGATCTTACTGGTACCGAGGTCAAGGAGGGTGGTCTCGCGACCTCCTTGTCCTAATGCAAGGTATTCTATCCTAATATGAAATAATGCAGAAGGGTATGGCTATTAACGCCTAGGGTAGATCATCCAAAAGTAATGACTAAGTAACATTCACAAAATTAAATATTTAAATATTAATTATCTCGTTATAATGAACAACATCAACATCAATTACTTAAATGTATACTACTGGAATATCAATTATAACGTTTTTTTTTTTTTTTGAAGTAAATGTAAGGGTCAAATTTTAATAGAACCAAGTAACTTAAATGGTACTAATTTAAACAAAATATCATATTTATTTACCTAATTATTTACATTTTTTTTTTTAAATATAAGGTCAAACTTGGTACCAATTTAAACAAAATATCATATTTATTTATCTAACATAGTATTTACAATTTAAAAAAAAAATAAAAAATATAAGGGTCAAACTTGGTACCAATTTAAACAAAATATCATATTTTTTTTATCTAACAAAGTATTTACATTATTTTATACTTCTTATCAAATTTTGATTTATAATTAATTAAACGATATCATTTACTTTGAACTAGTCAAAATTTTATTCAATTTATATAAAACTAATTTACATTTCTTATTGTATATTAAATTATTTTACCTAAGATCGGAGAGCCATTTTGAAAAATAAAACACCATCAATGCCGAAAACACAGTGTTTGCATTAAATCATTTTTCCAGCCACATTCGAAAGAATTGAAAATAAATCCTTGTTTCCACACAACAGGGTGGGAGAGGATTCGTCTTGGCATCTCGAAAAACGAGTCACCGAATCGATAATTTCCATAGATATTCCTCTGCTATGAGGACTTCCTTGACGTCCATAGTTTGACAGAGACATACCCTTTTCATTCGAATTCACCTTGATCATTGTTGCAGTCAATGAGACATATGGTGCTCGGGACTAAGCTCACTGATACCACTGGTTGAAATGTGTAATATCATAAGATGCTACGTATCACATACTACATGGTATTACTCCCTCCACCTTCCATGTAGCATCGATGCTGCCACCAGACCAGAAATTCAAACAATTGCTCCGTGTGTTCCATTCAATTGTATTCGGTTATGGGAGATGAATTTAACTGTGCGTTGTTTAATACGCTCAATGATGCCACAATAGTCTCTGGTATGATATTGTTTTTAAACATAGCATCTTTATTATGTAAGAAGGTCTGGCAATTTCTGGTTTCCAAATACAAATTTAAATGTACAAAAACTATTGCACCGCTTCCATTGGCTTGTTCCTGGCTATATAACAGGTGGTGTGAATTGGTCAAAGGAAAAGCGGTGTTGTATAAAGGAATAACCATTCTAGTTGCTACTCCTGACCGACTTTTGGATCACTTAAAGCATACATCCTCCTTCGCTCATAATCGCCTTCGCTGGTTGGCAATGTATGCGAGGGGTGCGGGGTTCGATACACCCCCACATCTCTATTACCTCATTTATTTCGTGTAAAATGGTTAATCTTCTCCTCGCTCCACATATCGGTTTGTTGCCTGCGACACTTTAACTTGTCTCTTCTGCTTTGATGGTAGAGTGGAGGATGGGGAAAATTTTGCTCAGACGGACCTTTGGACCTAGGATTTGGTAAAGACATAAAGGAGATATTGACCCTGTTGGAGGCTGGGAAACTTGGATTCATCAATGAGAATACAACAAATAACTGGTCTTTTGATGATGAGTACCAGAGGCAGAACTTGCTCTTGTCAGCAATACTGAATGAGGTAAGTTAATGATCTTGCAAAAATAAGCTTGAACAATCCTGTCACTGTTGGGTTTACAGAGAGAATATTTTTTTGTAAGGTAAGACCAGATTATATTCTGTTTTTTTTTTTCTTTTTTCCTTTTATCTACAGAAGCACTAACAAATGAATTGGCTCTGCCTAGAAATAGTAGTTCAGCATCAGAATATAGATTTCTAGCTAAGTTAGTTTAGAGTTACATCAAGGTGCCCTGTCGTTTAAGGTTTGTAGTGTTGTTGGCTCTTTTGCGATTTCAATTTGAAGCAGAACCTTCTCGCAAGGTTGTTTATTTCTTCTCAACATGTGATGTAGTGGATTTCCACTATGCTTCCATAAGTGATTTTCACTAGGTTTCACATTTTGAAGAGGTGGATGGAGAAAAGGGAAAATTCATAAATGGAAAACATTTCATCTACATGGAAATATGGCACAAGCAGAATGAAAGGAACTTTTCATGGATATAATAAAAAAATGTGCTCTTCTCTTATGCACTGATGTAGCAGCAAGAGGCTTTGACTTTCTGAAAGTTGGATGCATTATTCAGGATGACTCTCCAGGAGATGCAAATGAATATATGCACAGGGTTGGTAGAACAGCTCGTCTAGACCAGAAAGGTGAAGCTATGTTATTTTTGCAGCCTATTGAGTTGGATTATTTGAAATAATTGTAGAAACATGGCATGCCCTTGAATGAGCATTCAGTTCAAATGTTTTGGATCATATTCGAGTGCGTGGAAAGACATATAAGGCATTGGCTATGTAGAAGGATTTGGAATCAATTTATAGATAGTATTCAAGTCAAAATTCAGGAAAACGCAGGTGGGTTTTAATAATTTGAGGTCGGGGGATTAAAGGCTCTAATACCAAATGTAAAGACCATAAAACAATTTCCTGATTTATATCATGAACTTGTAAACAAAGTTTCCGATATCTTACAAATTAAATTAACAGCACTGCTGAGGTACCTACCTGTGCCGCTGTGGTTGAATATGTTGTGCCCCTAGGGTTGAAGATGCTTATGGCTGTGTTATTACAGTTTCCAAAAGACCGAATCCACCCAGCGAAACTGAGAAGGACCTGGCTGCTCAATCCAGTAAGCTTCTTAACAGAAGCCGACTGTTCCCCCATGCCCAGAACCTCAGAACACTCAAGCTCTCTTCTTGTGGATGATTTTCTTCTTCTTCACAATTCTTCCCTTGGGTTTTTCCCCCCTTCCCCAAATCCATGTCCCGTGGTTTTATTCTCTTGTTTGGTGGTGGCCGCTCTTCCATCTGTAACCCACAGCTCAACCTATTGATGACACACCCTCTCTTACATATCCCTCCCTTATCTCATTCAAGGTCATGAAAGAATATCTGTTATGTTTGAAATCATATGATATTTTATTAGATATTATTTTAATATAATATTTATATCGTATATACCACATTAGGATTTAATATATCATTAAAACATTATATTTAACATATCACATTGTTTTAGTATATATTTGTTTTAATATAAAATTATAACTTTGTACTTGCATCCCTTTTTAATTAATTACTTATATATATTTAAAATTTATTTTATTATTTTATTAATATAATTTTATCAATAATCCGGAATATATAATATATATAGTCCTCTTTTAAGATCTACACATACATTAAGCAATATTGATGAATGAGTAGAACCTCTATTCCAAGAAGTGTCATGGTATTTAGCACTTATAATCAATTTAGTATAAAATACTAGTGCGGTGTATGCAACACATGCATATGTAGCTATCATATGCATGTACCATATACCTTCTATTATGCATGTACATTCCTTATATTTATAGATGGGTCATTACAAAACCAGCAAGCAAAAGCCCCCTCTGGGGCCTCTGACGAGCCTAGAAATGCCATAAAAACTTGTGACTATGAATTGGAGATTATATTATAATGAAATGTAATTGAACTAAACATAATAGTGTTACATAGTACTGATTATTCAAAATATTATTCAATTCTAAAAGCTGTTACTCAGTTTGGGGGTCAATTCCCTAGGCATTGAAAAATGAAATCGTCCCAATCAGCATGAAACCTGTTGCAATTGTTAGGACCTTTGAAAACACTTTCAAAGGTGAGTAACATTCAATTAAAAAAAAATTAGAAATGTCACTTGGGGTTATAAGGGTTAGAATCAATTTTTCAGAAATCCCAAGGCAAGGAATTTCCCCAATGTTTGAGCTATAACTACTGAATATAAAATTAGATTTGTAAAATCACCTTGAAAACCCTCAAACATGTGTTAGATTATCATTAAATGAAAGAAAAGAAGGTCTCTAGCCTTTGATTTTCAATGTGGCTATAAGGAAATATCTTATCAAAGCATTAAGATACATGCTTGTTGTAGGTAACTATGTGATGAAGGGAGCTGGTATAATCATGCCCTAAGGACTATTTTATAAGCCACAACTTTACTGTAAAGGAAAGGGTTGAAATCTACTCCTTAGTGTTGATGATGAGTGCAGCACAGTGAAGTCCAACATAGTGATGATGAGTGCAGAACAATGATGAGTGCAACATAGTGATGATGAGTGCAACACAGTGATAAGTGCAACATAATGATGATGGGTGCAACATAGTGATGATGGATGCAGCATGGTGATGGAATCACCTTGGAGAATCCATTGAAGAATGAGATTTGATAAGTGTGCCTTCACCTGAGTTCAGATATGCAGTCCTTGTCATTAGAACTATTGTGTCATCTTCATGTTGAAGATCTCAGATGTTTGATCTCCTATCTTGGCAAGTCAAAGTGTTGACTTCAAACGTATATGTACTATCTCTCTCTCTACTGAACTATTGAAGAATATAAGAAGATTTAATCAAGGGTTTCCACACATTGGGGTTTGTCCCTAGCTAGCGCCACATCTTGTGTCCTCTTGTCTTGGCTTATTTTCTGTGATTTATGTTTATGTTCTATCTACATTTTACTATCATGCTAAATGTGATTGCTAATCTAGAATTGATATTGAGCTAATGTGAAAAATTGAAGTAAATTTATCTAACCATAGAACATACCTAAAATTTAACATGGTATCAGAATTGAGGCGAAGACAAAGCCCAAGCAAGAGTGAAACGTCAATCAATGAAGATAGTTGGACAAGGTCAAAAGGCTCAATGGGTTCCTCATCCCACTTCAAATTCACCAAGGGTGAAGTTAGAACAAAGCATATTATCAGAGTGGTACAATAGAAGCATCTAGTGGCCTACCTAAAGGTCACTTCTATGCGAATTCCGGATCCAAGGATGGGAGGAAAGGCAGATGCCTTGCTTGCAATAGGTTTTTCCATTATGCGAGGGAGTGTCCGAATAGAAGGGACACATCACTTGATGATTATAACAATCATTCCAGGGGAATCTTCAATGATCGTAGGAATGACAGGTACAATGGTAAAGGAAAAAGGAATGCCGGTCATCAAGGAAATGGCCGCCTCTTCAAGAAAGCAAGGAACTCCAGGTATGAAGAATCAAATGTTCTTCTTGATAAGCAAAAGGAGCATTAACTTATATTGGCCCCCTCTACTACTTTTCCTCCAGACTCTTTGGGAATCTGGCTTATTGATAGCAATGCTTCATGGCACTTCATTGGATACAAGGAAGCTCTCTCTAATTTGATAGAGAAGGAAAAAATCATGGAGATTATTCCTGGAGACGATGCCACCTATCCCGGAAAGGGTGTAGGGAATGCTTCCCTTCAATTGTATGAGGGTAGCACAATTCATTTACAAGTATCTCTTTATGTACATGATCTCAAGAAGAATCTGGTGTCGATTTAGGCAACAAAAGTCAAAGGTTTCTTGGTGGCATTCATCGAGAAAAGGTACATGTTTGAAAAAGGAATTTTCAAGATGCTTTTACTCTTGGGTTCAGGGTCGGCAATTTGTATCAAGTTGCAGGAAGTCCATTGGGGACAATGTCGTGTGGCACATCTCTTCTATGGCACTGGAATTCTACCCATCTTCATTGTGGGGCCCTACCCGATGTGAGACAAATGGTGAGAGGGATGCTTGAATTCCAAAAGAGCATGGATGTACACGTCTGAGATGTATTGAAGGAAAACTTGAAGGGGACCATTCCCCTCATGTAATAGAAAGACCACAAATGCGGATCAACCTGAGGGGTTTGAGATTCATGATCGGTAATCTCATGTATGCAGGTTGAAGAAAGATCTCTATAATTTGAAGCAAGCACCCCGGGTTTGGTATGAGAGGATTAATAACTATCTAATGAAGCTAAGATTCACTAGGAGTGAAGCCGATCCAAACCATTTCTTTAAGGTTGTGGATGATAGACCTCTCATACTGGTACCTTATGAGGACACCCTCTTTCTGACAGGTGCAAACTCTCTCATTAGCAAAAGTAAGAGGGAGTTGGATTCCATATTTGGAATGATGAACTGCAAGCCCGTGACTACCTTGATGAAGCCATAACTTTAAGAAGTTATGCGATAGTGATACCGGACCTGATTTGGGAAATACCTCTGAGTTTCATAAACTCATACTAGCATTGATGTTCTTAGTGAACTCCCATTTGGATATATGTTTTGCAGTTAGCATGTTGAGCTCATATATTGTTGAGCCTCACTGGATTGGTGCCAAGAATCATTTGAGATATCTTTGGGGCACAATCTCTCATGGATTGAGATACACTGCCAAAAATGTGAAGCTGTATGATTATTCTGATGCTGATTAGGCAGGTAGTGTGGAGGATTGCAAGAGCACTTATGGGTGCTGGTTCTCTTTGGGCTCTACTTCGATATCTTGGATGAGTAGGAAGCATAAGTCGGTTGCTTGGAGCATCAATGAGGTCGGATACATAGATGTCAGTATGACCTCCTGTGAAGCTATCTGGTTGTGGAAGCTGTTCTGTGAGCTGGTTGGACACATGTTGGATACTACCATGATCTTCTGTGACAACAAGAGTGGGATTCGATTGTTGAGGAATCCCATGTTCTATGATCACTCCAAGCATATAGACATCACGTACCACTTTATTTGGGATATTGTACAACGCAGAGCAAGAAGGCTCCAACACATTGGGGCTGATGTGCAGGTTGCCGACATTTAGATGAAGCCCCTGGGAAAGGTCAAATTCTTGAATTTTCGAGAATGACTAGGAGTCATGGAGATACTCTCTCCTAAAGGTCCTGTATGACATGGACATTGAGCTCTAGGAGCTCCGGGGGGATTGGGGGTACTTCTTGGAGCGATAAATAACCATAGGGTGAGTGGTTCAGCCTTCCCCTAGTGGTTTGCTATGTAGGCATGATGAGTGGTTCATCCTTCTCCTGCTGAGACACAATCATAGGGTGAGTGGTTCAACCTTCCCCTAGTGATATTTTGTGTACAGGGTGAGTGGTTCAGCCTTCCCTTGGGATACCCCTTGTCACATGTAGGCAGGATGAGTGGTTCATCCTTCTCCTGCTGAGACATCTTACCCATGTAGTCTGGGACTCATGGGAAGTACCTCTCATCTGGCCAATGAGTAGGTAAATGAGGATAGGGACCATAGTAGTACCAATGGACACATCATGTTACTATCGTACTCCCTATGCTAGGATGATATTGATCTGGGATTAATTGGAACTGACTCCAAGTCAGTAAGAGTGTTATGATACACTCTCTTTATTTGGAAATGATTTCAGATAAGTAAGAGTGGTATGATACACTTTCTTTATTTGAAACTGATTTCGGATCAGTAAGAGTGGTATGAGACACTCTCTTTTATCTGGGACTGACTTTGGGTCAGTAGAGAATGGTATGATACATTCTCGAACACTTCTTCTTCTTCATAGTTCAGCAGAGCAGAGGAGTGCAGGGCATTGTGTTGATGGCAGAGATAGTACAGTCTGGTAGATGGATTAGCAAATGGAAATCTCACTAGTTGAGAGGTAGTGTTAAAATTGGAAACTAGGGCCAAAATCCATGTGGATCTTCTTATTTGTGGCAGCTGATATTTTTCTTGGATTCCTCTCATCGAGAGGTGTAGGATTGATCTAAAGATCATTCGATTCCAACATGTATTCATGGAGATATGAATTTATTTATGTTACTTGACAGTTTGTCAAGGTCGGCCAGTAACCAAATTACCCCCATCTATCCTCAACGTTTTAGTATAAATAGAGGTGGCCTTCAAGTCATTTGGTCACTCATCTCTTGTGATCTCTCTCCACTTGTCTTTGGGTTTTGGTGGTAGGAGAGATCTAAAGAGGATACGCTGCTCTAGTGAGAATCCCTAGCCCTAGACGAAGTCATGGAGAATCTTCTATGCTGCCCTAATAAAGAAGCCTTAACGCAGTCTTGGAGAAGTCTTACAAGCAACCAAGAAAGAGTCTAATACGCTATCCTAATGATGCCCTAACTAATACGCAGTCATGAAGGCAAGAAGCCCTAACACAATCAAGGAGGAAGGCTTCCATATTAGCGAGGAAGTGACCTAAACATAGGTCTAATGCTATTGTTCTAGAGTGCCCTAGATGTAGTAATGGGAAGATAGAATCATAGTCAAACGTTGGTCTAATCTATATGCTGTTCTAAAGGAGTCTCCTATGTAAAAGGGAGCTTTTATATGCAACAAGAAGGAGACCTGTCTATGCAGCTAGGAGATGTCATAATTCACAGTCAAATGAGGGTTCTATGTAGCAAGAAGTGGGATCCTTATATGCTGGGAAGAGGAGACCTTAACCAACCCTAGACATAGTCATAGAGGGGTCTATATAAGCTTCCCTAGCCATAGTCCTCAAGGGCTATCAAGGAGCCCTAACACAACCTTCTAATCTGCTGTTCGATGATGCCCTAATCCGTGTTTAGTAAAGATCCTAATATACTATTATACATGGTTAAGATGAAGCCCTAAAACGTTTTTATTGAAGGTCCTTATACTCTGCCTGAAGTAGCCGTTATCCACAGTCCTAAAGAAGTACTCATTGATGGCTACATTCACAAAAAAAGTGGTTGTAAGGAAATATCTTATCATAGCATTAAGATACATGCTTGCTGTAGGTGACTATCTGATGAAGGGAGCTGGTATAATCATGCCCTAAGGACTGTTTGATAAGCCACAACTTTACTGTAAATGAAAAGGTTGAAGTCTGCTCCTTGGTGTTGATGAGTGTAACACAGTGAAGTGCAACATAGTGATGATGAGTGCAACACAGTGATGATGAGTGCAACACAGTGATGATGAGTGCAGCACAGTGTTAAGTGCAACATAGTGATGATGGGTGCAGCATAGTGATGATGGATGCAACATGGTAATGGAATCAGCCTGGAGAATCTGTTGAAGAATGAGATCTGATAAGTGTGCCTTCAACCAAGTTCAGATCTGCAGTCCTTGTTATCAGAACTATTGTGTTACCTTCATGGTGAAGATCTCAGATGTCTAATTTCCTGTCTTGGCAAGTCAAAGTGTTGAATTCAAATGTATATATACTATCTCTGTCTCTGTTGAACTATTGAATAATATAAGAAGATTTGGTCAAGGGTTTTCCCACATTAGGGCTTGTCCCTGGCTGGTGCCACATCTTGTGTCCTCTTGTCTTGGCTTGTCTTCTGTGATTTATGTTTATGTTCTATCTACATTTTACTATCACGCTAAATGTGATTGCTAATCTAGAATTGATATTGAGCTAATGTGAAAAATTGAAGTAAATTGCTCTAAGCATAGAACATACCTTAAATTTAACACCTAGCTATCCAAGGAAAGAGGGGCCAAAACTTTGGGAGGAGAAAATAAGGAAGAAAGAGAAGTTGATCATCAAACAAATTAGGCCAGTGCTTTCTCCTTTGGGTTTATGGAGTCCTAGATGCATTAGATAAGAAAATTTTGTCTTCAAGTAGGCTAAAAGATAATGCCCTAGCTACCACCTTTCAACAATTACCTACTATTAGAATATGGAGTTTCATGAAGAAAATAACATTTTATCACTAGGAACATTCAATGCATGCTATACCATGAATAACATATGCAAGAGCCAACCAAATAGCTTTCAAAACGATCTTCAACAAAATTAGGGTACAATAGCATTTACTCTAGTTGCAACAATTACATACATTAGATAATTTGCAAAGAAAGATTTCATCAACAAGAGAACTTACAAACTAGTCATGCAATATATCCATCCATATTCAAGAGGTAACTCCAAGACAAATAAAAAATCAACTCCAAATATCATAGTGCATCCAAGATACTCCAAAGATTCCAAGAGAAAAAGTGTGAATTGCCTGAGAGGGAAAAAAATCCCAAGTGATGATGATGAGTTCTCACAAATGAGACTCACTTCTATTTATATGAGTCTCTATAAATCAAATTAGTCTAATGAGCCCTCGTAAATGAGACACACTTGTATTTATATGAGTCTCTCTAAATCAAATTAGCCTAATGAGCCCCCAAAATTATAAAATAATGTGCTAAAAACAAGTCTTGTTCACAAGCCAACCAAGTAGATGTCACAAGTTATGAAAAAGCGATCCATATGCAATTTGAGTTGATGACATCATGATGATGTAGGGTCATTGGAGGGCCATGTCGAGTCCTCTAAGTGCCATGATGAGAGAGAGGAATCCAATAAAGATGAATTCTGTGATGGCCCCCAATTTTCAATGCATGTCATGATGTCGTGCCCCATAGTGGGTTTGGGGCACAAATGTTGGTCCCATCAGTCTCTTGACAAAAGATAAGCTTGTAGGCTGCTCCAAATGAGGGCTCTAATGATGGTGCCTTCCCTCCTAAGTCTCAAAGGTGAGACAAAACTCCTTTGGGCCTTAGATCAACTACACTAATCATGCTAAGCCAGTTGGGTCATGTTGGTCCAAGTGTGTCATTTTGCAAATAATGGGCAATGGATAATCTGTTGAAGGTGTTGAGAGTTCCCATGGCATGAAATGACAATTAAATAGATGATGGAGTTATATATATCTCAACGCATCCCATATAAATGTCAATATGATCCTCTGGTAAGCTTGGGCCCTAGATAAATTGCACAACGCATGATGAAACCACCTGCCAATTACATATAAGATCCAAAGCACTTTCTCACCATCAGGTACAAAAATCATTAGTGCATCCAAATGAACCAAGCTTATTAATCAATGACACAAATGAGACTTCCTAATGGGATTCCCTTCCAAGTTTAGGGCTTGAAGCATGTAATAGTGTTACCTCCCTAGGTAGGAGTAGCTAATAAACGACCCTATTAGGTGTTCCCAACCCCTAAGGAGAAAGATACGTCAAAGGTACATCCTTGAATTGATATGGGTCATGTGAGTAATGATGAGATGGATAGGGACAAAAGCGTCTCAAGGCCAAATGCCATGGGTTCAAGGATGGTAATGATGAGGGATGTCCACATATTTAGGTGTATAGATGTAGGAGGGAGTAATCGTGGATACATGATCTACCCTGAAATTTGTTTTTCAACCCTTCTTCATTTTCCTTTTTCCTTTTCTTGATTTTTTTTGTATTATTGTTCAGGGCTGTAGGAGATGAGAGCATGTTGTGCATGATGTAAGTACTTATTACTTATTTTCCCCTTAAGGGGTGGGGCAGTTTATCACCCACCAGGGTTGGGACGTGCATGGGTTTCTTAATAATGTGGGGGCACTCATGGGGCCCTAGGAACCAGCGTGATGGCCATAATGAAGGGGTAGAGCTCATGTTTGGCTTTTTCCCATGCGCTCATATAATGTCCCGACCATCTTTTGCATTTTATAATATTCTTTCCTTTTGTTTCTTGCTCGTGGCTTGACGGGGACATATCATTGGCTCAGGGAGCGGAGATCAAATGGCACAATACATCGTCTACAGTGGTGGCTGTCATGAGTTGCTGGTTGTTGGCTAAAGACAAATCATAGGAGAAAAAATCTCCTATGGGGTCACCCACTTTTGGTGGGTAACAGGTACAATGTTCCATGAAAGAATGGCTTGACATTCCTTGAAAAATTAACTTGAGTTCTTAGGAAGTCAAAAATTTCACTTTGTTTGCACAACGTTGCTTGAATGAGGATGTTGGCCTTTCCAATGGCTAGTATAATATTATAATGTGGATTACCTCCCTTTGTTTGGTCTAAATATGATTCAAACCATACTTTTAGGCTCCTCCTTGCTTGATTTTGACTTGAAATGTCCCTTGGATTGCTTGGATACCTAAATGGCCTTCTCTTTTGCCTCAACATTCCTCCAAATTGACCTTTAATTGATCCAATGGGTAGAAATGGTGGACGACACTCCTTGTCTTGGTCCATTTTCTTGCTTTTTGTGTGATTTAAGGCTTGAACTTTCTTGATCATGAGTTGCCCTTATTCCATGATGTATCCTTGACTTGCTTTGACATTTTGCTTACTCAACACATTTACCATGTTACCTCTTTTAACCACATGCCTGTTGCAGAAGGAGAAGTCACCATGTTTTGAAGGTTCCTCAGAGATTGAAAAGGAACTTTAAAAGGGGTGTTAATACTTAAGAGTGCCTTGACTTGGAGTTGATTAATCTTGACTTGGAGGTCACAAGATATCATTTCACTTCTTTGGAGGATATGGGACACTACCTTAGGGAGCCCATAAGCATCGCAAATTGTGAGAGTTCCATGAAGAATGATGGCCATGGCCAAAGAGGTGTGCATACATAGGGATATGGTTGATTTGGGGAACAAAGA
The DNA here is from genome assembly GCA_031772625.1 of Pinus tabuliformis. Lineage (NCBI taxonomy): Eukaryota > Viridiplantae > Streptophyta > Pinopsida > Pinales > Pinaceae > Pinus > Pinus tabuliformis. The sequence continues at coordinate 589,095,202 of CM062819.1, forward strand.
GTGCATTGAGATAATGGGAAAGTGAGGGGAAAGTACAATAAGCGATCACCTTTATAGGGCTACTCAACAAGTGCTCCCATAAATCATCAGTCATAGTAGATCCAGTTCTTGATGCTCGCATCTCACCGTAGGAGATACGGATGCTGCATGATGATTTCTTTCCTATACTCTTCTTCTCATTTCCTTACCCATCGAATGCTGAATGAAATCCTTTCCTTCTAGTCCTAACTTTTCTCTAGTGGCTTGTGGATTATGCTAGCCTCATAAGGTTTCCATAATTAGTATGCTCTACCAACTTGAGTGATGCTCTATTTTGGGAGGGAACATTGCGAGAGAAACCTAGGCCTCATATGTTGAGGGTTTCTCAAAAAAATAGTAGCACCCCGATTCATACTTTTACTCACGAGCCCTTTCTCCTTTATACTTCTTTACTTCCTAATCAACTTGGGGAAGACCTCCTCGTATATCCTCTCTCTCTGTTTCTTTTGTTTTCCCCTTTGCTAGGTTACATCACCACTAATGGGTCTCTCTTGGTCATCTTCTGAGGTAGGGCCCGACCTGAGATGTCTTCTCCTTTGATGGGACCAATCACCATGCTTGAGTTTTCCTATTAGGGACGACTTTGGTCTTGGTTGTCGCATCCTATAGACTGCAGCTATGGGATCACATCTCCAACCATTGCCCCAATGCTTGCTTCCACTTGTCTATTGCATTCCCCAGTTCAACACTAACATTGTCAACATTTTATTCTTTCCTTCACTATTTTTGCTTCGTAGTTGTCAATTCTCACCTCTTTCATTTGCTATCTCAACTAGTGTTTCAACCTCTTACTTCTTGGCTTTAGTTGTTCATCTCTATTGTTGTCCCCTCTTGTGTATTTGGTTTAGTTTTTTGGTCCTGGCTTCAGTAACTTTGATCTCTCTATCATCCACTCATTCATCCCTTCCTTTTCAGCCTCTGCTTCCTTCTCCTCTTCTCACCTTCACATGCTTCTCAACCTTCATTAAGATTTTCTATTGTTATCACCTCCTTGTATGTGGCAAGCCATTTACTTTTATGCTGCAAGTTGTGTTACCACACAATCTAGCAGGCCCTATGGAGTGAAAGGCTAAGGGTCAAAGAGCTAGACTAAACAATAACAATGGGACAATATCGTACTGTCACCACAACCAATGTCCCCTAGTCTTTACGGAATTTCACTGATGGGAGGAGCCCCGGTAGATAAATAATCACCTTTAATTGATGTTCTAGGGTTTAAGGTACTAGGTGATGAGGTAGGACTTCTTAAGGGAAGCTCTATGTGATAGTATGACACTTCAAAAGGTTTTTTCTCCCTATTAGAGACCTAGAAAAAACTTGCACGAGATCTAGGGTTTTGTGTATTATCATGGTTAAAATTACTCTGGAGATCAAGGCAAGGAGAAGAAAGGGCTTCTTATGATTTATTCGAATCAATACTAAGCTCATACAACCCTCGAAGATGTCCCCAAGTCAAGGAAACGAAAAGTAGGGTTTCCCTTCTAGGGAACACCTTGGCATAGAATTTTTGTGGATGAAAACACAAGGGATGCTTGTGAAACTCTGAGGACTTATCGCTAAGAGCCTAAGCTTGAAGTCTATGATCCTGGAATCCACCCTTTCACTCTCTAGAGAATTTTTCTCTATATCATAACCTAGCCGTCCAAGAAGAGGGGACTAGAACTTTAAGAGAAGAAAAATTGGAGAAAGAAGGATTTGATCATGAAATGGTTTGGACTAGTGCCTTCTCCTTTGGGTTTATGGAGTCCTAGATGCTTCAGATTTGCCATAATTGTCTTTAAGGAGGTCAAGAATTGATGTCCTAGCTACCAACCCTCAACAATTACCCCCTCAAAATTTATGGAGTTTTATGGGGGAAAAACAAATTTTGACCCACTAGGAACATTCATCACATGTCAAGCTATGAGTAACATGTGCAATTGCCAACCAAATAAATTTCAAAATAAATCTTCAACAATTAGGGAAAAATATAACATTAATCTAGTTGCAACAATCCTATACATTAGACATTTTTCAGTAATAAAACTTCAACAAGAGGAACTTACAAGATGAAAATATAATATATCCATCCACAAATCAAGAGATAGCTCCAAAGAAAATCGACTTTTAGCTCAAAATATCAAAATTCATTCAATACATCCAATAGCTAATCGAATGAAAAAGTGCGGATTTGCCAAGAAGGCCAAAATTCCCAAGTTTGATGATGATCCAATTCAAATGAAGTTGATTTTTATTTATATGAGACCTCGTAGATTGAATTATTAGCTCAAGTCCCCAAACATTATAAAAATGTGGAAAATACATGCCTTGGTCCCAAGCTGACCAAGTAGCTTTTACAAATTATGAAATAACCATGCAATTGCTAGCTGAATTGTTGACATCATGCTGATGTAGGGATGTTGGAGGGTCATGTTGAGTTCTCTTGGTGACAAAGTGTGTGAGAGGCTTCCATAAATCATGAACAAGGGGATGGCTCCTTAGTCTGTAATATCCCTCCCCTTAATAATAAATAATAAATAATAAGAATAATAAATAATAATATAATAATAAATAATAAAAATAATTAATAAATAATAATTAATAATAGAAATAATAAATAATAATAAATAAATCACTTAATAATAAATAATAAAAATAATAAATCATAAATGTTAAATAATAAATGATATTAAAAATATATACAAAGAAAATAAATAAAAATAATAAAAATAAAAATAGTAATAACCATACTAAAACTCTAAATAAGAATAAATAGAAATAAAACAAGAAAACTATCAAAAAGAAGGAAATAAAACAAGAAAAGCTAAAAATCAAAAGAAAAGTAAAGAAATAAAACAAGAAAGCTAAAAATCAAAAGAAAGTTGCATGTAGACACATGGAGTGTGTGCATGTGGTTCCCCTTCCAATAGATGGTGAGGAAGATGAGAGGCATTCCTGCATTCCATCATTCCAAGATTCTATCTTGCATTCTCTTGGGAGAATGGAGTTCTAAGACGTAGGAGTCACTGGCAGTAGTATGTTGATTGAGGGCTCGGGGGTGGCCAGTTGTAGCAAATCCTTGCACAATTGAGCCTACGGTTGGGTGGAGAGTCGTCCCCAAAACCTTGTTGTCATCTGGCAGACATTGATCACAGATAATATAGGTATGTACTTATTTGTTGATTCTGATTTTAAGTAGGAAATTAATTTTATATTTATTTTGGACTGTTACATATGGTATTAGAGCCAGGTTCAACCCTTAGGGCCTATGGGCATCTTAGAAAAAAAATTATTTTGTTGGAATTTTTAACTTGACTTGTTTTGAAGTTACAGGATGGTTACTTGCAGGAGGCCGCATATTTTTTCTACAAACCCTCGCTATACACGTAAATTTTTTATTCAGTGCATACTTACTGCATAGTTATATTTTGATGGTGTTCATTTTTAAAGTCATTCCTATGAGTAATCTCCATAGCTAATCTTATCATGTACATATTTTCATATCCGGGCTCCTTCTTGTTGTCCCCTACATCTTTACTGGTTGTTTATTCCAATTTTCTTAATCCAGAGACCACCCAATTATTTATAATCAAATTTCTTGGGAATTGTTGGGAATTCTCAAGTAGAGCCCATGGAGGCATGGAAAGCTTTGTAATTGTACACAACGTGGGGTTTTAAAAGAGAAATTTTTTATTTTACCTTAATTAAATTAATCCATATTTTTTTTTAATGAAGTGAAATAATTTAATTTAAATAGAAAAAAAAAAAAAAAAATGCAAGTAGTAGTTGTCCATAACCCCAGATTTTCTCTATTCTTGTAAAGCCCCTCTTTCCTTGATTATTAAAACCCTTGCGTGATAACCCATAAATTATTCCTTTTACCTTAGGGAGTTTCCTCCTAATATATTATGTGAATTTTAATGAAAACGAATTTACAATACTCGATTCTCTTCCGTGAAAGAATGAAATGCAATAAGATTTATTTAATGGTAAGTTTCAGTACTGTCAATAAATTTTTTTGGGTGCCTCCACGCAGCGGGAACGGAGTTATGGATTATTAAATTTTGGGTCCTTCGAAAGATAGTCAAATAATTTGATTTCAAGTTTTCTATCCTTATGTGAACCACCCCTCAATTGATGCAATTGCGAAGGAATTTAAATTTCGAGAAAGCTCATGTTGTTTTAAATTGTTACTTCGAATATAGTTTCCTGTGCCGACCATGGCCTAGTTCACTCATGGTTAAAATTAATACAATCAGTCTACTTAGCAGTTTTGGTTATCAAGCTTTGTCATAAACGACGAAGTCTATTTTTCTTTATTATTTAATAACTCGAGTTGTCGCTGAGTTAACTCGATTGTCCAGTTGTCGTCGAGTCAGATAATTTTGACTTTACCGAACCCAAATACAAGTGAATTTTGACTATTATTTTGCTGAAGCTATTTTGGTATTAAATTTTGGAGTTACTCAACGTTTTCAGTTAGTATACCCCATTTTTTTTAATCTTCAAAGTGGGATTATTAGTTTTACTAATCATGATGCGGGAATGCGTTATTCTTCTTTTCATTCCTTGCCAGTGGAATATATGCTGGAAATTCATTTTCTTAAAGTTTATATTAGTCCTTGTATTTTCTCTCATTAATATTTTCAGGAGGGGTATTTAAACGTTCATTTCAAAATTCTCTTTTACTATTTAAGGGATTATTCCTTCGTAATCTCATAATAAAAATACATTTTCTTGAGTGAGTTTCAGATTTATTTCTATTGTATCCCATCTCCTTATTTAAAAGGGAGGATTTATTGTGGAAATGACTAACTCTTTAATTTAATTTTCATTTCATTGTATTTATATCTAATTTATTGGATTGCTTCACTTGGTCATTAATAAATCTAGACTTCATTGCTAATTGTTTGATCTCATTGGCTATTTGGTCTAAATTACATTGAGTAATTCGTCTTTATCTCACTTGTGCTTTCATTTGCATAATTCTCACTTGCTCCATTTGTCATAACATATTATAAGTGAAGATTTTTAAGAGCACTTTCTATTAAGGCATTTGAGTTATTGTTCTAACATTTTCATCTAATTGTCATTTCCTTTACTTGCTTTATTGATTAATCCTTACATGCTTCATTGAATCATTGTTGTAAGCTAATAATCTTGTCATAAATCTTGATTACAAGTGAATTGGTATTTCTTTTTTTTGAAGCATCTTGTTTTGAGAGATGAGGGTTTGACATTGAGAGAACCTGGTGATAGTTGAGAGAGAACTCTGTGTGAGCTAACACAAAGCCAGATTATCTTCCACCCCTTTATTGGCAAGGAGGTCCGCTAATCTATTTGCATTCCTTCTGATATGAACAAAAACAATTGCTCACCCTTCTACAATGATTACTGCTAGTTGTTAAACACCGTGGTCCAAGCGCCAACAACTTTTGCATTTGTGAGCTGGAGAGCCACCAAGTATGCAATTGGCTATTTGAGTGGGTGGAGATTATGTGATCGGGCTATGATGAGGAAATGGTACTATTGATCTTATTGTGTGTGCATATTTCTCGACATTGTTGTCAAAAGGAACAATGGAATTTGCAGGAACACGCATATCCATGGCCACAAGCTTACAATCTTATGTCTTATGCAGGCAATTTATGTCTTATCCGGGCAATTAATATGGCTAAATGTATTGTAATTTAGGTATTCGATATGGTGTTGCCTTCGCGGGTGCACTTGCAGGCAGGCCATATCATTAATAAAATGATTTTATTTTGGTGTTGGGAAGGAATAACCTTCCCAGTCATCCGATCCGGTTCTGGGTCAGGTGACAGTGTCTCTTCTTATTATGGTGTGGAATATTTCTTTGATGGTTTGATTTCTTAAATTTCCTGGGAGTAATTATTTAATAGCCCTAAAAATCTCAAGATACATTCAATAAATTTATTTAACGATTTATTTTGTTAAAAGCAGTCCATTTAGTTCTTCTAACATAAGTTATGATTGCTTAAACAGATACTTAAATATTTCACTCTACAACACAAAATTTCGATCCTTAAAAATCATGAATCTGTGGAATTAATATTGGTGTGACATATAATGATAAATAAATTTCTTTCGAAGATCAAAGTACCTTCTTAGCACAATAATGCCACCAATATTCTTAAGCTTTAGTCATTCGAATTTGGATATACATTGAGACAATTCTCTAAGATTTATTCTGAAATCATTATGACCTTCTAACTCATGTTTTCCATGGTTTTATACTACAAATTTGTGATTGTTGATAATTTATGGTAATTTATGGTTTAAGTATTGTGATTATTGATAATTTATGATAAAATATATCTTATTAAATTCATAAACTTTGATAATAACTTTTTAACTTTGTTATTATTAGACTCTGATATACTTGTTAAACAAGCTACAACCAACTTATTTCTCTAAAATCATTACAAAAGTAGGATATTAAATTATGGAAGTGAGACCTAAAATTCTAGGGGTACCACAATTTATTTTGGAAGATCAACTAAAATTGTTTGGCTGGTATAAGTTTGGTGCACTCATTAGTTCCTCATTGGTTTTCCCATGCATCATTATAGAGAGCAGATTCTTTGGTTCTCTGCTCTCATTAGAATCTCATTACATGGTAAAACCACTATCTCATTTTCTTGAGTTGTTTGTGCTTGCATTCTCTTATCATTCTCTAAACACTATTTCATAAAAAGAAAAGTGCTACAATGGTTCTCTCCATTACAACCACATAAAAAAGTGAAATTCTAAATGAGTCACCTAATTAAAGGTATATAGTTTTGTTATGACTCATTGATTCATTGGAAAAAATCTTGTAATCTTGGATGGTGATAATCTACCCATAATTAACGATGTCTAATTGCTGGCATGTTTTTTGTAACAAATCTCTAATGCTGGTGTAACCACTCACCACTAGTTCATTTTACAACATAGTTTTTGAAGTATTTGGATAATTGAAGTTAAAATTTGTCACCAATTAAAGTGCTCTAAAATAGTGAAATCTGTTCCAATTGAAAATGGATAAACTCTGATATCTTATTACCTTTAGGTGATCATTGTTCACAAGCATCTGTTCATTATTTCATTGTTCAATCTGATCTAAAAACACAGAGATAACATTCCTTGAATGTTGATCATACTATTCACTAATTATTTGGGTTGGATTGTTTTTCTCATTGTCCTTTAGCAATAGCAGTTGCTTGGCATTTCTCTGGTCTATTATTGCAAGAGCACAACTCTCTCAATATGATCTTCTAATAAATTTAATTTTACACTACCATTGCCATTCAGATTACATGTATCTGCTCATTTACTACTATATTCTCAATGGCAAATCGTACAGACTTGGATTTCAGTTTAGATGTTGAGTATAATGCTACATGAGGTTTCGTGATTCAAGTTTAATTACATATAGTGGATAAAGATGTCGAAAGAGAAATGGAAAGGAGAAACTTGCTAATGATAGTTCATGTGATTATGGCCAACTTGGATCGTAGAGAAGAAGTATCACAACGGGGGTAAGAAATCAATAAGAAGAAACAACCGATTTTAGAACATAATGGAAGAGTTGGTATAATCATGACTTGGTACTCTAAAGGTATCACTATAAGGTCTATCTAAGGATGATGCACATAAAGAAGAAAATATTGGCAATCAACTAATGAACTTGAAAAATCAGGGTAATAATGAAGGTTATTTTAAGGAACCTGTAAGGTATGATAAATATAATGATTGGAGAAGATAAGTTGTGTGCATAACAACATCTATAACAATGGGAGAGCCACATTGTAAAGTTTTTCATAGGTGACTAACTATATGAATGAATTATGGATAACAAGACGTATGATAAGGAGATTTTATTATGTTGATGTCTTAAAATAGGAAAAGATAAGTGGATTACACTTGATAGCTATCTTAATGAATTTATTTATCAGGTCTTACCCAAGTTGGAAATAGCAACAACATTTCCAAGGTATATCAGTGCTATAGGAGAGGAGGAAAAACCACAATGATTGGAGGTGAGAAATTCAAGTCAATTTAATAAAATAGAATGAAGTGAAGAAACTTCCATTTTTGAAGCCAATAGACATGGAATAGTAGGAAATCAAGACAGGGAGAAAAAGAAAAATATATCTATGAATATTGGATAGGAGAAAATGAAGGGATGTTCTATCAAGAAGAAAGTTCTTTTAAAGGTATTAATGAGTAGAGCTAGAAACACCATAGGTAATGGTCATAATGATGATCTACATATTTTAAAAATGTGAAGGTGTGAAGTTGCATGATGACCAAATGATAATAAACGAGGAAGATATAGGAAGGAATGTCGCTAGAAATTTTAGACGGATACCTTGAGAAGGATTGTGTACATAGTGACAAAAGAAGTGAAAGTCAATTAATAGAGATTGTACTTGACTCATTGTTTCAAGAGTAGGACTTTCCATAACGTTAAAAGAGGTCGTTTCCACATTTAAGTTTCTCATGGACAATGATGGTAGTAGTGTTTCCAACTGTTTCAAAATCTAAAATAATGATACTATTTAATAAGAAAGAGTCTTTTGCCCAACTTGATGAAATTGAATTTATTAGAAAGCAATCAAGTGGTATTGAGATACGAACTTTACGAACTTTACGAGATCAAGAAATATTTATGTGGATGAAGTGCTGATTGTTAAATAAGTCAACATGGATTAACAAATCCTTGCAAGTAAATTAACCATGATATAAAATTAAATCATGATGAAAAAATGTTTATATGCAATTGCATATAGCGGTATTGGAATCAGTAAGCCAAAGGGTAAATGGATGTAAAATTAAAGGATTTTAATTTTGAGATAGATGATTTAAATAATGATGCTATCACTAGGAAGAATATATGACGAGAGATTAAGACTCAAGATGATGAGGCTCATGTGAAATTTAACGATGTACTTAGATGATTATACCATTGGTGTAAATAATCAACTACCTAGTAGAAAGAAGTCGAACTGATTATTGAAAAGTAATTGACAACTTGATGAAAACATATTGATGATGTTTCATGCGATCATGGTAGGAAGATAATGATGTACATATGGTTCTTATAGTGATAAGGTATCCATACGATAGTAGCGATATGCAGAGGTATTATGATGTTATGTCAAGATATATTGACATATTCATTTACTAAGTGATGATAGGTATTTAATGTTCAATACTCATGATGGATATGATATGCATAACGTGGCATAGGAATTATGATGCTATAATATGAGGATTATTGACATGTGGTTCATTTATGAGAAGTCATGATATGTATTTAATATAATTATGTTGATGGTATAACTGAAGCATGCGATAGTTCCGTACAAATCTATGACATGCATGAGCATGCAATTCCTTATTATTCATAATGTTGCAATTAACAAAGATGAACGTTCTTATGATCACATGCAAAAGTTGGCATGTGGATTATTTCCTATGATACTATGATGGTATGGTTAATGCATTGGATGCATATGATTCACAGGACTCCACAAATGGGCCGAGAGGGCCAATTTATTTGATGATCTCGTGCAAGCCCATATGCACGAGGGAGAATAAGTAACACCATATGGGCTGGGGACAAAACTCAATCAACACTACATATGCCAGTGGTTCCTTTGTCTTGTGTATAGCTCTTGATGGATAGCTCTAGAAGAGCTATGGGACCATCTTGAGGAGGCCAGGTGCCTGATGTTCTAGGCTAGGTGCCTGTTATTGGATTGGGATGCCGAAGTCTAGAAGGGATGTAAAGGACTTCGATGCCTGGGGCTGTGCGCCTTAGTAGTTGTGGAGGGAGTGGACCAGCCTTGCGAGATGCCCGGAGTCATTGAGTACCGGATCGGATGCCTGCCTTGGAGCAGATGAGGTCTGAGTCAGGCGCGAGCCTTGGGGCCAGCCTTGGACTAGGATACAGACCGGGTCAGGCTTAGCCTGGTGCCGAAAGTGGGAAAAAGGACAGAGATTCCTTGAGATTTCCCGGGGTGTTGGGGACTTTCGATGCCTGCTGGTTATACTAGTTCAGCAGAGGGTGTTGGCAACAGGAAGTAAATAAAATAATAAATAATAAATAATAAAAATAATGCATAATACATAATTCAACATAACTTCGGGACGAAGTTCCTTAAAGGGGGAGAGTATGTAATATCCCTCCCCTTAATAATAAATAATAAATAATAAGAATAATAAATAATAATAAATAATAAATAATAAAAATAATTAATAAATAATAATTAATAATAGAAATAATAAATAATAATAAATAAATCACTTAATAATAAATAATAAAAATAATAAATCATAAATGTTAAATAATAAATGATATTAAAAATATATACAAAGAAAATAAATAAAAATAATAAAAATAAAAATAGTAATAACCATACTAAAACTCTAAATAAGAATAAATAGAAATAAAACAAGAAAACTATCAAAAAGAAGGAAATAAGACAAGAAAAGCTAAAAATCAAAAGAAAAGTAAAGAAATAAAACAAGAAAGCTAAAAATCAAAAGAAAGTTACATGTAGACACATGGAGTGTGTGCATGTGGTTCCCCTTCCAATAGATGGTGAGGAAGATGAGAGGCATTCCTGCATTCCATCATTCCAAGATTCTATCTTGCATTCTCTTGGGAGAATGGAGTTCTAAGGCTTAGGAGTCACTGGCAGTAGTATGTTGATTGAGGGTCGGGGGTGGCCAGTTGTAGCAAATCCTTGCACAATTGAGCCTACGGTTGGGTGGAGAGTCGTCCCCAAAACCTTGTTGTCATCTGGCAGACATTGATCACAGATAATATAGGTATGTACTTATTTGTTGATTTTGATTTTAAGTAGGAAATTAATTTTATATTTATTTTGGATTGTTACATAGTCTCCATGAATGTCATCATGCGGGGCCCCAAAGTGAGTTTGGGGCACAAAAATTGGTCTCATAGAATAGCCTATGATGCTCCAATACTGAGGGCTTTGACATGTTGATTTATGGTAGCATCGAATGTGCTTGAAGCCTAAGAATTTGTAGGGAGACTAGGACACGTGTATTCTAGAATACCTAGAAATTGTTTTGGGAAATTCCACCCGGAGAAGGTTTTATTAAAATAATTAATTATTTTTAATGGGTGCCTAAGTCTAAACTTAAGAAATTAAAATAATTAAAAGATATTAATCAAACTGTGGGTGAAAATTCTGGAAGAAGATGAGGATCAAACCAAAATTACCTGAGCCATTAATTAGAATCTAATATCGATCGTTGATTTTCAATAGAAGGATTATAAGAAGAGGCTTGATGGGCATTTGGAAATCACATCCAGTGGGATATCAATGATCGAATTTCTAAAGAGAGAAGCGCAGTAGTTGCTGGAGCAAAGTTAGAAGTGATTTCTTGTAGTGAGGGGCAAGGATAGTTCTGGTTGGAGATTTTTCTTGATTCAGGAATGCTCAACAGAGGAGGCAAAGAGAGATTTGGGAGAGGTAGTACAGAGGCTATGCTGGGTAGCATAGGTTGACACAGAGGTAGGACAAAACCATGAGGAGATCCACATTTTTGGTTGAGAGGTTGAGTTCTGAAGCTGGAAGCCAGGGTATGAGACCTAGAGGAAAAAATCGAAGTCTTAGAGGCAAATCGAATAGCAGAAGGGATGACGTTGTCCCTAGAAGCTATGATGTTGGGCCTACACAGTGGTTGTGCAGAGGCAACAAGGGACAAGCCATTTCGTGGTTGGATTAGTTGGGATCACCAGTGATAGTGTGATGTATTTCTTAGTAATCTTTTGCTAGTTATATTCTCTGTACTGGATATCCAACAAGGCATCCAAAGATTGTATTCAAAAAACTACTGCTTAATGATACAAACCCTCAACTGTTGCACCGGTTTTCCCACACTGGGTTTTTCCGGGGACATTTGTCCAAAAATAACTGTGTAGATGTGTGTGATGTTTATTTCTCTCCTATTCTATATTTAGGTTCCGTAGTTTTTATTTGTGTAGGCTGCAGTTTATTTAATTCGATATTTGTCGTAGCACACAACAAGAAAATTGTTTAATTGAATTAATAATTAGAATAATTAACATCAGTTGTTGTAGTAGGAATTGGTTAACCGATTTTCCACATGGTATCAGAGCACAGATCATGAGCATAAGAGATCATAAGGGGAAAGGAAGAGGAGTTCGAAATTATTGCAGGGGTAGCAATTCGAATCACCAAAAAGCAACACATTCCTTGGGGCAGAAGGTCAAAGTTTTGAGGAGAAATCGATTTCTCTAAGTGAGTCAAGAGAGAGCTTCAATCTCCAGATTGAAGCTTTCTAGAGGCAGAAGTGAGCAACATATTTTTCCTTGTAGACAAGATCTTCAGCTGGGACGTAGATATGTTGTTGCAGTTGCTGGCAGAATAGCGTTAGTGGGAGAGAGAGAGAGAGACACTGTTGAGGGAATTCTTCCTCAGAGGACTTCTAACCAAGAAGTCTGAATTCTCATTTGCCATGTAGTTACAGGGAGCAACAGATCTACTAACGCCAATAGGGAGTGCGTAGGCCAGCCCAGCAGCAGTGCAGAGGAGAGAGGAGGCAGTTCGACATTTCATTGGAAGAGATGGTAGCTAATGGGTTGCGAGATTAGGATCGGTTGGAGGGTGCATCCAACTATGTGATTTGGAAGGCAAGGATCTCATGCCTTTTGGATGAGTATGATCTCAAAACTTACATTGACAGTGTGGTAGCTGTACCTGTAGGTCTAGATCTCTCAAGAGGTAAAAGGTTGAGATGGAGAAGGCTAAGAGGTTGATCCTTGACAGAGTGAGGGACCATGTAGTGTGTTATATTGCTGGCAATGATACGGCTCGATAGATGTGGGAAACTTTGGCCATTCTATACGAAATATCTTTCGAGCAGCGAAAGATGTACTTGGAGCAAAATATGAGATCCATGCAAATGCAGAAGGGGGAACACATTGGTCCATTCCTTATGAAGCTTTAGTGGATTCGAGACTCATTGGCAGTTGTGGGGTCAACACCTCAACTTACCAAGATGGTGAGGCTGGCCCTGAACTCAGTCTTAGAAGAATGGTAAGTATTTGTTCAGAATATCCTCGACAAAGAGAGATTTCTATATTGGGAAGGGATGTGGGCCTCTCTTCAGTAGGAAGTGATGAGGAGAGACTTAATCAAGTGCAAACTTGATAGTAGCAGTAGCAATAGCAGGGCGAATCCAAAGGAGGAGGATGAGAATGCAACCCTCGCATCTAAGGGGTAGAAGGAGCAATGGAAGAAGAAGAAGGATGTTTCAAAGATCAAGTGCTTCCGGTGTGGTGAACTTGTTCACTACTCTACACAGTCTCAGCTCAAGAAGAAGGACAAGGAAGAGAAGCATGATCTGAAGTCTACATCTGCATAGATGAAGGAGGAGTTTTCCATGATTACCCAAAGGTGGGGTGATATAGCACTGTAGTTCGAAAGAACTGCAGATGGGCATGATCCTTGAGGAGTCCACCTCTTGGATCAATACCTTACTACAGGAGCCCAGATCAGAAGTAGCAGGATGGACCAGTGTCATTTGGTGTAGAGGAGAGTCAAAGTGATAGTTTACAGTGGCTAGGAGATCTAGAGATTGAGAAACACAAAGATAGAGTTGGCAGCAGTGTAGTTGGCACAAAGTTGAGTCAGCAGCAACATAGAGGCTTCAGAGGGCCAGCGCAGAGATTAGCAGCAGTCAAAACCCCAACAACAGATGCATCATGTTGAAGACCTATTCAGTAATTTTGGATGCTTTTCTATTGTTGATGCAGTAGCAGCAACAGTTGGAGAAGTTTGTAGTGCAGATGCAGTGCTGGCAATGGCAGTGCCAATAGCAGCACAAATACAAAACTTATGAGGGTTGCAGTACAGATGCTATGTTGGCAGTGGCAGTGCTAGCAACAATACAGATGCAGCATTTGCGCAGTAGTTGGTGGGAAAAAATGTCACACATCAACAATGGAGAGGGAGATGTTACAGAGAAGGGTGATGCTAGGACACATGTATTCTAGAATACCCAGAAATTGTTTTGGGAAATTCCACCTGTAGATGATTTTATTAAAATAATTAATTATTTTTAATGGATACCTAAGTCTAAACTTAGGAAATTAAAATAATTAAAGGGTATTCATCAAACTGTGTGAAATTTCAAAAAAAAGACAAGGATCAAGCCAAAATGGGCTGAGCCATTGATTATAATGTAATCTGGTTTGTTGGTTCTCAACAAAAGGATTATAAGAAGATACTTGATGGGCATTTGGAAATCACATCCAGTGGGAGATCAGAGATCGAATTTCTGAATAGAGCAGCACAACAGTTTCCAGGGAGAAGTTCGAAGTGATTTCTTGCAGTGAGGGGCAGGGATAGTTGTGGTTTGAGATTTTTACTGATCAGGGAATACTGAGCAGAGGAGGCAAAGAGAGATCTGGGAGAGGTAGTGTAGAGGCTACAATGGGCAACATAGGTTGACGTAGAGTCAACATAGAGCCTTGAGGAGATCCGTATTTTTGGTGGAAAGGTCAAGTTCTGAAGCCAGAAGCTGGGGTGTGAGACTGGGAGGACTAATCGAAGTCTCAAAGGCAAATTGATCAATAGAAGGGGTGACGTTGTCTGTAGAAGTTGTGACGTTGGGCCTACGCAGTAACTGCATAGAGGCAGCAAGGGACAAGCCATTTTGTGGTTGGATTAGGCGAGATCGCCAGTGATAGTGTGATTTATTTTTCACTAATCTTTTGTTAGTCATATTCTCTTTACTGGATAGACAACAAGGTATCCAAAAATTGTATTTAGAAAACTACTACCTAATAATACAAACCCTTAGCTGCTACACCGATTTTCCCACACTGGGTTTTTTCGGGGACATTTGTCCAAAAATAATTGTGTAGATGTGTGTGATGTTTATTTCTCTCCTATGTTGTATTTAGTTTCCACAATTTTTATTTGCATAGGTTGCAATGTGTTTAATTCGATATTTTTCATAGCACACAACAAGTAACTTGTTTAATAGAATTAACAATTAGAAGAATTAACATTTGTCTCAAGGGATGAGACAAACCTCCTCTGGCCCTTGGATCGACTGCCATATAATGCTAACTCGTCCGGGCCACACTGGTCCAAGCGCATCATCTCGTGAATAAAGTAGGGCAATAAGTAGACTACTGAAAGTGTTGAGGGTGCCTATGGCATGGAATGATGCTCTACACATGATGGGAGTGCCATGGCTCTCAACGCTTCACCCGGGGTTGTTAATATGATCCTCTAGTGGACTTGGGCCCCAATTAAGTTTCCCAACCCATGATGAAACCAAATTGACACTTACATATAATATCTAATGTGCATCCTCACAATTAGGTACAATTCATTGGTACATATAAGTGAACCAAGCTTGTTAATCAAGGGCATATTAAGACTTCATAGTGGGATTCCTTTCCAAATTTAGTGTTACCTCCCTAGGTAGGATTGGGTAATAAACAACCCTGTTAGGTGTTCCTAGTCCCTAAGGGGAAAGACAAGTCCCTGATACATATTTTTTAATTCTTAGGGATTTTTGAGTAATAAAAATTAAGGACAACTGTAGAAATTAGTAAAAAGATATTGTTGGTTGGTGGAATAAGGAGTGTGCCTTATTTCCACTAGGTATATGGGGTCAAATTGATGCCCCTCTTGAGTTGGTTGATCAATGATTGTGGATTATGGTTGGAAGTGGAAGCTTAGAAGTTAAATGAGCTCACGCCTAATCAAGAACAAGTTATGAAAACAAATCCTACTAGAAAGGATTACAAATAGCTCAACTATGATGCAAAATAAATTGAAGTCCTTGGTGGGGAGCATTAGGTCATGGCCCAACAACAAGAAACAAACTTTACATTACACCCACAAGAGAGACGTGCGATTAAAACCGTGGACATCCCTCAACAAGTGAGAAAGTTTCTCTTCAAATGGATTGATCTAGTTAGTTTTTTTAGTATTCTTTAGTTATCCACAAATGTCCTTAAGAAATATGTGAAATCAACCAAGAAATATGATTCATGATGAACACCAAAGTTTTCATGAAAGTGTCTCACATTATGGAGAAATGATCTCAACAATTTATAACAATTTGCAAACGAGGGAGATTTCTCAATTTATAGATTAGGATCTCAACACCTTTCCTCTTTTTGGTTGAAAAAACATGTGACTTTTAATCCACAATATGCTTCATGACTAAATCAAACTACAAGCTATTTCATTAAATTACTTTTAATTCTCAAAATAAGTGAGACGTCCGACCAATTGGTGGTTTGATTTGACCACAGGAGGTCTAAATTGACCTAAGGGTACTGTTACCACACAACCAAGTAGGGCCCTAGGGAAGGGAAACGTAAGGGACAACTACTAGACTAAGTGACAACAATGGGACACTGACCCACTGTCACCTTAGTCAAAGTCCCCTACTTTTTATGGATTTTCATTGATGGTAGTTCTCCTGGTAGGAAGGGAATCACTAGGAATGAATAGGTCATTGATTTAGGTGTGAAGTGATTACACCAAGCCAATTCAAGGAGAGATACAATAATGGTTCAATGCCTCAAGGAAGCTAAAGGATCTCCTAGAAAGAGCTAGGAGTAGACCATGATTTAGGTCTTGAGATTCGCAATGTTTATAGATATGCCTAAGGACAAGATTCCAGAACATGTGGTGGGACCTCTCAAGAAGATTTATGTGATGATTTGACACTTTGAGAAGGCTCTTCGCTCCACTTGAGAGGCCTAAGAAAGACTTGCACTAGACCTAGGGTTTTATGAATAACATGGGAATAAATACTTCCAAGGCACTTACTAGGTCAAGGCAAGGAAGGAGAAATCATTTTTTATGATTTATTCCACCGAATACAATGCTCATACAACCCTCAAGAAAGTCACCCATCTAAGGAAATACAAACTAGGTTTTCGTTCTATGGCACACTTACAGCACAAGAATTTATGTATGAGTCACTATGAGAACTCAACCTAAATTAGAGATCCTTAAGTCAAGACCTCAAGGAAGAGTTTTGTTTGAATGAAATCCAAAAATTCTTCCTCTATAGGATTTTGCTTGATGCCCTAGCTAACTGTCCAAGGAAAGAGGGGATGAAACTTGGGGAGGAGAAAAGAAGGAAGAAAGAGAAGTTGATCATCAAGCATCTTAGGCCAGTGCTTTCTCCTTTGGGTTGATGGAGTCCTAGATGCATTAGATGAGAAAATATTGTCTTAAAGGAGGCTAAAAGATGATGTCCTAGCTACCACCTTTCATCAATTACCTACAATTAGAATAGGAGTTTCATGAAGAAAATAACATTTCATCACTAGGAACATTCATTCCACTCTATACCTTTAATAACATATGCAAGAGCCAACGGAGCTTTCATAACGATCTTCTACAAAATTGGGGTAGAATAGTATTTTCTCTAGTTGCAACATCTACATACATTAGATAGTTTGTAAAGAAATATTTCATCAATAAGAGAACTTAGAAACTAGTCATGCAATATATCCATCCATATTCAAGAAGTACCTCCAAGACAAGATCAAAAATCAGCTCCAGATATCGTAGTGCATCCAAGATACTCCAAAGATTCCAAGAGAAAAAGTGTGAATTGCCTAAGAGGGAAAAAATCCTAGGTGATGATTATGAGTTCTCACAAATGAGACTCAATTCTATTTATATGAGCCTCTCTAAATTGAATTAGTCTAATGAGCCCTCATAAATTAGACTCACTATTATTTATACAAGTCTCTCTCAATCGAATTAACCTAATGAGCCCCCAAAATTATAAAATAATGTGCTAGAAACAAGTCTTGGTCACGAGCCGACCAAGTAGGTATCACAAGGTATGAAAAAGTCATCCATATGCAAGTCGAGTTGATGACCTTATGATGATGTAGGGACGTTGGAGGGCCATGTTGAGTCCTCTAAGTGCCATGATGAGAGAGAGGTCTCCAAAACAGATGAATTGGGGGATGGCCCCCAATTTTCCATGCAAGTCATCATGTGGTGCCCCATAGTGGGTTTGGGGCACAAATGCTAGTCTTGTGGGTCTCTTGATGAAAGATAAGATTGTAGAATGCTCCAAATGAAGGCTCTGATGATGGTGCCTGCCCTCCTAAGTCTCAAAGGTGAGACAAAACTCCTCTGGGCCTTGGATAACTTGCATTGATCATGCTAAGTCGGTTGGTCCAAGTGCATTATCTTGCAAATAATGTGTGCAATGAAGAAGTCTTTGAAGGTGCTGAGAGTGCCGATGGCATGAAATGATGCTCAAACATATGATGGAGTCCAATGGATCTCAAAAATACCCTATAAATGTCAATATGATATTCTGAAGGGCTTGGGCCATAGTTAAGTTGGACAAGCCATGATGAAACCCCCTACCAATTACATACAAGAGTCGATGCTCTTCGTCACCATCAGGTACAACAATTCATTCGTGCATCCAAGTGAACGAAGCTTATTAATGAAGGGCACAAATGAGACTTCATAATGGGCTTCCCTTCCTAGTTTGGGGCTTTAAGCATGTAATAATGTTACCTCCCTAGGTAGGAGTGACTAATAAACAAACCTATTAGGTGTTCCTAGCCCCTAAGTGGAAAGATAAGTCCAAGGTACATCCTTGAATTGATATGTGTCATGTGAATAATGATGAGATCGATAGGGACACAGGGGTCTAAAAGCAAAATGCCATGGGTTGAAGGATGGTAGCAATGAGAAATGTCCACATATTTAGCTGTATAGATGTAGGAGTGAGAAATTTTGGAGACATGAGCTACACCAAACTTTGTTTTTCCACTTTGCTTCATTTGCCTTTTTCTTTTTCTTGATTTTTTTCTTTGTTTTACTATTTGGGGCTCCAGGAGATGAGAGCATGTTCTATATGATGTAAGTAGTTATTACCCCCTTAAGGTGGGGTGGTTCATCGCCCACCAGGGGTTAGGACGTGCATGGGTTCTTTAATGATGTGGGGCACTCATGGGGCCCTAGGAACCAACATGATGGCCATAATGAATGGGTAGAGCTCATGTTTGGATTTTCCCCAGCTGCTCTTATAATGTCCCAACCATCTCTTGCATTTTATAATATTCTTTCCTTTGTTTCTTGTTTGTGGCCATCATATGCTTTTAACTTTTTTGTTCCTGGTACACTAACCTCTTTGGCAACATTTCCAGGCCTGACCAAAACATGTTGACAAGGGGATGGGGTGTACCAGTGCCTTATGGACCTAGTAGTCATGTGGAACTAGAGAAGTAAGATGATTAGATAGGGCTTGTAATGCATGAAGGGAAGTGAAAAATGTGAAATGGGAAACTAGGACCGCGCTACCAAGATCGGAGTTTCCCAAGTAGTGCCCTTCCTAAAGCTATAGGACAATAGGGGAGATCCCACCAGACTATGATTGAGGATGAAGCCCCCATTTAAGGTGAGGGAACAAAACTACAATCAAAACTCGTCCTCCTTCCAAGTCACCCAATAATCTATGCCCAATGTGCCCAAGGGAAAACAAGCATAAGCACTCCATTTGCACAATGAAAAACATATATTTAGGGTTGGATGGCCCACCGTCAAACATACGCTCTCTATAGATGGGTGAGGGGACATATGATTGGTTCAGAGAGCGAAGGTCAAATGGCACAATACATCATCTACACTGGTGGTTGTTAGAGGCAGTTGGTTGCTAGCTGAAGACAAATCATAGGAGAAAATTTTCCTATTGGGTCATCCACTTTTGGTGGGTAACAGGTACAATTTTCCATGAAGGAATCGCTTGACATTCCTTGAAAAATTAACTTGAGTTCTTAGGAAGTCAAAAATTTCACTTTGTTTGCACAATGTTGCTTGAAAGAGGATGTTGGCCTTTCTAATGGCTAGTATATAATGTGGACAACCTCCCTTTGTTTGGTCCAAAGATGATTCAATCCATACTTTTAGGCTCCTCCTTGCTTGATTATGACTTGAAATGTCCCTTGGATTGCTTGGAGACCTAAATGGACTTCTCTTTTGCCTCAACATTCTGCCAAATTGATCTTTACATGATCTAATGGGTTGACGACACTCCTTCTCTTGGTCCATTTGCTTGATGTTTGCGTTATTTAAGGCTTCAACTTTCCTGAACATGAGTTGTCCTTGTTCCATGATGTATCCTTGACTTGCTTTGACATCTTGCTCACTCAATACATTTACCATTCTACCTCTTTTAACCTCATGCCTACACCAAAATGAGAAGTCACCCTATTTTGAAGGTACCTCAAAGATGGAAAAGGGACTTTAAAGGGGGTGTTAAGAGTGCCTTGACTTGGAGGTAGCAAAAGATCATTTCACTTCCTTGGAGGATGTGGGACACTTCCTCAGGAAGCCCAAATGCATCGCAAACAGTGAGACTTCCATGAAGAATGATGGCCATGGCCAAAGAGGTGTTCATACATAGGGATATGGTTGATTTGGGGAACAAAGAGTGCATTGAGATAATGGGAAAGTGAGGGGAAAAGTACAATAAGCGATCACCTTTATAGGGCTACTCAACAAATGCTCCCATAAATCATCAGCCATAGTAGATCCACTTCCTAATGCTCGCATATCACCGTAGGAGATAAGAATGTTGCATGATGCTTTCTTTCCCATACTCTTCTTCTCTTTTCCTTACCCATCGAATGCTAAATGAAATCCTTTCCTTCTAGTCCTAACCTTTCTCTAGTGGCTTGTGGATTATACTAGCCTCATAAGGTTACCATTATTAATATGCTCTACTTGTTGATTTTGGGTAGCATCAGATGTGCTCTAGCCATGAAAATTGGTGGAGTCACTAAAGCACATGAGATCTCCAAGACGCAAAAATGGTTTTGGGAAGTTCCACCCGGTTAGAGAGATATTAAAATAATTAATATTTTTAATGGGTTCCTAAGTCTAAACTTAGGAACAATAAAAATATTAATGCGTATTAATATAAAACTGGGTGAGAAGGTTCTAAATGACATGGATCAAGCCAAATCTAATATTAGCCATTGATTAGAGATTTAATCTTGCCCGTTGAAGACTCAACAAAAAAAGTATAAGAGGAGGCTTGAGGGTCAGTTGGAGATACACCAAGATTGATCAGTCAGTTCGATTTTCTGGAGCAGGGTTTGCTGAAAGAAATCAAACCAGTGATCAGAGTTGTAGCGAGGGGCAGTGAGTGCATAACAAAGAGGTAGAGATAGTTCCGAAAGATTATCATTGAGGCAGAGATGGCTATCCAGAGCTAGCAGGAGCCACGCAAAGGGCCAGAGGGATTGCGTAGAGGCTACGAGGGCCTCCGTGACGTAGAGGGCCAAAGAGCCTATGGAGAGAATCAGAAGGCTAATGAAGAGCCTCAAAGAGGTGTTGGAGAGTTTTTCGTGGAGCAGACTTGCCAAATATTGTTGGAATTTCTAACTCTAACCCGTTAGAAACCCTTCATGCACTTTTTGATTTATTTCTACCTACTTGTTCTGATTAATTAACAAGTTGTTTACCATGTAAATATTAAAAATAAATACAAGTACATGCTAAAAACATTACAGATCATCAACTAAAGGAAAAAAAACAAGCACATAAGTGACATCGTTGTTTTTGGACCAATGTCCCCAGAAAAACCCAATGCGAGAAAATGGGTTCAACTATCAGAGGGTTTTATTATTATGTAGTTTCTGAATACAATTTGGGTACCAAAACCCGCTCACCAAATAGAAAATAATCTCGATAGTAGTACCTCTATACTCGGAAGCAAATATTCTGGCTGAAACCCCAGATAAATACTCCAACAGCTCCCAGCTCCAATCTTCCCCATGAAAAGCCAAACGTCAGCCTCTAGGGATTGCATGAGCCCTTTCTGGCCTAGCGTCACCCTAGCTCACCCTACATCATTCTCTAGAGGCATTGCGTTAGCCCTTAGAGCCTCTGTGTCACCCACATTGGTTCTTTGAGGCACTGCGCAGCTCCTGGCTACCTTTGTGTGAGCCCTGGTTGGCTCTGCTTGAACCTCTCCCTGGCATTGTCTCCCTCTCTCCCGACTTCTGCATTGACCCTCTTAGCGCTACATTTGCCTCTTTGCTTCTGTAATCACTGCCCCTCAACTGCAACTCTGATCACTCTTTCATTTTCCTCAGCAAGCCCTGCCCCAAAAAATCGAATTCTTGATCAACTCAGTGTGTTCTCCAAGTGACCCTCAAGCCTCCTCTTATACTTTTCTCATTGACAATTCAATGGCCAAGATTAAGTCCCTAATCAACGTATACGATTAACTCTGGCTTGATCCATGACTTTTGGACCCTTATAACACAGTTTTATATTAATTCACATTAATATTTTATTTTCCCTAAATTTAGACTTAGGAACTCCATTAAAAAATATTAATTATTTTAATATCTCCTAAATTGTTTAGAATCTGCCCAAACCACTTCTGGGTATTGGAGATCTCATGTGTCTTAGCCTCTCCACCAATTCTTGTGGCTAGAGCACATTCGATTCTACCCCAAATCAACAAATATCTCCTTCCGACGAGAGCTATTACTGCCAGATTGATTTCTCTGTCGGGTGAGCCCGTTTGGCACCCAGTGGTACTCAAGAAAGATGCTTAATAATAAAACCCTCAGAACTACTGCATTGGTTTTCCCAAGTTGGGTTTTTCTGGGGACAATTGTCCAAGAATAATGGTGTTCCTTGTGTTTGTCTATTTCTTCAGTTGATGATCTGTAGATGGTTGAGACTGTACTTGTGTTTATTTTCAATATTTATATGGTTAAATAACTTGTTAAGTAATTAAACAAGTAGGTGAAATAAACCAGATAGTGTAGGAAGAATTTCTAATGGGTTAGACATGGAAATTTCAACATGGTATTAGAGGGTTACAGATCACAAGAGAGCTGAAGGAATCAACTGAAATCAGAAAACTTGAGCAGAAACAGCTGTCTTGAGAGACAAAAGCTATTCCTAAGCAAAAAGCAGCAGAGGAGTGACATAGAGGGCCTGCGTCATCAGTTCGAGCCAGAGAGAGGGCCAATGCAGAAGTAGTGAGAGGCAGGAGAGACTCACGAAGAGCCATGTCATCCTGCTCAGCTACATAGGGGTGACGCAATTGGCCAGTGAATGATTTAGCCTTGCCGAGATTGTGAAAAGCTAGGGCCTAGAAGCTGTGGGAAGATTGTGGATTTTGAAGCTAGTGGGGTGTTGCTGCTGTGAAAATAGAATAGTACCTAAAAAGATAGAACCAAGTTAGAGGGAGTCGCTACCTAGGCAGATTTCTAGCCAAGAAATCCAGATCAGTGTTGCAGGAGCAAAGGGGATCAGAGAGGAACGATTCGAATGTTGGCAGAAGGATTTCTAGGAGGGAAATCGAGACTGAGAGGGAGTTTAGGAGAGGATTTCCAGGAGATAAATTGAGACTTAGAGGTAGTTTAGAAGAGAACTTCCAGGAGGGAAGTAGAGACTCAGAGGGAGTCGAAGAGAAGAGTGGATATGGCAATGAATGGACTGAAGGATCAGGACAAGTTGGATGGGGCATCCAACTTTGTCATCTAGAAGGCTAGGATCCTATCTGTTCTGGATAGACATCGCATTAAGGCCTTCGCCTTGAGAACCGTGGCTATCCCAGTTGACCTAACTGATAACGAACGAAATGAGGATGCAATGGCCAAGGCAAAGTGCATAATCCTTGATGGGGTCAAGGATCATGTAGTTTAGCATATTGCCAAGAAGAATATGACAAAGGAGATGTGGGATACCTTGACGACATTGTATTAAGGAACTTCCCTATAGAGGAGGATGCTACTGGAGAATCAACTGTGGTCGTATCAGATGTAGAAGGGGGAGCAGATAGATCTATTCCTCAGCAGGTTGCAAGAGATTCGAGACTAACTTACTTCCATAAGGGCCACGCCGGATGAGGAGTTCATGGTGAAGACCACCCTGAACATAGCCTCCGAGGAGTGGGAGACTATTGTCCAAACCATTTTGGGCAGAGCGAACCTTCCAGGTTGGGAACAGATGTGGGCGGCTCTTCGCCAAGAAGAGATCAAATGGATGACCAAGTAGGGAAGTAACAACAAAGGAGGTCAAATCAAGAAAGAGGAGGAAGAGGATGCAACTCTAGCATCTACGAGATAGAAAGGGAAGAGGAAGAAGAAGGACATCTCCAAGATAAAGTGCATCCATTGTGGGGAGCTGGCTCATTATGCAACTCAGTGCCCTAAGAAGAAGAATAAGGGAGAGGCTTCTAACTCCAAGGCAACGCCGGCTAAGGCGGAGAAGGAAGTAGAGTCTGATGACGAATGTGCCATGAGTGCTCATGTACCTCTAGAGAAGAGGTGGGGAGACATCATGCTGTAGTCAAGAGGAATACAGAAGATGTGGGGTTGGATCCCTGAGGTACGAAAACTCTTGGATCATATCCGGCTACGGGAGCCTCCAGAGATAATAGAAGGATGACGAATGTCGGTAGAAGCAAGATGCGGATGGAGCAGCATAATAGTGCTAGATTGTAGGGATCTGTAGCAATGCAGTGAGGGTTGCATCAGTGCGAGAGTCACATAGGAGGTTGCAGCTATGTAGAAAGGCACAAAGGTGTTTGCAGAAGTGCAAGAGGCACAAAGTTGTTGCAGCGTATAGGGTGCACAAGATAGCAGTACAGGGAGCTTCAGTATCAGGAGGGCTTCTAGCCTAACAAGGATGTCAGTAGTTGGGTAGATCAGCTACTTACTTCTCAGTAACTGAGTTGCAGTGCAACAGTAGTAGTGTTTTTCCATGGACAACACGATGCAGCGTGATGAGAGAGAACTGTAGTGCAGATGCAATGTTGGGAGGAAGGACCAGCAACAACATGGACGCAAAGGGAGCTGCAGTACAAATGTAGCAGTGGTAGTGGTAGAGCCATGGGCAACAATACAGGAGGCAGCAGTGTAGAGGATGTTGGGCTGTAGGCCAAGCATCAACACAGGTACCGATGTCGGATGATCATGGTGATGTTCAGTGGTGAAGCATTACTAGAGCACATTCCTCGCTAAGAGGGAGTGTTGATTTGGGGTAGCATCAAATTCGCTCTAGCCATGAAAATTAGTGGAGAGGCTAAAGCACATGAGATCTCTAGGACCCAGAAATGGTTTGAGGAAATTCCACCCGGTTAGAGAGATATTAAAATAATTAATATTGTTAATGGGTTCCTAAGTCTAAACTTAGGAAAATAAAAATATTGATGTGTATTAAATTATATAAAACTAGGTGAGAAGGTTCTAAATGAAACAGATCAAGCCAAATATAATCTTAGCTATTGATTAGAGATTTAATCTCGATCGTTGAAGACTCAACAAAAAAAGTATAAGAGGAGGCTTGAGGGTTAGTTGGAGATACACCAAGATTGATCATTCAGTTCAATTTTCTGGAGCAGGTTTTGTTGAGAGAAATCAAACTAGTGATTAGAGTTGCAGCGAGGGGCAATTAGTGCATAGGAGAGAGGCAAAGATAGTGTTGAAGGATCAACGTTGAGGTAGAGAAGGCTACGCAGAGCCAGTAGGAGTCACGTAGAGGGCCAGAGGGATTGCACAGAGGCTACCAGGGCCTCTACGAGCAACACAGAAGGCCAGAGCACTTGCGTAGAGCATCAGAAGGCTGACATAGAGTGTTCTAGGCTGCTGCAGAGGCTAGGAGGACTGATGCAGAGCTTCAGAGAGGCATTGGAGAGTTTTTCGTGGAGAAAACTTGTCGAATATCTACTTCCATATAGAGGTATTACTCCCAGATTGATTTCTTTGTCGGGTGAGCCAGTTTAGCACCCAGTTGTAATCAAGAAAGTTGCTTAATAATAAAACCCTCAGAACTGCTGCACCGATTTTCCCAATTCTGGGCTTTTCCGGGGAAAATTGTCCAAAAATAATGGTGTCCCTTGTGTGTGTGTCTATTATTTCAGTTCATGATCTATAGATGGTTGAGACTCTACTTGTGTTTATTTTCAATATTTATATGGTTAAATAACTTGTTAAGTAATTAAACAAGTAGGTGAAATAAACCAGATAGTGTAGGAATAATTTCTAATGAGTTAGACATAGAAATTTCAACACTACCAAATTGAGTGATGCTCTGTATTTGGGAGGGACCATAGTGAGAGAAATAAATCCTTTTACTCATGAGCCCTTTCTCCTTTATACTTCTTTACTTCCTAATCAACTTGGGGAAGACCTCCTCCTATATCCTCTCTCTTTGCTTCTTTTGTTTACCCATTTCCTTGGTTACATCACCACTAATGGGTCTCTCTCGGTCATCTTCTCAGGTAGGGCCCGACCTGAGATGGCCTCTCCTTAGATGGGACTAATCACCATGCCTCGCTTTTACCTATTAGGGACTTTGGTCTTGGTTTTCACATCCTATAGACTGCAGCTATGGGATCACATCTCCAACCATTGCCCCAATACTTGCTTCCACTTGTCTATTGCATTCCCCAGTTCAACACTAGCATTGTAAACTTTTTCTTCTTTCATTCACTATTTGTGCTCCGGTGTTGTCAGTTCTCACCACTTTCATTTTTTATCTCAACTAGTGTTTCCACCTCTTACTTCTTCGCTTCAATTGTTCATTCTTATTATTGTCCCCTCTTGTGTATTTGGTTTAGTTTTTTGGTCCTCTCTTCAGTAACTTTGATCTCTCTATCCTCCACTCATTCATTCCTTCCTTTGCCACCCATCCTTCCTTATCCTCTTCTCACTTTCACTCACTTCTTAGGCTTCATCGAGAATTGTGATTGTTATCGCCTCCTTGTATGTGGCAAGCCACTTACTTTTATGTTGTAGGTTGTGTTACCACACAATCTAGTAGGTTGTGATAACAATGTGATAATGTCCCACTACCACTACAACCAATGTCCCCTGCTCTACGATCTTTCACTAATGGGAGGAGTACCGATAGATAAACAATCACCTTTAATTGATGTTCTAGGGTTTGAGGTACTAGGTGAAGAAATATGACTTCTTAAGGAAAGCTCTATGTGAGAGAATGACATTTCAAAAGGGTTTTCGCCCCCTATTAGAGACCTAGAAAAAACCTACATGGGATCTAGGGTTTTGTGAATTATCGTGGTTAAATGTACTCCCAAGATGAAGGCAAGGAGAAGAAAGGGCTTCTTATTAATTATTACCAATGAATACTAAGCTCGTACAACCCTCAAAGAAGTCCCGAAGTCAAGGAAATGCAAACTAGAGTTTCCGTTCTATGGCACACCTCGAGCAAGAATTTTTATGGTTGAAAACACAAGGGATGGTTGTCAAACTTTAAGGACTTGTCACTTAGACCCTGAGCTTGAAGTCTATGATCGTGGAATCAACCCTTTCACTCTCTAGAGAATTGTTCTCTATGCCCTAACCTAGTTGTCGAAGAAGAGGGGACTCGAACATTGGGAGATGAAAATGTGGAGAAAGAACGGTTTTATTACGAAATGGTTTGGACCAATGCCTTCTCATTTGGGCTTTTGGAGTCCTAGATGCTTCAGATTTTCCATAATTGTCTTTAAGGAGGTTAAGAATGGATGCCCTATCTACCGACCCTCAATTACCCACTCAAAATTTATGGAGTTTTATGGGAGAAAAACAAGATTTGATCCACTATGAACATTCATCACATGTCATGGTATGAGTAACATGTTCAACTGCCAACCAAGTAGGTTTCAAAATAAATATTCAACAATTAGGGAAAAATATAGCATTAATCTAGTTGCAACAATTTTGTACATTAGACATTTTTCAGTAATGAAACTTCAACAAGAGGCACTTACAAGATGAAAATATGATATATCCATCCAAAAATCAAGAAATAGCTCCAAAGAAAATGAAATTTCGGCTCCAAATTATCAAAATACGTCCAAGAAATTCAATAGCTAATCCAAAGAAAAAGTGCAAGTTTGCCAAGAAGGCCAAAATTCCCAAGTGTGATGATGATCCAATACAAATGAAGTTCAGTTTTATTTATATGAGACCTAGAAGGTTGAATTACTAGCCCAAGTCCCCTAACATTATAAAAATGTGTAAAATACATGCCTTGGTCACAAGCTGACCAAGTATATTTTTCAAATTATGAAATAATCATTCGAATGTTAGCCGAATTGAAGATGTCATGCGACTGTCAGGCTGCTGGAAGGCCACATTGAGTCCTCTTGGTGCCAAAGTGTGTGAGAGGGTTCCATAAATCATGAACAAGCGGATGGCTCCTTAGTCTCCATGCAAGTCATCATGTGGGGGCCAAAGTGAGTTTGGGGTACAAAATCCGGTCTCATAGAATAACCTATGATGCTCCAATATTGAGGGCTTTGATAATGGTGCTTGCCCTCCCATGTCTTAAGGGATGAGACAAACCTTCTCTAGGCCTTGTATCATCTGCCATATAATGCTAATTCGTCTGGGGCACACTATTCCAAGCACATCATCTCGTGAATAATGTAGGGAAATGAGCAGACTGTTGAAGGTGTTGAGGGTGCCCATGGCATGGAATGATGTTCTACACATGATGGGAGCCCCATGGCTTTCAATGCTTCACTCGAGGGTGTCAATATGATCCTATGGTGGACTTGGGCTCCACTTAAGTTGCCCAACCCATGATGAAACCAAGTACCAATTACATATACTATCTAATTCGCATCCTCACAATTAGGTACAATAATTCATTGGTACATCTACGTGAACCAAACTTGATTATCAAGGGCACATTGAGACTTCATGGTGGGCTTCATTTCCAAATTTAATGTTACCTCCCTAGGTAGGAGTGCATAATAAACAACCCTATTATGTGTTCACAGTCCCTAAATGGAAAGACAGGTCCTTGGTACATCCTTTAATTGATAGGTGTCATGTGAATGATGATGAATGGATGGGGAAATGGGGGTCTCAATGCCAAATGCAATGGGTTCAAGGATGGCAATGATGACTATTTGGGCATATGGATGTAGGAGGGAGAAGTTGCGGATACTTGAGTTACCCCGTCCTTTGTTTTTCCACCCTTCTTTATTTTCCTTTTGTATTTTCTTTATTTTTCTTTGTATTACTAGTTAGGGCCCCAGGAAATGGGAGCATGTTGTGTATGACATAACCAATTATTAACCCCTTAAGGTGGGGCAATTCATCGCCCAACAGGGGTTGGGACATGCATGGGTTCTTAAATGATGTGGGGGCACTCATAGGGCCCTAGGAAATAGGGTGATGTCCATAATAAGGGGTAGCGCTCTTGCTCGAATTTTGCCCATGTGCCATATTAAATGTCCTGACCATCTTTTGGATTTTATAATATTCTTTCTCTTTTGTTTCTTGCTTGTGGCCATGATATGCTTTTAACATTATTTTAGCTGCATAAACCTTCGGGGCAACATTTCCAAGGCTGGCCTAGACATGTGGACAAGGGGAGGGGGTGTGCTAGTGTCTTGTGGACCTAGAGATGGAATATGATGAAATAGGGGTTGTAATGTGTGAGGGGGAGTGAAAAATGTGGATGGGGAAAACGAGATTGCACTACCAAAAATAGGGTTTACCAAGTAGTGTTGTCCCTAAAGCCATAGGCTAACAGGGGAGATCCCATGGGGACTAGGATTGAGGATTAACTTCCCCCCTCCATTTTAGGCGACGGAACAAAACTATGGTCAAAGACCCTTCCTTTTCTCCAAGTCACTCAATAATCCATATCCAGGATGCCCATGGAAAAACAAGCATAAGCACCCTATTGCTCAATGAAAAACATAACTTCTGGGTTGGATTTCCCACCTCCAAACATATGTTCTTGAAATATGGGTGAGGGGACATATGACTAATGCAAGGAGCAAAGATCAAATGGAACAATGTATTAGCTACATTGGTTGTTGTTAGGGGTTGTTGGTTGAAGGGAGATCTAGAAGGAATTTTTTTGCAATAGATCTTCTAATTCTTCTCACTTTCCTTTTTATTTTCATTTATCTTTTTGATATTTTTCCTTCAAGTTATCACTTTGTATTACTAGCCAGAACCCTCACTTTAAATGACAATTCCTTATATATACAAGTGAGACCCTAGGGCTAATGAAGGTACAAGATAAACACTAGGGATAATCAAAGAGTGATACCTAGTGTAACCTTAGTATCTTATTCACACGCAGGCCAATTATTTTCTGACACAGGGGGAAATACATAAAAGAAACTAAGTCCAATGAATGATAATAATTTCAAAGTGTATTATACTTGGCATTAATATGATTTGTGATATCTCATGATCTAAATTGCAGATTTATGCAAGAAAATAAAAGGATGGGATTTTATTTTTTATTTTTGATATTGGTTGAAAGGAAACAATAATGTTTAAGCTAGAATGATGACTGTGGGTTCTAAAAGCCAATTTGGAGGGCTATTTGTTTAAGAATGATTGGGACCAACAAAGTTACAAATTGCATCGAAACCTATATTGTTATCAATTAATGCAGAATTTTCCTTTGAAAGGTCTTGTTACCACAAAATCTTGTAGGCCTAGTGCAAATCCTCACTAGGAAGATCAAGACCTCGTGGCCACAAGAGATTGGCCACCACTGTCACCTCAACAACCTTTGTCCAACTATATAGTGGTATATTGCACCACAAGAAAGAATTCCCTCTATGTGGATCACATAGAGTATATTCAACAAGGAGTGTTTAAGGGTATCGGTGGAGCCAAGAGTGCTAGGATACTGTTTTCCAAACCAAAGTGCTTTGTCCCTAGATGGCTAAAGAAAATAATGGTGCTTCCATAAGTTAGGGTTTGATATATTTTTGATGATAGGATCTGTGATGTCATATAACAACCAAAAGTAACACATCTTAGAATGTTTAGTTAACAAAGTATCAAGACTATTGTTGAGATATGCAAGGTTGAGGGTTTTTTATCGAGTTTTTATGGTTGAAACATGCATAAAACAACAATATAGTGATGACATGAACACTACAAATAGGTTTTAACATGCAATAAATGATTGATTTTGCTTTCTAGTAAATATATAGTGAAACTCATAGTTAGAGGGAAATGACACATCAAATAAAATTACTTTTTAGCAACTATAGATATTTGTAATTTAAGGGAGAAGAAAGAGAAATCAGTAAAGGTAGAAGGTTTTATCACCACCACCTAGACTACTGCCTTCATCTAAATCGGAAATGGAGTTACCTGGGGAAAATTCGTTGAGGACGACGTTGTTGAAGAGGGTCGGAGGTCTAAAACCTCTTCTTACAAACCCTAGAGGTTTTCTTAATAGGGAGATGTTAGATTTAAGAGATGCACAATTGGGATTTATTTTATAGGATTCATGTAAAACAATTTTGCATGGCGTAGAGGATCACAATTTGTAGATAAACATAAGAATTTTTACCATGCACGTGTAGAAATCTAATTTACACAATATAATATGAAAAAGATAGAAGACAAGCAATAAACTTACAAAATTTCCACAAAAATCTCTTCAATCAATTTAAAGAAGTCAACTTCAAGCAAAAATCCACCTCCAAGAGAAATTTGACCATAGGACTACATTTCGTCCGAGTACAAAAAGGACAAAAGCTAATGCACACTCCTAAAAGAGAGAAAAGTTTGTTTATGAATAATGATGAAAATTGAATAACACTCCCCACTATTATATATGGCCATGATTCCAAACTGTAAGGACATGGGAGATGCATCCACTGTCACCTCATCACACTCTACTCTCACTTTTGGTCCACTCCTTGAATGTCAGAGGTGGTAGTCATCCAAACTACACATGTGTCACCAAAAGTATTAGGGTGACTATTGTCGATAAGCACTCAAATGATGAAGGTTAGGATTTGAAAAGAAAAAAATATATGATTTGATGTATGATATTTTATTGCAAAAAACAAAGGCTGTGATACTAAATTTATGAATGAAATAACCTTGAGAAAAACACCAAAATTGATTATGAAGGTCCTTGACAATGTTGGGATTCATACCTTTAAATTTAGCTTTGGCTTGGGTATGGAAATGCTGAATTACTGTTCTATGAGACACCTGCAAACATTTAATTTTGCATAAACTAGCAAGGAAAAGCCCACTCTAGGGCCCCTCGCAAGCCTAGAAATGCTATATATACTTATGACTATGAATTGGAGATGATATTATAATGAAATATATATGAAATAAACATTATAACACTCCAAAGTACTGAATACTCAAAATATTTTTCAAATTTAAAAGTTGTTACTCAGTTTTGGATTTCAAATCCCTAAGGATTGAAAAAATGAAAGAGTCCCAATCAACATGAAACCTATTGCAATTGTTAGGACAACAGAAAACACTTCCAAAGGTTAGTAATATTCAATTAACAAAGTTTAGAAATGTCTCTTGGGGTTTGAAGGGTTGGAATCAAACTTTCATGAATCTGAAGGCAAGGAATTTCCCCAATCCTTGATCTATAATTGCCAAATATAAAATCAGTTTTCTAAAATCACCTTCTAAACCATCCAACATGTGTTAGATCAACATTAAATGCAAGAAAAGAGAGGGTTGCTAGCCTTCTTATATTTTTGATGGTTTTTTTTTCTATATATATTATTTTATGTATATATTTTCCTATTCTTAGGGATTTTTGACTAAACAAAATTAAGGGCAATTGCAGAATTTAGTAAAAAGAGATGTTTGTTTGGTGGAATAAGGAGTGTGCTTTATTTCCCCTAGGGCTATGGGTCAAATCAATGGCCCTCTTGAGTTGGTTGATCAATGCTTGTTGATTATGGATGAAAGTGGAACACCAAAAGTTAAATTAGCTCGCGCCTAATCAAGAATAAGCTTTGAAACCAAGCCCTATTAGAGAGGATTACACTTATGGAAAAACCATCAACAAATAGCTCAACTATGATGCAAGATAAATTTAAGCCCTTGGTGAGGAGCACTATGGCATGGCCCACCAAGAAAGAACAAACTTTACTTTATACAAACAAGAGAGATGTGCGAGTAAAACCCTAGACATCCCTTAACAAGTGACAAACCTTCCTTTCCAATTCATTGAGCTAGTTATTTTTTGTAGTATTCTTTAGTTATCCACAAAGCACTTTAAGAAATATGTGAAATCAACAAAGAAAGATAAATCATGATGAACACCAAAAATTTCTTGAAAATGTTTCACATTTTGGAAAAACAATCTCAACAATTCACAACAATCTCCAAAGGAGGGAGATTTCTCTATTTATAGATTACGATGTCAACATCTTGCCTCCTTTTGCTTGAGAAAACAAGCGAATTTTCATCCACAATATGCTTCACTATTAAGTCAAACTAAAAGTTATTTCATTATATTACTTAAATCTCAAAATAGGTGAGACATCCCACCAATTAGAGGTTTGATTTGACAAAAGGAGTTCCAAATTGACCTAAGGGTACAAGTTCCATCAAGAAATAGCTTAACATTCCTTGAAAAATTAACTTTAGTGCTTAGGAAGTCAAAAGTTCCACTTTGTTTGCATAACGTGGCTTGAATGAGGATGTTGGCCTTTCCAATGGCTAGTATAATGTGGACGACCTCCCTTTTCTTGGTGAAAAGATGATTCAAACCATGCTTTTAGGCTCTTTGATTGATTTTGACTTGAAATGTCCCTTGGATTGCTTGGAGACCTAAATGGCCTTCTCTTTTGCCACAACATTCATCCAAATTTCCCTTTACATGATCCAGTGGATAGAAAGGGTGGACGACGCTCCTTGTTTGGGTCCATTTGCCTGCTTTTTGTGTGGTTTAAGGCTTGAAATTTCCTGACCATGAGTTGTCCTTTCTCCATGATGTGTCCTTGACTTGCTTTGACATCTTGCTTACTCAACACATTTGCAATGTTACCACTTTTAACCTCATGCTTGCGCGAAAAGTAGAAGTCACCACATTTTGAAGGTACTTAAAAGTCACAAATGGGACATGAAAGTGGGAGTTAAGAGTGCCTTGACTTGGAGCTGACTACTCTTGACTTGGAGGTCATATGAGATCTTTTCACTGCCTTGGAGGATCTGGGTCACTACATTAGTGAGCACAAATGCACCGCGAACTGTGAGACTTCCATGAGGAATGATGTCCATAACCAAAGGGGTGTGCATAATATGGATATGGTTGATTTTGGGAACAAAGTATGCATTGAGATAATGAAAAAGTTAGGGGAAAAGTACAATAAATGATCACCTTTATAAGGCTACTCAACAATTTTTCCAATAAATCACTAGTCATAGTAGATCCACCTCCTGATGCTGACATATCATCGTATGAGATAAGAATGTTGCATGATGCTTTCTTTTCCATATTATTCTTCTCTTTTCCTTACCTATCGAATGATAATGAAATCCTTTCCTTCTAGTACTAACCTTTCTCTAGTGGCTTTTGGATTATACTAGCCTCATAAGGTTTCTATAATTAATATGCTTTACCAAGTTGAGTGATGCTTTGTTTTTGGGAGAGACCATTGTGAGAGAAACCTATGCCTTATATGTTGAGGGTTTCTCAAAAGATTAATAACATCGCACCCCTATACTTTTACTCATGAACCCTTTCTCCTATATCCTCTATCTCTGTATCTTTCGCTTGCCCCTTTCCTAGGCTACATCACCACTAATGGGTCTTTGTAGGTTTTTCTTAGGTAGGGCTTGACCTGAGATGGCTTCTCCTTAGATGAGACCAGTCACCATGCCTCTCCTTTTCTTATTAGGGACTTTGGTCTTGGTTGTTGCATCCCATAGACTACAGCTATGGGATCACATCTCCAACCATTTCTCAAGTGATTGCTTCAACTCGTATATTTCATTCCCCAATTCAACACTAGGATTTTCAACTTTTTCTTCTTTCCTTCACTATTTGTGCTACGAAATTGTCAATTCTCACCTCTTTCATTTGCCATCTCAACTAGTGTTTCCACCTCTTGCTTCTTGGCTTTAGTCTTTCATCTCTATTCTTGTCCCATCTTGCACATTTGGTTTAGTTTTTTGGTCCTGGCTTCACTAACTTTGCCACTAGTTCATCCCTACCTTTTCCGCCTCTGCTTCCTTCTCCTCTTCTCGCCTTCACTCGCTTCTCAGCCTCATTAAGATTTTCTATTGTTATCGCCTCCTTGTATGTGGAAAGCCATATATTTTTTTGTTTTTCACTGTGTTACCACAATCTAGCAGGCCCTAAGGAGGGAAAGCCTATGGGTCAAGATCTTGACTAAGTGGTAACAATGGGAGTATGTCCCACTGTCACCGCAACCAGTGTACCTTGTTCTTTATGAAGTTTCACCGATGGGAGGAGTCCTGATAGATAAACAATCATCTTTAATTGATGTTCTAGGGTTTGAGGTACTAGGTGATGAGGTAGGACTTCTTAATGGAAGCTCTACATGATAATATATCACTTCAAAAGGGTTTTCAATCCCTATAAGAGACCTGGAAGAAACTTGCACGAGATCTAGATTTTTTGAATTATTGTGGTTAAAGGTACTCCCGAGATCAAGGCAAGGAGAAGAAAGGGATTCTTATGATTTATTCCAATGAATACTAAGCTCATACAACCCTCCAAGACGTCCCCAAGTGAAGGAAATACAAACTAGGGTTTCCCTTCTAGGGCAAACCTCAGAAAAGAGTTTTTATGGATGAAAACACAAGGAATGCTTGTAAAACTTTGACGCCTTGTAGCTAAGACCCTAACCTTCAAGTCTATGATCCTGAAATCCACCCTTACAGAATTTCGTTCTATTAGCTAACCTAGCTTTCCAAGAAGAGGGGACCAAAACTTTGGAAGAATAAAATATGGAGAAAGAAGGATGTCACGAAATAGCTTGGACTAGTGCCTTCTCCTTTGGGCTTATGGAGTCCTAGACGCTTTAGATTTTCCATAATCATCTTTAAGTAGGTCAAGAATTGATGCTCTAGCTACCAGCCCTGAACAATTAATGACTCAAAATTTATGGAGTTTTATGGAGGAAAAACAAAATTTTATCCACTAGGAACATTCATCACATGTCATACTATTAGTAACATGTGCAATTTCCAACCAAATTAGCTTTCCAAATAAATATTCAACATTTACGGCATAATATAACATTAATCTAGTTGCAACTATTCCATACATTAGACATTTTTCAAGAATAAAACTTCAAGAAGAGGCAATTACAAGATGAAAATATGAAATATCTATCCACAAATCAAGAGATAGCTGCAAAGAAAATTGAATTTCATCTCCAAATATCAAAATGCATCCAAGACATCCAATAGATAATCCAATTAAAAAATGCTGATTTTCAAAGAAGGATGAAATTACTAAGTGTGATGATGATCCAGTACAAATGAAGTTGAGTTTTGTTTATATGAGACCTAGTAGGTCAAATTATTAGCCCAAGTGCCCTAACATTATAAAAATGTGCCAAATACACGTCTTGGTCACAAGCTGACCAAGTACCTTTCTCAAATTATGAAATAATCATCTGATTGTTAATCGAATTGACGATTTCATGTTGATATGAGGCCATTGGAGGGTCATGTTGAGTCCGCTTGGTGCCAAAGTGTGTGAGAGGGCTCCATAAATCTTGAACAAGGGGACAAGCTCTTAGTCTCCATGCAAGTCATCATGTGGGGCCCCAAAGTGAGTTTGGGGCAAAAAAACTGCTCTCATGTGTCTCCTAATGATAGAATAGCTTGTGATGTTCCAATACTGAGGACTATGGTGATGGTGCTTGCTCTCCCATGTCTCAAGTGATGAGTCAAACCTCATCCGGGCCTTGGATCAACCACCATATAATGCTAAGCCGGTCAGGGCACACTTGTTCAAGCGCATCATCTTGTGAATAACGTAGGGGAATGAGTAGACTACTGAAGGTGTTGAGGGTGCCTATGGCATGGAATGATGCTCTACACATGATGGGAATCCGATGGCTCTCAACATTTCACTTGGGCGTGTCAATATAATTCTCTAGTGGACTTGGGAATCACTTAAGTTTCACAACCCATGATGAAACCACTTGCCAATTACATATAATATGCAGTGCGCATCCTCACAATTAGGTGCAATAATTCTTTAGTGCATCTAAGTGAACCAAGCTTGTTTATCAAGGACACATTGAGACTTCATAGTAGGCTTCCCTTCAAAATTTAGTGTTACTGCCCTAGGTAGGAGTGTGTAATAAACAACGCTATTTGGTGTTTCCAGTCCTTAAGGGGAAAGTCAGTTCCCTAGTACATCCTTTAATTGATAGGTTTCATGTGGATGATGATGAATGGACTGGGAGACAAGGGTCTCTAAGCCAAATGCCATGGGTTCAATGATGGAAATGATGTGGAATGTCCACATATTTGGGTGTATAGATGGAGGAGGGAGAAATCATGGATACATGAGTTAGCAAGTCCTTTGATTTTCCACCTTTCTTTATTTTCCTTCTGCCTTTATTTGATTTTTATTTATATTACTAGTCAAAGCTTCAAGGAATGAGAGCATGTTGTGTATGATATAAGAAGTTACTAAATCATTAAGGTGGGGCAGTTCATCACCCACTAGAGTTTAGGACGTGCATGGGTTCCTCAATGGTGTGGGAGCACTCATAGGGCCCTAGGAACCAGGGTGATAGCCATAATAAGGGGTAGAGCTCATGCTCGCCTTTTTCCCAAGTGCTATATTAAATGTTTTGACCATCTTCTGCATTTTATAACATTTTTTTTCTTTTATTTTCTTGCTTGTGGCCATGATATGTTTTGAACATTATTTTAGTTGCATCAACCTCAGGGCCAACATTTCCAAGCCTGGCCTAGACATGCGGACAAGAGGAGGGGATGTGTTAGCACCTTGTGGACCTGTTACTACACAATCTAGTAGGGGTCCTAGGAGGGGTTCCTAAGGGACTACTACTAGACCAAGTGACAACAATGGGACAATGACCCACTGTCACCTCAATCAATGTGCCATTCTCTTTACCTTTCAATTATGGGAGGAGTGTTGATATAAAGGAAATCACTTGAATGATAGGATGAATGGTAAGGTATAACGTGATCCCCAATGCCCATTTAAAGGAGAGGCTCAAGTAATGCTTCAAATGCTTAAATAAAAGCCGAAGGACTCCCTAAGAAAGACCTATGAAGGATGAACTCAGGCTTAGGAATATTCAATAATGACAAATGCCCAAGATCAAAACTTCCAAAATCCCTCACTTGTGATTGATGTGTCTATACTATGGTTCAAAGTGAGGTAAGGATGGCTCATTAAATGGAAAGATTCAATTAAAATGTGAGGTTTGGGAGAAGTTAGAGTGACTTTCCATGAAAAAAACCTAAAGAGAAATACTTTAAGAGACCAAGGGTTGAGAGATATACAGGGGTAAAGGCTCATCCAATGATCACCTATAGTTAAGAGAAATTTTTTTGAATGATGAACTACAAAGTGAAAACCTTCAAGAAATCCCCAAGTCAAAGCAACTTCCAGGGTTCCCACTTGGTGTGATAGCTAGGGATCAACCTATTCAAAATTCCACTATTGGAATTTATTCAAAATTAGAGGATGCCTAGAGGAGACATAAATGAAGAAACTTGTCTAGACAGAATCCAAAAATTCCTTCTCCCTAAAATTTCGCACCAAACCCTAGAAAATATCCTTATCCTTAGAGGGACAAAGAAAAGAGGAAGAAAAGAGGTGAAAGAATGATATTTTGTTAAGCTAATGTGATCACCAAGGATCTAGGACTATTTCCTTGCTATTGAGAAGATTGGAGTGGAGGGTTCCCATGGCATGGAATGATGCTCTACACATGATGGGAGTGCCATGGCTCTCAATGCTTCACCTGGGGGTGTCAATATGATCGTCTTTTGGACTCGGGCCCCATTTAAGTTTCCCAACCCATGATGAAGCCAATTTCCAATTACATATAATATCTAATGTGCATCCTCACAATTAGGAGCAATAATTCATTGGTATGTCTAAGTGAACGAAGCTTGTTTATCAAGGGCACATTGAGACTTCATAGTGGGCTTCCTTTCCAAATTTAGTGTTACCTCCCTAGGTAGGAGTGGGTTATAAATGACCCTATTAGGTGTTCCCAGTCCCTAAGGGGAAAGACAAGTCCCTTATACATCTTTTAATTGATAGCTATCATGTGAATGATGATGAATGGATGGGGACACGGGGGTCTCAAGGCCTAATGTCATTGGCTAAAGGATGGAAATGATGATTATTTGGGTGTATATATATATTTCCATTCTCAGGGCTTTTTGAGTAATAAAAATTAAGGACAACTGTAGAAATTAGTAAAAAGAGATTGTTGGTTGGTGGAATAAGGAGTGTGCCTTATTTCCACTAGGGGTATGGGGTCAAATTGATGCCCCTCTTGAGTTGGTTGATCAATGCTTGTGGATTACGGTTGGAAGTGCAACCTTAGAAGTTAAATGAGCTCACACCTAATCAAGAACAAGTTATGAAATCAAACCCAACTAGAAAGGATTACACATAGGGAAAATCCTCCAACAAATAGCTCAACTATGATGCAAAATAAATTAAAGACCTTGGTGAGGAGAACTTGGTAATGAACCAACAAGGAGAAACAATCCTTACCTTACACAAACAAGGGAGACGCACAAGTAAAACCGTGGACATTCCTCAACAAGTGACAAAGTTCCCTTCAAATGGATTGATCTAGTTAGTTTTTGTAGTATTCTTTAGTTATCCACAAATGACCGTAAGAAGTATGTGAAATCAACCAAGAAAGATAATTCATGATGAACACCAAAGTTTTCATGAATGTGTTTCACATTATGGAGAAATGATCTCAACAATTTATAACGATTTTCAAACGAGGGAGATTTCTCTATATATAGATTAGGATCTCAACATCTTTCCACCTTTTGCTTGAAAAAACAAGAGACTTTTTATCCACAATATGCTTCACGACTAAGTGAAACTACAAGTTATTTCATTAAATTACTTAAAATTCTCAATGTAGGTTAGACATCACACCTGTTGGTGGTTTGATTTGACCAAAGGAGGTCCAAATTGACCTAAGGGTACTGTTACCACACAACTTAGTAGGGCCCTAGGGAAGGGAAATGTAAGGGACAACTACTAGATTAAGTGACAACAATGGGACACTAACCCACTATCACCTCAGTCAAGGTCCCGTACATTCTATGGACTTTCACCGATGGTAATTCTCTTGGTAGGAAGGGAATCACTAGGAATGAATAGGTCAATGATTTAGGTGTGAAGTGATTACAATAAGCCCATTCAAGAAGAGATACAATAATCGTTCAATGCCTCAAGGAAGCTAAAGGATCTCCAAGAAAGAGCTAGGAGTAGACCATGATTTAGGTCTTGAGATTCACAATGATAATAGGTATGCCTAAGGTCAAGATTCTAGAATATGAGGTGGGACCTCTCAAGAAGCTTTATGTGATGATTTGACACTTTGGAAAGTCTCTTTGCTCCTCTTGAGAGACCTAAGAAAGACTTGCACTAGACCTAGGGTTTTATAAATAACATGGGAAGAAATACTTCCAAGGCACTTATTAGGTCAAGGCAAGGAAGGAGAAAGTGTTTTTTATGATTTATTCCACTGAATACAATGCTCATACAACCCCCAAGAAAGTCACCCATCTAAGGAAATACAAACTAGGTTTCCCTTCTAGGGCACACCTAGAGCACAAGAATTTATGTATGAATCGTTGTGAGAACTAAAGCAAAATTGAAGATCCTTAAGACAAGACCTTAAGGAAGTGTTTTGTTTGAACGAAATAAAAAAATTCCTCCTCTTCAAGATTTTTCTTGATGCCCTAGCTAACCGTCCAAGGAAAGAGGGGCCGAAACTTTGGGAGGAGAAATAAGGAAGAAAGAGAATTTGATCATCAAACATCTTAGGCCAGTGCTTTCTCCTTTGGGTTGATGGAGTTCTAGATGCGTTAGATAAGCAAAAATTGTGTTCAAGGGGGATAAAAGATGATGTCATAGCTACCACCTTTCATCAATTATCTACTATTAGAATATGGAGTTTCATGAAGAAAATAACATTTCATCACTAGGAACATTCATTGCAAGCTATACCATGAATAACATATGCAAGAGCCAACCAAGCTTTCATAATGATCTTCAACAAAATTTTGATACAATAGTATTTACTCTAGTTGCAGCAATTACATAAATTAGACAATTTGTAAAGGAATATTTCATCAATAAGAGAAATTAGAAACTACTCATGCAATATATCCATGCATATTCAAGAAGTAGCTCCAAGACAAGATCAAAAATCAGCTCCAAATATCATAGTGCATCCAAGATACTCCAAAGATTCCAAGAGAAAAAGTGTGAATTGCCTAAGAGGGAAAAAATCCCAAGTGATGATGATGAGTTCTCACAAATGAGACTCACTTCTATTTATATGAGTCTCTCTAAATTGAATTAGTCTAATGAGCCCTCATAAATGAGACTCACTTCTATTTAGATAAGTCTCTCTTAATCAAATTAACCTAATGAGCTGCCAAAATTATAAAATAATGTGCTAGAAACAAGTCTTGGTCACAAGCCGACCAAGTAGGTATCACAATTTATGAAAAAGCCATCCATATGCAAGTCGCGTTGATGACATCATGATGATGTAGGGCCATTGGAGGGCCATGTTGAGTCCTCTAAGTGCCATGTAGAGAGAGAGGGCTCCAATAAAGATGAATTGCGGGATGGCCCCCAATTTTCCATGCAAGTCATGATGTGGTGCCCCATGGTGGGTTTGGGGCGCAAATCCTAGTTTCATGGGTCTCTTGATAAAATATAAGCTTGTATATTGCTCCAAATGAAGGCTTTGATGATGATGCTAGCCCTCCTAAGTCTCAGAGGTGAGACAAAACTCCTTTGGGCCTTGGATAACCTGCATTGATCATGTTAAGTCGGCTGGTCCAAGTGCATCATCTTGCAAATAATGTGGGCAATGAACAAGCTGTTGAAGGTGCTGAGAGTTCCCATGGCATGAAATGATGCTCAAACATATGATGGAGTCCCATGGATCTCAACGAATCCCCTATAAATGTCAATATGATCCTTTGGTGGGCTTGGGCCCCAGTTAAGTTGGACAACCCATGATGAAACCACCTACCAATTATATATAAGAGCTGATGCGCTTCATCACCATCAGGTACAATTACAACAATTCTTTCATGCATCCAAGTGAACCAAGCTTATTAATCAAGGGAAAAAATGGGACTTCATAATGGGCTTCCCCTTCCATGTTTGGGGCATTAAGCATGTAATAATGTTACCTCCCTAGGTAGGAGTGGCTAATAAAAAAACCTATTACGAGTTCCTAGCCCCTAAGGGGAAAGATAAGTCCAAGGTACATCCTTGAATTGATATGAGTTATGTGAATAATGATGAGATCGATAGGGAAACATGGGTCTAAAAGCCAAATGCCATGGGATCAAGGATGGTAGTGATGAGGGATGTCCACATATTTAGGTGTATAGATGTAGGAGTGAGCAATTGTGGATACATGAGCAACACCGAACCTTTTTTTTCCACTCTTCTTCATTTTCCTTCTGCCTTTTCTTGATTTTTTCTTTGTTTTACTATTTGGGGTTCTAGGAGATGAGAGCATGTTGTATATGATGTAAGTACTTATTACCCCCTTAAGGTGGGGTAGTTCATCGCCCACCAGGGGTTAGGGCGTGCATGGGTTCCTTAATGATATGGGGCACTCATGGGGCCCTAGAAACCAGCGTGATGGCCATAATGAAGGGGTAGAGCTCATGTTTGGCTTTTTCACACCGCTCATATAATATCCCAACTGTATTTTGCATTTTATAATATTCTTTACTTTTGTTTCTTTCTTGTGGCCATGATATACTTTTAATTT
Organism: Pinus tabuliformis; assembly: GCA_031772625.1. Classification (NCBI taxonomy): domain Eukaryota; kingdom Viridiplantae; phylum Streptophyta; class Pinopsida; order Pinales; family Pinaceae; genus Pinus; species Pinus tabuliformis. The sequence continues at coordinate 589,138,081 of CM062819.1, forward strand.
TTTATTTTTTATTCTAGTACATCAACCTCTGGGGCAACATTTCCATGCCCAACCAAAACATTTTGACAAGGGGATGGGGTGTACCAGTGCCTTATGGATCTAGTGGTCATGTGGAACTAGAGAAGCAAGATGATTAGATAGGGCTTGTAATGCACGGAGGGGAGTGAAAAAGGTGAAATGGGAAAAAGGGACCGTGCTACCAAGATCGGGGTTTCCCAAGTAGTGCCCTTCCTGAAGCTATAAGACAATAAGGGAGATCCCACAAGACTATGATTGAGGATTAACCCCCCATTTAAGGTGAGGGAACAAAACTGCAGTCAAAACCCGTCCTCCTTCCAAGTCACCAGATAATCTATGCCCTATGTGCCCAAGGAGAAAAAAACATAGGCACTCGATTGTGCAATGAAAAACATATATTTAGGGTTGGATGACCCACCTTCAAACATACGCTCTCTACATATTAGTGAGGGGACATATGATTGGATCAGGGAGTGAAGATCAAATGGAAAAATAAATTGTCTACACTGGTGGCTGTCAGGGGCAAATGGTTACCGGCTGAAGACCAATCATTAGAGAAATTTTTTCCTATTGGGTCATCCACTTTTGGTGGGTAACAGGTACAATTTTCCATGAAGGAATGGCTTTACATTCCTTGAAAAATTAACTTGAGTGCTTAGGAAGTCAAAATTTTAACTTTGTTTTCACAATGTTGCTTGAAAGAGGATGTTGGACTTTCCAATGGCTAGTATATAATGTGGACGGCCTCCGTTTGTTTGGTCCAAAGATGTTTCCAACCATACTTTCAGGCTCCTACTTGCTTGATTTTGACTTGAAATGTCCCTTGGATTGCTTGGAGATCTAAATGGACTTCTCTTTTGCCTCACCATTCCTCCAAATTGATCTTTACATGATCCAATGGGTAGAAAGGTTGACGACACTCCTTGTCTTGATCCATTTGCTTGATTTTTGTGTGATTTAAGGCTTGAACTTTCCTGAACATGAGTTTTCCTTTTTCCATGATCTATCCTTGACTTGCTTTGACATATTTCTCACTCAACACATTCACCACATTACCTCTTTTAACCTCATGTCTACCCAAAAAGGAGAAGTTGCCCCGTTTTGAAGCTACCTCAAACATGGAAAGGGGACTTTAAAGGGGGTGTTAAGAGTGCCTTGACTTGGAGGTAGCAAGAGATCATTTCACTTCCTTGGAGGATGTGGGACACTACCTCAGGGAGCCCAAATTTATCGCAAACAATGAGACTTCCATGAAGAATGATGGCCATGGCCAAAGAGGTGTTCATACATAGGGATATGGTTGATTTGGGGAACAAAGAGTGCATTGAGATAATGGGAAAGTGAGGGGAAAAGTACGATAAGCGATCACCTTTATAGGGCTACTCAACAAGTGCTCCCATATATCATTAGTCATAGTAGATCCACTTCCTAATGCTCTCATATCACCATAGGAGATAAGAATGTTGCATGATGCTTTCTTTCCCATACTCTTCTTCTCTTTTCCTTACCCATCGAATGTTGAATGAAATCCTTTCCTTCTAGTCCTAACCTTTCTCTAGTGGCTTGTGGATTATACTAGCCTCATAAGGTTACCATAATTAATATGCTCTACCAAGGTAAGTGATGCTATATTTTTGGGAGGGAATATTGTGAGAGAAACCTAGGTCTCATATGTTAGGGTTTCTCAAAAAATTAATAGAACCCCCATTCATACTTTTACTCATGAGCCCTTTCTCCTTTATACTTGTTTACTTCCTAATCAACTTGGGGAATACCTCCTCCTATATCCTCTCTCTTTGTTTCTTTTGTTTGCACAGTTCCTTGGTTACATCACCACTAATAGGTCTCTCTTGGTCATCTTCTTAGGTAGGGCCCGACCTGAGATGGCCTCTCCTTAGATGGGACCAATCACCATGCCTCTCTTTTACCTATTAGGGAATTTGGTCTTGGTTGTCACATCATATAGACTGCAACTATGGGATCACATCTCCAACCATTGCCCTAATGCTTGCTTCCACTTATCTATTGCATTCCCCAGTTCCACACTAGCATTGTCAACTTTTTCTTCTTTCCTTCATTATTTGTGCTTTGTTGTTGTCAATTCTCACCACTTTCTTTTGCTATCTACACTAGTGTTGCCACCTCTTACTTCTTCGCTTCAATTGTTCATCCCTATTGTTGTCGCCTCTTGTGTATTTGGTTCAGTGTTTTGGCTCCGGCTTCAGTAACTTTGATCTCTCTATCCTCCACTCATTCATCCCTTCCTCTTACCGCCTCTCCTTCCTTCTCCTCTTCTCACCTTCACTCGCTTCTTAGCCTTCATTGAAATTTTCTATTGTTATCGCCTCCTTGTATGTGGCAAGCCATTTACTTTTATGTTGTAGGTTGTGTTACCACACAATCTAGTAGGCCCTAAGGAGGGAGAGCCTAAGGGTCAAAGAGCTATAATAAGTGATAACAATGTCATAATGTCCCACTGTAACTACAACTAATGTCCCCTGCTCCTAACGATCTTTCACTGATGGGAAGAGTCTCGATGGATAAACAATCACCTTTAATTGTTGTTCTAGGGTTTGAGGTACTAGGTGATGAGGTCTGACCTCTTAAGGGAAGCTCTATGTGAGAGAATGACATTCCAAAATGGTTTTCGATCCCTATTAGGGACCTAGAAAAAGCTTGCATGGGATCTATGGTTTTGTGACTTATCGTGGTTAAAGGTACTCCCAAGATCAAGGCAAGGAGAATAAAGGGCTTTTTATGATTTATTGCAATGAATACTAAGCTCGTACAATCGTCAAAGAAGTCCCCAAGTCAAGGAAATGCAAACTAGAGTTTCCCTTCTATGGAAAACCTCGGGCAAGAATGTTTATGGTTGAAAACACAAGGGATGCTTGTCAAACTTTAAAAAATTGTCACTAAGACCCTAAGCTTGAAGTCTATGATCCCGGAATCAACCCTTTTACTCTCTAGAGAATTTTGCTCTATGCCCTAACCTAGTTGTCCAAGAAGAGGGGACTAGAACATTGGGAGAATAAAATATGGAGAAAAAAGGATTTTATCACGAAATGGTTTGGACCAATGCCTTCTCATTTGGGCATATGGATTCCTAGATGCTTTGGATTTTCCATAATTGTCTTTAAGGAGGTCAAGAATCGAAGCCCTAGCTACCCACCCTCAATAATTACCCACTCAAAATTTATGGATTTTTATGGCGGAAAAACAAGGTTTAATCCACTAGGAACATTCATCACATGTCATGGTATGAGTAACATGTTCAATTTCCAACCAAGTATGTTTCAAAATAAATCTTCAACAATTATGGAAAAATATAGCATTAATCTAGTTGCAAAATTCCGTACATTAGACATTTTTCAGTAATGAAATTTCAAGAAGAGGCACTTACAAGATGACAATATGATATATCCATCCAAAAATGAAGAAATATCTCCAAAGAAAATCGAATTTCGGCTCCAAATGATCAAAATGCATCTAAGACATTCAATTGCTAATCCAAAGAAAAGGTGTAGATTCGCCAAGAAGGCCAAAATTCCCAAGGGTGATGATGATCCAATACAAGTGAAGTTGTGTTTTATTTATATGAGACCTAGTAGGTTGAATTACTATCCCAAGTCCCCTAACATTATAAAAATGTGCAAAATACCTCCAAACATATGTTCTTGAAATATGGGCAAGGGGACACATGACTGATGCAGGGAGTAGAGATCAAATTGAACAATGTATTAGCTACACTGGTTGTTGTTAGGGGTTGTCGGCTGCCGACTAAAGAGAGATCTAGAAGGAATTTTTCTGCTATGGATGTTCTAATTCTTCTCACTTTATTTTTTATTTTCATTTATCTTTTTGATATTTCACATTTCTTATTATAGCTTTGTATTACCAGCCAAAACCCTCACTTTAAATGACAATGCCTTATATATACAAGTGAGACCCTAGTGTAACCTTAGTATCTTATTCACACGTAGGCCAATTGTTCTCTGACACAGAGGGAAATATATAAAAGAAACTAAGTTCAATGAATGATAATAATTTCAAAGTGTTTTAGAATTGGGATTAATATGATTTGTGATATATCATGATCTATATTGCAAATTTATGCAAGAAAATAAAAGGATGGGATTTTTTTATTTTTGAGAGTGGTTGAAAGGAAAAAATAATGTTTAAACTAGAATGATGACTATGGGGTCTAAAATCCAGATTTTGAGGGCTATTTGTTTAAGAATGATTGGGACCAACAAAGTTGCAAATTTCATATTGTATCCAAACCTATCTTGTTATCAATTGATGTAAAATTTTCCTTTGAAAGGGCTTGTTACCACAAAATTTTGTAGGCCTAGTGCAAATCCTCACTAGGAAGATCAAGATCTCATGGTAACAAGAGATTGGCCACCACTGTCACCTCAACAACCTTTCTCCAACTAGATAGTGGTATATTGCACCACAAGAAAGAATTCCCTATATGTGGATCACCTACAGTATATTCAACAAGGAAGGTTTAAGATGATGGAAAGGTACAAGAAGTGTTTAAGGGTATCGATGGAGCCAAGAGTGTTGGGATACTCTTTGCCAAACCAAAGTGCCTTGTCCAATGGCTAAAGAAAATAATGGGCCTTCCATAAGTTAGTGTTTTATAGATTTTTGATGATAGGATATGTGATGTCATATAACAACCAAAAGTAACGCGTCTTAGAATGGTTAGTTAACAATGTATTAAGACTATTGATGAGATATGCAAGGTTGAGGGTTTTTGATCAAGCTTTTATCATTGAAACATGCATAAAACAACAATATAATGATGACATGAACACTACAAATAGGTTTTAACATGCAGTAAATGCTTGATTTTGCTTTCTAGCAAATATATAGTGAAATTCATAGTTAGAGGGCAATGACACATCAAATAAAATCACTTTTTAGAAACCGTAGATATTTGTAATTAAGGGAGAAGAAAGAGAAATCAGTAAAGGTAGAAGGTTTTATCACCACCACCTAGACCACTACCTTCATCTAAATGGGCAATGGAGTTACCTGGGGAAAATTCATTGAGGATGATGTTGTTGAAGAGGGTGAGAGGTCTAAAGCCTCTTCTTACAAACTATAGAGGCTTCCTTAATAGGGAGATGTTAGATTTAAGAGATGCACATTTGGGATTGATTTTATAGTATTAACGTAAAACGATTTTGCATGGAATAGAGGACCACAATTTGTAGATAAATATAAGAATTTTTACGATGCACATGTAGAAATCTAATTTACACAATATAATATGAAAAAGATAGATGATGAGCAACAAACTTACAAATTCTCCACAAAAATCTCTTCAATCAATTCAAAGAAGCTAACTTCAAGTAAAAATCCACCTCCAAGAGCAATTTGACCCTAGGATTAGATTTCGTCTGAGTAGAAAAAGGACAAAAGCTAATGCACACTTTTAAAGGAGAGAAAATTTTGTTAATGAATGATGACGAAAAGTGAATAACACTCCCCACTATTGTATATGGCCATGATTCCAAATTGTAAGGACACAGGAGAGGCACCCACTGTCACCTCATCACACTTTACTCTCACTTTTTGTCCACTCCTTGAATGTCAGAGGGGGTAGTTATCCAAACTACACATGTGTCACCAAAAGTATTAGGGTGACTATTGTCTATAAGCACTCAAATGATGAAGGTTAGAACTTAGGATTTAAAAAGAAAAAAATATCTGATTTGATGTATGATATTTTATTCAGAAAACAAAGACTGCGATAATAAACTTATGAATGAAATAACCTTGAGAAAAACACCAAAATTGATTATGAAGGTCCTTAACAATGTTGCGATTCATACCTTTAAATTTAGCTTTGGTTTGGGTATGGAAATGCTGATTTACTGTCTTGTGATACTCCTGCAAACATTTAATTTTGCATAAACTAGCAAGCAAAAGCCCACTCTAGGGCCCCTGGCAAGCCTAGAAAAATTAACTTGTGTGATTAGGAAGTCAAAAGTTCCCCTTTGTTTGCACAATGTGGCTTGAATGAGGATGTTGGCCTTTCCAATGGCTATTATAATGTGGACGACCTCCCTTTGCTTGGTGCAAAGATGATTCAAACCGTGCTTTTAGGCTCCTTGCTTGATTTTGACTTGAAATGTCCCTTGGATTGCTTGGAGACCTAAATGGCCTTCTCTTTTGCCACAACATTCCTCCAAATTTCCCTTTACATGATCCAGTGGATAGAAAGGGTCGATGACACTCCTTGTTTGGGTCCATTTGCCTACTTTTTGTGTGGTTTAAGGCTTGAATTTTCCTGACCATGAGTTTTCCTTTCTCCATGATGTGTCCTTGACTTGCTTTGATATCCTGTTTACTCAACACATTTGCCATGTTACCTCTTTTAACCTCATGGTTGTGCTAAATTTAGATGTCAACTAATTTTGAAGGTACCTCAAATTAACAAATGGGACATTAAAGTGGGCGTTAAGAGTCCCTTGACTTGGAGCTAACTACTCTTGACTTGGAGGTCACAACAGATCTTTTCACTGCCTTGGAGGATCTAGGTCACTACATTAGTGAGCCCAAATGCACCACGAACTGTGAGACTTCCATGAGGAATGATGGACATAACCAAAGGGGTGTGCATAATATGGATATGGTTGATTTGGGGAACAAAGTGTGCATTGAGATAATGGGAAAGTTAGGGGAAAAGTACAATAAATAATCACCTTTATAAGGCTACTCAAAAATTTTTCCAATAAATCATGGGTCATTGTAGATCCACCTCTTGATGCTAACATATCATCGTAGGAGATAAGAATGTTGCATGATGCTTTCTTTTCCATACTATTCTTCTCTTTTCCTTACCTATCGAATGATAACGAAATCCTTTCCTTCTAGTACTAACCTTTCTCTAGTGGCTCTTGGATTATACTAGCCTCATAAGGTTTCCATAATTAATATGCTCTACCAAGTTAAGTGATGCTTTGTTTTTGGGAGAGACCATTGTGAGAGAAACCTATGCCTTATATGTTGAGGGTTTCTCAAAAGATTAATAACATCGCACCCCTATACTTTTACTCATGAACCCTTTCTCCTATATTCCCTCTCTCTGTTTCTTTTTCTTGCCCCTTTCCTAGGCTAGATCACCACTAATGGGTCTTTGTAGGTCGGCTTCTTAGGTAGAGCTTGACCTGAGATGGCTTCTCCTTAGATGAGACTAGTCACCATGCCTCTCCTTTTCTTATTAGGGACTTTGGTCTTGGTTGTCGCATCCCATAGACTGCAGCTATGGGATCACATATCCAACCATTTTTCCAATGATTTCTTCAACTCATCTATTGCATTCCCCAATTCAACACTAGGATTGTCAACTTTTTCTTCTTTCCATCACTATTTGTGCTACGAAATTGTCAATTCTCACCTCTTTCATTTGCCATTTCAACTAGTGTTGCCACCTCTTACTTCTTGGCTTTAGTTTTTCATCTCTATTGCTGTCCCATCTTGAACATTTGGTTTAGTTTTTTTTTGTCCTGGCTTCAGTAACTTTTCCACTAGTTCATCCCAACCTTTGTCGCCTATCCTTCCTTCTCCTCTTCTCGCCTTCACTTGCTTCTTAGCCTGATTGAGAGTTTCTATTGTTATCGCCTCCTTGTATGTGGAAACCCATCTACCTTTTTGTTGTTCGCTGTGTTACCATAATCTAGCAGGCCCTAAGGAGGGAAGGCCTATGGGTCAAGAGCTTGACTAAGTGGTAACAATGGGACTATGTCCCACTGTCACCGCAACCAATATCCCTTGTTATTTACAAAGTTTCACTGATGGGAGGAGTCTTGATAGATAGAAAATCATCTTTAATTGATGTTCTATGGTTTGAGGTACTAGGTGATGAGGTAGGACTTCTTAATGGAAGCTCTACATGACAATATTTCACTTCAAAAGGGTTTTCAATCCCTATAAGAGAGCTAGGAGAAACTTGCACGAGATCCAGATTTTTTTTGAATTATTGTGGTTAAAGGTACTCTCGAGACCAAGGCAAGGAGAAGAAAGGGATTCTTATGATTTATTCCAATGAAAACTAAGCTCAGACAATCCTCGAAGAAATTTCCAAGTCAAGGAAATACAAACTAGGGTTTCCCTTCCAGGGCACACCTTGGGAAAGATTCTTTATGGATGAAAACACAAGGAATGCTTGTAAAACTTTGAGGCCTTGTAGCTAAGACCCTAACCTTCAAGTCTATGATCTCGAAATCCACCCTTTGACTCTCTAGAGAGTTTCAGTCCATGTGCTAACCTAGCTTTCCAAGAAGAGGGGAACAAAACTTTGGAAGAAGAAAATATGGAGAAAGAAGGATGTCACGAAATGGCTTGGACCAATGCCTTCTCCTTTAGGCTTATGGAGTCCTAGATGCTTCAGATTTGCCATAATTTTATCCAATAGAATCATTTCACTTTGTTGGAGATGATACACTACCTTAGGGAGTCTATATGCATCGCCAACAGTGAGACTTCCATGAAGAATGATGGCCATAGCCAAAGAGGTGTGCATACATAGGGATATTTTTGATTTGGGGAACAAAGAGTGCATTGAGATAATGGGAAAGTGAGGGGAAAAGTACAATAAGCGATCACCTTTATAGGGCTACTCAGCAAGTGCTCCCATAAATCATCAGTCATAGTAGATCCACTTCTTGATGCTCGCATATCATTGTAGGACATAAGGATGTTGCATGATGCCTTCTTTCCTATACTCTTCTTCTCATTTCCTTACCCATCGAATGTTGAATGAAATCCTTTCCTTCTAGTCCTAAGTTTTCTCTAGTGGCTTGTGGATTATGCTAGCCTCATAAGGTTTCCATAATTAATATGTTCTACCAACTTGAGTGAAGCTCTATTTTGGGAGGGAACATTGCAAGAGAACCCTAGGCCTCATATGTTGAGGGTTTCTCAAAAAATTAGTAGGACCCTGATTCATACTTTTACTCATGAGCCCTTTCTCCTTTATACTTCTTTACTTCCTAATCAACTTAGGGAAGGCCTCCTCCTACATCATCTCTCCGTTTCTTTTGTTTTCCACTTTCCTTGGTTATATCACCACTAATGGGTCTCTCTTGGTCATATTCTCAGGTAGGGCCCAACCTGAGATGGCTTCTCCTTTGATGGGACCAATCACCATGCCTCATTTTTTCATTTTAGGGACTTTGGTCTTGGTTGTCGCATCCTATAGACTGCAGCTATGCGATCACATCTCTAACCATTTCCCTAATGCTTTCTTGCACTTGTCTATTGCATTCCCAAGTTCAATACTAACATTGTCAATGTTTTCTTCTTTCCTTCACTATTTGTGCTCTAGAGTTGTAAATTCTCACCTCTTTCATTCGCTATCTCAACTAGTGTTTCCACCTCTTACTTATTGGCTTCAGTTGCTCATATCTATTACTGCCCCCTCTTGCGTATTTGGTTTAGTTTTTTGGTCCTGGCTTCAGTAACTTTAATCTCTCTATCATCCACTCATTCATCCCTTCCTTGCCGCCTCTGCTTCCTTCTCTTCTTCTCACCTTCACACGCTTCTCAGCCTTCATTAAGATTTGTTAATGTTATCACCTCCTTGTATGTGGAAATCCATTTAATTTTGTCTTGCAGGTTGTGTTACCACACAATCTAGCAGGCCCTATGGAGTGAAAGGCTAAGGGTCAAAGAGCTAGACTAAACGATATGTTAAATTGGCAACTAGGGCCAAACTCCATGTGGGTTGGCTTATTTCTGGCAGCTGATATTTTTATTGGATCCCTCTCGTCGAGAGGTGTAGGATTGATCCAAAGATCATCCGATTTCGATAAGTATTTATGGAGATATGAATTTATTTTGTTTATGTAATTATTATCAAGCCGACCAGCACATATGTAGGCTCTAGAAGCCCAACCGACGTGTCTATTCAACCTCTACATTTTTAGTATAAATAGATGAGGATTTTATGTCATTTAAACTCACATTCTTGAGTGATCTCCTCCTCTCCACGTCTTGGGTTTTTGGAGAAGGAGTGATACACCAAGAGTGATATGTTGGCCTTATGAAAATGCCCTAGCCGCAGTACAACGCAGTCATGGTAAAACGCTGGTCATGGTAAAACGTTGTTATACACTATCAAGGGTGCCACAGTCATCAAACCATAGTCTATAGAGGATGTAATGTTCTCGGATCTGTAAAGTCATTTATATGCAGGGCATAGAGATTAATACACAGGTCATGACAAATACAATTGATACGCTGTTCATTACGCTGGTCAATAATACATTGATACGCTTTTCATATATGCTAATATGTTGTTCATTACACGCTAACACGTTGTTCATTACGCTGGCAAATGGAAACATGTATACGCTAGGAACAGAACTCGGGTTTCATCTTTGGAATCCACGTACAGGTATACATGGAACGTTGTTAGCACACAGGCCCTAGATCTGGCACCACAATGGAGATATATATATATATATATATATATATATACGCAGGAGCTGGCAGCATGGTTTAAGGTAAATCAACATCCCTCATCTACGCAGTGAAGGAAGCTTCCAGAATGCAGTCAGTGGAGGCTTACACGCTGTCATAAAGACACTATCCAACGCAGTCATGAAAAGACATATACGCAGATTATGTGACGGCAGCAACGTAATCCAATGCAGTCACATTGAACGTAGGGACGCAGTCATATTATATACACTGCAGTAATGTAAATGTTGGACAGTATATACGCTGGGCATTATGTAAATACACTGGAAGTATATACGTCGGATATATACGCTGGGCACTGGAAATATATATGTTGGGCATTCATATAATATGCCATGCAGTCATAACATATATCTTGGAACGCAGTCATAACATATATCTTGGAACGTAATCTATACACGCACAATTGGAGAACTTAGCCGTTGTCCTCATGGTAGCCGCATTGATATATTGACATGTTGTAACCACAGTCATATATGGAACGCAATTCATGCACAGCCGAATCAAGAGCCACAGTCAAAAGCTACAGCCAGATATGAACATAGTTCATGTCATGTCTTGACATGCTGTTCATAAGCTACAACGAGATATGAGGGAATCTGGAATGAAGTATTAGGTGCAGTCACATTCAGATAACTAAAGCGTATAGGTAATCTCAGCATTCTAGTATTGGGTTAATCTCGCATGAATAAGAGCAGTCCTTCGGTGGCATAGAGATAAGAATGTTGTGTGATCTGGGCACATATATATAATGCAGTCTTCAGCAGCAACATGATATATTGTAGATGGGTTGTGAAATGAATACATGGAGCATGGGCAGCAGCATGATGGGAAGCACTATGAAATCATGTGCATGAGCAGCACAATGATACATTAGCATGGGCAGCACTATGAGATCATGTTCATGGGTAGCACAATGATACATTAGCAGGGGCAGCAGCATAATGATGATATACATTAGTTTGAGCAAGATCATGGACATGGACAACCGCATGATGTAGTATGCAGTGGTGCAACTAGAGAACCAGATGCAGCATGATGATAGGTATCAGTTGAAGCAAAATGTCTTCAACTGATCTTATCGTTATAGGAGATGATCTATGCTTAGATCTAGATAGAGTCAAAGTGTTGACTTCTGTTGTAAATGTACTCTCTCTCTCTCTCTGCTGAATTTTGAAGATAAAAGAAGATTTGATCAAAGGGTTTCCCCACACATTGTGGGGTTTGTCCCTGGCTTGCGCCATATCTTGTGTCCTCTTTCCTTGGCTTGTCTTCTGCATTTTATATTTATGTTCTATCTATAGTTTATCGTAATGCTAATGTGATTGCTAACTGTGAAAATTTAAATAAATTGCTCTAGCATAGAACATACCTAATCTTAACATGGTATCAGAGCTGAGGTGAAGACAATGCCCAAGCAAGAGTGAAATAGCAATCACCGAAGATAGTTGGGACAAGACAGAAGGATCAATGGGTTCCTCATAATTCACCTAGGGTGAATTCAAAGCAAAGAATGTTATCAGAATGGTGCAGCGAAAGATTTTGATGGTCCATCTTAAGATCACTTCATTGGGAAGTTCGGATCTAAGGGTGGAAGGAAAGGCGGATGCCTTATTGAAATAAGTTCGGCCGTTATGCGAAGGAGTGTCCGAATGGCAGAGACACATCTCTTGATGAAGATAACAATCATTCCTGGGACATCTTCAATGATGCAGGTCATCAAGGAAATGGTCGACTCTTCCACGAAAGCAAGATCTCTTTTATGTACCTGATCGAACCTGATGTCCATCTCGGAAATGGAAGTCAAAGGTTGCAGGGTGGCACTTATCAATGGAAAGGTACATGTTTGAAAATAGATCTTTTAAAGATGTTTTTTGAGTTCAGGGTTGTATCAAGTTGCAGGAAGTCCACTGGGGACCATGTCCATTGACTCAGCTCTAGAGGTCTGTGAGTCAGATGGTGACTAGGATGCCTAAATTCAAAACGAAGCATGAAGGTACATATCTGAAATGTACCAAAGGAAAATATTATAAGGGTACCATTCCCCTCATGCAACAGGTTCACAGGTTTGGAACAACCCGAGGAGTTTGAGAATCATGATCAAGGAATCTCATGTATACAGGTGGAAGAAAACCCTCTATGGCTTGAAGAAAAACACCTCAGGCATAATATGAGAGGATTGATAGTTGTCTAATGCAGCTGAGATTCACTAGGAGTGAAACCGATCCAAACCATTACTCGAAGGTTGTGGATGATAAACCTCTCGTACTGGCACCTATGTCTGACAGGTGCAGACCCTCTCATTTATAGGAGACAGAGGGAGTTGGATTCTGAATGTGAGAATATAAGCTACAAGCTTGCGACTGCCTCGAGGATCTTAACTTTCAGAAGTTATATGGTAATGATGTCGAACCAGATTTGGGAAATGCGTCTGAGTTTCATAAACTCATTCGCGTTGATGTTCTTGGAGAACCTCCGTCCGGACATCTGTGTTGCAGTTAGCATGGTGAGGTCATATTTGGTTGAGCCTCACTAGATTGGTGCCAAGAATCTTTGGAGATATCTTCAGGGGCACAATCTCTCATGGATTGAGATACACTGCCGAAAATATGAAACCACATGATTATTCGAATGATGAGTGGGTAGGAAGTATGGAGGATCACTAGAGCACTTCTCAGTGCTGTTTGGAATCTGCCTTGATATCCTGGATGAGCAGGAAGCAGAAGTCGGTGACTCTGAGAACCACCAAGGCAGAATACATTGCTGATAGTATGGCCTTCTGTGAGGCAGTCTGGTTGCTGAAGCTCTTCAGTGAGCTATTTGTACACATGATGAATACCACTGTGATTCTCTGTGACAACCAGAGATGGGATTCAATTATTGAGGAATCCCATATTTGACAATTGCTCCAGCAGACAGACATCAGATACTGCCTTATCTGGGATATGGAAAGTCGATGAGCAAGGAGGCTCCATCACACTGAGATGATATACAGGTTGCTAAAGCCCCGGGGGAAAGATCAAATTTGTGATTTTCCCGAACGACTTGGAGTCGTCGAGAGACCTTTGTAAAAGGGTCCTGCATGCTGCATACATTGAGCTCTAGGAGCTTTGGGGGGGCTTGCAGTTCTATTGGAGCAACATATGACCACAGGGTGACTCACCCTCCCCTGGTGGTGCGCACTGAAACAAGATGATTCGCTCTCTTGTGGGACAAGATGATTCGCTCTCTTGTGGGACAAGATGATTCACTCTCTTTTGTAGCAGGATGATTAGTTCTCCTGTGAGGCCTGGATTGATGTGTTCTCCATGGCGATTGTAGCAGGATTGATGTGTTCTCCTGTGAGGCCTGGATTGATGTGTTCTCCATGGCAGCCTGGATTGATGTGTTCTCCATGGCGATTGTAGCAGGATTGATGTGTTCTCCTGTGAGGACAGGATTGATTAAGTTCTCCTGTCGAGGCATCCTACCCATGCAGTCTGGGACTCATGCGAAGTACCTCTCATCTGATCAATGAGCAAGGAAACGAAGTTAGGGACCATAGTAGTACCGATGGACGCATCGTTGTAGCTACCATACTCCCTACGCAAGGATGTCCTCCATTGATCTGGGATCAATGATACTGGTCTGGGACCATTGGTAGGAGTTGTACATACTATGATGCTGACTTCGGGTTTGCTGAGACTGGTCTGGGACCAGTGGTACATACTCTGAGACTGACTTCCTGTCAGTGCAGGACTGGTCTGGGACCAGTGAGAGTGGTACATACTATGACACTGACTTCGGGTTGGTTGAGACTGGTCTAGGACCAGTGGTACACTCTCTGAGACTGCGATACTGGTCTGGGACCAGTGGTAGGAGTGGTACTTACTATGAAGCTGACTTTGGGTCAGTTGAGACTGGTCTGGGACCAGTGGTATGCACTCTGAGACTGACTTCAGGTCAGTGGAGAATGATATGACTCATTCTCGATCAATTCTTCTTCTTCATAGTTCAGCGGAGATGAGCAGAGCAGTGCAGAGCCAGCAGAGCTGAGCAGAGCAGAGCCAACAGCGCTGAGCAGAGCAGAGCTAGCAGAGCCAGTAGCGCTGAGCAGAGCAGAGCCAAGCCAGCAGAGCTGAGCAGAGTAGAGCAAAGCCAGCAGAGCTGAGTAGAGCCAGCAGAGATAGGCAGAGCAGTGGAGGGCACTGATGGCAGAGATAGTACAGTCGGACATATGGATCAGTAGATGGAGTTCCCCCTAGTTGAGAGGGAGTGTTAAATTGGAAACTAGGGCCAAACTCCATGTGGGTTCACTTATTTCTGGTAGCTGATATTTTTATTGGATCCCTCTCGTCGAGAGGTGTAGGATTGATCCAAAGATCATCCGATTCCGATAAGTATTTATGGAGATATGAATTTATTTTGTTTATGTAATTATTATCAAGCTGAACAGCACATATGTAGGCTCTAGAAGCCCAACCGACGTGTCTATTCAACCTCTACATTTTTAGTATAAATAGATGAGGATTTTATGTCATTTAAACTCACATTCTTGAGTGATCTCCTCCTCTCCATGTCTTGGGTTTTTGGAGAAGGAGTGATACACCAAGAGTGATATGTTGGCCTTATGAAAATGCCCTAGCCGCAGTACAACGCAGTCATGGTAAAACGCTGGTCATGGTAAAACGCTGTTATACACTATCAAGGGCGCCACAGTCATCAAACCATAGTCTATAGAGGATGTAATGTTCTCGGATCTGTAAAGTCATTTATATGCAGGGCATAGAGATTAATGCACAGGTCATGACAAACACAATTGATACGCTGTTCATTACGCTGGTCAATAATACATTGATACGCTTTTCATATACGCTAATATGTTGTTCATTACACGCTAACACATTGTTCATTACGCTGGCAAATGGAAACATGTATACGCTAGGAACAGAACTCGGGTTTCATCTTTGTGCTGTTGGGAAAAGTATCCAATATAGAATGACCCTATCCCACTCTAAGGGTGATAGTACCTCAGCAACAACCGAAGCAAAGCTATCTAAGATTTCTTCTTTATGAAAGTAAAATAGGGGAGAAAGAGGTCCACTAACCGATGTCTTTCGCTGATGGTTGATCCAATCTTCTCTCCTTGCTGCTTGCTCCCAGCTCCTTGCTCTTTCACTGGCCCAGCTACACCAAGATCCTGTAAAATGGCAAGAGAGGGAAACTACAAGAAGCATACATTCATAATTGATTCAAGGATTAGAATAAATCAAATACACAAGTATAACAATACACCATTGAGACACATGCATATAGAAGAACCTCAAATGCTTTATTAATGGAAGAAGTAAAGTTCAGGAAGTGATACAACCATAAAAGGCCCAATCCAGCATCACCTCCCAGCAGAAAGAAATCTCCTCTTCACCTCCTTCAAAGCAAATCACCCAATAGTTCTAAACTCAAACCAACAGCACTTCCTTACATTCACAAGATTCCAGCCTCCCTAGACCTCATGAGAGAGCTCTATATATAGGAGTTTTGGGGAAAGGATGAGTCAGCTTGAAGCTGGCATGAAGCTGACTAGTGTCCTCTCCCACTTCAGTTATTCTTCAGTTCTTGAGTCCACTTGGAGGTTCTTGCTTCCACTTGGAAATCTAGACCCTATTACTCATCACCAGTCGAATTCCTTGATCCAAGTGTCATTTTGGAAGCTTCCTGGGCATTGACACCTTGAGGAATGACTGTGCCACATGTCCCAACTCGCCCAGCGCAGGTAGCCTTCTTTGCAGTTGATATTCAGCGTAGGTAGACAGTGGAGCAGTTGACATTCAGCGCAGATGCTCAGTGGAGCAGTTGACATGATCCAGAATTGCCTTGTTTTTGAGTGCTTTCAGGTGGAGAACTGATATTCAGTGCTGTGGTTTGCTGACCTTGTTCCTCTAGGGGTAGGATCAACATGTTTAGGGACTTTGGATCCCTTAGATTATGGACATTTCATGCTTCATGCTGTAAGGCACAAAAATGTCTATAACAGTTGCCCCCTAAAGTATGAGGTCGTTTATCGGGTGAAATGCTTTATCAGGAGGATCCGAAGTTTATTCAATCGCTGAGAGGTGACCTGTAATAAAATACAATACAATACATTATTTTTCATTCTGCTTTCATGATCTAGCTGAGGCGGGCATTCCCATGCTCAGCTTTATAAATTCATTTTGGTACATAGAACAGACGATCGTCTGATGGTAGACTGATAATTCTCTGCTGAAATTATCATCCTTTGAGTAGGATGATCATCTGCTGTAATGATGTACATGTCAAATGTCTTTATATTTCCCGAATATATATCACAGCCCAGATGGATGAAACTAGATCCGGGGTCTTCAAACTCGTTTGATCTTCACTCTAAGTACAAGTCGATCCATGTGAGAATTGCGCTGAAGTCGAACATGGAAAGACATCGCTTGATTACCGGTCAATAATGTAAACCGTTAACAAGTGCGAGAGGAATCACCGATAATGATAATGACCCTCAAGGTACTACAGTACAATTCACGTGGTGTGAATAAAGGACTTGGCGTCGAACACCACGCAAAATCTTTCGATCGAAGGTCATTGATGTATACCTGTCGCCAGAAGTGAGAAACTTGCCATTGAGGCATGCAAGCTTCAAAGTACTGAGGGGGGTGTTCCTAGACCAACTTCTTGGATAATGAGCTGAAGTCGACAAGAAGCGATCCGTCAAAGGAGGGCCTTAATGAATCCCACATCCGTGACACAGAACGGAGCTAATGATTTTAATGGAGGTGAAAACAATCTGTGACATATGATTCAGGGTGGCGATCATGGGTGGATGAAGGATAATGTATGGTAGTGGATGGGACACGGTTGACTCTTTCTGAACGACATCTCTTGAACATATAATGACACTGATGCGATGGATCGGTAGCATTACCCCAAATGTGGATGGTTTGGCGAGACCATGGTGATGAGACTGGTGAATGAAACAACCCAACCCGATGTGATACGGAAGAAAAGTGTCATGTTCAAGAGCGACTTGCTACCATTAAAGCTTTGAGGTTCTCCCAATTTTTCCCGAGTCATTTCTGACCAGTACCTCTTTATTTTTGTCAAGCTTGAGGAGGATAACATATGCTTGTTCTATAACCTGCCCTTCGGGCAAGCCTATCGCTATGTTTTAACGAGCCTAGCGATAGGGAAACTCGTTCTCGTCTAAAGACAAGTTTGTCGCTATTTAATCATTTTAACGAGTCTAACGACAAGGAAAACTCGGTCCTTTTCATTTTTAAAGAGTCTGAAAAGGTACAGAAAGTTAACTCCAAAATTCCTTTTTCGTCATCTAATCCCTTAAGTCCGAAAAAGTATAAAACAATACAGAAGGGATGAGTTTTCGATAACTTTAACGAGCCGAATAAAACAAGCGCTCGACCTTTTTGTGCAATAATCCCTCAGGTCCAAAAAGATTAAAATCTAGAGGAGGGATAGCTCTTCCGGTCACTTTAACGAGCTGGAAAGCCAAAACTCGGCAATCTTTTCATATTTTACGAGTCAGTTGAAAAGAGCTCAAAGAAGACTCGTCTTTTGAGGAACGAGTGATAAACAGGGATAGCAGCAGATTCCAGGTACAGGTTGGAATTTTCCAATCACGGCAGTGTCACAAGGATGGCTAGGTGAAATCACTCTTC
Source organism: Pinus tabuliformis (assembly GCA_031772625.1). Classification (NCBI taxonomy): domain Eukaryota; kingdom Viridiplantae; phylum Streptophyta; class Pinopsida; order Pinales; family Pinaceae; genus Pinus; species Pinus tabuliformis. The sequence continues at coordinate 589,156,284 of CM062819.1, forward strand.
GCAGCTGTTCCTCAAAATGGGTAAACAATCATATGGAGGTGAACGATCGGCCAAATGACGGTGGAGGTGGCAGGTGCAAACACGACCAAGGCTTTTTATGGCTGATAAATTTACGATCACAGAGGTTATTTACCGGAATAGGTTCATTTTTTATTTAAAAATGAGCTTAAACTCTGGGGGAAACATTGCTCACTGCTTTTATTTATTTTTTAACGAGCATGAAGACCGCGTTAAAACTGCTCGGATCTTGCGTTTATTTTTTAACGAGCATGAACTTTATGCTAAAACTGCTCGATATACCAGTCATAAGATAAGAAATGTCTCCTGTGAGATCTCTATTTTTTAAGGAGTTTCATCTTCACTAAGCTTTACTCCATATCCTTTCTTTATGCAAGTTCGGAAATGACTAATCCAAAAAAAACAGATAAATAACCGCTCTTTGCTTGCACTCCAAAAGGTTTGCATGCCCCCAAGTATAAAATACAATTTCAAGGCTGCCCCTCCTCTCCCCCACCTCTACTTTTCTTTGGGTGTTCACAGCTACTTGTCGTCTTGCTAGTCTAATGTTAACGATACTTGTCTTCTCGTTATTTTTAACGGGTCTTACGTGATACTTGTCTTCTCGTCAGCCCAACTTTTAACAGATCTTTCGCAAGATCGCAAGAGAACAGCTACTTGCGACAAGAGAGCAGCTACTTGCGACAAGAGAAGAACACTACTCAAAGACAAAACATTGGTGTTATTGAGGGAGGCTTGCCTCTTTTTGGTTACCCAAAGATTGTTTCGTTAATATTTCAAACAAAACATTTCCTCGGCACTGTCTACCGAAATAGACAAGGGTGAATGACTGTTGTCAAACACGTAACCTTGACAAAAGAATCCTATTCCAGAACAACCCCTCTTCCATCCACGGACGGGGTACGGACTAGTCATACTCTCTGTTGTAGGGAAAAGTATCCGATTCCGATGACCCTATCCCACTCTAAGGGTGATAGTACCTCAGCAACAACTGTAAACAAAACTACTTAAGGTTTACTTCTTTATGAAAGCAAGAGAGAATGAAGAAATGCACTAACCGTTGCCTTGCGCTTAATATTTGCTCCAATCTCTTCTCTTTGTTGCTTGCTCCTAGCTCTTTGCTCTTTTGCTAGCCCAGCTACAATGAGATCCTGCAAAATAACAAAGAAGGAAACTACAAGAAGCATGCATTCATAACTGATTCAAGGATTAGCATAAATCAAATATACTATCATCACAATACATCACTGAAACAAATGCATATAGAAGAACCTCAATAGCTTTTATTAATGGAAGAAGTAAAGTTCTGAGAAGGTTACAACCATTGAAGGCTCCAATCCAGCAACACCTCCCAGCAGAAAGAATTTCTCCTCTTCACCTCCTTCAAGCAATCACCCAATAGTTCTATAGTGAAACCAACAGCATGTCATTACTTTGCACAAAATTCCAGCCTCCTGAGCTCATAGGGGAGAGCTCAATATATAGATGAATTGAGAAAGGATGAGTCAGCTTGCAACTGATGTGTAGCTGCCTTGTGTCCTCTCTCTCTTCAGTTGATCTTCAGTTCTTGAGTCCACTTGGAGAACCTTGCTTCCACTTGGAGAAACAGAGCCTCTGACTCATCACAAGGCGAAATCCCTGATCCAAGTGTCATTTTTGGAAGATTCCAGAGCAATGACTCAGTGTGCCACTTGTCCCATCTCGCTCAGCGCAGGTGGCCTTTGTTCTACCTGCTTTGCAACGCAGGTACACCATGGAGGAGTTGAGTTTTAGCGCAGAAGCCTAGTGGAGCACCTGCTTTGATTTCAGGATTGCTTGTTTTTGAGTGTTTTCAGGTGGAGAACTGATCTGAGAGCTGTTGGTTTGCTGACCTTGTTCCTCTAGCGGTAGGAACATCATGTTTAGGGACTTTGGATCCCTTGGATTATTGAGAATTCATGCCTGATGCTGCAAGGCACAAAATTGTCTATAACAGATGCCCCCTAAAGTATGAGGTCGTTTATCGGGTGAAATGCTTTATTAGGAGGATCCGAAGTTCATTCAATCTGCTGAGAAGTGTCCTGTAATAAGATACAATACAATACATTATTTTTCATACTTTTTCATGATCTAGCTGAGGCGGGCATTCCCATGCTCAGCTTTATAAATTCATTTTGGTACATAGAACAGACGATCGTCTGATGGTAGACTGATAATTCTCTGCTGAAATTATCATCCTTTGAGAAGGATGATCATCTGCTGCAATGATGTACACATCAAATGTCTTTATATCCTGAATATATATCGCAGCCCGGATGGATGAAACTAGATCTGGGGTCTTCAATCTCTTCCGATCTTCACTCGATGTACAAGTCGATCCATGTGAGAATTTCTTGAAGTCGAACATGGAAAGACATCGCTTGATTACCGGTCAATGATGTAAACCGTTAACAAACGTGAGAGGAATCACCGATAAGGATGATGACCCTGAAGGTACAGCAGTACAATTCACATGGTGGGAATAAAGGACTTGGTGTCGACCACCATGTAAAATCTTCTGGTCGAAGGTCATTGATGTATACCTGTCGCCGGAAGTGAGAAACTTGCCATTGAGGCATGCAAGCTTCAAAGTACTGAAGGGGTTGTTCCTAGATCAACTCCTTGGATAATGAGCTGATGTCGACAAGGAGCGATCCATCAAAGGAGGGCCTTAATGAATCCCACATCAGTGACATGGAACGGAGCTAGTGATTGTAATGAGGTGAAAACAAACTGTGATGTATGATTCAGGGTGGCGGTCATGAAATGGATGAAGGACAATGTATGGCAGTGGATGGGACATGGTTGACTCTTTGCAGAACAACATCTCTTGAACATATAACGACACTGATGTGATGGATCAGTAGCATTACCCCAAATGTGGATGGTGTGGCGAGGACCATGGTGATGAGACCGGTGAATGAAACAACCCAACCCGATGTGATACAGAGGACAAAGTGTCATGTTTAAGAGCGACTTGCTACCATTAAAGCTCTGAGGTTCTCCCAATTTTTCCCCAGTCATTGCTGACCAGTACCTCTTTATTTTTGTCAAGCTTGAGGAGGATAACATATGCTTGTTCTATAACCTGCCCTTCGGGCAAGCCCATCGCTATGTTTTAACGAGCCTAGCGATAGGGAAACTCGTTCTCGTCTAAACACAAGTTTGTCGCTATTTAATGAATTTAACGAGTCTAACGACAAGGATAACTCGGTCCTTTTCATTTTTAGAGAGTCTGAAAAGGTACATGAAGTCAACTCCAGAATTCCTTTTTCGTCATCTAATCCCTTAAGTCCGAAAAAGTATAAAACAATACAGAAGGGATGAGTTTTCGGTACTTTTAACGAGCCGAACAAAACAAGCGCTCGATCTTTTTGTGCAATAATCCCTCAGGTCCAAAAAAGATTAAAATCTAGAGGAGGGATAGCTCTTCCGGTCGTTTAACGAGCTGGAAGGCCAAAAACTCGGCAAACTTTTCATATTTTACGAGTCAGGAGAAAAGAGCTCAAAGAAGACTCGTCTTTTGAGGAACGAGTGATAAACAGGGATAGCAGCAGATTCCAGGTGCAGGTTGGAATTTTCCAATCACGGCAGTGTCACAAGGATGGCTAAATGAAATCACTCTTCGCAGCTGTTCCTCAAAATGGGTAAACAAACATATGGAGATGAACGATTGGCCAAATGAACGGATGGAGGTGAGACTGCAAGAACACGACCAAGGGCTTTAATATGGCTGTCAAAGGTTACATTTACCAAGGTTATTTACCGGTTCACTTTTCTGGGTGAGCTTGAACTCTAGGCGAAGATTGCTCACAACTTATGTTTATTTTTTAACGAGCATGAACTATGTGCTAACACTGCTTGGATCTTGCGTTTATTTTTTAACGAGCATGAACTGTGTGCTAAAACTGCTCGATCTTTTTGCATGCCCCCTAGACTCCAAGGGGCCGCTTCATTTTTTTTAATGAGGTTGACATAACAAATAACTATCCTCTTAATTTCTCATTTTTTAACGAGGTTGACCTGAGATAGGAACCATCCTCGATTTTTTAGATCCATTAGAAATAGAAGGTTTCATATTCCACTGTGGCCATTTCTGCCAGATTACTTGAAGGCGGCAATGCGAAAGTACCCATTAAATTAGGGTCTTTTAGGAAAACGACTCCGATATTTCGGAGAGAATGATTCCTTCCTTGGATCATTGGAATGCTTCCCATAATAAATGGTGGCACAACTTCTGTCGAAGTTGTCGTCGAGCTGCTCGGTTGATCACTTCCTTTGCCGTTCGACGACTGCGGATTCCCGCAGTTTTTGCATCTTGTCGAAATCAAAGCATCATCCTGTTGCTCAGAGGTCGACACCATTAGCACCTGGCGCGGGGAAGCATTTCCACTATCAACCAGATTTTGACCTTGATTAGGAAATGGATCAGTTAACACAGCTGGATTTTTAGGACTCTTGAAGAATCTTTTTATCTCAGCTTTGTATGGACAGTCCGCTGTCCAATGATCTTCGTCACATATAAAACATGGACTTTTTGGTTTCCCTTTCCGAGGAGAGTTCGAAGAAGACTTTTTAGGAGATGATTCTCCTTGGTCTTTCTTCTTCCCTTTGTTTTGTCTCTTCTTGCTTCCTGGTTGATTGGTTTCTTTGCCTTTATCTGTCGATACGGCATTTACTTCCGAAGCAAGAATTTCCTCATGCGCATTTTGATTCGAATCCTTACGGGCCTTCTTTTGATTGGCCCTTTTTGGATTCGTGTTTGCCGTGCTGATCACGCCATCGCCGGCATGAGAGTCACTATTCGATTTAGGAGGAGGAGGGACTGAAAACTCTGGTCTAGGGGCGTCTGGTATCTTGTCATAGAGCATGCCGGACTGAGTATATACTAAGTCCAAATATTGCGCACGAGCAATAACCTGCTCTTCTGTTACGAATCCTCCCTTCGCCACATCTTCCGTTATGGCCGGAAGTAACGACTTTATAAACCACTCAGCTAAAAGCTGATCAGGAACATACGTTTTAACCATTCTTCGTCAACGTCGCCACTCATGTATATGATCTGATATATGAGTTGCGGTTGTCTGCTTGAAGTTGGTCAATATCTTTGTTCCCGATTCATACCTTATTGGTAATTGAAAGTGGGTTAAGAATGTCGTGGCAAGCGAGCTAAAATTGTCGAACGAAGCTCTTGGCAATTCTATATACCATTTCGCCGCTGGACCTGTCAATGTCCTCTGAAAGAGGCGAAGCCTTATCGAATCATCATTTAAAGTGTTCGACGAACACCATAGATGAAATGTCATCACATGATTCGACGGGTCTTCACCTGGATTTCCATTGAATTTAGGAATGTCAGATGGAAGTTTGTGCGGGATCACTGGCCACCATGTGGCGTAAGCGATTGGATCATTGGTTAACCGATGTAAATCAGGCAACTCTAAAGTTGCCACGAATGGTAACTGTTGATTCAAGTTAGGGGAAGCGTAACCAGGGTATGATGGAATTGCCTGAACAGTTGGTCTTTGCATACCAGCATAATAGAGTTGATGTTGGTATGATTGATACGGTTGATGGACTTGACCACTATAAAGTGGTTGATTTTGACCATTTTGGATATATGGTTGTCCAGTATTCGCAAAGATTTGCTGTTCAGAACCTTGGTACACTTGTTGGAATTGTGGCTATTGGTATTGTACTATCCACGGTTGCGATACCATGGGTTGTTGTGCTACACTAACCATTGGACCAAGATGTGGGGTAATTGTACCCGATTGTACTTGTGTTGCCCCACCAGTAGGCGATTGTGGTTGGGTCGCAGGGTCAGGGGGCTGTTGCATGAGAACCTGAGAAATCTGAGGTTGACATACAACAGGCATCGTTTGAACTTGCGACACGGTTACAATAGCCGGTGTAGTCGGGATGTTCATCACAGGTACACACTGTTGCATAGAATATACAACTCTTGGTGGTTGGGATAGCATAGGTACCCAACTACTCGTTGCAATTCCACCATAACTTGAATAAGGTTGAGAACTCCCGTATGGGTACCCTCCCGGAGGGGGTAATGAAAGGGCATACTGCACCCCATACGATGGTAATCCAGAACTCAAGGCAATTGATTGTCCTGGAGGACTGGATGTTCTAAATTGATTCCCAAAAGGGTCAATTTGATGAGTCTCACCATAAGAGTTACCAGACATTACTCCGGAACAAACAGGAACAGACCATACTGCCGAGATAGTCCCTTGGTGGACTCTTTCTAGCGATTGAGAGCTAGTTGGAATAGATGGTATGCCGGCGAACATTGTTGGATTTGCAGCAGGTAATTCTGCCGTCGCCGTGTCATTTGAAACAGTCCTAGATGTCGACGGTTGTTCAGACATTTTGAGTCTATCCAATTGATTGCCTAGTGATTCCACAGGAACTTCCACTGGTGATGGACAAACTTCTGTTGTAGCAGGAAATAGAGTGACCCCTACTCCAAAATGAGTTGGAGTGGATACTTGCGGTTCCTCTATAATTTCCTCTATCGCAATCAGACCAGGTGGAAGAGGAAGACCGTCAGGTCTGTAAAAGATTTCTGGTGCCGAAGAAGGGGTTGTATCAACAACAACAGATGTTTGAGGAACAAAACTCTCTGGACCGGTTACAGATGGAACTGGTTCAGTTATACAAGTATTTGCCCCCAGACTAGGATCAGTATTACTATCCTTCTGTGGTGGTTGAACTTCTTCTATAGAGGCAGGGTTTCCGGAAATGTTTGGAGTAACCAGAATCTCAGATGTTGTTGGAACACTTGTTCTAACTTTTAAAGGAGATTTTGAACTGGTTCGACGAGCTCGTTTTGCCCGGACTGTTTTCGACTCCGGAGACAAAGACGGTTGACTCGCAAGCCTCTACGAACGACGGATATTCAATTGACTTTCTTCCACGATTGCGGATTACTCGATCAACTAAAATATAAAGGGGAAAATTTGTGTTTCCGATTTGAATGAATTTTATTAGACGCTTTTAGACATAACTTTGCTTTTTCATGTTTTAAGAGTCGAGAAAAAGCTAGAGATGACTCTAGTCTCCTTCGATGTATTAACGAGCCCGAAGTGACAAATGCTCGGTTGGACTTTTTCAGTTATAGAGTTTGAAAAAGGCCAAAAGAAACTGCTCTGGAGATCTAGGCAGAGGGTGTGCCAAACCTTTCGCAAAACCATGGAATACGTTTTACGGTACGTGTGGTCAATCTTCGTGAATGCTGTGTTCACTGCATTGCGATCAGTAGGGCGGCCGACACGGCTTCCTAAGGATAAAGGGTTTGTTCCTATAGGGGTCTCCCAATATATACGCGACGGTACGTGGGAGCACAAGTCCGTATTAGTGCCACCGACTCTCAGGAGGAATCACCCACCTTCGTAGAGATCGACAGTCACTACGTTTAACGACGCCGGAACACGTCTCTAGCTTAGACCTCTATGTGTTTGCGTTATGTTTCAATGCGTTGTTAGGTTCATTCAGTATATTTTAAGTTGATCTTTTTAAAGTTTGCCTTTCAAGGTTCACTACGAGATGTATATGACAAATTCCTAAATGCAGCCTAAGATGAGAAGCAAGCTTTTTCAAATCTTTTTGACTGATGAAAATCTTAACTACTGAGGGAGAAGAAAGGCATATCTTTTCACACAGTTCATACAGCACACACTAATGCACTTTCTCCTAAATCATCATGCAAACTTTTTCAAATGCAAAATGCACAATGCAAGTATTTCTTTTCCCTTTCTTAATGTTGATGTATTACAAAAAGAAAGTTGTTATATAACTTTGATTTCGATTTAAAGCGAAAACAAACAAGCTTGTCCAAAATCAAAAGACACCTTAAGATTTACTTGTTTAATCACTGGAAATACATGAAATCAAACCATAATGACGAAAGTAAAAAGACTAATCAGCTATGGACAACAAACAGACTAACTCCTTAGACCAGCAAAATGCCTAACACAGGTTCAGATCTAAGAGGCCAAAGCAAGACTAGTTCACTTTCGTTATGAGAAATTGTAAATGATGTAAGAAATACAAAAGAACAAGTACAATTTCGTTATATAACAGAGGCGGAATGATGGCAAGTAAGGTTGGTTTCAGAACAGGCACAAGACTGGTAACTGGCTGCAAAATCTATAGTGCAAACAGGCAAGAAAAAGGGAGGAAACCCCAAATGCACAAGGCAAAATTGGGCCAACACAGGTGCTGCACAGCCAGTCTGGCTCTCAGCATAGGTAGCCCCTTCGGGACCTGCGTTGCAAAGCAGGTAGCCTGTGTACTACCTGCTTTGGAAAATGAAAGTTGCGTTTTCACAGTTTCCGGGTCACAATTTTCTCAAAAATTCACAGTTTTTGCTCAAATCAGAAGCTATCAGTCAAGTACACACAAAGGGATGACAAGGAAGATGAAAAGCTATCACTAAGAGCTTACAAGGATCCTTCTAGATCAGCTCTTCAAATCATGAACATGCTCAGAAATGAGCTAGAGTAGCTGCCCTCTACTTCGCTTTTGATATAGTCAAAAGCTTTTCGATTTGGTATTCTTTTGTTCAGGAAATGAATAGCAAAATACTACAAACAATCAAACATATACGATCCCCAGCGGAGTCGCCAGTTTGTTGTAGGGAAAAGTATCCGATTCGAATGACCCTATCCCACTCTAAGGGTGATAGTACCTCAGCAACAACTGTAAACAAAACTACTTAAGGTTTACTTCTTTATGAAAGCAAGAGAGAATGAAGAAATGCACTAACCGTTGCCTTGCGCTTAATATTTGCTCCAATCTCTTCTCTTTGCTACTTGCTCCTAGCTCTTTGCTCTTTTGCTGGCCCAGCTACAATGAGATCCCGCAAAATAACAAAGAAGGAAACTACAAGAAGCATGCATTCATAACTGATTCAAGGATTAGCATAAATCAAATATACAATCATCACAATACATCACTGAAACAAATGCATATAGAAGAACCTCAATAGCTTTTATTAATGGAAGAAGTAAAGTTCTGAGAAGGTTACAACCATTGAAGGCTCCAATCCAGCAACACCTCCCAGCAGAAAGAATTTCTCCTCTTCACCTCCTTCAAGCAATCACCCAATAGTTCTATAGTGAAACCAACAGCATGTCATTACTTTGCACAAAATTCCAGCCTCCTGAGCTCATAGGGGAGAGCTCAATATATAGATGAATTGAGAAAGGATGAGTCAGCTTGCAACTGATGTGTAGCTGCCTTGTGTCCTCTCTCTCTTCAGTTGATCTTCAGTTCTTGAGTCCACTTGGAGAACCTTGCTTCCACTTGGAGAAACAGAGCCTCTGACTCATCACAAGGCGAAATCCCTGATCCAAGTGTCATTTTTGGAAGATTCCAGAGCAATGACTCAGTGTGCCACTTGTCCCATCTCGCTCAGCGTAGGTGGCCTTTGTTCTACCTGCTTTGCAACGTAGGTACACCATGGAGGAGTTGAGTTTCAGCGCAGAAGACTAGTGGAGCACCTGCTTTGATTTTAGGATTGCTTGTTTTTGAGTGTTTTCAGGTGGAGAACTGATCTGAGAGCTGTTGGTTTGCTGACCTTGTTCCTCTAGGGGTAGGAACATCATGTTTAGGGACTTTGGATCCCTTGGATTATTGACAATTCATGCCTGATGCTGCAAGGCACAAAATTGTCTATAACACTCTCTCGCGGAAATTCTACCTTACACCCAGGGTTTTCTCTGCCCGAAGCAGACCAGGATGCATGCCCCCTGGGTTCCAGTCCCATCTTTCCGAATCACTCGCACTCATCTGGAAGGAGGACTGGGGGTGGAGACATTTCTTGATTGAATAGACCATTCAGGGTTGGTATGTGACTATTTGCGATGTGTGATCCCGGAAATGAAAGTTGGTCTACGAGCTTGACCATTCTTCCTTCGTGTGGAAAACACATTACTCTAAAGAGTGAGGAGACTACAGCTCCAATGCAATATATATAGTCTCGTCCAAGGAGTAGGTTATAATCCAAGGGTCCTTGAACGACCATCACGTTCATTTGAACGGTCTTCCCTTTCAATGTAACAGGCACATTGGGGAGGATCCCTAATGGTCGACTGGTTCCTTTATCGAAACCTGAGAGATTTCTTATCTCAGGTAAAAGCGCCGGGGAACCCAGTGCTTTCCAAGCAATAGAGGAAAGGATACTCACAGATGCCCCCTCATCAATGATAGTGCCAGCCATTACCATTCTGTAAATTTGGACTATGATTCTAAATGGTATACTAGCTGGCAACCGAGGTCTGCCTAGTTGGTTCCAATCAAAGGACACAACCAGGTTGCTTGGTGGTGGGGCCGAATATACGGTCGAATATGACCCTGACGATGTTCCTTCCTGTGATAAAGGAATGGGCGCATTGCCCTGATGCTCATCAGAGTCTATGTTGATGAAAAGAATCTGGATGGTGTCATCCTTATTCTCTTCAGTGAGGGTGTAATTTGAAGATGAATCTTGAATGACGGTGTCATTTGAAGATGAAACTTCTGAAGGAAGAACCGGGTCAACTGCCGTTTTGACCTTTGGACTTTTGTCCGGTCTGGATTCAGTAAGTTCATTTTCAATGACTGATGCTTCAGCTGACCACTTGAGCGGGCCAGCTGTATTTTCAACCAACGAAGGACTTGGCACGAGTTTTTTGTATCCAGGAGGAAGTCTCAATGGTGAAACCAGACGATCTTCCAAAACTCTCTTCGCTTCGTCTAAGAAGGGACAACGGTGGATGGCGTGATCGCCTTCACACAGTCTGCAGGGGGATCTTACTCCCCCTCTTTGTCTTGAACCTTCACTTTCGCTGGTTGACGGTAAGCATTCAACATGGCTATCAGAGGTTGATGCTCCCGAATTGTGCAAGCGAGGGGACCAGTCCCTTACTATCCGGGGAATACAGGGACAATCTCTATGGAAGTGGTCTCCTCTACATATGACACATGGCGATTTAGGCCCGGTCTGTGCTGTGTGTGGATTTTTGTCAGATGTCTTTTGCTTGCCCCCAGTCGCCTTAGGCTCCTTCTTCTTCTTCTCTCTCTTCTTCTTCTCCTTCTTCTCCATGGGAGCTTGGCTTTTGCTGGCTCTACCTTGCGAAGATGAAGGATTGGAGGAAGAGTTATAGGAAGTAGAAGGCTGGTGGGCAGCTCTAGACTGATCTAACTGTTGACTCAACTGTTCAGGAACCATGGTGTTCTGAACTACATTGGTTGAGAATAGCCAAATCGGTAGGCCAATTGTCAGTCCTGGAAGCGACAATGTGGCCATGTGGGGTGCACCAACTTCTCCCCAAGAGGAGAAAGGACTAGAATTTTCATCATGTGGAATTCCTTGGTTGGGGCGTTCCATGTTCTCAACCTACAGATCAACGCAGGAATAGTAGGTGATTATGTTCCGTTTAAAATGAATTTTATAACGACGCTTTAGACACAACTTGCTTTTTCACTTTTTAAGAGTCGAGAAAAAGCTAAAGATGACTCTAGTCTCCTTCGATGTTTTAACGAGCCCAAAGTGACAAATGCTCGGATGGACTTTTTCAGTTATAGAGTTTGAAAAAGGCCAAAAGAAACTGCTCTGGAGATCTAGGCAGAGGGTGTGCCAAACCTTTCGCAAAACCACAGAATACGTTTTACGGTACGGGTGGTTGATCTTCGTGAATGCTGTGTTCACTGCATTGCGATCAGTAGGGCGGCCGCCACGGCTTCCTATGGATAAAGGCTTTGTTCCTATAGGGGTCTCCCAATATATACGCGACGGTACGTGGGAGCACAAGTCCGTATTGATACTTATCGCTTCATCGTGGAGGAATCACCCAACCACTCAACGCTAAGATATCACGTTTAACGACGCCGGAACACGTCTCTAGCTTAGACCTCTATGTGTTTGCGTTATGTTTCAATGCGTTGTTATGTAAATTCAATTCATTTTAATGTTGATCTTGTTTAGCAGTTTGCCTTTATGGATCACCACGAGATGTATAATACAACTTCCTAAATGCAGTCTAAGATGATAAGCAAGCTTTTCAATCTTTCAACTTTCAAAATCTTAACTACTGAGGGAAAAGAAAGACATCATCTTTTCACACAGATCATGGAGCACACACTAATGCACTTTTTCCTAAATCAACATACAAGCTGTCAAAATGCACATGCACAATGCAGGTATTTCTTTTCTCTTTCTTAATGTTGATGTACTACAAAAAGAAAGTTGTTGTATAACTTTGAATTCAATTTCAAGTGAAAGCAAACAAGCTTTGTCCAAAATCAAAAGACACCTTAAGATTTACTTGTTTCGACACTAGAAATACATAAATTCAAACCATATGACGAAAGCAAAAGCTCAATCAGCTATGAACAACAAACAAACTAACTCTTAAGATCAAAACGACACTTATCACAGGTCTAGATCTAAGAGGCCACAGCAAGACTAGTTCACTTTTCGTTATGGGAAACTGCAAATGATATAAGAAATACACAAAGAACAAATACAGTTCTTTGTACAACTGAGGCGGAATAGTGGCAAGGAAAGTTGGTTTCAGATAGGTACATTGACTGATAACAGGCTGCAAAAACAGAGATGAAAACAGGGCAACAAACAGCAGGGAACCACAGTAGCACAAGACAAAACTGGTTCAGCGCAGGTAGTACACTGTCAGTTTGACATTCAGTGCAGGTAGCCCCTTCGGGACCTGCGATGAAATGCAGACTGCCTTCACAGTGCCTGCAATGAACAGAGAAACTCTCATTTCTCTTGGTTTCCGGGTTACAGATTGCTCAAAAATTCACAGTTTTTGGCCAAATCAAAAGCTATCAATCAAGTACACACTAAAGGGTAATTAGGAGGATGAAAAGCTATCACTAAGAGCTGTTCAGAGTCCTTGTGGATCAGCTCTTCAAATCATAAACATGCCCAGAAACTGAGCTAGAGTAGCTGCCCTCTACTTTGCATTCGTAAGATTCAAATGCAGTTCGATTCGGTACTCCCTGTGTTTAGGAAATGAATAGAAAAAACACAAACAACCAACAAGATACGATCCCCAGCGGAGTCGCCAATTTGTTGTTGGGAAAAGTATCCAATACGGAATGACCCTATCCCACTCTAAGGGTGATAGTACCTCAGCAACAACCGAAGCAAAGCTATCTAAGATTTCTTCTTTATGAAAGTAAAATAGGGGAGAAAGAGGTCCACTAACCGATGTCTTTCACTGATGGTTGATCCAATCTTCTCTCCTTGCTGCTTGCTCCCAGCTCCTTGCTCTTTCACTGGCCCAGCTACACCAAGATCCTGCAAAATGGCAAGAGAGGGAAACTACAAGAAGCATACATTCATAATTGATTCAAGGATTAGAATAAATCAAATACACAAGTATAACAATACACCATTGAGACACATGCATATAGAAGAACCTCAAATGCTTTATTAATGGAAGAAGTAAAGTTCAGGAAGTGATACAACCATAAAAGGCCCAATCCAGCATCACCTCCCAGCAGAAAGAAATCTCCTCTTCACCTCCTTCAAAGCAAATCACCCAATAGTTCTAAACTCAAACCAACAGCACTTCCTTACATTCACAAGATTCCAGCCTCCCTAGACCTCATGAGAGAGCTCTATATATAGGAGTTTTGGAGAAAGGATGAGTCAGCTTGAAGCTGGCATGAAGCTAACTAGTGTCCTCTCCCACTTCAGTTATTCTTTAGTTCTTGAGTCCACTTGGAGGTTCTTTCTTCCACTTGGAGATCTAGACCCTCTTACTCATCACCAGTCGAATTCCTTGATCCAAGTGTCATTTTGGAAGCTTCCTGGGCATTGACACCTTGAGGAATGACTGTGCCACATGTCCCAACTCGCCCAGCGTAGGTAGCCTTCTTTGCAGTTGACATTCAGTGCAGGTAGACAGTGGAGCAGTTGACATTCAGCGCAGATGCTCAGTGGAGCAGTTGACATGATCCAGAGTTGCCTTGTTTTTGAGTGTTTTCAGGTGGAGAACTGATATTCAGTGATGTGGTTTGCTGACCTTGTTCCTCTAGGGGTAGGAACAACATGTTTAGGGACTTTGGATCCCTTAGATTATGGACATTTCATGCTTCATGCTGTAAGCCACAAAAATGTCTATAACACTTTGGAATCCACGTACAGGTATACATGGAACGTTGTTAGCACACAGGCCCTATATCTGGCACCACAATGGAGATATATATATATATATGCAGGAGCTGCAGCATGGTTTAAGGTAAATCAACATCCCTCATCTACGTAGTGAAGGAAGCTTCCAGAATGCAGTCAGTGCAGGCTTACACACTGTCATAAAGACACTATCCAACGCAGTCATGAAAAGACATATACGGAGATTATGGGACGACAGCAACGTAATCCAATTCAGTCACATTGAACGCAGGGACACAGTCATATTATATACGCTGTAGTAATGTAAATGTTGGACAGTATATACACTGGGCATTATGTAAATACACTGGAAGTATATACGTTGGATATATACGCTGGGCACTGGAAATATATACGCTGGGCATTCATATAATATGCCATGCTGTCATAACATATATCTTGGAACGCAGTCATAACATATATCTTGGAACATAATCTATACACGCACAATTGGAGAACTTAGCCGTTGTCCTCATGGTAGCCGCATTGATATATTGACATGTTGTAACCGTAGTCATATATGGAATGCAATTCATGCACAGCTGAATCAAGAGTCGCAGTTAAAAGCTACAGCCAGATATGAACGCAGTTCATGTCATGTCTTAACACGCTGTTCATAAGCTACAGAGAGATATGAGGGAATCTGGAATGAAGTATTAGGTGGAGTCACATTCGGATAACTGAAGCGTATAGGTAATCTCAGCATTCTAGTATTGGGTTAATCTCGCATGAATAAGAGCAGTCCTTCGGTGGCATAGAGATAAGAATGTTGTGTGATTTGGGCACATATATATAATGCAATCTTGGGCAGCAACATGATATATTGTAGATGGGCTGTGAAACGAATACATGGAGCATGGGCAGCAGCATGATGGGAAGCACTATGAAATCATGTGCATGAGCAGCACAATGATACATTAGCATGGGCAGCACTATGAGATCATGTGCATGGGTAGCACAATGATACATTAGTAGGAGCAACAACATAATGATGATGCACATTAGTTTGAGCAAGATCGTGGACATGGACAGCCGCATGATGTAGTATGCAGTGGTGCAACTAGAGAACCAGATGCAGCATGATGATAGGTATCAGTTGAAGCAAAATGTCTTCAACTGATCTCATCATTATAGGAGATGATCTATGCTTAGATCTAGATAAAGTCAAAGTGTTGACTTCTGTTGTAAATGTACTCTCTCTCTCTCTCTGCTGAATTTTGAAGATAAAAGAAGATTTGATCAAAGGGTTTCCCCACACATTGTGGGGTTTGTCCCTGGCTTGCGCCATATCTTGTGTCCTCTTGCCTTGGCTTGTCTTCTGCGTTTTATATTTATGTTCTATCTGCAGTTTATCGTAATGCTGATGTGATTGCTAACTGTGAAAATTTAAATAAATTGCTCTAGCATAGAACATACCTAATCTTAACACGATAACAACGGTACAATATCGTACTGTCACCACAACCAATGTCCCCTAGTCTTTATGGACTTTCACCGATGGAGGAGCCTCAATAGATAAATAATCACTTTTAATTGATGTTCTAGGGTTTAAGGTACTAGGTGATGAGGTAGGACTTCTTAAGGGAAGCTCTATGTGATAGTCTGACAGTTCAAAAGTGTTTTTTCTCTCTATTAGAGACCTAGAAAAAACTTGCACGAGATCTAGGGTTTTGTGTATTATTGTGGTTAAAATTACTCTGAAGATCAAGGCAAGGAGAAGAAAGGGCTTCTTATGATTTATTCCAATCAATACTAAGCTCATAGAAACCCTCGAAGAAGTCCCCAAGTCAAGGAAATGCAAACTAGGGTTTCCCTTCTAGGGCACACCTTGGTCCAGAATTTTTATGGATGAAAACACAAGGGATGCTTGTGAAACTTTGAGGACTTATCACTAAGAGGCTAAGCTTGAAGTCTATGATCTTGGAATCCACCCTTCCACTCTATAGAGAACTTTTCTCTATGCCATAACCTAGCCATCCAAGAAGAGGGGAATAGAACTTTGAGAGAAGAAAATATCGAGAAAGAAGGATTTGATCACGAAATGGTTTGGACCATTCCCTTCTGCTTTGTGTTTATGGAGTCCTAGATGCTTCAGATTTGCCATAATTGTCTTTGAGGAGGTCAAGAATTGATGTCCTAGCTACCAACCGTCAACAGTTACCCCCTCAAAATTTATGGAGTTTTATGGGGGAAAAACCAAATTTGATCCTCTAGGAACATTCATTAGATGTCATGCTATGAGTAACATGTGCAATTGCCAACCAAATAAATTTCAAAATAAATCTTCAACAATTAGGGCAAAATATATCATTAATCTAGTTGCAACAATTCTGTACATTAGATATTTTTCAGTAATAAAACTTCAAGAAGAGGCACTTACAAGATGACAATATGACATATCCATCCACAAATCAAGAGATAGCTCTAAAGAAAATCGAATTTCGACTCCAAATATCAAAATTCATTCAATACGTCCAATAGCTAATCCAAAGAAAAAGTGTGGATTTGCCAAGCAGGCTGAAATTCCCAAGTGTGATGAAGATCTAATACGAATGAAGTTGATTTTTATTTATATGAGACTTAGTAGGTTGAATTATTAGCCGAAGGCCCCTAACATTATAAAAATGTGCAAAATACATGCCTTGGTCACAAGCCGACCAAGTAGCTTTTACAAATTATGAAATAACCATCCAATTGCTAGCGGAATTGTTGACATCATGTTGATGTAGGGCTATTGGAGGGCCATGTTGAGTTCTCTTGGTGACAAAGTGTGTGAGAGGGTTCCATAAATCATGAACAAGGTGATGGCTCGTTAGTCCATATGCATGTCATCATGTGGGGCCCCAAAGTGAGTTTGCGGCACAAAAGTTGGTCTCATAGAATAACTTGTGATGCTCCAATATTGAGGGCTTTGGGATGTTGATTTTGGGTAGCATCGGATGTGCTCTAAGCCTAAAAAATTGTACGGAGGCTAGGACACATGTATTCTAGAATACCCAGAAATTGTTTTGGAAAATTCGACCCGAAGAATGTTTTATTAAAATAATTAATTAATTTTAAAGGGTGCCTAAGTCTAAAGTTATGAAATTAAAATAATTAAAGGGTATCAAGCCAAAATTATCTAAGCCATTGATTAGAATCTAATATGGGCCATTGATTCTCAACAAAAGGATTATAAGAAGAGGCTTGATGGGCATTTGGAACTCACATCTAGTGGGAGATCAAAGATCAAATTTCTGAAGAGAGTAGTGCAATAGTTGTCAGAGAGAAGTTCGAAGTGATTTCCTGCAGTGAGGGGCAAGGATAGTTTCGGATGGAGATTTTTCTTGATCCCAAAATAATCAATAGAGGAGGCAAATAGAGATCTGGGAGAGGTAGCGCAGAGGCTACGCTGGGTAGCATAGGCTGACGTAGAGGTAGCGCAGAGCCTTGAGGAGATCCACATTTTTGGTGGAGAGGTCGAGTTTTGAATCTGGAAGCTGAGGTATGAGCCCTAGAGGAAAAAATCGAAGTCTCAAAGGTAAATTGATCAGCAGAAGGGGTGACACTATCCCTAGAAGCTATGATGCTAGGCCTATGCAGTGACTGCACGAAGGTAGCAAGGGAGAAGCCATTCCGTGAGACCGGGAGGACAGAATCGAAGTCTCAGAGGCAAAACGATCAACAGGAGTGACGTTTTCCCTGGAAGCTGTGATGTTGGGCCTATGCAGTGATTGCACAGAGGGAACACAAAGGCAACAAGGGACAAGCCATTTTGTGGTCGGATTAGTTGGGATTTCCAGTGATAGTGTGAGGTATTTCTCACTAATCTTCCATTAGTCATATTCTCTATACTCGATAGCCAACAAGGCATCCATAAATTATATTAATAAAACTACTGCTTAATAATACAAACCCTCAACTACTGCACCGATTTTCCCACACTGGGTTTTTTTGGGGACATTTGTCCAAAAGTAATTGTGTAGATGTGTGTGATGTTTATTTCTCTCCTGCGTTGTATTTAGTTTCCACAATTTTTATTTGTGTAGGTTACAATGTATTTAATTTGATATTTGTCGTAGCACACAACAAGTAAATTGTTTAATCGAATTAACAATTAGAAGGATTAACATCCATTGCTGCCCTCCCTGTCTCAAGGGATGAGACAAACCTTCTCTAGGCCTTGGATGAACTGCCATATAATGATAAGTCGTCCAGGGCACATTGGTCCAAGTGCATCATATCATGAATAAAGTACGACAATAAGCACACTACTGAAAGTGTTGAGGGTGCCCATGGCTTGGAATGATGCTCTACACATGATGGGAGTGCCACGGCTCTCAATGCTTCACCTGGGGCTATCAATATGATCCTCTGGTCTACTCGGGTCCCACTTAAGTTGCCCAATCCATGATGAAACTGATTGCCAATTACATATAATATCTAATGTGCATCCTCACAATTAGGTGCAATAATTCATTGGTACATCTAAGTGAACCAAGCTTGTTTATCAAGGGCACATTGAGAGTTCATAGTGGGCTTCCTTTACAAATTTAGTATTACCTCCCTAGGTAGGAGTGGGTAATAAAATACCCTATTAGGTGTTCCCAGTCCCTACGGGGAAAGACAAGTCCCTAATACATGTTTTAACTTTTAATTGATAGGTGTCACGTGAATGATGATGAATGGATGGGGACATGGGGGTCTCAAGGCCAAATGTCATGGGTTCAAGGATGGAAATGATGATTATTTGGGTGTATATATATATATATATATATATATATATATATTATTCTTAGGGCTTTTTGAGTAATAAAAATTAAGGACAATTGCAGAAATTAATAAAAAGAGATTGTTGGTTGGTGGAATAAGGAGTGTGCCTAATTTCCACTAGGGCTATGGGGTCAAATCGATGCCCCTCTTGAGTTGGTTGATCAATGTGTGTGGATTATGATTGGAAGTGGAACCTTATAAGTTAAATGAGCTCACACCTAATCAAGAATAAGTTATGAAAACAAACCCTACCAGAAAGGATTACACTTAGGGAAAATCCTTCAACAAATAACTCAACTATGATGAAAAATAAATTAAATCCCTTCGTGAGGAGCACTGGGTCATGGTCCAACAAGGAGAAAACAACTTTACCTTACACCAACAAGAGAGACGCACAAGTAAAACCTTGGACATCCCTCAACAAGTGACAAATTTTCCCTTCAAATAGATTGATTTAGTTAGTTATTGTAGTACTCTTTAGTTATCCACAAATGGCCTTAAGAAATATGTGAAATCAACCAAGAAAGATAATTCACGATGAACACCAAATTTCTCATGAAAGTGTTTCACATTATGGAGAAATGATCTCAACAATTTATAATGATTTGCAAACTAGGGAGATCTCTCTATTTATAGATTAGGATCTCAACATATTTCCTCCTTTTTCTTGAAAAAATAAGCGACTCTTCATCCACAATATGCTTCATGACTAAGTCAATTTGCAAGTTATTTCATTAAATTACTTAAAATTCTCAAAATAGGTGAGACGTCCCACCAATTGGCGGTTTGAATTGACCAAAGGATGTCTGAATTGACCTAAGGGTACTGTTACCACACAACCTAGTAGGGCCCTATAGAAGGGAAACCTAAGGGACAACTACTAGACTAAGTGACAACAATGGGACACTAACTCACTGCCACCTCAGTCAAGGTCTCCTGCTTTTTATGGATTTTCACCAATGGTAGTTCTCTTGGTAGGAAGGGAATCACTAGGAATGGATAGGTCAATGATTTAGGTGTGAAGTGATTACACTAAGTCCATTCAAGGAGAGATACAATAATGGTTCAATGCCTTAAGGAAGCTAAAGGATTTTTAAGAAAGATCCAGGAGGAGACCATGATTTAGGTCTTGAGATTCGCAATGATAATAGGTATGCCTAAGGTCAAGATTCCAGAAGCTGCGGTGGGACCTCTCAAGAAGCGTTATGTAATGATTTGACACTTTGAAAAGGGTCTTCGCTCCACTTGAAAGACCTAAGAAAGACTTGCACTAGACCTAGGATTTTATTAATAACATGGGAATAAATACTTCCAAGGCAGTTACTAGGTCAAGGAAAGGAAGGAGAAAGCATTTTTTATGATTTATTCCATCGAATACAATGCTCATACAACACCTCAAGAAAGTCACCCATATTAGTAAATACACACTATGTTTCCCTTCTAGGGCACACCTAGAGCACAATAATTTATGTATGAATCACTATGAGAAATCAACCAAAATTGGAGATCCTTAAGACAAGACCTCAAGGAAGAGTTTTGTTGGAACAAATTCCAAAAATTCTTCCTCTACAAAATTTTCCTTGATGCCCTAGCTAACCATCCAAGGAAAGAGGGGACGAAACTTTGGGAGGAGAAAAGAAGGAAGATAGAGAAGTTGATCATCAAACATCTTAGGCCAGTGCTTTCTCCTTTGGGTTGATGGAGTCCTAGATGTGTTAGATAAGCAAAAAGTGTCTTCAAGGAGGCTAAAAGACAATGTCCTAGCTACCACCTTTCATCAATTACCTACTATTAGAATATGGAGTTTCATGAAGGAAATAAAATTTCATCACCAAGAACATTCATTGCATGCAATACCATGAATAAAATATGCAAGAGCCAACCGAGCTTTCATAATGATCTTCTAGAAAATTGGGGTACAATAGTATTTTCTCTAATTGCAACAATTTCATACATTAGACAATTTGTAAAGAAATATTTCATCAAAAGGAGAACCTAGAAACTAGTCATTCAATATATCCATCTATATTCAAGAAGTAGCTCCCAGACAAGATAGAAAATCAGCTCCAAATATCGTAGTGCATCTAAGATGCTCCAAAGATTCCAAGATAAAACGTGTGAATTGCGTAAGAGGGAAAAAATCCAAAGTGATGATGTTGAGTTCTCACAAATGAGACTCACTTCTATTTATATGAGTCTCTCTAAATTGAATTAGTCTAATGAGCCCTCATAAATGAGACTCACTTCTATATATAGATCAATCGAATTAACCTAATGAGCCCCCAAAATTATAAGATAATGTGCTAGATACAAGTCTTGGTCACGAGGCAACCAAGTAGGTATCACAAGTTATGAAAATTCCATCCATATGCAAGTCGAGTTGATGACATCATAATGATGTAGGGCCGTTGGAGGGCCATCTTGAGTCCTCTAAGTGCCATGTTGAGAGAGAGGGCTCCAATAAAGATGAATTGGGGGATGGCCCCCAATTTTCCATGCAAGTCATGATGTGGTGCCCCATAGTGGGTTTGGGGCACAAATGTTGGTCTCATGGGTCTTTTGATGAAAGATAAGCTTGTAGATTGCTCCAAATGAAGGCTCTGATGATGGTGCCTACCCTCCTAAGCCTCAAAGGTGAGACAAAACTCCTCTAGGCCTTCAATAACCTGAACTGATCATGCTAAGTCAACTAGTCCAAGTGCATCATCTTGCAAATAATGTGGGCAATGAACAAGCTGTTGAAGGTGTTGAGAGTGCCCACAGCATGAAATGATTCTCAAACATATGATGGAGTCCCATGGATCTCAACGAATCCCCTATAAATGTCAATATGAACCTCTTGTGGGCTTGGGCCCTAATTAAGTTGAAGAACCCATGATTTGCTATTGTTATCACCTCCTTGTATGCAGAAATTCATTTACTTTTATGTTCTAGGTTGTGTTACCACACAATCTAGTAGGCCCTAAGTAGGGAAAGCCTAAGGGTCAATGAGCTAGAATAAGTGATAACAATGTGATAATGTCCCACTACCACTACAACCAATGTCCCCTGCTCCTTACGATATTTCACTGATGGGAGGAGTCCCGATAGATAAACAATCACCTTTAATTGATGTTCTAGGGTTTGAGGTACTAGGTGATGAGGTATGACTTCTTAAGGGAAGCTCTATGTGAGAGAATGACATTTCAAAAGGGTTTTCGCTCCCTATTAGAGACCTAGAAAAAACTTGCATGGGATCTAGGGTTTTGTGAATTATCGTGGTTAAAGGTACTCCCAAGATGAAGGCAAGGAGAAGAAAGGGATTCTTATGATTTATTCCAATGAATACTAAGCTTGTACAACCCTCAAAGAAGTCCCTAAGTCAAGGAAATGCAAACTAGAGTTTCCCTTCTATGGCGCACCTCGAGCAAGAATTTTTATGGTTGAAAACACAAGGGATGCTTGTCAAACTTTAAGGACTTGTCACTAAGACCCTAAGCTTGAAGTCTATGATCCTGGAATCAACCCTTTCACTCTCTAGAGAATTTTGCTCTATGCCCTAACCTAGTTGTCCAAGAAGAGGGGACTAGAACATTGGGAGAAAGAAGAATTTGATCACGAAATGGTTTGGACCAATGCCTTCTCATTTTTGCTTATGGAGTCCTAGATGCTTTAGATTTGCCATAATTTTCTTTAAGGAGGTCAAGAATTGATGCCCTAGCTACCAACCCTCAACAATTACCCACTCAAAATTTATGGAGTTTTATGGGGGGAAAACAAGATTTTATCCACTAGGAACATTCATCACATGTCATGGTATGAATAACATGTTCAATTGCCAATCAAGTAGGTTTCAAAATAAATCTTCAACAATTAGTGCAAAATATAGCATTAATCTAGTTGTAGCAATTCTGTACATTATACATTTTTCAGTAATGAAACTTCAACAAGCGGCACTTATAATATGACAATATGATATCTCCATCGAAAAATCAAGAAATAGCTCCAAAGAAAATCGAATTTCTGCTCCAAATTATCAAAATGCATCCAAGACATTCAATAACTATCCAAAGAAAAACTGCAGATTTGCCAAGAAGGCCAAAATTCCCAAGTGTGATGATGATCCTATGAAAATGAAGTTGAGTTTTATTTATATGAGACCTAGTAGGTTGAAGTACTAGCCCAAGTCCCATAACATTATAAAAATGTGCAAAATACTTGCCTTAGTCACAAGATGACCAAGTATATTTTTCAAATTATGAAATAATTATGCAAATGTTACTTGAATTGATGATGTCATGCAATTGTTAGGCCGTTGGAAGGCCACGTTGAGTCTTCTTGGTGCCAAAGTGTGTGAGAGGGTTCCATAAATCATGAACAAGGGGATGGTTGTGTCTCCATGCAAGTCATCATGTGGGGGCCCAAAGTGAGTTTGGGGCACAAAAACTGGTCTCATAGAATAGCCTATGGTGCTCCAATATTGAGGGCTTTGATGATGGTGCTTGCCCTCCCATGACTTAAGGGATGAGACAAACTTCTATGGGTCTTATATCAGTTGCCATATAATGTTAATCCACCTAGGGCACACTGGTCCAAGCGCATCATATCGTGAATAATGTAGGGAAATGAGTAGATTGCTAAAGGTGTTGAGGTTGCCCATTGCATGGAATGATGTTCTACACATCATCGGAGTCCCATGGCTCTGAACTCTTCACCATAGGGTGTTAATATGATCCTTTGGGGCACTTGGGCTCCACTTAAGTTGCCCAAACCATGATGAAACCAACTGCCAATTACATATAATATCTAATTCACATCCTCACAATTAGGTACAATAATTCATTGGTACATCTAAGTGAACCAAACTTGTTTATCAAGGGCACATTGAGACTTCATAGTGGGCTTCCTTTCCAAATTTAGTGTTACCTCCCTAGGTAGGAGTGGGTAATAAACAACCCTATAAGATGTTCGTAGTCCCTAAGGGGAAAGACAGGTCCCAGGTACATCCTTTAATTGATAGGTGTCATGTGAATGATGATGAATGGATGGGGACATGGGGGTCTCAAGGCAAAATGCCATGGGTTCAAGGATGGAAATGATGATTATTTGGGCGTATAGATGTGGGAGGGAGCAATCATGGATACATGAGCTACCCCTTCCTTTGTTTTTCCACCCTTTTTTATTTTCCTTGTGTATTTTCTTGATTTTCTTCTGGTTGGAGCCCTTGGAAATGAGAGCATGTTGTGTATGACATAAGCAATTACTTACCCCTTAAGGTGGGGCAGTTCATCACCCACTAGGGGTTGGGACGTGCATGGGTTGTTAAATGATGTGAGGGCACTCATAGGGCCGTAGGAACTAGGATTACGGCCATAATAAGGGGTAGAGCTCATGCTCAGATTTTGCCCATGTGCCATATTAAATGTCCCAATCATCTTTTGGATTTTATAATACTCTTTTTCTTTTGTTTCTTCCTTGTGGCCATGATATGATTTTAACATTCTTTTAGCTGCATAAACCTTTGGGCAACATTTTCAGGCATGGCCCAGACTTGTGGACAAGGAGAGGGGGTGTGCTAGTTTCTTGTGGACCCGAGATGGAATATGATGAAATAAGGGTTGTAATGTGTGGAGGGGAGTGAAAAAATGTGGATGGGGAAAATGAGACTACTCTACCAAAAAGAAGGTTTACCAATTAGTATCGTTCCTAAAGACATATGCTAACAGGGGAGATTCCATGGGGACTAGGATTGAGGATTAACTCCCCCCCTCCATTTTAGGCGAGGGAACAAAATTATGGTCAAAGCCCCTTCCTTTTCTCCAAGTCACTCAATAATCCATATCCAGGATGCCCAAGGAAAAACAAGCATAAGCACCCTATTGCACTATGAAAAACATAACTTTTGGGTTGGACTTCCCACCTCCAAACATATGTTCTTGAAAGATGGGTGAGGGGACATATGACTCATGTAGGGAGTAGAGATCAAATGGAACAATGTGTTAGCTACACTGGTTGTTATTAGGAGTCGTTGGTTGTCGACTCAAGAGAGATCTAGAAGGAATTTTTCTGCTATGGATCTTCTCATTCTTCTCACTTTCCTTTTTATTTTCATCTATCTTTGTGATATTTCACATTCAATTTATAGCTTTGTATTACCAGCTAAAACCATCACTTTAAATGACAATGCCTTATATATACAAGTGAGATCCGAGGGCTAATGAAGGCACAAGATAAACACTAGGGATAATCAAAGAGTGATACCTAGTGTAACCTTAGTATCTTATTCACATGTAGGCCAATTGTTCTCTGACACAGGGGGAAATACATAAAAGAAACTAAGTCCAATGATTGATAATAATTTCAAAGTGTTTTAGACTTGGGATTAATATGATTTGTGATAACTCATGTTCTATATTGCAGATTTATGCAAGAAATAAAAGGATGGGATTTTTTTATTTTTGAGAGTGATTGAAAGGAAAAAATAATGTTTAAACTAGAATGTGACTATTGGGTCTAAAAGCCAGATTTGGAGGGCTATTTGTTTAAGAATGATTGGGACCAACAAAGTTGAAAATTGTATATTGTATCCAAACCTATCTTGTTATCAATTGATGCAAAATTTTCCTTTGAAAGGGCTTGTTTCTACAAAATTTTGTAGGCCTCGTTCAAATCCTCACTTGGACGATCAAGGCCTTGTGGCAACAAGAGATTAGCCACCATTGTCATCTCAACAACCTTTCTCCAACTATATAGTGGTATATTGCACCACAAGAAAGAATTCCCTGTATGTGGATCACCTAGAGTATATTGAACAAGGAAGGTTTAAGAGGATGGAAAGGTATAAGAAGTGTTTAAGGGTATTGGTGGAGCCAAGAGTGTTAGGATACTCTTTGCCAAACCAAAGCGCTTTGTCCGTAGATGGCTAAAGAAAATAATGGGGCTTCCATAAGTTAGGGTTTGATAGATTTTTGATGATAGGATATACGATGTCATATAACAACCAAAAGTAACCTGTCTTAGAATGGTTAGTTAACAATGTCTCAAGACTATTGATTAGATATGCAAGGTTGAGGGTTTTTGATTGAGTTTTTATAGTTGAAACATGAATAAAACAAAAATATAGTGATGACATGAACACTGCAAATAGGTTTTAACATGCAATAAATGCTTAGGGATTTTTGAATAAATAAAATTATGGACAATTGTAGAATTTAGTAAAAAGAGATGTTTGTTTGGTGGAATAAAGTGTGTGCTTTGTTTCCCCTAGGACTATGGGTCAAGTCGATGCCCCTTTTGAGTTGGTTGATCAATGCTTGTTGATTATGGACGGAAGTGGAACCCCATAATTTAAATAAGCTCATGCCTAATCAAGAACGAGCTTTGAAACCAAGCCCTATTAGAAAGGATTACACTTATGGAAAAACCATCAACAAATAACTCAACTATGATGCAAAATAAATTGAAGCGCTTGGTGAGGAGCACTACGGTATGGCCCACCAAGAAAAAACAAACTTTACTTTATACAAACAAGAGAGATGTGCGAGTAAAACCCTAAACATCCCCTAACAAGTGACAAACCTTCCTTTCCAATTGATTGAGCTAGTTAGTTTTTGTCGTATTCTTTAGTTATCCACAAAGAGCTTTAAGAAATATGTGAAATCAACCAAGAAAGATAAATCATTATGAACACCAAAGATTTATTGAAAATATTTCACATTATGGAAAAACAATCTCAACAATTCACAATGATCTCCAAAGGAGGGAGATTTCTCTATTTATAGATTATGATGTCAACGTCTTTCCTGCTTTTGCTTGAAAAAACAAGTGACTTTTCATCCATGATATGCTTCACTATTAAGTCAAACAAAAAGTTATTTTGTTATATTACTTAAATCTCAAAATAGGTGAGACATCCCACCAGTTAGAGGTTTGATTTGACAAAAGGAGTTCCGAATTGACCTAAGGGTACAAGTTCCATCATGGAATAACCTAACATTCCTTGAAAAATTAACTTGAGTGCTTAGGAAGTCAAAAGTTCCACTTTATTTGCACAACATGGCTTGAATGAAGATTTTCACCTTTCCAATGGCTAGTATAATGTGGATGGCCTCCTTTTGCTTGGTGCAAAGATGATTCAAACCATGCTTTTAGGCTCCTTGCTTGATTTTGACTTGAAATGTCCCTTGGATTGCTTGGAGACTTAATGGCCTTCCCTTTTGCCACAACATTCCTCCAAATTGCCCGTTACATGATCCAGTGGATAGAAAGGGTGGACGACACTCCTTGTTTGGGTCCATTTGCTTGCTTTTTGTGTGGTTTAAGGCTTGAACTTTCCTGACCATGAGTTGTCCTTACTCCATGATGTGTCCTTGACTTGCTTTGACATATTGCTTACTCAACACATTTGACATGTTACCTCTTTTAACCTCATGCTTGCGCTAAAAGTAGAAGTTGCCTAATTTTGAAGGTACCTCAAAGTCACAAATGGGAAATTAAAATGTGCGTTAAGCATTCCTTGACTTGGAGCTGACTACCCTTCACTTGGATGTCACAAGAGATCTTTTCATTGCCTTGGAGGATCTGGGTCATTGCATTAGTGAGCCCAAATGCACCGCAAACTGTGAGACTTCCATGAAGAATGATGGCCATAACCAAAGGGGTGTGCATACATATGGATATGGTTGATTTGGGGAACAAAGTGTGCATTGAGATAATGGGAAAGTTAGGGGAAAAGTACAATAAATGATCACCTTTATAGGGCTACTCAACAATTGCTCCCATAAATCACTATTCGTAGTACATCCACCTCTTGACGCTCGCATATCACCGTAGGAGATAAGAATGTTGCATGATGCTTTCTTTTCCATACTATTCTTCTCTTTTCCTTACCTATCGAATGATAATTAAATCCTTTCCTTCTAGTACTAACCTTTCTCTAGTGGTTCTTGGATTATACTAGCCTCATAAGGTTTCCATAATTAATATGCTCTACCAAGTTGAGTGATGCTTTGTTTTTGGGAGAGACCATTGTGAGAGAAACCTAGGCCTTATATGTTGAGGGTTTCTCAAAAGCTTAATAGCATCGCTCCCCCATTCATACTTTTACTCATTAACCCTTTCTCTTATATCCTCTCTCTCTGTTTCTTTTCCTTCCCCCTTACCTAGGCTACATCACCACTAATCGGTCTTTGTATGTTGTCTTCTCATGTAGGGACCGACCTGAGATGGCTTCTCCTTAGATGGGACCAATCACCATCCCTCTCCTTTGCCTATTAGGGACTTTGGTCTTGGTTGTCGCTTCCTATAGACTGTAGCTATGGGATCACATCTCCAACCATTTCTCCAATGATTGCTTCCACTCATCTATTGCATTGCTTAATTCAACACTAGGATTGTCACTTTTTCTCCTTCTCTTCACTATTTGTGCTACGGAATTGTCAATTCTCACCTCTTTCATTTACCATCTCAACTAGTGTTGCCACCTCTTACTTCTTGGCTTTAGTTGTTCATCTCTATTGTTGTCCCATCTTGCACATTTGGTTTAGTTTTTTGGTCTTGGCTTTAGTAACTTTTCCACTAGTTCATCCCTACCTTTGCCGCCTCTCTTTCCTTCTCCTCTTCTCGCCTTCACTCGCTTCTCAGCCTCATTGAGATTTGCTATTGTTCTCACCTCCTTGTATGTGGCAAGCCATTTACTTTTTTGTTGTTGGCTGTGTTACCACAATCTAGTAGGCCCTAAGGAGGGAAAGCCTATGTGTCAAAGAGCTAGACTAAGTGATAACAATGGGACTATTTCCCACTGTCATTGCAACCAGTGTCCCTTGTTCTTTACAAAGTTTCACTGATGGGAGGAGAACTGATAGAAAAACAATCATCTTTAATTGATGTTCTAGTGTTTGAAGTACTAGGTGATGAGGTAGGACATCTTAATGGAAGCTCTACATGATAATATGGCACTTCAAAAGGGTTTTCAATCCCTATAAGAGACCTAGAAGAAACTTGCACGAGATATCATTGTGTAGACTCAACAACCTAAAGCTGCAATTTTCCTATTTTCTAATTAAATTTAGGACAAAATCAACAAAGAAGAAATAGTCTTTTTCACATGAATTCGACAATACAATTTCATGTAAGATTGTGATTTTTTGTTGTTTAAAATACATTTTCGAATGCATAAATGGATTCAACGCCCTTAAAAAGCCTTATGGCACTAGAAAATGCTCTAAAAAAGAACAAGGAAAAGAAAAGACATTTCTTACATAAGTTAGACAATAAAAACACCAAAAGTTGTTTTGTTAAACTATTGCTTATTGTTTAGTTATGTCTATAAAGTATTTTTTATTTATTGAAATATATAAGGAAATATGTTGATAATGATGATAATAACTATCCACTCAAACTATTTTTAATTTATTAAACATGTTTGCTTCATGACTAGATTTAACATCTATGTTGGACGAATAATTAAATTAACTACGATGAACATGTATGTACACTTCAGTAAACTTAACATCTATGTTGGAAGAATAATTAAATTAACTATGATGACCATGTATGTACAGAGGAAGGCACCACCAATCCTAAATAAACTAACCACCATGTCTACATTTCATAAAATAAATATACCAATCCATCATCCATGTTAAATACTACTTACTATCACATGGATCAGATACTTAGCTTTAATAATAAAACCCATACTTAGATGAAAACTATATAATTGGTTTACTTGAAAATAACATTTCTACCAACTCACATACAAATTGATTAAGCCTATGAGTTAAAAACATGTGGAGGAAAAGTATGTACACCTCTCTCTCTCATAAAAAAAATATATAGATCAATCAATCATGTTAAATATTAGTTATTTATAAGTTTATTTATAAATCTATCAAAAATTCTTTTTAAATTGTCTAAAATTACTTAATATTTTTTTTTAAATATAATAACATAGTATTAATTTTAAACTTTCAACTTTAATTTAAAAACATATTTAATTAATAAAATAAAATATTATTAATTTTAACTTTCAACTTTAATTTAAAACTATATTTAATTAATAAAATGATAATAATTATAATAATAAATTAGATAAAAATAAATGAATTATAATAATATTATTATTAATACATAATAATTAAAATTATATAATTTATAAAGATAATAAACTCTAATTTTAAAATAATAGAATATGTTTACTTTAATTTTGTAAAACCATGAAAACAATAAAATTTATACATTTCAATAAATTTTAGTAATCCAGTTAAATAAATAAACTACATATATCTATATTTATTTATTTGTGTTTTGTTTATTTATAATGATTAAATTCAATATAACTGATTTTTTTGAAGTAGATATTAAAATTAATTCATTATTACTCTCAAATCCACAAGTTTATGCCTTAAGAGCCCGTCCACGCTAGCATGAATTCCGCGCCGCCTTCCGCCCAAACTCACTATAACTCCCATCCCCGTAGCAATTACCCGAGCACCAAAACAAAGACTTAAGAGTCCAATTAGAGAGAGGAGGCCAGTGGAGCGCACTAAGGTGTACTTAACGGAATGACATACCCTAAGTCTGGGAGCACGATGAATACTTGCCGCATCATATTCATGATTCCATTTTCATTGGAAAAAATTCAGGTCAAAGCATTGATCGTTTCATTTATTATTAATAATGACAGTATTGAATTAATAATAATTAAATTAAATAATGATAAAAATTTAATTAGTAAGTTTTGTATTTATATATGGGGTATTTATTTGAACACTTGTCTTATAAATAACAAATTGATAAAATCTTTTGCTATGAATAAGTTTCACAAGTTTATTTGGGATAAGGAGTTAGGAAAAAAGGAAAAATACTATATTGAAGTGTTTAATCCTATTTATAGTCATTAACCAAAAGTATACATAGAGGCCAATATCTCTTGGAGAGCCAAAATTCTTGTTGCTCAGTTAAATTCTAATTATCATCATCTATGTTGTGAAAGTTATGTAGATAAGCTGGCAGCTAGCTCTTGGGATAATCTATTTAGGGAAAGATTTGTCCGAAAACTAAAACCATTTATTATAAAGCTTCACAGGAAAAACTGAATACATGATCTTTTGATTGATATCAAAAATAATTAATTACTACAAATATGAAACGCAATAAACATGTCGCTGCATCGAATTCATGATTCCATCTCAGACCAAAAAAAAAATCATATCACAGCGTTAATTGATATGTGCCCAGTAAGAGTAAAGGCATATTTTCCTCTCGAAAAAATACCTTTGAATAGGTGTAAGTAGTGACCACGCCACCACCATCCACATCAGATAATTAATTGATGTCTGCGTTGCGTGGATCCACCATCCACGTGAGATTGGAAATAAAAGCATATTTTCCTTAGGAAAAAGACTTTGAACAAGTGTAAGCGGTGCCCAGACCCCATTTTCCATATCAGATAAATAAACTGACTCACGAAATAGACCTTCTTACCCTACATCAAAGTAAGTCGATTTTCGTACTTTCTAATATACCATTTTTAGCAATAGTTGCCTAATATGCGACCCTGCATTTGTTGAAATTATAATTTCAACTGCAGTGAACAGAACAGCAGCAGCTACTTTATTCATTTGTCGTGATCCGACGTCCCACATTTTCTCCCGATCTTTTATGTCACCGCCATTACCATATTTTCACTCTTTAATTATTTTTGAGTTCCCGAAGGATGAAGATCAGATACATCACTACATCATTACTTCTCAACAACCGTATTAATGGGCAGAACGGCTGAAACAGAAAAAGAACCATTCTCGAGCCGTAGCAGCATTTACTAGCCATAGATTTCATCACCACCGACTCAAGAAATACAGCAAAAGATCAAATCTGTTAATCATGAGTAGCAGAAACTTTATCAGCAAGTTAAAGCGGTGAAGACCCTTTCCCGCACTATAAATAGAAACAGAAACAGAAGTAGAGAACTGCGAAAAATAGATTGAAAGTCCTTTTGTAACACACAACAGTGTAAAACAAGAGAGTTTTTTTTGTATTGCACAGCAGTGCTGAAATTTTTCTGAGATAGTTGTTTTGTGGAACTGAAGCGTTCATGTTGTAATCCCTCTGTCAAGAGGAAGATGCTCTTTAGCATAATATTTTGTGAAGATCCCTCTATGTGAGGAAGACTTAGTTTTATCTGTTGGTTTATTTTCATAAATAGAAGTTTCTTTCTGTGCGTTGCTGTTACACCAAAAGTTATTTTGTCAAAGATTTCCTGTTGCTGTTACACCGTAAGTCGAAAAATACTTGACGTCAAAAATCACGTTGCTGCAACACCACGAACAGCGTTGCTGCAACACCACGAACAACAACTGAAAAAAACTGTGTTGCTGCAACACCGTTTCCAGAGAACGAATTTTTCTGTTTTTCTGAGTTAAAAACAGAGTATTTTTCTGCGTCAAAGACAAAGTATTATTTTGATCAGTTTTTGATCCTGAGGCAAAGTAGAGTATTATTTTATGCTCTGTTCTTGTGTTTTTGAATTATCAGAAAACAGAGTATTACTCTCTGTTCATATTTTTATTGTTTCAGAATTTATCAAGAAAATTCTCAACAGTGGAAACAGAGGATTTTTCCACTGTATTTTGTTTGGAATAACAATAAATTCCCGACATGGTATCAGAGCTTGTCCAGGCTCTTTGAAGACATCAAAGAAGCTGAAAGAAGATTTGTTGCTGCAGCAAATTATCCAGCAAAGCGAAAACGCTGTCAAGGTATTTTTCAGATTAGTTTTTTGTGTAGTTGTTGAAAACAATTAAGTGATTTTTTTTTATAGTCAAGTATTACAAGAATGGCCAGCACCAGCGTGGGTATGTTTAATACCCAGCTCCCACAGTTCAATGGGAAAAATTATGACTACTGGGCAATAACCATGAAAGCCGTGTTTGCCTCACATGATTTATGGGAACTTGTTGAATATGGATTTGAAGAGCCAGCAAATGAAGAAGAGTTTATTGGATTAACTCAGGCAGAGAAAGAGCTGTTGAAGAGCAATAAGAAGAAGGACTCAAAAGCCCTTGTATTCTTATATCAAGCAGTGCATGAGAGTGTGTTTCCGAGGATAGCAGCAGCAAATACATCCAGAGAAGCATGGCAAACTCTCAAGACAGCCTATCAAGGCATGGAGAAAGTGAAGACAACAAAACTACAGTTGCTGAGGAAAGATTTTGAGAACCTGCGTATGAAGGAGTCAGACAATATTGACTCATTTTTCACACAAGCAATTGGTTTAGTCACACAGATAAGGTCTCATGGAGAAACTCTTGAAGAAAGGAGGATTGTGGAGAAACTATTGAGGTGCCTACCCTCAAAGTTTGATGTGATAGTCACCACCATAGAAGAGACAAAGGATCTCTCAAATTTTTCAGTTGATGAACTTCATGCATCACTGATAACACATGAGCAGAGGTTGAGTAGAAATGAAAACTCATCTCTAGAGCAAGCCTTCAAGACCCAGATGTCATTTGGAAGAGGAAGAGGTCAAGGCAGAGGAAACAAGAGAGGAAGAGGCAAAAACCAATACAGAGGCGGAAGAAACAGTACAGCAAACGTTCAAGGAAGAGGCAGCAATCCAAATCAGAACCAAGGCCATGGCAGTAGCCAGCAAAGTGGACAACATCATGCTCAAAGACAAAGGTATGAAAAATCCAATGTCCAATGTTATTATTGTAAAAAATATGGGCACTATGCAAATGAATGTAAGAAAAAACAGCATGATATGAGTAATAGATCTAGTGCAAATATCACTAGAGAAAATATCAGTCAAGATAATGTGTTGTTAGTTTGTAATATGGCTGAAACAAACAGTGAAGATATATGGTTTCTAGATTCTGGTTGCAGCAACCATATGACAGGAAACATAGCCATGTTTTCTGCTTTAGATCAGAGTGTGCAGTCACAAGTCACACTTGGGACTAATAGTAAAATTTCTGTTATGGGAAAATGAGAAGTTAAAATATTTACAAAGAAAGGTGAAAAGAAAACCATAGCAGATGTCTATTATGTTCCTGGAATGAAGTGTAATCTCTTGAGTATTGGACAGCTTGTTCAGAAGGGTTGCAATGTTTTCTTTGAGAATGATGTATGCACCATCATGGACAGATTACCCAGGAAACGTTGTATTTCTGAAGTGAAGATGACAAGGAACAGGATGTTCCCTCTCAGAATAAGGGCAGATCTGAAAAATAAAGAAGTAATTGCAGCAGTGACACAAGAGGCTCTCCAAAGCGTACCAAAGGATGAAAATTGGTTGTGGCATTTGAGATTTGGACATCTCAACTTTGGAGGTCTTAATTTGTTGAGTAGAAAAGGAATGGTAAGAGGATTACCATTGATAGAAAAGCCTGACAGCCTTTGTGAAGGTTGTATATTGGGAAAACAACACAGAGAAAGTTTTCCAACTGGGAAAAGCATAAGGGCAAAAGCACCTTTAGAAATTGTCCACTCAGATTTATGTGGACCGATGCAAGCTCCATCACTTGCAGGCAGCCAATATTTTCTAACATTTATTGATGACTTTACCAGAAAGACTTGGGTTTATTTTCTGAAGAATAAGAGTGAAGTGTTTGAAAAATTTCAAAATTTCAAAGCACTTGTAGAAAATCAAAGTGGGCTGCGTATCAAGGTTTTGAGAACTGACAGAGGAGGTGAGTATATCTCCAAAGAATTTTTACGTTTTTGCAGAGAAAATGGAATTCATAAGCAATTTACAGCAAGGTACACCCCGCAGCAAAATGGAGTTGCTGAAAGGAAAAACAAAACAATCATGGATATGGCAAGGAGCATGCTGAAGGCAAAGCATTTTCCAAATGATTATTGGGCTGAAGCTATACACTGTGCAGTGTATATTTTGAATAGATGTCCTACAAAAGCAGTGATGAACAAAGTGCCAGAAGAAGTATGGAGTAGGAGAAAGCAAGGAGTCACCCACATGAAAGTTTTTGGTTGTGTGGCTTATGCACACATTCCAGATCAGCTAAGGAAGAAATTGGACAGCAAAGGGGAGAAATGTATTTTCATTGGATACAATGAAGAATCCAAAGCTTACAGGTTATATATCCCATCCACCAAGAAGTTTTTTGTGAGCAGAGATGTTCAATTTATTGAAGAGGAAGCTTGGGATGGAAGCATAGAGAAAACAGTTAATGTTAAAAACTGTTTGTCTCATGATGATGATGATGAGGAGTTGGTTGAAACACATCCCCAAACAGCAACGCCAACAACAGAACAGCAAAAGACACCCTTGAGGAGAAATGAGAGTGCTTCTCCAAGCACACCACAAGGAAGAAATTCAAGTGCATCTACAAGCACTTGCACACCGAATGAAAGAGTTAAGAAATTCATAAATTTAAGTGATATTTATGATGAAGGAATGAATTCCCTGTTTTCTTTGTATTGTCATGTTGATGACCCTGTTCATTTCGAAGATGCAATTAAAGATAAGAAATGGATAGAAGCTATGGATGAGGAGATGAATGCCATAGAAAGAAATAAGACATGGGATTTAGTTGATCTACCAAAAGGTAAAGAAGTCATTGGAGTTAAATGGGTCTACAAGACCAAGAGTAATGCTGAAGGCAAGATATAAAGGCATAAGGCAAGACTTGTTGTCAAGGGATACAAGCAGCAATATGGGAGAGATTATGAGGAGACTTACGCACCAGTTGCAAGAATGGAAACAGTAAGAGCAGTGTTGTCCATAGCAGCACAAAACAAATGGAAAGTTTACCAAATGGACGTGAAGTCAGCATTCTTGAATGGAGTATTAATGGAAGAGGTTTACATCGAGCAACCTCTAGGCTATGAGAAGAAAGACCAAGAGCACAAAGTTTGCAGATTGAAGAAAGCTCTTTATGGGCTGAAGCAAGCACCAAGAGCATGGTACAGTAGGATAGATTCCTATCTACTGGAAAACGGATTTGAGAAGTGTGAGGGAGAACCCACTGTTTACATCAAAGAAAAGGACTGTAAAATTTTAATTGTTGTGTTATATGTTGATGATGTGATTTTTACAGGTAATGATGACTACCTCATTGAAAATTTCAAATCAGTCATGAAAGAAGAATTTGAGATGACTGACATGGGTTTGCTGAGATACTTCTTAGGAATAGAAGTAGATCAAAATAAATTGAGCAGATTTAACATGCAGGACAGCAAGGCAGCAATCACTCCCACAGTGATGGGATTAAAACTCAGCAAAGAGGACAGCAGCAAAGATTTTGACCCTAGTGTGTACAAGAGCATAGTTGGCAGCCTCATGTATTTGACTGCAGCTAGGCCAGACATAATGTATGCTGTTAGTTTAATTTCCAGATTCATGGAGAAGCCAAAAGAAACACATTGGCAGGCAGCAAAGAGAATTCTGAGGTATGTTAAAGGTACAAAAAGGTATGGCATATTTTATACTTGGTAAGTTTTGTATTTATATATGGGGTATTTATTTGAACACTTGTCTTATAAATAACAAATTGATAAAAGCTTTTGCTATGAATAAGTTTCACAAGTTTATTTGGGATAAGGAGTTAGGAAAAACGGAAAAATACTATATTGAAGTGTTTAGTCCTATTTATAGTCATTAACCAAAAGTATACATAGAGGCCAATATCTCTTGGAGAGCCAAAATTCTTGTTGCTCAGTTAAATTCTAATTATCATCAACTATGTTGTGAAAGTTATGCAGATAAGCTGGCAGCTAGCTCTTGGGATAATCTATTCAGGGAAAAATTTGTCCGAAAACTAAAACCATTTATTATAAAGCTTCACAGGGAAAACTGAATACATGATCTTTTGATTGATGTTAAAAATAATTAATTACTACAAATATGAAACGCAATAAACATGTCGCCGCATCGAATTCATGATTCCATCTCAGACCAAAAAAAAAATCATATCACAGCGTTAATTGATATGTGCCCAGTAAGAGTAAAGGCATATTTTCCTCTCGAAAAAATACCTTTGAATAGGTGTAAGTAGTGACCACGCCACCACCATCCACATCAGATAATTAATTGATGTCTGCGTTGCGTGGATCCACCATCCACGTGAGATTGGAAATAAAAGCATATTTTCCTTAGGAAAAAGACTTTGAACAAGTGTAAGTGGTGCCCAGACCCCATTTTCCATATCAGATAAATAAACTGACTCACGAAATAGACCTTCTTACCCTACATCAAAGTAAGTCGATTTTCGTACTTTCTAATATACCATTTTTAGCAATAGCTGCCACGAAATAGACCTTCTTACCCTACATCAAAGTAAGTCGATTTTCGTACTTTCTAATATACCATTTTTAGCAATGCTGCCTAATATGCGACCCTGCATTCCAAGTCAATAGACGACAACCCATAAATTCATATATTATATTAAGCTTAGTTTAATTTAAACCCGTGTAAATTTTAATTTATTTATTCAAACCTTAATCTATTAAATATAAATCGTTCCAACTCTCAGCGCATGAATTAGAGTCCAAGAGATCAGAACCCAGACGGACGGACCACAAACTCGGCTCCACATAAAAATTTCTTTCTGCCATGGCAGAACCCTACCTCCTAGCAAATCTAATGGCGGAACCGAGGTTGAAGTTCACCAGTGCTCAGTGCAAATCCCCTTTCTGCCACGGCAGAACCCTACCTCCTAGCAAATCTAATGGCGGAACCGAGGTTGAAGTTCACCAGTGCTCAGTGCAAATCCTCTTTCTGCCACGGCAGAACCCTACCTCCTAGCAAATCTAATGGCGGAACCGACGTTGAAGTTCACCGGTGCTCAGTGCAAATCCTCTTGCAAAGCACTATAGAGAGGTTTGAGTTATTCAAATAGCAGAAACAAGAATGCCCGCTTCATAAACGAACAGGGATTTGGAAAAGGAAACAGAACCCGATATCACTAGTTGTAACTTTAATCTTACTCAAACATCGCTTCGACTTACAGACGAAAAATTGAAGTCCATATAAGTATTTTAATCATACCACGTAGAAAGTTTAATGATGAACCTAAAGTTCAATAGCACTCAGAGCAAGAACAAGTCTCCTGACAGAACTCTATATAAAGGAACTATGGTACTCAATTAAAGAGAAACATGAATTTCCACTACCGAACTGTACAGAGAATGGGAAAAAGAAACAAAACCAGAGATCCATGGTTTCAGGGTAAGAAACCACTCTTAATCATCGTATCTTCCCATATCCAAAAACCCTCACATAAATACACCAATTCAAGTAAAAGAAAATGAAACTCGGATACTTCTCTAAATACATCAATAAATAGAAAATGATTCGATTAGAAGGAAATGAAAATTCAGATGCTTCCCCAAATTACATCTAGCGGCATGATAAAATATACTAAAGAATTTATGATTCTGATACTTTTCCATTCATCATGCAGTGAATCAAAGTCCTAACCTAATCTATAGAAATGGATTTTATTTTATTCAGGAACGCGTATACCTGGGTTTCTTGAATTTCAAAACATTTAACCCGGCTTTTTTTCTACTTATTGTTTGTTTGTTCAGGCCTCCTCCAAATCTCTTTGGATTCTAATGATTTAGAAAAGAATCACACAATAAACTTAAAGTCGATTTATTAATTGATTTCAGGAAAAATTCACATCATGATACCTAATATTTATCCCTGTTCCTCTATATTCACCTAACCAAAAAATTAGAGTTGTTGATTTTTTCAAGTTCAACACAAATTCCAAATCTAATGTTCATTTAACCAGAGATTTATAAGAGCCTCTGTTTTTTTGAAGTTCAACAAAAATTCTAAATCTAATAGGCAAAAGGATAATTGCAGTACCTGTTCAATAAGTCTCCGGAAGATACCTCAGAAAGATATTGTTTCAGAGCAACTGTGATCACCCGATGCTTTGCACACGAAGCTCTCCATACTGAATACTCAGCACCTATGAACAAACAAAGCACCTTAGCAATTTAAAAAATAATTACTGAATTGTTGTTCACAAATTAATCAATTATTGTTCAAAAGAAATCAAATCGACAAACGCCACAGTACCTTGAAAATCTGGCTCTGTAGTATTATTCACTCAGCGATTCGCACTTAGTGCTCTGCCCTTGAAGCTGGAATCAAGAAATTAAAAACAAACCAACAAAGAACTATTAGTGCAGAAACATCTAGAAATAATAAATGAATTACTGAAACCAAAACCGGAAAAATTAGAGATTCTAATGGTTGCTCGTGTTAATATGAAAAAATTGAAGCACGGATCTCCCTCACCTCGTCCATCCTTTTGAATGGAGATTGCTGGCTTTGTTTCACCGAAACACCTATGTTTCAGAAATGTTATCCTCTCTGTTTTGCACTGGCTCGCTCTAGGTGGTTAATTTCATAAACAAACTACATATAAAAACAACAAAGAGACAGCACAACCCCGAAAAAAAAACAAAGAGACAGCACAAACATGCAAGAAATCCGCATACTCAACGAAGAACAAACACACAGACAAAAACAAAGGGAGCGTTCCACATATTCAATCAGAACACACCACACCAGTCTACCACCGCATGGGAGGAGATCAGACAAAAGCAGAGGAAGCATAATAAACGTTTTTGAATTGGATCCTAACATATATATACACTGCTCCATCCCATCTTTTCCCTCTCGATTTTACCTTTAGACAACGGTCATGTTTTACTAATTCTGGATCTTGGAGATTAGATTCTTGAAATTTGACATGAAAAATCGATTCCAGGTCATCGTTATTGCTGCACATCGTTATTAATTTTCTAAAATAAAAGCAACCATAAAA
Organism: Pinus tabuliformis; assembly: GCA_031772625.1. NCBI lineage: Eukaryota > Viridiplantae > Streptophyta > Pinopsida > Pinales > Pinaceae > Pinus > Pinus tabuliformis. The sequence goes on from CM062819.1 coordinate 589,196,061, forward strand.
CGCTAGTTTGTTTTCCAGATTTTCGCGTTAAAGCAACTATAAAAAGCTAGTTCGTTTTCCAGATTTTCGCGTTAGTCTTAAGTCAATTATATCAATAAGAAAAAGCTAGATCATTTTCAAGATGTCTCCAGTTATTATATTAATGATAATATTAAAATCTCATCAATAATAAAAAGCTAGACCGTTTTCAAGATGTCTTGAGATATTATATTAATGATAATATTAAAATCTCATCAAAGATGTGAGTTTCAAAGTTGTGTTATAGATTTTCTTTTTTATATTTTGAAAACGTATATTAATATTCTTTATATACTCACTTTGATATTATATATTTTTTAATATAAAATAATTTTTTTTTTTTTTTTTTTAATTATTAGTAAAATTATAATATTTTTATTTATTTTTAATAGAATTTTATTTTTTATTATAGCATATTTTGAGAGATTAAATTTTTCAGAATGTAAATTTCCTTTTAGTAGAATTTGAACAAAAGTTTGCATTTCTAGAGATTTGATGCCTCTCGACTCTTCATAGATTTGGAGTAGAAATAGATCAATGTTGATTTTGAGTAAAATACTAATAAAATGTTTTAATTATAAAATTTTGTTTTTAGTTTTTTTTTCATTCTTTCTATACCAACCTAAATCTACATTAATTCTAAATCTAACCAGCATCGAGAAAGATCATATATCTTAAAGTGCAAACTTGGGGTTTACCTAAGTTATCTCTAAGGGAATTGGGGTTTTAGGTCTATATGACAAGGATTCCCTTTAGCTTTGAGACTTCATATGGTTGTGAGAGCTTTATATATCTTCTTCACCATAGGAACTTATAAAGTTTGATTAGTTGTATTCCCCTACTTGGATTGAAGGCTAGCCAAATAGTCTATGGCAATTTTGTTGACAACTACATTGTGACCATTCTAGAGGACCAATAATCAATGGAAAGCACCTTGGATTTCATCTATATTTTTAGTGAAGCTTTGATTTCCAATTTTCAGTTGACCAAAACATAATGTTATTGATTTTCCTAGATGGGTATTCTAGGATAACTTGCTAGCTAAGGCTGGTCCTCAATTGAACTAATGAAAAGCCTTAAGTTCATGTGGACTTCACTAAATACCTTGTGGTAAGTTGTAAGCAAATAACCTAGAAAATGAAAAAATGATGCTAACCTTTGTACACAACAATGAGATTTCAATATATTTTTTAAGGTTTTGGTTGATGCTCACATTTATTACTCAAAATTTTAGCTCCCTTCTCATGCATCCTATCATTAACAAGAGAAGCTCCTAGAAGCCATTGTTTGGGTTGGCATAATACAGAAGAAAGGCTTCCATTCATAAATTGGAATTGCTTTTACAATACAAGGAAGTGGGGAGTCATAGGGATACTTAGGAAAACCTAGGCCTTATGTGTCAAGTGGATCATTAGTGACATGGAAGTAAAAGGTTACTAAAGTTAGAAGGCTAGCCCATGCATTCGTATTTCTTGCGAATGTGCATCGAGAAAAAATGTTGGTCAAGTCTCATCTCTCAAACTTTACTATTAATTTTCGTAATTTAGGTTGATATTATTGGAAATTTTGTGTCTTAAATCAAATGGAAATCAAGGAAGCCAATGAGTGACCTTTATGTTGGGCAGGGACTCCTTGAGATCCAAAATATCATTTAATTTGGTGGTGTCCCTTAGTTGTCTTTGAAGGAATAGATTTAGCTGAATCTACCTAGTTCTTGGCCAATTAGAGACCTTTTCATAAGGATATTGTGTGAGCTACGAACCTTTATAATGGAAACTGCCATCTCTAGAAGACTTGGACAACTTTGAAGGTTGAATTTCAACTCTCTAGTTCCAAAAAGATCACGATCTCATCCAAAATGGATTATTACTTAAATTATAAGTTGTTAGATTAATGGCTCGGTGGAAATATTAGAAGAGGAATCAAGCTAAACCTTTCATAGAATATAAAACAACATATGGTTATCATTGGTAGCATTAGAGCTAGGCTAAACACCAAGTTAAACAAGTTGTAGAGACTTGGGTCTAAGTAATCTACATGGTAGGCTTGGATCCATTCATTGTGGAAACATTTTATTGAGCCTAAAAAGGCTATAATTTTACAATCCTTGATTCTGGGTGGCCTAGGAGTTCCACAAACCCCTTTTGTCATAAGTATGGTATTGTCAAACATTTGTTCAATTTTCTTCATATGCTAAATTAGCATTGCAGTGCATCATAAACTTGTGTGGTTTCTTCCTCCTAAGGCCTATTAATTTGAATTATTCTCTTGTTAGTGATAAAATCCCATAATCCATTGAATTTCATGTAGAATTGAAATTTGTTAGAATAGAGATTCTCTTCTTTACATGGAAAAAAACAAAATAAACATGTTTTTGTATTTTTTTCCAACCCATATTATTTATTTCACGTAGCATGATGGAGCTCTATGCAAATATGCACTTACAAATTTAGTTTCAGACCAAGAAGGTGAAGCTAGAGTTAGCACACCTACAAAAAATGATGTAAATATTAAGGTTGGATGCATGCAATATGATCTGGGAACCCATGGAACTTCATTATCTTCTTGGCTTGGACAATTTGCATAACCCTAGTGGTAAACCATGCCATAAGGTAGTTTACATACCTTGAGAGTGCAACAAGCATCAAATCAAAATCCATGAGGAACATATTCACTTGCCCTTTTGATGGAAAGTTGTCGAATATGTACTTGCCTATTTGGAAGGAAAATCAAATCAAGAAGTAGAGAAATGATAGATAGGACAATGCTAACCTATTGATCCACAATTTTGTGTGTGGAGTCCCAACCTCGATGATCATTACTTGCCTCTAAATTTGGGTCCATTGTTGTTGCTTAATTTTACATATATCTTTATTGTGTTCAATGGGCCACCATATTTGTGTTTAGTTCCTTGACTTCTTATCCCTGATTATGCGATTTTGGACTTGCTATGCCTTGAAGTTTTAGAAAATATATTTGATAAACTCCATAGTGCCTCTAGATAATAGTTTTTCTTATAACATTTACCTACATACAACCCATTTTTTTACATAAAATGCATGTACATAATATTTTTTTAAATAAAAGTTAAAAGAAAACATTTTGTTGAATTTAAGCTTCTGTGATCCATATCAAGTTTAATTTGAACTTGTCTTGACGATGAACCACACTCGTTGGTTCGAAACGCGTCGACAAAAATATTATAATGTGATTTCCGCCAAAAACTTTTCTCAGAAAACATTTTATTTAGAAAATATTATTTTTATTATTTTTTATCATTTTATTTCATACTATCCTTTAAACGTGTGATCTACATAAACAAGGATAGAGGTGAAGATCACCCACTATGTTAATAGAGGATTGTTGATTCCATTAAATGCATACTTTGGAAAATAACAATTTTATCTTTTAATTTTAGAAGCAAATTATGATCATATATAAGAGCTCCATTTTATTGCTATAAGGCATATTTATCTAGTTTGTCCATAACATGTTATTATTTGGTAAAAATGATTCCTTCACATACTATTAATATTATTGAATGTGTAATCAACATTTTATAGAGAAAAGTGGATTACATAACAAGCACAAGAATGGCTAGTTCAATAGTAAAATATCTCATATAATTACATTGGTAAAAAACTAAAACATTATCAAAACATTTGAAAATCCCCTAAAGTATATTATACACACACAACAAAGTGTCATGGACATAGACCTCTTCAAGCCAATAACATATTCCCCATAACATACTGATAATGTTTGTGGGGTTTCCCCAAAGCCACTAAAAGCAAAGACCCACAATTTAGTAACCCTAAGCCTACAAGATACCCATAATAGGAGGTTGATGGTTAAGGAACATAAATTGCATCACTCTAGCATTGGAGTTGCCACTATTGCCATCTTTGAGCAACCCATATTGTACATGCATATCGTTTACTAGCCATGAACTTTATGAAATATCTATGAGAAAAAGCATATAAGGGAATCCATAAACTAATGAATCAAAGAGCTCGATCACCACAACAACCATGAAACCATTGTCATAGTAGCTTCATGAACATACTAACAACCATGATTTAGTAACCATATTAGTGTCACAAAGTCACTCACAACATACACTCCATTTGAGAAATTCTTTGAAGGCATCTCAACTTCACTCTGCACCCAAGCACAACCACCATCTCACTTTTTCTAGACAATGACAAGTTTCATTTTCCTTGTGGGATAAATCCTAGCGAGGTTGAGGTATGGGACGCAAAGGTGAGATGAAGAGTGCAAATATCGAGCTCCCCATTTCCATCTTTATCCATTTTATTACTTACTTATGCATTTTTCGCTTAGTCACCTTCTTTATAACAAATTGTAAAAAAGGATTTTTAAAAGTTTGTCATACCAAATAAATGACTATAACTTCTAATTGTTAAAGATCAACATATTGAAGGTATACAAATTATATTTGTTTTTAAAATTAACTATTTTCTCAATATTACAAATTCAAAAAATATATATATATTGTTTTAGTTAATATATTTATATATAAACATAATCCAAAAAATAATAATTTATTAGTAAATATATTCAATAAGAGTATATCCATGCATATCCTTGTAGAAAACCATGAATGAGTAGAGGAGAGAGGGCAGAACACCTGTTAGGAATCTTGAATAGAGAAGAGGAGACCACTCTTAATCGAGGGTGAAAAAAGCTAACCATTAGCTTGGTAGAGTCACTTAATAGAGGGCGGGGCCATGGGGTGTTTCTCTTTCTTCCGAGTTGAATCTAAATAAATTGGTGGCCCAACACCTCACTCTCCAAGGTTGGGTGAGATATAAATTAGTAATGGAGTCCCATCATTATCAAAAATCCCCCTTTCATTATGTGGGGAAACATAGTTCTAAATAATGGGACCCCAACTAAAGACACTAGCTCTCCTTGGTTTGGTGATTCCCTGTTGAAATTTGGCAGCTAGGGAGAAATTCCCTCCTTTGGGAAACCCTCCTCATCCTAAGGAGACCCTACTAGCCCTTGGAAGAATTTAATTTGCAAAAGGAAAATATTATTTTTAATATGGAACCACATCATCACAAAAAGAACAAGTCGATATGGGCAAGGAAATTTGACCTCATCCACATATAAATTCACTTCATGTCACATCACTTTGAGGCATCATCACATCATCATTTCTTCTCTTGATTGGTTTGAATACTTCTAAAATTGCAGGTCCGATCTCACACGTGCAAAGGGGAGAGAGGATGTCTTTGTTTACCAATGTTGGCTTTCTGTTTGGGACTGTTTTGACCAACTTTGACTTGGTTTGACAAAATTATTGGGTTATTTGGGAGGTTGATTTGATTGTTGATTTGACCGATAGTTTCATGGCATCTTTGACTAACATTGACTGAAATTATGTGTGAGCGTTTCCACAGGTCAAACTTTGATTGAATTTGTGGGCATAATTTGTTGACTGTTTTGACCGAGTTTGACTAATTTGATGAGGTTGAATTCTTTTTTGCCTTGACCAAAGTTTCTAGAGGAATTTAACTGGTAATTATTGACTGGTTAAGGTAGAGTTGACTACTGTTGAATTTAATCAGAAATTGTAGATTTTACTTTTGGGCTCATCTTTGATTAGGTATTGGATGATTGGTTTGGATAGTCAAGGATTTGACCTTTGAATCATTGTTGATGTAATTGGATGATATATATCTCTACTTAACCAATTGATGACAATCTAATAGAAGAAGAATTTGGAAAGGGTTTTCCCCCTTGTGGGGTTTTTACTTGGTCTTTGACCAAATCTTGTATCTCTATAATTCCTGGTTGTCTTCTATTATGCATTTTGAATTATTATTCTATTTACAATTTCTTACTATCATTGGAAGATTGAAATTATTGGATAAAGTGATTTTTTTTAAAGAAGAAATTGATTAAGTGATTGTTATAGCACAAAACAATGGAAAATTAACATGGTATCAAAGTTGAGGTGAAGAGAAGCCCAAGGAGAGAAGAGAAAACACCTTTGAAGGAGCTTATTTGACTTGGTCAAGATGTCTACCTCGTACTTCAAGATTGAAGAGAAGTTGAATGACTTATCCAACTATGTTGTTTGAAGAACCAGGTTGGATGTGACTTTGGATGAGAATGATGTTTTGGAATATGTTGAAGGCAAGGTACCTGAGCCTCTTGGGATCAAATATATGCATATTATTATCGATTCATTAATAGATGATTTGATTATTTATATTTCAAAGTTGAAAAAGTCCAAGGAAATGTATGATAAGTTGGTTGGAATGTACGAAGTCAATAACTTGAGCGACATTCTTTCTTTGAAGAATAAACTCAAGGACATCAAGATGAAATAAGGTGGGCTATTTGAGGTGATTTGTAAAAATGTACTATGATACAAAATATTCGCGCACTAAAAATTTAAAACCCCTTAATTTCGCCAAAGGGCGAACATTCGCCCCTAAAATTTTCTATGGATCTAGATTTTTGTGAATTATTGTGGTTAAATATAGTCCTGAGATCAAGACGAGGAGAAAAAATGGATTCTTATGATTTATTCCAATGAATACTAAGCTCATACAACTCTCGAAGAAGTCCCCAAGTCAAGGAAATGCAAACTAGGGTTTCCCTTCTATGGCACACCTAGGGAAAGAATTTAATGGATGAAAACACAAGGGATGCTTGTAAAACCTTGAGGTCTTGTAGCTAAGACCCTAACCTTCAAGTCTATGATCTCGAAATCTACCCTTTCTCTCTCTAGAGAATTTCGGTTTATGCCCTAACCTAGCTTTCCAAGAAGAGGGGACCAAAACTTTGGAAGTAGAAAATATGGAGAAAGAGGGATGTCACGAAATGGCTTGGACTAGTGGCTTCTCCTTTAGGCTTATAGAGTCCTAGATTCTTAAAATTTTCCATAATCATCTTTAAGGAGGTCAAGAATTGATGCCCTAGCTACCAACCCTCAACAATTACTGACTCAAAATTTATGGATTTTTATGTAGGAAAAATAAAATTTTATCCACTAAGAACATTCATCACATGTCATACTATGAGTAACATGTGCAATTGCCAACCAAATTAGCTTTCAAAAAAAATATTCAACATTTACGGCACAATATAGCATTAATATAGGTGCAACTATTCTATACATTAGAAATTTTTCAAGAATAAAACTTCAAGAAAAGGCACTTAGAAGATGACAATATGATATATCCATCCACAAATCAAGAGATAGCTGCAAACAAAATTGAATTTCAGATCCAAATATCAATATGCATCCAACACATCCAATAGCTAATCTAAAGGAAAAATGTGGATTTGCGAAGAAGGACGAAATTCCCAAGTGTGATGATGATCCAATACAATTGAATTTTAATTTTATTTATATGAGACCTAGTAGGTCAAATTATTAGCCCAAGTGCCCTAACATTATAAAAATGTGCAAAATACACGCCTTGGTAACAAGCTGACCAAGTGCCTTTTTCAAATTATGAAATAATAATCCGACTATTGGCTGAATTGACGATGTCATGTTGATGTGAGGCCATTGGAGTGCCATGTTGAGTCCTCTTGGTGCCAAAGTGTGTGAGAGGGCTCCATAAATCATGAACAAGGGGACAAGCCATTAGTCTCCATTCAAGTCATCATGTGTCTCCTAATAATAGAATAGCTTGTGATGTTCCAATACTGAGGAATCTGGCGATGGTGCTTGCTCTCCAATGTCTCAAGTGATGATACAAACCTCATCTAGGCCTTGGATCAACCACCATATAATTCTAAGCCGATCGGGGCACACTTGTCCAAGTGCATCATCTCGTGAATAGTGTAGGGCAATGAGTAGATTGCTAAAGGTGTTGAGGGTGCCTATGGCATGGAATGATGCTCTAGACATGATGCGATTTCAATGGCTCTCAATGTTTCAATCGAGCATGTCAATATTATCCTCTAGTGGAATTGGACCCCACTTAAGTTTCCCAACCCATGATGAAACCACCTGCCAATTACATATAATATGCAGTGCACATGCTCACAATTTGGTGTAGTAATCCTTTGGTGCATCTAAGTGAACCAAGCTTGTTTATCAAGGACACATTGAGACTTCATAGTGGGCTTCCCTTCCAAATTTAGTGTTACTGCCCTAGTTAGGAGTGGGTAATAAACAACCGTATTTGGTTTTTCTAGTCCTTGAGGGGAAAGACAGGTCCTGAATACATCCTTTAATTAATAGGTTCCATGTGAATCATGATGAATGGACTGGGAGATAAGGGTCTCTAGGTAAATGACATGGGTTCAAGGATGGCAATGACGAGGAATGTCCACATATTTGGGTGTATAGATGTAGGAGGGAGAAATCGTGGATACCTGACTTACCCGTTACTTTGATTTTCCACATTTCTTTATTTGCTTTCTGCCTTTTCTTGATTTTTCTTTCCATTACTAGTCAGAGTTCCAGGAAATGAGATAATGTTGTGTGTGATATAAGAAATTATTAGCCCCTTAAAGTGGGGCAGTTCATCACCCACTAGAGGTTGGGATGTGCATGGGTTCCTCCATGATGTGGGAGAACTCATAGGGCCCTAGGACCCAGGGTGATAGCCATAATAAGGTTAGAGCTCATGCTCGACTTTTGCCCATGTGCTATATTAAATGTTTTGACCATATTCTGCATTTTATAATATTCTTCTTCTTTTGTTTCTTGCTTGTGGCCATGATATGCTTTTAACATTCTTTTAGTTGCATCAACCTTTGGGGAAACATTTCCAGGCCCAGCCTAGACATGTGGAGAAGGGGAGGGGGCGCGTCAGCGCCTTGTGGACCTATTACCACACAATCTAGGAGGGGTCCGAGGAGGGGTTTCGAAGGGACTACTACTAGACCAAGTGAAAACAATGGGACAATGACCCACTGTCACCTTAATCATTGTCCCATGCTCTTTACCTTTCAACGATCGGAGGAGTCTCACTATAAAGGAAATCACTTGAATAATAGGATCAATGGCAAGGTATAACGTGATTCCCAAGGCCCATTCAAAGGAGAGGGTCAATTAATGGTTTAAATGCTTAATTAAAAGCTAAAAAACTCCCTAAGAAAGCCTATGAAGGATGACCTCGGGCTTAGGAATATTCAATAATGATGAATGCCCATAATAAAAAATTTGAAAATCCCTCACTTGTGATTCATGTGTCTATACTAGGGTTCAAAGTGAGGCAAGGATGGCTTATTCAATTGAAAGATTCAATTAAAATGTGAGGTTTGGGAGAAGCTAGGGTGACTTTACATGAAAAACCCCTTGAGAAAAATACTATAAGAGACCAAGGGTTGAGAGATATACTATGGTAAAGGCTCATCCAATGATCACCTATAGTTAAGAGAAAAGGTTTTGAATGATGAACTACAAAGTGAAAACCTTCAAGAAATCCCCAAGTCAAAGCAACTTCAAGGGTTCCCACTTGGTGTGATAACTACGCCATCAATCTATTCAAAATTTCCACCATTGGAATTCTTTCAAAATTGGAGGATGCCTAGAGGAAACATAAATGAAGAAACTTGTCTAGACGGAATCCACAAATTACTTCTCCCTAAAATTTCACACCAAGCCCTAAAAAATCTCCTTATCCTTAGAGCCACAAATAAAAGAGGAAGAAAAGAGGTAAAAGAATGATATTTCATTAAGTTAATGTGATTACCAAGGATCTAGGACCATTTCCTTGCTATTGAGAAGATTAGAGTCAAAATGATCAAGATTTAGGAACTTTGCTCTTCAAGGAGGCCTAAAGAAGCAACTTCACTATCTATTGGTGTAGCGACACAGTAAATTTACACTTTTACACTTCGATGGAAATTATTATGGAGTTTCAAGAACGAAAATGCAAATTATCCCCTAGGAACATTCATTCATTCCTTTTCCAATGAACAACACATGCAAAAATCCCCAATAGTTTTAGTGATTCCACTAATTCGCATTAATTAGGGAACATTATTTCACCATAAGAAAATAATTCCATGCATTAGACATCCATTAAAACAAAAATATAACATTTTATGATTTGGGGTAGCATCAGATGTGCTCTAGCCATGGAAATTGGTGGAGAGGTTAAAGTACATGAGATCTCCAAGACCCAGACATGGTTTGGGTAGATTCTAACTAGTTTGGGAGATATTAAAATAATTAATATTTTTAATGGAGTTTCTAAGTCTAAACTTAGGAAAAATAAAATATTAATGGGTATTAATATAAAATTGGTTTAGAAGGTTCCAAAAGTCATGCATCAAGACAAATCTAATCTTATCCGTTGATTAGAGATTTAATCTCAGCCATTGAAGGACTAATGAGAAAAGTATAAGAGGAGGCTTGAGGGCCAGTTGGAGAATACACCAGATTGATCAGCCATTCATTTTGCTAGAGCGAGGTTGCTAAGAAAAAGTGAATTAGTGATCAGCAGTGAGGGGTCGTGAGTACGAGGCAGAGCGATAGGGACAATACTGGGAGACCAGCACAGAAGTAGAGAGAGCCAGAGCAACAGTCAGTCCAAGCTACGCAGAGCCCAACAGAGGTAGCACAGAGCCCAGAGAGACCGCGTCATCCATGCAAAGGGTAGAGGGAGTGACGCAGAGCTCCAAGAGGTTGCGCAGTTCCTCAGAGGGCTGACGCAGAGGGTCCTGGGGCTGGTGCAGGTTAGCAGGAGGCTGACATAGAGGCTAGAAGGGCCAGCACTGAGCTTCAGTTGTGTTGGAGAGGGTTTCATGGGAAAGGTTTTCTGAACACCTGTTTTCGAATATAGAGGTGTTACTGCCGTGTATTTTTCTCTGTTAGGTGAGTCGGTTTATGCACCTTGTTGTACTTTGATAAACTGCATAATAATATAGCCTTATGGATAGCTGCAACGGTTTTCTCACATTGGGTTTTTTTGGGGACATTGGTCCAAAAATAATGGTGTCACTTGTGTGCTTGTTTTCATATAGTTGATGATCTGTAGATGTTGATACTGTACTTGTGTTTATTTTCAATATTTACATGGTAAATAACTTGTTAAATAATTAAACAGGTAGGAAGAAATAAACCAGATAGTACAGGAAGAATCTCTAACGGGTTAAACTTAGAAATTCCAACAAAATTATTTTGTACTTACAAGACAAAGAAGAATATATCTATTCACAATCTTGCCAAAGAGAATCTCCAAGAGATATAGCAAACACTTTTCGCACATCAAAATGCATTTAATCATCCAAATTCGTTCCATAATTGTAGGTCTGAATTCTTTAGAGAGAGATATCCCAAATCCAGGTGATGATGAATGATAGAGAATTCCTCTCTTATATTTATACAATCCTCTAATGGATTTGAATGGCCTAATTCAGCGTAATGATGCCCCTAAAATAAAATAATGTGCAAAGTAACAATATTTTTGGTGACAAGCCCACCAAATAACTCCACAAGAAGAATTGTTACTGCTGAAACTAGCAAAGGTCCAAGGAGGGGATCTTATAGGGCAACCACTAGGTTAAGGGGCAACAATGTAGTGATGGCCCACTGTCACATCTATTGAAATTTATAAGTCTAACCCATTAGAAACCTTTCATGTACTTTCTGATTTATTCCTACCTACTTGTTTCGTTAATTAACAAGTTATTTACATGTAAATACTGGAAATAAATACAAGTACATACTCAAAAAATTATAGTTCATCAACTGAAGGAAACAAAACAAGCACATAAGTCACACCGTTGTTTTTGGACTAATGCCCCTAGAAAAACCCAATGCGGGAAAATTGGTGTAGCTATCTGAGGGTTTGATTTATTAAGCAGTTTTAGAATACAATCTGGGTGCCAAATTCGGCTCACCCAATAGAGAAAATCTCGATAGTTGTACCTCTCTACTCGGAAGCAGATATTCCAGCTGAAACCCCGCATAAGCACTCTGATAGCTCCACAGCTCCAATCTGCCCCACGAAACCCCGACGTCAGCCTCTAGGGATTGGTTCAGCCTCTCTCTGGCCCAGCATTAACCCAGCATCACTCTGGCTTGGCCTGCGTCAGCCTCTAGACTGCATTAGTCCTCTAGCCCTCTGAGGCACTGCACAGATCTTGGCTGGCTCTGCATGAGCCCTGGATAGCTATGCGTGAAGACTTGGCTACTTCTTTGTCCCTCTCTCCGGCAATTGCATTGATCCTGCAGTGATATCTCTTCCTCTCTACTTCTGTATTCACTGCCCCTCAGCTGCAACTCTGATCACTCTCTCAACTTTCTCAAAAAACCCAGCGCCAGAAAGTTGAAATCTTGATCTCTTGGTGTGTTCTCCAAGTGACCCTCAAGCCTCCTCTTATAATTTTCTCGTTGATAAATCAATGACCGAGATTAAGTCTCTAATCAACGACTAAGATTAGAGCTGGCTTGATCCATGATTTTTGGATCATTCTAACACAGTTTTATATTAATTCACATTAATATTTTATTTTCCCTAAGTTTAGACTTAGGGACTCCATTAAAAATATTAATTATTTTAATATCTCCCAAACTACTTAGAATCAGCTCAAACCATTTCTGAGTATTGGAGATCTCATGTGCCTTAGCCTCTCTACCAATTTGCGTGGCTAGAGAACATACGATGCTACCCAAAATCAACACTCCCTCTTAGCGAGGACTGTGCTCTAGCAATACTCCTCACTAAGTATCACCCTGGTCATTCGGCATCCGTCCTTGTGCTGATGCTAGGCTTGTTGCCCATCATCTGCACTGCTGTATCCTACACTACTACCCATAGCCCTACCACTGCCAGTGCTGCATCTATACTGCAACTCCCTCTGCATCTGTGTTGCTGCCCATGGCCCTGCCACTACTGCATTTGCACTGCAACCCCTCTCATCATGTTGCATCGTGCTACCCATAGCACTACCACTGCTAACTATTGCATTGCAACACAGTTACTAAGAAGTAAGTAGCTGATCTCCCAACTCTGACATCTTTGTCAGGCTAGAGACACCCTCAATGCTGAAACTCCATCTTTTGCTAACAAGTGCTCCCTCTCTGACCTTTGTGCTATTGTAACTATTCCATGCATCTCGCACCATTGCACACCTCTCTGTGCCATCTTGCACTGGTGCAACACTCTTGTGCTTCTCGCACTGCTGCCTCACGCTGTCCTGGGAATCCTCCACTCTAGCTCCCTCTGTCGCTCCATCCACATCCTTCTCTACTGACATCCACTAGTATACTACTCCTCTTCGGAGCTCCCATATCAAGGTCTAATCCAAGAGGTTGGATACCTCGAGGATCCTGCCCCTCATCACCTATAGTCTGTTTGACTACAGCTTGATGTCTCCCCACTTCTGCTCAAGTGGTGTGTGAACACTCATAGCACAGTCATCGTCTATCTCCACTTCCTTCTTTGCACTTTCTGGAGCAGCCTTGGTCTCGGAGGCCTCTCCCTTGCTCTTCTTTCCTGGACACTGGGTCGCAAAATGACCCAACTCCCCATAGTGGAAGCATTTGACCTTGGAGAGGTCCTTCTTCTTCAGTTTCTCCTACTTTCCCTTAGATGCTAGTGCAGCATCCACCTCCTCCTCCTTCTTGATTCTGATGCCCTTGCCGCTGCTTCCCACCTTGCTCAACCTTCTGATCTCTTCTTGGCAAAGAGCCACCCACATTTCCTTCCAATCTGGAAGGGTTGTCCTACCCAGTATGCTCTGGACAAACACCTGCTAGTCTTCTGAGACTGCGTTCAGGGTTGTTCTCACCATTAATTCTTGATCAGGCATGGCTCCTATGGAAGTCAGCTGATCCGAGATCTCCTTCAATCGACCAAAGAAGGGGTCAATCTGTTCTCCCTTCTGCATCTGGTATGATCGCAACTGATTTTCTAGTAACATCCTTCTCTGCACAGAAGTATGTTGGTACAATTTCTTTAGGGCCTCGCACATCTCATTTGCCCTATCATTTTCGACAACATGTGGTACTACATGGTCCTTGACCCCATCAAGAATGATGCTCTTGGCCCTCACCATTGCCTCCTTGTACTTGTCATTATCAGCTAGGTCAAATGGGATAGCCATCGTCCTCAAGGTGAAGTGCTTGACACGATTCCTGTCTAGAACAGATAGGATTCTAGCCTTCCAAACTACGAAGTTTGAGGCTTCATCCAGTCTATCCTAGTCTCTTACCCTATTCACTACCAGTTCATTGCTCCTCTACTTCCCTCCTGGAAGTTCTTGGTATGATTGCCTCTAAGCCTTGATTTCCCTCCTGGAAACCCTTCTGCCAATGTCGAGATGCCCCCACTTTGATCCTTAGTGCCGCTGCACCGCTGATCCAGATTTTTTGGTTAGAAACCCTTGGTAGCAACTCCCTCCTCCTTGGTCTTTCCCTATTAGGTATTTTTCTAACTATAATACCCCACCAACTCCACTCTGCTACTTACCCACAACCTTCTAAACCCTAGAAAACTAAAGGTTAGAGCTCCTAGGCTCTGCGTAATCCCGATATCGATAAATCAACCTCCTCAGCCAACTACATCAACCCTCCTAGCATCTTTGTGTCTCTACATGAGCTTTCCTTTGCCTCCCTCAGCCTCTGCGTTGCCTCTTCTTGGCTCAATCTTGATGACCCAGCCACTACGTCACCCCTTCCTTGCTGCTACTCTGCTAGGAGCAACTTCTGTCACTTGGGACAACTATTTTCTTTTGTTGTTGCTCTGCTCGGCTGATGTCCTTAGTTCTCCTATGATTTGCAACCACCCTCTAATACCATGTTGGAATTTCTAAGTCTAATCGATTAGAAACCCTTCATGTACTCTCTGATTTAGTCTGACCTACTTGTTCCATTAATTAACAAGTTATTTACCATGTAAATACTGGAAATAAATACAAGTACATGCTCAACACATTACAGATCATCAATTGAAGGAAACCAAACAAGCACATAGGTGACATTGTTGTTTTTGGACTAACGTCCCCGGAAAAACCTAATGCGGGAAAACAGGTGCAACTATCTGAGGGTTTGATTTATTAAGAAGTCTCACAATACAACCTCGGTGCAAAATCTGGCTCACCCAATAGAGAAAATCTCGGCAGTAGTACCTCTCTACTCGGAAGTAGATATTTTGGCTGAAACCCTAGATAAACACTATGGAAGCTCCACAACTCCAATTTTCCCCACAAAACCCAGCGTTAGCCTCTAGGGATTGGGTCAGCCTCTGTCTGGCCCAGCATTAGCCCAACGTCACTTTGACTTGGCCTGTGTTAGCCTCTGGAGGCACCGTGTTAGTCCTCTAGCCTTCTACGTCACCCATGCTAGCCCTTTGAGGCATTGCGTAGCTCCATGCTGCCTCTGCGTGAGCCCTGGATGGATCTGTGTGAACCCTTTGCTACTTCTGCGTCCCCCTCTCCAGCCACTGCACTAATCCTTCCGGTGCTATTTCTGCCTCTCTACTTCTTTATTCACTGCCCCTCAACTGCGACTCTAATCACTCTCTCAACTCTCTCAGCAAACCCAACCCCAGAAAGTCGAAATCTTGATCTCTCGGTGTGGTTTCCAAGTGACCCTCAAGCCTCCTCTTATACTTTTCTCATTGACAAATCAATGGCCGAGATTAAGTCTCTAATCAATGGCTAAAATTAGATCTGGCTTGATCCATGACATTGGACCATTTTAACACAGTTTTATATTAATTTACATTAATATTTTATTTTCCCTAAGTTTAGATTTAGGGACTCCATTAAAAATATTAATTATTTTAATATCTCCCAAACTACTTGGAATCTGCCCAAACCATTTCTGGGTATTGGAGATCTCATGTGCCTTAGCCTCTCCACCAATTCTTGTGGTTAGAGCACATACGATGCTACCCCAAATCAACAACATCTGCTAAGGCCCCCTGCTCTTTATGTACTTTCACCAATGTGACGAGACCTAATATGAGAGCAATCATAAGAATAGATGGATCAATCATAGGATATGGGGTGATTCCTAAAGTCTATTCACAAGGGAGGCTCAGATAATGGGCTTTCTTGTTGTGAAAGCAAGATAAATGGCTCCCTTAAAAGGGCTATGAGGATTCTTAGACCTAGGTTTGGAGAGTATACCTTAACAAGAGGTACCCTAGACCAGATAATCCTAAAGGAGAAATGGCTTCTATGTAATCCTTGTGGAATACAAGTCATAAAATTGTGGGACCACAAAGAACCCAAGTGGACCCAAACTAGGTCAAGGGTGTGGAGTTGATGAACAATAGAGGGACTTGACCAGGTTTCAGAGGAGAAGAGGATCAAAGGAATAATTTTCTTTTGGAATTCAAAATGATCCAAATGAGAACACTAACCCAAAGAAACATAGGGAAAGGAATGATCTTTGAGCTAGGGTTCACGATATCTCGGGATTCCATTGTCAGATTGAGCTCAAATTTGAAGGACCCCTTGAGAAAACCCCAGCGCAGTTTTGGACCAAATGTCAAGGGTTTTGGATGCCTACAAAAAATTTCGCTTGATGCCCTAGGAGATCTTATAGGGTTAGGCCTAGAATTGGAAAAGATGAAGATAAGGGAGTTATTTTGACCACCAAAGGGACGTGAGTATCAATGCCTTGCTTCTTGGGCTTAATGGAGTCAAGATACACCTAGATCAAGAATTTTCATATGCTAAGGAGCCCTACATGACTTTCATTATCCTTTCAAGGTGTAGCAACAAGGTTATTTAGGGATTTATACTTCGAAATGCAAAGGTGATGAAGTTTCAAGGCTTGTTAACCTTATAAGGTGCCTCTAAGAATATTCACCCTCTCCCTCAAAGGGAAACACATGCAATATATCATTTACTCAAGGCTTAAATAAGAATTTCGCATTATTTTGGCCCATACAAGAACAATGATAAAAAGGCCATGCATTTTAACAAGATAACAAGAGTAGCATTAAATTTCACTTACAAGAGAGACAAAGAGTATATCCATTCATCAAATTCGCATAGCAAGAAGCTCCAAAGACAATAGCAAAAATCCAAACATCATTGTGCATGATATCACTTTGTTTGCCATAAAAATCAACAAGAAATAAAATTTCAATTCTAAATGCACCTAACCTAGTAGGATAAAAGAATATGATATTAGTTCTAAAAATCAACATGCAAGTCCTCCTACTCTAACATTCATATTACATTATGCAAGTGCTAAGTGTAATCATATATCCAATGCAACCAACATGTCAATTGATCGGTATAAGAACACATGCTTCTATGATTATTCACGCAACACAACCAAAAGTAAAAATGAGAAGAATCATATGTGGGATTATGAGGGTGGGGGGTGAGAAAATAAGAGACCCATCGGTCATGGAAAGGAACCTTGGGGGAGGGAAACCAACTGACAAGATTGAATTTTCTCCTCTAACCAAAAGATGGAAATATCAATAATCAAATACATGAACATTTCATGAAGGACAATCTTAGGCCTATCATCCTCAGGGTAAGAAGGAGTGTGTGGCTCATGCACATTTAAGATGTTATTATCTTGGTTATTGGGAAAACAAGCGGTGGAACTATTATTATACCTAGGGAAAAACCATGATTCTCCATCTTTCATAGGGGAAATCAACTCTTATTCAAAACCAGGGAAGTGAACCTCATCACAAATATCCATTTTTGGGTCAGGAACATAACAAGGGGGGCAGCCCAAACATGAAGAAAAACCCTTTATGGATGGTATGGCCAAAGGAAGTATCTTCCTTAATCCCTTTTGTACAAGGGCTATTGGAATTATTCACAATGGTGGAAAGCTCCTCTTTAACTGGGTTTTTTTCATCTTGAAACATAAAGAAGAGACAGTTCCAATCATAAGGAAGGGCTTCATAAGGACCAATATTGTCAATCAAAAAGGGTAGAATATTTTTCTTATTTCTTGGGTTCATTCTTGTGGACTTGAGGTATTATGGGGTCTTAATTTTTATTATAATCATACCCAATTCACCAATCAGTAACCCAAAAATCACCTATAGATTCTTCATCCATTTAATGATCATGATCTTCATCTGAATCATCCCATTCTTTAATATTTATTTCACGCTGGCTAAGCTGCAAATCTTTCTCTTCCTAGTAGGCAGGGAGGTTTGAGATTCCCATATTCATCTTTGTGGGAGATGTTTTCAAGGTCATCATTGTTAATTTCCAAATTTTCAATTGACAACTCCTCTGCATCTTCCTTTCTCTCTTGGTAAACTTGATCATCCAAATATTCTATGATTTCATTGGGCAAGGTGCCATGCGTTTCTTTGATTGCATGACAAAATGATTTGAATGCACTCGTGTAATAGACAAGCTCACAGAATAGATAATTTGAAAATTTCCATGATCACTGTAAATTAGGCAAATGGAGGGTTCTTCAACCCGAATGGAAGAGATGTAGGGTAATCATTCGCTTTCAGTTCCAGGTAGCATTGTCATAATGTTCAATATCCTAGCTCTCCATTTCTTGTGCAAGTGACTTCGTTCCAACGTTCGCCTACAACATCCAGTTCCAAGGTTCCAAGTGGCCTTGTCATAATATCCTTGATGTCCTTTTCTTGAGCAATTGACTTCATACATTCGAAATAAATTATTAACATACTAAATACTAGAGATTATACACTATAGTTCCATATTCAATGATCAATGTTATGGGTTAGAAGAGTAGTGGTTGTTGCTTAGGATGTGATGTTCGTTATTTCCATAATCTATTAAGGTGAATATGCTTTGCCTAAATTGTGCTAGTTGGAGTCTTACGTTCACTGTTCGAATCAATAAAATAAAGGGAATCAATGGGACTAGAGCTTCACATGGGGCGGAGCTTAACAGACCAGTCATAATAAGATACCCTTCTTGTAGCAAAGTACATGTCTTCTAGGTAACAGTACCATTCTTTCATAAGTAGTAAGTTGAACCTAATTATATAGAGTAGTAAAGTCATAGTAGAGCTTTCTCCATATTACAGAGATCAAAAGCTTCTAAATAGCTAGGATAGTGTAACCAATTTAGTACCAGCTTCAATAAGAGTGAATAGAAATTTTAAACACACTTTATTTTTACTAGTAGATATCAATAACATAAAACCACTACTAATATAGGCCATAACTGTAACTGTCACCCACTGCACTCATTCAAGCTCCTGATTAGTCGTAAGAGCTTATACGTGTTGCTTGCTCATTGATTAGTACAAGTTGTCTTTCCAAGTGGATACGATTTCCATTGTCATAACATAAATATTTTCACTAATCTCTATGGTAGTCAGTTTTTGGTATTGCCTAATAATGATATGTTTTGAAGTTTTCTTGCCAGAATCTTAGGAAACAATTTTTTGTCAAATTGTAATTATTTGTTGTTTAAACTTTAAAATGTATTTTTCTATGTGTAAATGGATTTAGTGCCATGAAAAACCCTTGGAGCACTCTAGTTTTGCTGAGTTCGCAGCTCAAATTTGTGATTCCAACCAATCCTTGCTGAATTTTGGGTAAATTTGACCACAAAATATGCCCGAAAAAAGTCCAAATGTAAAACAATTAGTCTATGGCTTAGTTTATTGTACACTATAGTTTAAATTATTTAGAAAGTATAAGCATTGTACCTCAATCAAAGCAAATATTTCTTGTGTATTAGTTTCTCCACATTTTCCAAAGTTTTTCCAAATTTATAGTTGTAGAAAGAGTGATAATGATTAGGTTTATTTTGTAATTCCTCTTTGAAATCAATAATAGTGAAACTTAGATTCAATAGAAGCTTGCTGGCACTCAAAATTATTGTTTGTGTGAAACAATAAAGTCTTTTAATAACAACAACAACATTCAAAATCATAATTGATTCATGTTCATGTGAATTTGAGAAGCTTGGGTACATTTTGGGGTAGTAGATTGACGGAGGACAAAGAATAAGATTGTAGTGTGATCGCCATACTTTGGCAAAGAAACAATTTGGGGTATTTGATTTTCTATTTTCCTACAAAATAAAATTTGGATTCTTGAGCTAGGATAGAGGCCATATATTGCTATTTTCTTCAAAGTTAGTACAATGTAAGGTAAAATTTGAAGTGCAGGATGTAAGCCAACATTCATATTGTTTGTAATGGGCATATTACTATAGAAATCTTGTTTCCTTGGTTGTGGAAATCAAACCTGCGTTATTTGAAGAATTTCAACCCGCATTCCGGTTATCAGTTTTCCTTATCACTCCATGCATTTAGTTTTAAATCCGAGCATGATAAAAATTCTAAAATCTAGAAATGACAATATTTTTTGAAAACAAAAATTTAAAGATTTCACAACTGCTGAAATTGCAGAAATGAAACACAACAAAATTATGACAGCCACACACAAAAAATAACACATTGATTTTTGGTCAATGTGAACCTGGAAAAACCACCCTACAACTCTTGGGGAAATCCATTTTGAGAGCTCTTCTTTATTTCTGAAAATTCTTTTACAGAGAAACTGAAATACAAAGTTAAAATTCTGGCAACCACAAATTACAACTTATCTTGATTTCCATGCTTGAACTTCACCTCGAAAATTGTGCCAATCAACAAACTGCCAAAATATAAGTTTTGCTAGCAATAAAACAACATTAAATGTTGTATGACCTGCCTTGAAATCGTGCTAGGAACCGACTGTATGGATTGTACGAACCATATGAATTTCAGTAGTACGACTCCCTCAAAAATCGTGCCCAAAACCTATCTCAAAATTTGTGCCCTTGCTGCTGTCCCACTTTCTCCATTTCTGTGCCTTTCTCCTGTTGTATGGTTTTTCCTTGGGATGCATGCCAATAAATGTTGCTGCCTAGATTTTCTAAAATGTCTTCTTGCTACTCTCCTTCACTTCCACATTGCTAAAAAAATTTCTCCTTGCTCCCTCTTCTCTTTCTCTCAAATGCTCATGAAAGAATGAATTGATTTTTTCCTTCTCTTCTCCTTTTACTCTCTAAATGACCTTTTGAGTTACTCTAAGATCTAATGGCTGAGATTCATTTAGATATAGGGATGAGAATAAATGTGCATTTAATTCTCACTTTCTATTTTTTAACTCATCCACTTAAATAAAGACCCACTTAGCCTTTTATTACCATAGTCACTTTTTCACTTTATAATTCTTCATTGACTTTAATAAAGTCACCTTTAAATTAGAATGTAGCTTTACCACATATAAAGTCACTTTTAAATTAAATTGACTTTACCACTTATAAAGTCACTTTAGGAGAAAAGTACACATAAATTTGGACACTTTTCCCTACGCCAAATATCAAAGCCTTAGGGAACCACTTGTCCTCTGGTACCCAAATTTTAACACTTCCTCTTACCGAGGAAAGAGTTCCTCACCACTCCCATCTTGTCTCTGAAGTAGACATGCTTGCCCCATGGTAAGGCTTTGGCGAAGATGTCCGCAACCTGATCATTTGTAGAAATCTACTCAAGCTTGACAGCTCCCTTTTGGACATGGTCTCTAATGAAGTGATACTTGATCTCAATATGCTTTGACCTGTAATGAAAAATTGGATTCTCCATTAATTTTATGCAACTCTGATTATCATAGTAAATTACTGAAGGTCTCAATGCCTGACCAAATAGACCAAACAACATCTTGCGAAGCCATATGGCCTCCCAACTAGCCAAACTATTAGCCATATACTCTGCCTCAGCTGAGTTCAATGCAACTGACTGTTTTTTCCAGTTGATCCATGACACAACTACTGAACCCAACCCAAAACAATAGCTAGAGTTACTCTTCTTATCTGAAGCACAACCTACCCAATTTGAATTCATGTACCTTGCCATCCTCACTCCATCACCCTGTCTATAATCCAAACCAAAATCCACAATCCCCTGCAAGTAATGAAGAATGTGTTTTGCAGCCACCCAATGCACTCTCTTGGGCTCACACATGAACTGACTGATAGTGTTAATTGCAAAACATATATCTGGTCGAGTGTTGACCAAATACATGAATTTACCAATCAATTGTCTGAATAGAGTAGGATCCACCAACTCGGAATTAGACACATGAAGCTTCTTCCAATTAGTGATCATAGGTGTAGACATGGGTTTGCCGTCCTCCATGTGAAATCTACTAAGAATATCGACAATGTACTTCCCTTGTCCCAGGAAGAAATTCCCCTCCTCCTGCCACACCTCCAACCCCAAAAATAATGCATCAAGCCAATATCTTTGATCTCAAACTCTGAAACAAGATCTCTCTTGTAGCCCTCAATGAGTCTCTCTGCACCAGTGATGATCAAGTCACCAACATACAACACCAGAATGAGAGGCTCCTCACCCACCACAATGAAGTATAGGTTCGTATCAGCCTCACTCTTTATGAAACCCAACTGCTGCAAGTCTGTATCAATCCTCGAGTACTAAGCTCTAGGAGCTTGCTTCAGGCCATAGAGTGCCTTTCTCAATATTCATCCATGGGACTCCTTCCCATGCACCTCAAAGATGTATGATTGCTCAATATTAACCTCCTCCTGAATGAAGCCATTAAGAAATGCAATATTCACATCCATCTGTGGATCTTCCAACTCTCTCTGATGTAATTGATATAATGGAGCGAATAGATGTATATAAAGCTACGGGAGATAAGGTCTCCTCATAGTCAACTCCCTCTACCTGTGAGAACCCTCTCGCCACAAATCGAGCCTTGAACTTCTTGATGCTGCCATCTGCAGCGTGATTTATCTTGTAGAGCCATCTGGAAGTAACAACTAATTTACCTTCAGGCCTCGACACTACCTCCCAAACATCGTTCTTCATAATAGAAGAATACTCCTCCATCATGGCCTCTCTCCAAACTTGTTGGATGGCTGCCTCCTCATAACTAGAAGGCTCGGAGTCAACAATGCTTGTTACCAATCGCATGTAACTACATAACCGCTCAGGTGGTTTACTCTCTCTAACCTGTCTCTTTGGCCTAGCAATTGTTGTGGCCTCGTGCAAGGTATCTTGAAGCCACTTTGGATTCCTCTTCCCTGAGCATACTTCTCCCACCAGAGTGAAAGAATCCTCATCATCATCAGAAGCCTGAACTCCTGAAGGCATGCCAACTGACCTCATGCCTGAATCTGTGCCTATAGATGCTAAAGCACTGTGCAAACTCTCCATTAGTGGACTACCCTGTGAACTTCTCCGCGGACTACCCTGCATGCTACCCAAAGAACCACCCACCTGACTCTAAGAGCCACTGCTCACTGATGGACCTCACACTGTAATCTCTGTCCTTCTTCTCCGCAACCCCATTCTACGGGGGGTTGTAAGGAACTATGAACTCCCTTCTAATGCTTGCCTCAGCACAAAAATCAACACACTAACCAAGGGTATACTCCCCTCCATTGTCCGACTAGAGGACCTTGATTTTACTACTTGTTTGGGTCTCCACAAGAGCTTTGAACTCTTGAAACTGCTTGAAGACCTCACTCTTGGTCTTCAAGAAACAAATCCAAGTCTTCCTGGAGCAGTCATCAATGAATAAAACATAGTACTCATAGCCACTCAAGGACACATGAGACATCCAACCACTCACATTGGTATGAATCAAATCAAGGATCCCGGTTGGTCTGCTGTCAGTGACGGGAAAATGGGATCTAGAAAGCTTCCCCATAACACATCCTCTGCATACATCAATGTGATCAGAACTAAAAACTAGCACACCAGTGATGATCTCCCGCAATGTACTCAAGGCCCCATGATACATGCGCCCCATCCTGCGGTGCCAAATCTCACACAACTCTGAATTGTTAGATCTGTTGTTGGTCCTGTCTCGGGTGCTTCTACTTAATGCCATCAGGGGTTGGAATGAGAACTTGTACACCTTCTCATGGCATGCACCAATCACTCTAGTTCCCCTAGGATATATAAGCACCTACCCTCTCCTGAACAACACATCATACCCTCTGTCCTCAAGTGCTGAGATGGATATCAGGTTCTTCTTCATTCCAGGCACATATAGAACATCTGACACTTTCAAGGGAGGTTTGGGTCCCCTATCAAATGTCATTGTCCCCACATCGACTTCTCATCACCAAGTACTACCTCCATATCAGTATCATCCTCTAAAAGCTCTGAGAAGTACTCTCTAACTCCTATCATGTGGTGGGAAGCGCCACTGTCAACATACCAAATGCTAGAAGATGCTCTGCTAGTAGTGGAGAGTGCACACTCCCTTTGAACTTGTATGGTAGGTGATCCTACATGAGTGGCCTCACAAGCTATGAACCCAAACTCTTGATCAAAGCTCTCTGAGAAGCTCTCTATCTTTGGAGAAGCTGCCATGGGTTTGTCTCTCCTTTTCATGTTATTCTTCTCTGGACACACAACATCATAGTGTCCCAACTTTTGACAATTTCAACATTTGACTTTGGAATAGTCCTTCTCCTTGTTTTGCTGCTTGCCTTTACCTTTACCTTTGCCTCCACTATTGGAAGCTTGCTTTTTTGCTCTGCCCCTTCTTGCCTCTTGCTAACAGTGCCACATTGTCATTCTCCTCCACCTGTTTGGCTACCCCAAGATGGTTCTTTCTAATCTCATTCTGAATGCAATCATCCAACAATCTCTCCCAACCGGGAAGGTTTTCCTGTGCAACAATGCCATCCACAAAATTCTCCCAAGTCTTGGGAAGACTATTCAAAGCAATCTTCACCAACTCAGTGGGTGCAATGATCTCAGCTACAGCTACCAACTCATCTCTCACTGAAGTGATCTTTGTGAGGTATGTTGTAGCACTGTCAGTCTTAGCCATTTTAATGGCCTTCAATTTCTTATTTAGGACCATTTTTCTATTTTCATTTGAGCTCTGGTAAAGACTGGTCAAGGCTGTCCACATCTCATGTGCATAAGTCTTTCCTCTCACGTGACGAATGACATGATCTTTGACTCCTTCCAAAATCAATCTTTTTCCCTTAGCATTCATTTTGTTAAACTCTGCCAACTATACAGGGTCAGCAGGTACTGCTAGTGGGTTCTATGTGGTATTTACCATAATGCCCTTGACTTCTGCTTCCTCAAAGTTGCTTTGGATTCCCTCCTTCCATGCACTGTAGTTGTTCTGCCCATCCAACCTATCTTCAACTCTCAAACCCAAAGACATGTTTCACTATCCTACCAAATTGAAATTTTCAAATCTATGGTAAAGGTTTTTGTTTTCTGTGTAAAAAACAACTTGCTGTAAATTTCACTTTGTTGTCCCAAACTGCACCTTTCAGCCAACCAAGCTCTGATACCATGAACAATTTCAACCTCCACTCCAATTATCAGTTTTACTTATCACTCCATGCATTTAGTTTTAAATCCAAGCATGATAAAAATTCTAAAATCTGGATGACTATTTTCTGAAAACACAAATTTAGAGATTTCACAACTACTGAAATTGCAAAAATAAAACACAAAAAAATTATGACAACCACACACATAAAATAACACAGTGATTTTTGGTCAATGTGACCCTGGAAAAACCCCCCTACAACTCTTGGGGAAAACTAGTTTGAGATCTCTTCTTTATTTCTAAAAATTCTTTTACAGAGAAACTAAAATGCACAGTAAAAATTCCAGCAACTGAAAATTACAACTTATCTCGATTTCCATGCTTGAACTCTGCCTCGAAAATCATGTCAATTAGCAAACTACGAAAACAGAATTTTTTTCCAGCAATAAAACATCATTAAATGCTATACAGCATGCCTAGAAAATCGTGCTCGAAAACATGTTGTACAAACTGTATGGATTTCAAAAGTACGACTGGTATGGATTTCAGCAGTACAACTGCCTCAAAAATCTTGCTCAGAACCTGCTATACAGACTGTACGGATTTTAACAGTATGACTGCCTCAAAAATCTTGCCCAAACCCTCCCTAGAAATTCATGCCCTTGCTTCTGTCCCTCTTCCTCAATTTCCGTGCCTTTCTCCTGCTATACAATTTTGCCTTGGGATGCATGCCAATAAATGCTACAGCCCAGATTTGCTAAAATGACTTCTTGCTGCTCTCCTTCACTTCTTCACTGCTCAGAAATTTTCTCATTGCTCTCTATCCTCTTTCTCTCAAATGCTCATGAAAGAATGAATTGATATTTTTTCCTTCTCTTCTGCTTTTACTCTCTAAATGACCTTTTGGGTTACCCTAAGATCTAATGGCTGAGATTCATTTAGATCTAGGGATGAGAATAAATGTGCATTTAATTCTCACTTTCTATTTTTTAACTCACCCACTTAGCCTTTTATTTCCATAGTCACTTTTTCACTTTCTAATTCTTTGATGACTTTAATAAAGTCACCTTTAAATTAGAATGTAACAACCACTTATAAAGTCACTTTTAAATTAAATTGAATTTACCACTTATAAAGTCACATTAGGAGAAAAGTACAGATAAATTTGGACACTTTTCCCTAGGCTAAAGATCAAAGCCTTAGGGAACCACTTGTCCTCTGGAACCCAAATTTTAACATTATTTCCTTTAAAGAAGGCCTATTTCGTTGTTTATAAGAATCAAACTCACGAGTGTGTTGTTGAAAGCCATGCGATCTAGTAGTTAGGATATTAGGGCATGGGGTAGGGTCCTTTGTGTTGTCATATAAAATTGGAGATCCTTTTATGTGGCTTAGATGGTGGGGCCTAACGACAACTCACACCAATTCAATACTTTTTCTGATAAAGAAAATATGCCTTTACCGCTTTGTTCTAGGGTGGATGGTGGATCAATGAGACAAGGATATTGTCAACACTTGGACATGAATTTTTACTGTTTCTTTTTTGAAATAGCAAATAAACTCATTAATATGATGCAACTACATGTTTATTTTGCCCCATATTTGCAATGATGAGTTGATTATAATACCCATTTCAAAATTTATGTTATATTTAAATATATTATTATTATTGAAATAACATAGACTTAAATGAGTATAGAATAATTGCATGTTATATATTATTATTATTGACACAATCATAAAAATTAAATAGTTGATAAATATCAATAGGTTGTCATAACATTTCATATAAAGAGTTGGAGGTTGTAATAAACCCTTACCATGGAGGATGTGGGATGTCGCCTTGGGGAGTGCAAATGCATCATGAACTATGAGATTGTCATGAAGAATGATGGCCATGGCCAAAGAGGTGTACATACATAGGGATATTTTCCACGTGGGGAATAAAGAGGTGTGTCAAGATAAAGAGAAAATGAGGGGAAAAGTACAATAAGTAATCACCTTTATAGGAAAAAATAATAAGTTCTCCCAAAAATCATGAGTCCTAGTAGGTCCACCTTCATGATGCACGCGTACTACCTTAAGACATAAGAATTCTTATCAAGGCAGGGAATTACTACCGACCATGGGGATGTCGGTGGTGCCATAAAACTAAAAACCACAAAAATGAAGCTAAAAACACTGGTCATGACCGTCCACCATCAGGGATCTAGGAGATGCTTTCACAAAAGACACCCATATGGCCTTATATGGCTATCACTTGCACATGTTTGGGCTTGCAAATGGCGTGGTCAAAAGTTCTGGAGTACACTTGTGGGAAGAGGGGTGGCATTTAGCTCTAACTACAGGACATGCGCTCTTCATGGGAGTGCTTGAGAATCTAAGAATCTCCTACAACCTATGACTTGCATCAATCTCACATGACCATAATCAAACACTAGGGAGGAAATAAGATACAAGTACCTTACCACTTCCTGACACAACAAATAAACCAAAATGAAATGACTCTATAATAGAGGAAATTAAATTAGAACACACAATGAAATATAATCACAGAAATAAAGTTAATAAAACTATGGTACAAGGATGCCCCTTAGGCATGAGATATTACCTTAAAAGTACACCTTTAAAGCTTGCTCATTTATTAGCAAGAGAAATCTCTCTCCATCCAAATGGTATAGACAAAATGAGGTCTGAATTGACCTAAGGGTACAAAATTCCATCAAAGAGTGAATTCACATTCCTTGAAAAATTAACTTGAGTGCTCAGGAAGTAAAAGGATATCACTTCGTTTGCCCAATGTTGCTTGAATGAGGACATTGTCCTTTCCAATGGCTAGTATAATGTTGATGACCTCCCTTTTCTTGGTCCAAAGATGATTCAAACCATGCTTTTAGGCTCCTCCTTGCTTGATTTTGACTTGAAATGTCCCTTGGATTGCTTCAAGACCTAAATGGCTTTCTCTTTTATCTCAACATTCATCCAAATTGAGCTTTACATGATCCAATGGCTAGAAAGGGTGGATGAAACTCCTTGTCTTGGTCAATTTTCTTGTTTTCATGTGATTTAACTTTTATGAACATGAGTTGTCCTTGGTCCATGATGTATCCTTGACTTGCTTTGACATCTTGCTTACTCAACATATTTACCATATTACCTCTTTTAACCTCATGGTTGCTCCAAAAGGAGAAGTCAACCCATTTTGAAGGTACCTCAGAGGTGGAAAAGTGAATTTAAAGATGGCATTAAGAGTGCCTTGACTTGGGGGTCGCAAGAGATCATTTCACCACCTTGGAGGATGTGGGAAATTGCCTCAGGGAGCCCAAATTCATCACACACTGTGAGATTTCCATGAAAAATGTTGGCCATGGCCAAAGAGGTGTGCATACATAGGGATTTTTTTTATTTGGGGATTAAAGAGGTGCATCGAGATAATGGGCAAGTGAGGGGAAAAGTACAATAAGCGATCACCTTTATAGGGCTACTCAACAAGTTCTCCCATAAATCATCAGTCCGGGTAAATCCACCTCTCGATGCCCACATATCATTGCAAGAGATAAGAATTCTACGCGATGCTTTCTTTCCCTTACTCTTCTTCTCTTTTCCTTGCTCATTGAATGACGAATGAAATCCTTTTCTTCTAGTCCTAACCTTTCTCTAGTGGCTTGTGGATTATGCTAGCCTCATAAGGCTTCCATAATTAATATGTTTTACAAAGTTGAGTGAAGCCTCATTTTCGGGAGGGACCATTGTGAGACCAACCTATGACTCTTATCTTGAGGGTTTCTCAAAAACATAATAGCACCCCCATTCATACTTTTACTCATGAACCCATTCTCCTTTATACATCTATAATTCGTGATCAAATTTGGGAAGACCTCCTCCTATATGCTCTCTCTATGTTTCTTTTGTGTTCCCCTTTCCTAGGTTACATCACTACAAATGGATCTGTCTAGGTTGTCTTCTCAGTTTGGGGCTGACCTAAGATGGCTTCTCTTTAGATGGGACCAATCACCATACATATCCTTTTTCTATTAAGGATTTTGGTCGTGGTTATCCCATCCTATAGACTGCAGCTATGGGATCACATCTTCAACCATTGCTGCAATGCTTTCTTCTACTCGTCTATTGCATTCCCTAGTTCAATTCTAACATTGTCAACTTTTTCTTCTTTCCTTCACTACTTAAGGGTTGAAGTTTTCAATTCATGAAACCATTGCTCCAGTGCTTGCTTCAAGTTGTCTATTGCATTCCCAAGTTCAATATTAGCATTGCCAACTTTTTCTTCTTTCCTTCACTACTTAAGCTTCGGAGTTGTCAATTCTCACCTCTTTCATTTGCTATCTCAACTAGTGTTTCCACCTCTTACTTCTTGGCTTCAATTGTTCATCTCTAGTGTTGTCACCTCTTGCCTATTTGGTTAAGTTTTTTGATCCTAGTTTTAGTAACTTTGATCTTTCTTTCCTCCACTAGTTCATCCCTACCTTTGTTTCCTCTCCTTCCTTCTCCTCTTCTCACCTTCACTCGCTTCTCAGCCTTCATTGAGATTTCCTATTGTTATCACCTCCTTGTTTGTGGCAATCAATTTACTTTTATGTTGTAGGCTGTTTTGACACTGAGATTACCACACTCACATCTTTTGTGTGTCTCAACAAACTCCTACATCATAAACTACCATCAAGTACAAGTATGCATCTTCTAACTCTTCTTGCTTTCCTTTTTATATTTCATTTTTCTTTTTGATATTTCGCATGCTATGGATTTTTATTACCACCCAAAAGCCTCCCTTTAAATGACAATGCCTTATATAGAAGTGAGATCTTAGGGGTAATGGAAGATATAACTTATATATTAGGGATAATTGAAAAATGGTACCTTGTGTAACCTTAGTATCTCCTTCATGCGTTGTAGGCCAATTTTCCTCTCACACAGGGGAAAATACATAAAACAAACCAAGTCTAAGGAATATGGGGTTTAGAAGCCAGATCTAGAGGGCTATTTGTTTAAGAATTATTGGGCCCAACAAAGTTACAAATTGCATAATGTATCCAACCCTATCTTTTTATCAACTGATGCAAAAAAAATTCTTTTAAAGAGCTTTTACCTCAAAATTTAGTAGGCTTAGTGCAAAGCCTCATTAGGCAAATCTAGACCTCACGACAACAAGAGATTGGCCACCTTGTCACCTCATCCTTTATCCAACTATATAGTGGCATATTGAACCACAAGGGAGAATTCCCGGTATATGTATCACCTAGAGGATATTCAACAAGAAAGGTTTAAGGTGATGGAAAGGTATAATAAGTGTTTAAGGGTACCAATGGAGCTAGGAGTGTTGGGATACTCTTTTCCAAACCAGTGTATGTCGTCCCTAGACGACTAAAGAAAATAATAGGGCTTCCATAAGTTAGGGTTTGATAGATTTTCAATGATATGATATGCGATCTCATATAACAACCAAAAGAACTCATCTTAGAATGGTTAATTAAAAAAGGCTCAAGCCTATTGATTGATATACAAGGTTGAGGGTTTTTCACTGAGTTTTTATGGATGAAACATGCATAAAAAAATGATACAGTGATTACATCATTCCTACAAACAAGGTTTTAACATGCAGTAAATGCTAGATTTTTCTTTCTAATAAATATTTAGTGCAATTTGTAGTTAGAGGGTAATGACACATCAAATAAAATTACTTTTTAGCAACTATAGATATCGATAATTTAAGAGAGAGAAAAGAGAAATCAGTAAAGGTAGAAGGTTTCATCACCACCACCTAGACTAGTGCCTTGATCTAAATGGGCAATGGCTTCACTTAGGGAAAATTATATGAGGATGGCCTTGTTGAAGAGTGTGAGAAGTCTAAAGCCTCTTCTTACAAACGCTACTGACTTCCTTAATAGGGACATGCTAGATTTAAGAGTTGCACAACTGGGATTTCTCTTATAGGATTCAAATACAATGATTTTGTATGCCATAGATGATTGCAATTTTTAAATAAATATAGCAATTTTAACCATGGCACATGTAGAAATCCTAATTTACATAGTGTAATATGAAAAATATAAAAGATGACCAATAAAATGACAAAATTTCCGAAAAAATCTTTTCAATCAATTGCAAGAAGCCAACTTCAAGCAAAAATTTACCTCCAAGAGCAATTTGACCATAGGACTACATTTTGTCCAAATAGAAAAGAGGGAAAAGCTAATGCACACTTCCAAAAGATAGAGAAGCTTGATGATGAATGGTGATGAAAAGTGAATAACACTCCCCACTATTTATATCAGGTTGTGATTCCAAATTGTAAGCACATAGGAGACGCACCCACTGTCGCCTCATCACAGTCTACTCTCACTTTTGGTCAACTCCTAGATTGCCAGAGGGGGTATCCAAAGAACACAAGCGTCACCAAAATTATTAGGGTAACTAGTTTTGTAAACACTCAAATGATAAAGGTTAGGATTTAACGATAAAAAAAGTCTGATTTGATATATGATATTTTATTGCAGAAAGCAGAGATTAGGATACTAAATTTATGAATGAAATAACCTTGAGAAAAGCATCAAAATTGATTATGAAGGTCCTTGACAATGTTGAGATTTATACATTGAAATTAATTTTGGTTTGGGTTTAGAAATGTTGATTTACTATTTTGTTATACATCTGCAAACATGTAATGTTGTAGAAACCAGCAAGCAAAAGCCCACTCCAGGGACTCTGACAAGCCTAGAAATGCAATAAAAACTTATGACTATGAATTGGAGATGATATTATAATGAATTGTAAATGAAATAAAGATAATAGCACAACATAGTACTGATTATTCAAAATATTATACAATTCTAAAAGATGTTACTCAGTTTGGGGGTCAATTCCCTAGGCATTGAAAAATGAAATCGTCCCAATCAACATGAAACTTGTTGCAATTGTTAGGACATTTGAAAACACTTCCAAAGGTGAGTAAAATTCAATTAAAAGAATTTAGAAATGTTGTTTGGGGTTAGAAGGGTTAGAATCAATTTTGCACAAATCCCAAGAAAAGGAATTTCTCCAATTTTTGAGCTATAACCACTGAATATAAAATCAGATTTGTAAAATCACCTTGAAAACCCTCAAACATGTGTTAGATCATCTGATCATCATTAAGTGCCTTAGATTTTCAATGTGGCATGCTTTCCAAGAAACAATTTTAGAATCAAAATGTAATCTATCAAATCATATATAAACATAAAAGTGAAGAAACTCACTGGTTTACTTTTTATTTTTGATGGTTATAATTTTCTATATATATATATATATTTTGTTTTTCTATTCTTAGGACTTTTTGAATAATAAAAAATAAGGACAATTGCAGAAATTAGTAAAAAGAGATGGTTGGTTGGTGGAATAACAAGTGTGCCTTATTTCCACTAGGGCTATAGGGTCAAATCGATGCCCCTCTTGAGTTGGTTGATCAATGCCTGTAGATTATGGTTGAAATTTGAAGCTTAGAAGTTAAATGAGCTCACGCCTAATCAAGAACAAGTTATGAAACCAAGCCCTACTAGAAACAATTACACTTAGGGGAAATCCTTCAACAAATAATGCAACTATGATGCAAAATAAATTGAAGACCTTGGTGAGGAGCACTAGGTCATGGCCCAACAAGGAGAAACAAACTTTACCTTACACCAACAAGAGAGATGCTTGAGTAAAACCCTGGACATCCCTCAACAAGTGACAAAGTTTCCCTTCAATTTGATTTATCTAGTTATTTTTTGTAGCATTCTTTAGTTATTCACAAATGGCCTTAAGAATTACGTGAAATCAACCAAGAAAGATAATTCATGATGAACACCAAAGATTCCATGAAAATGTTTCACATTAAGGAGAAATGATCTCAACAATTTATAATGATCTACAAATGAGGGAGATTTCTCTATTTATAGATTAGGATCTCAACATCTTTCCTCCTTTTGCTTGAAAAATCAAGCGACTTTTCATCCATAATATGCTTCATGACTAAGTCAAACTACAAGTTATTTCATTAAATTAGTTAAAATTATCAAAATAAGTGACTCATCTCGCCAAGTAGTGGTTTTATTTGACCAAAGGAGGTCCGAATTGACCTAAGGGTACTGTTACCACACAATCTAGTAGGGCGCTAGGGAAGGAAAACCTAAGGGACAACTACTAGACTAAGTGACAACAATGGGACAATGACCCACTATCACCGCAGTCAAGGCCACCTGCCTTTTAAGGACTTTTACCGGTGGTAGTTGTCCAGGTAAGAAGGGAATCACTACGAATGAATAGGTCAATGATTTAGGTGTCAAGTGATTCCACTAAGCCCATTCAAGGAGAGATACAATAATGGTTCTATGCCTCAAGGAAGCTAAAGGCTACCCAAGAAAGACCAAGGAGGAGATCATGATTTAGGGATTGAGATTTGCAATGATAATAGGTATGCATAAGGTCAAGATTCCAGAAGATGAGGTGCGACCTCTCAAGAAGCTTTATCTGATGATTTAATACTTTGAAAAGGCTCTTCGCTCCTCTTGAGCGACCTAAGAAAGACTTGCACTAGACCTAGGGTTTTACGAATAACATGGGAAGAAATTCTTCCAAGGAACTTACAGTCAAGGAAAGGGAGGGGAAATGTTTTTGATTATTTATTCTAATGAATACAATTCTCCTACAACCCTCAAGAAAGTCACCCATCCAAGGAAATAAAAACTAGGTTTCCCTTCAAGGGCACACCTAGGGCACAAGAATTTATGGATGAATCACTATGAGAACTCAACCAAAATTGGAGATCCTCAAGATAAGACCTCAAGGAAATGTCTTGTCTAAATGAAATCCAAAAATTCCTCATCTACAAGTTTTTGCTTGATGCCCTAATGTTAAAATTGGCAACTAGGGCCAAACTCCATGTGAGTCTTCTAATTTATGGGAACTGATATTTTTCTTGGATTCCTCTTTTCAAGAGGTGTAGGATTGATCTCAAGATCATTCGACTTCGACTTGTTTTCATGGAGATATGAATTTATCTATGTTACTTGACAATTTGTCAAGGTTGGCCAACAACCAAATTACCCCCATCTATCCTCAACATTTTAGTAAAAATAGAGGTGGCCTTCAATTCATTTGGTCACTCATCTCTTGTGATCTCTCTCCACTTGCCTTTGGGTTTTGGTGGGAGGAGAGATCTAAAGAGGATACGCTGCCCTAGTGAGAATCCCTAGCCGTAGTCGAAGTCATCAAGAATCTTCTACGCTACCCTAATAAAGAAGCCTTAACGTAGTCTTGGAGAAGTCTTACAAGCAACCAAGAAAGAGTATAATATGCTAGTTTACTGATGCCCTAACTAATACTCAGTCATGAAGGCAAGAAGCCCTAATGTAGTCAGGGAAGAAGGCTTCCATATCAGCAAG
Organism: Pinus tabuliformis; assembly: GCA_031772625.1. Lineage (NCBI taxonomy): Eukaryota > Viridiplantae > Streptophyta > Pinopsida > Pinales > Pinaceae > Pinus > Pinus tabuliformis. The sequence goes on from CM062819.1 coordinate 589,230,700, forward strand.
GAAGTGACCTAAATGCAGGTCTAATGCCACTTTTCTAGAATTCCCTAGACGCAGTAATGGGAAGATAGAATCACAGTCAAACACTGGTATAATCTATATGCTATGGAGTCTCGTATCTAAAAGGGATCTTTTATATGCAACAAAAGGAGACTTGTCTACGCAGCGAGGAGATGTCGCAATCTACAGTCAAACGAGGGTTCTATGCAGCAAGAAGAAGGATCCTTATACGCTGGGAAGAGCAGGCTTTAACTAGCCCTAGACATAATCATAGAGGGGTCTATATAAGCTTCCCTAGTCACAGTCCTAAAGGGATATCAAGGAGCCCTAACGCAACCTTCTAATCTGTTGTTCAATGATGCCCTAATTCACATTTAGCAAATATCCTAATTTGTTGTTATACATGGTTCAGATGAAGCCATAAAATGTTGTTAATGAAGGTCCTTATACTCAGTCTGAAGTAGCCATTATCCGTAGTCCTAAAGAAGTACTCATTGACAACTACGTTCACAGCAAAGGTGGTTGTAAGTAAATATCTTATCATAGCATTAAGATACATGGTTGTTGTAGGTAACTATGTGATGAAGGAAGCTGGTGTAATCATGCCCGAAGGACTATTTGATAAGCCACAACTTTACTGTAAAGGAAAGGGTTGAAGTCTACTCCTTGGTGTTGATGATGAGTGCAGCACAATGAAGTGCAAGATAGTGATGATGAGTGCAACAGTGATGAGTGCAACATAGTGATGATGAGTGCATCAGAGTGATGAGTGCAGCATAGTGATGATTGGTGCAACATAGTTATGATGGATGCAACATGGTGATGGAATCACCTTGGGGAATCCGTTGAAGAATGAGATCTGATAAGTGTGTCTTCACCTGAGTTTAGATATGCAGTCCTTGTCATCAAAACTATTGTGTCATCTTCATGTTGAAGATCTCAGATGTTTGATCTCTTATTTTGGCAAGTCAAAGTGTTTACTTCAAATGTATATGCACTATCTCTCTCACTGCTGAACTATTGAAGAATATAAGAAGATTTTATCAAGGTTTTTCCCATATTGGGGTTTGTCCCTGGCTGGTGCCACATCTTATGTCCTCTTGTCTTGGCTTTTCTTTTGTGATTTATGTTTATGTTCTATCTGCATTTTACTATCATGGTAAATGTGATTTCTAATCTGGAATTGATATTGAGGTAATGTGAAAAACTGAAGTAAATTGCTCTAAGCATAGAACATACCTAAAATTTAACATGGTATCAAAGCTGAGATGAATACAAAGCCAAAGCAAGAGTGAAAGAGCAATCACTGAAGACAGTTGGACAAGGTCAAAAGGCTCAATGGGTTCCTCATTCGACTTCAAATTCACTGAGGGTGAAGTAGGAACAAAGAATATTATTAGAGTGGCAGAATAGAAGCATCTGGTGGCCTACCTAAAGGTCGCTTCTTTGGGAAGTCTGGATCAAAGGATGGAAGGAAAGGCAGATCCCTTGCTTGCAATAGGTTTGGCCATTATGCGAGGGAGTGTCCGAATAGAAGGGACACATCACTTGGTGATGATAAAAATCATTCTAGGGGCATCTTCAATGATCGAAGGAATGACAAACACAATGGCAAAGGAAAAAGGAATGCAAGTCATCAATGAAATTTCCGACTCTTCAAGAAAGCAAGGAACTCCAGGTATGAAGAATCAAATGTTGCTTCTCATAAGCAAAAGGACCATTAACTTATATTGGCCCCCTCCACTACTTCTTCTCCAGACTCTTTGGGAATCTGGCTTATTGATAGTAGTGCTTCAAGGCACTTCATCAGATACAAGGAAGCTCTCTCTAATTTGATAGAGAAGGAAACAATCATGGAGATTATTATTGGAGATGATTCCACCTATCCCAGAAAGGGTGTAGGGAATGCTACCCTTCAATTGAATGAGGGTAGCATGATTCACTTACAAGTATCTCTTTATGTAACTAATCTCAAGAAGAACCTGGTGTTGTTGGGAAAAGTATCCAATACGGAATGACCCTATCCCACTCTAAGGGTGATAGTACCTCAGCAACAACCGAATGCAAAGCTATTCGAGATTACTTCTTTATGAGATGTAAGAGAGGGGAGAAAGAGATCCACTAACCGTTATCTTCCGCTAATGGTTGATCCAATCTTCTCTCTTTGCTGCTTGCTCCCAGCTCCTTGCTCTTTCACTGGCCCAGCTACACCAAGATCCTGCAAAATGACAAGGGAGGGGAACTACAAGAAGCATACATTCATAATTGATTCAAGGATTAGAATAAATCAAATATACAAGTATCAATACGCCATTGAGACACATGCATATAGAAGAACTTCAAATGCTTTATTAATGGAAGAAGTAAAGTTCTGAGAGTGTTACAACCATAAGAGGCCCAATCCAGCAACACCTCCCAGCAGAAAGAAATCTCCTCTTCACCTCCTTCAAGCAAATCACCCAATAGTTCTATGCTCAAACCAACAGCACTTCCTTACATTCACAAGATTCCCGCCTCCCTAGACCTCATGAGAGAGCTCTATATATAGGAGTTTTGGAGAAAGGATGAGTCAGCTTGAGCTTGGCATGGAGCTGACTAGTGTCCTCTCCCACTTCAGTTATTCTTCAGTTCTTGAGTCCACTTGGAGGTTCTTGCTTCCACTTGGAGATCTAGATCCTCTTACTCATCACAAGGCGAATTCCTTGATCCAAGTGTCATTTTGGAAGCTTCCAGGGCATTTGACACATTGAGGAATGACTGTGCCACTTGGCCAATCTCGCCCAGCGCAGGTAGCCTTCATTGGAGTTGACATTCAGCGCAGGTACAGAGTGGAGCAGTTGACATTCAGCGCAGATGCTCAGTGGAGCAGTTGACATGATCCAGAATTAGCTTGTTTTTGAGTGTTTTCAGGTGGAGAACTGATATTTAGTGCTGTGGTTTGCTGACCTTGTTCCTCTAGGGGTAGGAACAACATGTTTAGGGACTTTGGATCCCTTAGATTATTGACATTTCATGCTTCATGCTGTAAGGCACAAAAATGTCTATAACAGTTGCCCCCTAAAGTATGAGGTCGTTTATCGGGTGAAATGCTTTATCAGGAGGATCCGAAGTTCATTCAATCGCTGAGAGGTGACCTGTAATAAAATACAATACAATACATTATTTTTCATTCTGCTTTCATGATCTAGCTGAGGCGGGCATTCCCATGCTCAGCTTTATAAATTCATTTTGGTACATAGAACAGACGATCGTCTGATGGTAGACTGATAATTCTCTGCTGAAATTATCATCCTTTGAGTAGGATGATCATCTGCTGCAATGATGTACATATCAAATGTCTTTATATTTCCTGAATATATATCGCAGCCCGGATGGATGAAACTAGATCCGGGGTCTTCAAACTCGTTCGATCTTCACTCTAAGTACAAGTCGATCCATGTGAGAATTGCGCTGAAGTCGAACATGGAAAGACATCGCTTGATTACCGGTCAATAATGTAAACCGTTAACAAGCGCGAGAGGAATCACCGATAATGATAATGACCCTCAAGGTACTGCAGTACAATTCACGTGGTGTGAATAAAGGACTTGGCGTCGAACACCACACAAAATCTTCTGGTCGAAGGTCATTAATGTATACCTGTCGCCGGAAGTGAGAAACTTGCCATTGAGGCATGCAAGCTTCAAAGTACTGGGGGGTTTGTCCCTAGATCAACTTCTTGGATGATGAGCTGAAGTCGACAAGAAGCGATCCGTCAAAGGAGGGCCTTAATGAATCCCACATCAGTGACACGGAACGGAGCTAATGATTTTAGTGGAGGTGAAAACAATCTGTGAAATATGATTCAGGGTGGCGATCATGGGTGGATGAAGGATAATGTATGGTAGTGGATGGGACACGGTTGACTCTTTCTGAACAACATCTCTTGAACATATAACGACACTGATGCGATGGATCGGTAGCATTACCCCAAATGTGGATGGCTTGGCGAAGACCATGGTGATGAGACCGGTGAATGAAACAACCCAACCCGATGTGATACGGAGGACAAAGTGTCATGTTCAAGAGCGACTTGCTACCATTAAAGCTTTGAGGTTCTCCCAATTTTTCCCCAGTCATTTCTGACCAGTACCTCTTTATTTTTGTCAAGCTTGAGGAGGATAACATATGCTTGTTCTATAACCTGCCCTTCGGGCAAGCCCATCGCTATGTTTTAACGAGCCTAGCGATAGGGAAACTCGTTCTCGTCTAAAGACAAGTTTGTCGCTATTTAATCATTTTAACGAGTCTAACGACAAGGAAAACTCGGTCCTTTTCATTTTTAGAGAGTCTGAAAAGGTACAGAAAGTTAACTCCAAAATTCCTTTTTCGTCATCTAATCCCTTAAGTCCGAAAAAGTATAAAACAATACAGAAGGGATGAGTTTTCGATAACTTTAACGAGCCGAATAAAACAAGCGCTCGACCTTTTTGTGCAATAATCCCTCAGGTCCAAAAAGATTAAAATCTAGAAGAGGGATAGCTCTTCCGGTCACTTTAACGAGCTGGAAGGCCAGAACTCGGCAAACTTTTCATATTTTACGAGTCAGGAGAAAAGAGCTCAAAGAAGACTCGTCTTTTGAGGAACGAGTGATAAACAGGGATAGCAGCAGATTCCAGGTACAGGTTGGAATTTTCCAATCACGGCAGTGTCACAAGGATGGCTAAGTGAAATCACTCTTCGCAGCTGTTCCTCAAAATAGGTAAACAATCATATGGAGGTGAACGATTTGGCCAAATGGAATGGAGGTGGCGGGTGCAAACACGACCAAGGCTTTTTATGGCTAATAAATTTATGATCACGATGGTTATTTACCGGTACTGGGTTCATTTTTTAAAGAGCTTGAATGCGCCAAAACACTGCTCATTCTTATGTTTATTTTTTAACGAGCATGAACTATGTGCTAAAACTGCTCGGATCTCGCTTTTCTATTTTTTAACGAGCATAAATTCCGCGGTAAAACTGCTCGATAATACCAGTCATAAGATAAGAATGTCTCCTGTGAGATCTCTATTTTTTATAGAGCTTCATCTTCACTAAGCTTTGCTCCCTCTCATCCTTTCTTTATGCAAGTTCGGAAACGGCTAATCTCAAAAAACAGATAAATAACCGCTCTTAGCTTGCACTCCAAAAGGTTTGCATGCCCCCAGGTATAAAGTACAATTTCAAGGCTGCCCCTACTTATCCGATAAAACATTTGTTTTAAAGGGTGAGGCTTGCCTCTTTCTGGTTACCCAAAGATTGTTTTGTTAACACCATCAAACGAAAACACTTCCTCGGCACTGTCTACCGAAGTAGACAATGGTGAATGACCTTTGTCAAACAAGTAACCTTATCAAAAGAATCCTGTTCTAGAACAACCCCTCTTCCATCCACGGACGGGGTACGGACTAGTCATATTCTTTCGCGGAAATTCTACCTTATACCCAAGGTTTCCTCTGCCCGAAGCAGACCAGGATGCATGCCCCCTGGGTTCCAGTCCCATCTTTCCGAATCACTCGCACTCATCGGGAAGGAGGACTAGGGGTGGAGACATTTCTTGGGTGAATAGACCATTCAGGGTTGGTATTTGACTATTTGCGATGCGCGATACCGGAAATGAAAGTTGGTCTACGAGCTTGACCATTCTTCCTTCGTGTGGAAAACACATTACTCTAAAGAGTGAGGAGACTATAGCTCCCATGTAATATATATAGTCTCGTCCAAGGAGTAGGTTATAATCCAAGGGTCCTTGAACAACCATCACGTTCATTTGAACGGTCTTCCCTTTCAATGTAACAGGCACATTGGGGAGGATCCCTAATGGTCGACTGGTTCCTTTATCAAAACCCGAGAGATTTCTTATCTCAGGCAAAAGCTCCGGGGAACCCAGTGCTTTCCAAGCAATAGAGGAAAGGATACTCACAGATGCCCCTTCATCAATGATAGTTCCAGCCATTACCATTCTGTAGATTTGGACTATGATTCTGAATGGTATACTGGCTGGTAACCGGGGTCTGCCTAGTTGGTTCCAATCAAAGGATACAACCAGGTTGCTTGGTGGTGGGACCGAATACACGGCCGGATATGACCCTGACGATGTTCCTTCCTACGATAAAGGAATGGGCGCATTGCCCTGATGCTCATCAGAGTCGGTGTTGATGAAAAGAATCTGGATGGTGTCATCCTTATTCTCTTCAGTGAGGGTGTCATTTGAAGATGAATCTTCAATGACGGTGTCATTTGAAGATGAAACCTCTGAAGGCAGAACCGGGTCAACTGCCGTTTCGACCTTTAGACTTTCGTCTGGTCTGGATTCAGTAGGTTCATTTTCAATGACTGACGCTTCAGCTGACCACTTGAGCGGGCCAGCTGTATTTTCAACCAACGAAGGACTTGGCACGAGTTTTTTGTATCCAGGAGGAAGTCTCAACGGTGAAACCGGACGATCTTCCAAAACTCTCTTCGCTTCGTCTAAGAAGGGACAACGGTGGATGGCGTGATCGCCTTCACACAGTCTGCAAGGGGATCTTGCTCCCCTTCTTTGTCTTGAACCTTCACTTTCGCTGGTTGACGGTAAGCATTCAACATGGCTATCAGAGGTTGATGCTCCCGAATTGTGCAACCGAGGGGACCAGTCCCTTAGTATCCGGGGAATACAGGGACAATCTTTATGGAAGTGGTCTCCTCTACATATGACACATGGCGATTTAGGCCCGGTCTGTGCTGTGTGTGGATTTTTGTCAGATGTCTTTTGCTTGCCCCCAGTCGCCTTAGGCTCCTTCTTCTTCTTCTCTCTCTCCTTCTTTTCCTTCTTCTTCATGGGAGCTTGGCTTTTGCCGGCTCTACCTTGCGAAGATGAAGGATTGGAGGAAGAATTATAGGAAGTAGAAGGCTGGTGGGCAGCTCTAGACTCATCTAACTGTTGACTCGACTGTTCAGGAACCATGGTGTTCTGAACTACATTGGTTGAGAATAGCCAAATAGGCAGGCCAATTGTCAGTCCTGGAAGCGACAATGTGGCCATGTGGGGCGCACCAACTTCTCCCCAAGAGGAGAAAGGACTAGGATTTCCATCATGTGGAATTCCTTGGTTGGGGCGTTCCATGTTCTCAACCTACAGATCAACGCGGGAATAGGAGGTGATTATGTTCCGTTTAAAATAAATTTTTATAACGACGCTTTAGACACAACTTGCTTTTTCACTTTTTAAGAGTCGAGAAAAAGCTAAAGATGACTCTAGTCTCCTTCGATGTTTTAACGAGCCCGAAGTGACAAATGCTCGGATGGACTTTTTCAGTTATAGAGTTTGAAAAAGGCCAAAAGAAACTGCTCTGGAGTTCTAGGCAGAGGGTGTGCCAAACTTTTCGCAAAACCACAGAATACGTTTTACGGTACGAGTGGTCGATCTTCGTGAATGCTGTGTTCACTGCATTGCGATCAGTAGGGCGGCCGACACGGTTTCCTATGGATAAAGGCTTTGTTCCTATAGGGGTCTCCCAATATATACGCGACGGTACGTGGGAGCACAAGTCCGTATTGATACTTATCGCTTCACCGTGGAGGAATCACCCAACCACTCAACGCTAAGATATCACGTTTAACGACGCCGGAACACGTCTCTAGCTTAGACCTCTATGTGTTTGCGTTATGTTTCAATGCGTTGTTATGTAAATTCAATTTATTTTAAGGTTGATCTTGTTTAGCAGTTTGCCTTTATGGATCACCACGAGATGTATAGTAACACTCCTAAATGCAGTCTAAGATGATAAGCAAGCTTTTCAATCTTTCATCTTTGAAAATCTTAACTACTGAGGGAAAAGAAAGACAACATCTTTTCACACAGATCATAGAGCACACACTAATGCACTTTTTCCTAAATCAACATGCAAACTGTCAAAATGTACATGCACAATGCAGGTATTTCTTTTCTCTTTCTTAATGTTTGTGCGATACAAAAAGAAAGCTGTTGTATAACTTTGAATTCAATTTCAAGTGAAAGCAAACAAGCTTGTCCAAAATCAAAAGACACCTTAAGATTTACTTGTTTCGACACTAGAAATACATAAACTCAAACCATATGACGAAAGCAAAAGCTCAATCAGCTATGAACAACAAACAAACTAACTCTTAAGATCAAAACGACACTTTATCACAGGTCTAGATCTAAGAGGCCACAGCAAGACTAGTTCACTTTCGTTATGGGAAACTGCAAATGATACAAGAAATACACAAAGAACAAATACAGTTTCTTTATACAACCGAGGCGGAATAGTGGCAAGGAAAGTTGGTTTCAGATAGGTACATTGACTGGTAACAGGCTGCAAAAACAAGGGTGAAAACAGGGCAAGAAACAGCAGGAAACCCCAGTAGCACAAGGCAAGACTGGTTCAGCGCAGGTAGTACACTGTCAGTTTGACATTCAGCGCAGGTAGCCCCTTCGGGAACTGCGCTGAAATGCAGACAGCCTTCACACAGCCTGCACTGAAGAACGAAACTTTCGTTTCTCTTGGTTTCCGGGTCACAGATTGCTCAAAAATTCACAGTTTTTGGCCAAATCAGAAGCTATCAGTCAAGTACACACTAAGGGATGATAAGGAGGATGAAAAGCTATCACTAAGAGCTTATTAGAGTCCTTGTGGATCAGCTCTTCAAATCATAAACATGCCCAGAAACTGAGCTAGAGTAGCTGCCCTCTACTTTGCATTTGAAAGATCCAAATGCAGTTCGATTCGGTACTCCCTGTGTTTATGAAATGAATAGCAAAAAACACAAACAACCAACAAGATACGATCCCCAGTGGAGTCGCCAATTTGTTGTTGGGAAAAGTATCCAATACGAAATGACCCTATCCCACTCTAAGGGTGATAGTACCTCAGCAACAACCGAATGCAAAGCTATTCGAGATTACTTCTTTATGAGATGTAAGAGAGGGGAGAAAGAGATCCACTAACCGTTATCTTCCGCTAATGGTTGATCCAATCTTCTCTCTTTGCTGCTTGCTCCCAGCTCCTTGCTCTTTCACTGGCCCAGCTACACCAAGATCCTGCAAAATGACAAGGGAGGGGAACTACAAGAAGCATACATTCATAATTGATTCAAGGATTAGAATAAATCAAATATACAAGTATCAATACGCCATTGAGACACATGCATATAGAAGAACTTCAAATGCTTTATTAATGGAAGAAGTAAAGTTCTGAGAGTGTTACAACCATAAGAGGCCCAATCCAGCAACACCTCCCAGCAGAAAGAAATCTCCTCTTCACCTCCTTCAAGCAAATCACCCAATAGTTCTATGCTCAAACCAACAGCACTTCCTTACATTCACAAGATTCCCGCCTCCCTAGACCTCATGAGAGAGCTCTATATATAGGAGTTTTGGAGAAAGGATGAGTCAGCTTGAGCTTGGCATGGAGCTGACTAGTGTCCTCTCCCACTTCAGTTATTCTTCAGTTCTTGAGTCCACTTGGAGGTTCTTGCTTCCACTTGGAGATCTAGATCCTCTTACTCATCACAAGGCGAATTCCCTGATCCAAGTGTCATTTTGGAAGCTTCCAGGGCATTTGACACATTGAGGAATGACTGTGCCACTTGGCCAATCTCGCCCAGCGCAGGTACAGAGTGGAGCAGTTGACATTCAGCGCAGATGCTCAGTGGAGCAGTTGACATGATCCAGAATTAGCTTGTTTTTGAGTGTTTTCAGGTGGAGAACTGATATTTAGTGCTGTGGTTTGCTGACCTTGTTCCTCTAGGGGTAGGAACAACATGTTTAGGGACTTTGGATCCCTCAGATTATTGACATTTCATGCTTCATGCTGTAAGGCACAAAAATGTCTATAACACCTGGTGTCCATTTTGGCAATGGAAGTGAAAGGTTTCTAGGTGGCCTTCATCAATGGAAAGGTACGTGTTTGAAAAAGGATTTTTGAAGATGCTTTTACTCTTGGGTTTAGGGTTGGCAATTTGTATCAAGTTTCAGGAAGTCCTTTGGGGACCATGTTGTGTGACACATCTCTTCTATGACACTAGAGGTCTGCCCATCTTCATTTTGGGGCCCTACCCGATGTGAGACAAATGGTGACAGGGATGCCTGAATTCAAGAAGAGCATGGAGGTACATGTCTGAGATGTATTGAAGGAAAACTTCAAGGGGACCATTCCCCTCATGTAATAGCAAGACCACAAATTTGGATCAACCTGAGGGGTTTGAGATTCATGATCTGTAATCTCATGTATGCAGGTTGAAGAAATCTCTCTATAATTTGAAGAAAGCACCCCGGGCTTGGTATGAGAGGATTGATAGCTATCTGATGAAGCTGAGATTCACTAGGAGTGAACCCAATCCAAACCATTGCTTTAAGGTTGTTGATGATAGACCTCTCATACTGGTACCTTATGAGGACACCCTCTTTCTGACAGGTGCAGACTCTCTCATTTGCAAAAGTAAGAGGGAGTTGGATTCCATATTTGGAATGATGAACTACAAGCCTGTGACTACCTTGATGAAGCCCTAATTTAAGAAGTTATGCGATAGTGATACTGGACCTGATTTGGGAAATACCTCTGAGTTTCATAAACTCATACTAGCATTGATGTTCTTGGTGAACTCCTGTCCGGATATATGTTTTGCAGTTAGCATGTTGAGCTCATATATGGTTGAGCCTCACTAGATTGGTGCCAAGAATCATTTGAGATATCTTCGGGGCATAATCTCTCATGGATTGAGATACACTGCCAAAAATGTGAAGTTGTATGATTATTCAGATGCTGATTAGGTAGGTAGTGTGGAGGATTACAAGAGCACTTATGGGTGCTAGTTCTCTTTAGGATTTGCTTTGATATCCTGGATGAGTAGGAAGCATAAGTTGGTTGCTTGGAGCGTCGATGAGGTTAGATACATAGCTGTGAGTATGACCTCCTGTGAAGCTATCTGGTTTTGGAAGCTCTTCTGTGAGCTGTTTGGACACATGTTGGATACCACTGTGATCTTTTGTGACAACCAGAGTGGGATTCGATTGTTGATGAATCCTTTGTTCTATGTCACTTAAAGCATATAGAGATCAGGTACCACTTTATCTGGGATATGGTACAATGGGGAGTAAGAAGGCTCCAACACATTGGGACTGATGTGCAAGTTACTAACATTCAGATGAAGCCCCTTGGAAAGGTAAAATTCTTGACTTTCCGAGAATGAATAGGATTCTTGGAGAGACTCTCTCCTGAAGGTCCTATATGACATTGACATTGAGCTCTGGGAGCTCTGGGGGGCTTGGGGGTACTTCTTGGAGCGATGAGTAACCATAGGGTGAGTTGTTCAGCCTTCCCCTAGTGGTCTGCTATGTAGGCAGGATGAGTGGTTCATCCTTCTCCTACTAGGACAAAATCATAAGGTGAGTGGTTCAGCTTTCCGCTGAGATACCCCTCGCAACATGTAGGCAGGATGAGTGGCTTATCCTTCTCCTGTTGAGACATCCTACCCATGCAGTCTGGGACTCATGGGAAGTACTTCTCATCTAGCCAATGAGTAGGGAAATGAGGATAGGGACCATAGTAGTACCGATGGATGCATCGTGGTACTACCATACTCCTTATGCTAGGATGATATTGATTTGGAATCAATTGGAACTGACTCCGGGTCAGTAAGAGTGGTATGATCCACTCTCTTTATTTGGAACTGATTTCGGATCAGCAAGAGTGGTATGATACACTCTATTTATTTGGAATTGATTTCGAATCAGTAAGAGTGGTATGAGACACTCTCCTTTATCTGGGTCTGACTTCAGGTCAGTAGAGAATGGTATGATACATTCTCGATCACTTCTTCTTCTTCATTGTTTAGCATAGCAGAGCAGTGCAGGGCACTGTGTTGATGGCAAAGATAGTACAGTCTGGCGGATGGATTAGCAGATGGAGTTCTCCCTAGTTGAGAGGGAGTGTTAAAAATGGCAACTAGGGCCAAACTCCATGTGGGTCTTCTTATTTAGGGCAACTGATATTTTTCTTGTATTCCTCTAATAAAGAGGTGTAGGATTGATCTAAAGATCATTTGATTCGACATGTATGCATGGAGATATGAATTTATTTATGTTACTTGACAATTTGTCAAGGTCAACTAGCAACCAAAATACCCCCATCTATCCTCAACGTTTTACTATAAATAGAGGTGGCCTTAAATTCATTTGGTCACTCATCTCTTGTGATCTCTCTGCACTTGTTTCTGGGTTTTGGTGGTAGGAGAGATCTAAAGAGGATACGCTGCCCTAGTGAGAAGCCCTAGCCCTAGACGAAGTCATGGAGAATATTCTACACTGCCTTAATAAAGAAGCCTTAACACAATCTTGGAGAAGTCTTACAAGCAACCAAGAAAGAGTTTAATATGCTAGGCTAATGATGCCCTAACTAATACGGAGTCATGAAGGAAAGAAGCCCTAACACAGTCAGGGAAGAAGGCTTCCATATTAGCGAGGAAGTGTCCTAAACACAGGTCTAATGCCGTTGTTCTAGAGTTCCATAGATGCAGTAATGGGAAGATAGAATCACAGTCAAACACTAGTCTAATCTATATGTTGTTCTAAAGGAATCTCCTATGTAAAAGGGAGCTTTTATATGCAAAAAAAAGGAGACCTGCGTATGCAAATAGGAGATTTCATAATCCACAATCAAATGAGGGTTTTATGCAGCAAGAAGTAGGATCCTTATACGCTGGGAAGAGGAGGCCTTAACCAACCTTAGATGCAGTCATAGAGGGGTCTATATAAGCTGCCCTAGCTGCAGTCCTCAAGGGCTATAAAGGAGCCCCAACGCAAGCTTCTAATCTGTTGTTCGATGATGCCCTAATCCGCATTTAGTAAAGATCTTAATATGCTGTTATACATGGTTCAGACGAAGCCCTAAAATGTTGTTAATGAAGGTCCTTATACTCAACTTGAAGTAGCCATTATCCATAGTCATAAAGAAGCACTCATTGACAGCTATGTTCACAACAAAGGTGGTTATAAGGAAATATCTTATCATAGCATTAAGATACATGCTTTTTGTAGGTAACTATGTGATGAAGGGAGCTGTTATAATCATGCCCTAAGGGTTGTTTTATAAGCCACAAGTTTACTGTAAAGGAAAGGGTTGAATTCTACCCCTTGTTGTTGATGATGAGTGTAGCACAGTGAAGTGTAGCATAGTGATGATGAGTGCAACATAGTGATGATGAGTGCATCACAGTGATGAGTGAAACATAGTAATGATAAGTGCAATACAATGATGAGTGCAACATAGTGATGATGGATGCAACATGGTGATGGAATCATCCTGAAGAATCCATTAAAGAATGAGATTTGATAGGTGTGCCTTCACCTGAGTTCAGATTTGCAGAACTTGTCATCAGAACTATTGTGTCATCTTCATGGTCAATATCTTAGATGTCTGATCTCCTATCTTGGCAATTCAAAGTGTTGACGTCAAATGGATATGTACTATCTCTCTCCGCTGAACTATTGAAGAATATAATAAGATTTGATCAAGGGTTTCCCCACATTGGGGTTTGTCCCTGGCTAGCACCACATCTTATGTCCTCTTGTCTTGGCTTGTCTTTTGTGATTTATGTTTATGTTCTATCTGCATTTTACTATCATGCTAAATGTGATTGCTAATATGGAATTGATATTGAGCTAATGTGAAAAATTGAAGTAAATTGCTCTAAGCATAGAACATACCTAAAATTTAACACCTAGCTATCCAAGGAAAGACGGGCCAAAAATTTTGGAGGAGAAATTAAGGAAGAAAGAGAAGCTGATGATCAAACAACTTAGGCCAGTGCTTTCTCTTTTGGGTTTATGTAGTCCTAGATGCATTAGATAAGAAAATTTTTTCTTCAAGCAGGCTAAAAGATAATGCCCTATCTACCACCTTTCAACAATTACCTACTATGAGAATATGGAATTTGATGAAGAAAATAACATTTTATCACTAGGAACGTTCAATGCATGCTATACCATGAATAACATATGCAAGGGCCAACCAAATAGCTTTCAAAACAGTCTTCAACAAAATTAAGATACAATAGCATTTACTCTAGTTGCAACAATTACATACATTAGATAATTTGCAAAGAAAGATGTCATCAACAAGAGAACTTACAAGCTAGTCATCCAATATATCCATCCATATTCAAGAATTAACTTGAAGACAAGATAAAAAATCAGCTCCAAATATCATAGTGCATCCAAGATACTCCAAAGATTCCAAGAGAAAAAGTGTAAGTTGTCCATGAGGGAAAAAATCCCAAGTCATGATGATGAGTTCTCACAAATGAGACTCACTTCTATTTATATGAGTCTCTATAAATCGAATAGTCTAATGAGCCCTCATAAATCAGACTCACTTCTATTTATATACTCTCTCTAAATCAAATTAACCTAATGAGCCCCCAAAATTATATAGTAATGTGCTAAAAACAAGTCTTGTTCACAAGCCGGCCAAGTAGTTGTTACAAGTTATGAAAACACCATCCATATGCAAGTTAAGTTGATGACATCATGATGATGTAGGGTTGTTGGAGGGCCATATTGAGTCCTCTAAGTGCCATGATGAGAGAGAGGAATCCAATAAAGATAAATTGGCTGATGGCCCCCAATTTACCATGCAAGTCATCATGTGGTGCCCCATAATGGGTTCGGGGCACAAATGCTGGTCTCATGGGTCTCTTGATGAAAGATAAGCTTGTAGGCTGCTCCAAATGAGGGATCTAATGATGGTGTCGTCCCTCCTAAGTCTCAAAGGTGAGGCAAAATTCCTTGGGGCCTTGGATCAACTACACTGATCATGCTAAGTTGGTTGGGTCATGCTGGTCCAAGTGTGTCATCTCGCGAATAATGTGGGCAACAAACAATCTGTTGAAGGTTTTGAGAGTTCCCATGGCATGAAATGAAAACTAAAGACATGATGGAGTCCCATAGATCTGAACGAATCCCCTATAAATGTCAATATGATCCTCTAGTGAGCTTGGACCCTAGATAAATTACACAACGCATGATGAAACCACCTGCCAATTACATATAAGATCTAATGCACTTCCTCACCATCAGGCACAAAAATCATTAGTGCATCCAAGTGAACCAAGCTTATTAATCAACGACACGAATGACACTTCATAATGGGATTCCCTATTAAGTTTGGGGCTTGAAGCATGTAATAGTGTTACCACCCTAGGTAGGAGTAGCTAATAAACAACCCTATTAGGTGTTCCCAACCCCTAAGGAGAAAGATAGGTCAAAGGTACATCCTCGAATTGATATAGATCATGTGAGTAATGATGAGATGGATAGGGACACAAGGGTCTCAAGGCCAAATACCATGGGTTCAAGGATGGTAATGATGAGGGATGTTCACATATTTAGGTGTATAGATGTAGGAGGTAGTAATCGTGGATACATGATCTATCCCGAACATTCTTTTTCCACCCTTCATCATTTTCCTTTTTCTTTTTCTTGATTTTTTTTAGTATTATTGTTTGGGGCTACAGGAAATGAGAGCATGTTGTGCATGATGTGAGTATTTATTACTTTTTCTCCGCTTAAGGGGTGGGTTAGTTTATCACCCACAAGGGGTTGGGACGTGCATGGGTTCCTTAATGATGTGGGGGCACTCATGGGGCCCTAGGAACTAATGTGATGACCATAATGAAGGGGTAGAGCTCATGTTTGGCTTTCTTCCACGTGCTTATATAATGTCCTAACCATCTTTTGCATTTTATAATATTCTTTCCTTTTGTTTCTTGCTTGTGGCTTGACGAGGACATATCATTGGCTCAGGGAGCAGAGATCAAATGGCACAATACATCGTCTATAGTGGTGGCTATCATGGGTTGCTGGTTGCTGCGTAAAGACAAATCTTAGGAGAAAAAATCTCCTATGGGTTCACCCGCTTTTGGTGGGTAACAGGTACAATGTTCCATGAAAGAATGGCTCGACATTACTTGAAAAATTAACTTGAGTTCTTAGGAAGTAAAAACTTTCACTTTGTTTGCACAACGTTGCTTGAATGAAGATGTTGGACTTTCCGATGGCTAGCATAATACTATAATGTGGATTATAAACCTTTGTTTGGTCCAAATATGATTCAACCCATACTTTTAGGCTCCTCCTTGCTTGATTTTGACTTGAAATGTCCCTTGGATTGCTTGGATACCTAAATTGCCTTCTCTTTGTCCTCAACATTCCTCCAAATTGACCTTTACTTGATCCATGATGTATCCTTGACTTGCTTTGACATTTTTCTGACTCAACACATTTACCATGTTACCTTCTTTAACCGCATGCCTACCACAAAAGGAGAAGTCACCCCATTTTGAAGGTTCCTCAGAGATGGAAATGGGACTTTAAAAGGGGTGTTAATACTGAAGAATGCCTTGAATTGGAGCTGATTAATCTTAACTTAGAGGTCGCAAGAGATCATTTCACTTCTTTGGAGGATATGGGACACTGCCTTATGGAGCCCATATGCATCGCAAATAGTGAGACTTCCATGAAGAATGATGGCCATGGCCAAAGAGGTGTGCATACATAGGGATATGGTTGATTTGGGGAACAAAGAGTGCATTGAGATAATGGGAAGGTGAGGGGAAGAGTACAATAACTGATCACCTTTATAGGGCTACTCAACAAGTGCTCCCATAAATCATCAGTCATAGTAGATCCACTTCTTGATGCTCGGATATCACCGTAGGAGATAAGGATGCTGCATGATGATTTCTCCCCCATACTCTTCTTCTCGTTTCCTTACCCATCGAATGTTGAATGAAATCCTTTCCTTCTAGTCCCAGCTTTTCTCTAGTTACTTGTGGATAATGTGAGTGTCAAAAGGTTTCCATAATTAATGTGCTCTACCAACTTGAGTGATTCTCTATTTTGGGAGGGAACATTGCGAGAGAAACCTAGGCCTCATATGTTGAGGGTTTCTCAAAAAATTAGTAGCACCCCAATTCATACTCTTACTCACGAGCACTTTCTCCTTATACTTCTTTACTTCCTAATCAACTTGGGGTAGACGTCCTCCTATATCCTCTCTCTCGGTTTCTTTTGTTTGCCCCTTTCCTTGGTTACATCACCACTAATGGGTCTCCCTTGGTCATTTTCTCACATAGGGCCAAACCTGAGATGGCTTATCCTTTGATGGGACCAATCCCCATGCCTCAGTTTTTCCTATTAGGGACTTTGGTTTTTGTTGTCACATCCTATAGATTGCGGCTATGGGTTCACATCTCCAACCATTGCCCTAATTTTTGCTTCCACTTGTCTCTTGCATTCCCCAGTTCAACACTAAAATTTTCAACGTTTTCTTCTTTCCTTCACTATTTGTGCTCCGGAGTTGTCAATTCTCACCTCTTTCATTTGCTATCTCAACTAGTGTTTCCACCTCTTACTTCTTGGCTTCAATTGTTCATCTCTATTGTTGTCCCCTCTTGTGTATTTGGTTTAGTTTTTTGGTCCTGGCTTTAATAACTTTGATCTATCTATCCTCCACTCATTCATCCCTTCCTTTGCCGCCTTTGCTTCCTTCTCCTCTTCTCACCTTCACACGCTTCTTAGCCTTCGGTAAGATTTCCTATTGATATTGCCTCCTTATATGTGGAAAGCCATTTACTTTTATGTTGTAGGTTTTGTTACCACACAATCTAGCAAGCCTGATGGAGTGAAAGGCTAAGGGTCAAAGAGCTAGACTAAGTGATAACAATGGGGCAAGAGCTAGACTAAGTGATAACAATGGGAGAATATCCCACTATCACCACAGCTGATGTCCCCTAATCTTTACGAAATTCCACCGATGGGAGGAGCCCTGATAGATAAACAATCACCTTTAATTGATGTTCTAGGGTTTAAGGTACTAGGTGACAAGGTAGAAATTCTTAAGGGAAGCTCTATCTGATAGTATGGCACTTCAAAAGGGTTTTTGCTCCCTATTAGAGACCTAGAAAAAACTTGCACGAGATCTAGGGTTTTGTTAATTATCATAGTTAAAATTACTCTGGAGATCAATGCAAGTAGAAGAAAGGGCTTCTTATGATTTATTCCAATCAATACCAAGCTCATACAACCCTTGAAGAAGTCCCCAAGTCAAGGAAATTCAAACTAGGGTTTCCCTTCTAGGGCACACCTTGGTCTAGAATTTTTATGGATGAGAACGCAAGGGATGCTTGCGAAACTTTAAGGACTTATCACTAAGACCCTGAGCTTGAAGGCTATGATCCTAGAATCCACCCTTTCACTCTCTAGAGAATTTTTCTCTATGCCATAACCTAGTCGTCCAAGAAGAGGGGACTAGAACTTCGAGAGAAGAAAATATGGAGAAAGAAGGATTTGATTACGAAATGGTTTGGACCAGTGCCTTCTCCTTTGGGTTTTTGGAGTCCTAGATGCTTTAGATTTTCCATAATTGTCTTTAAGGAGGTCAAGAATTGATTTCCTAGCTACCAACCCTCAACAATTTCCTCCTCAAAATTTATGGAGTTTTATGGGGGAAAAACAAAATTTGATCCACTAGGAATATTCATCACATGTCATGCTATGAGTAAGATGTGCAATTGCCAACCAAATAAATTTCGAAATAAATCTTCAAAAATTAGGGAAAAATATAGCATAATCTAGTTCCAACAATTTTGTACATTAAACATTTTTCAGTAATAAAACTTCAACAAGGGGAACTTACAAGATGACAATATGATATATCCATCCACAAATCAAGAGATAACTCCAAAGAAAATCGAATTTCAGCTCCAAATATCAAAATTCATTCAATGCATCCAATAGCTAATCAAAAGAAAAAGTGTGGATTTGCCAAGAAGGCTGAAATTCGCAAGTGTGATAATGATCCAATACAAATGAAGTTGAATTTCATTTACATGAGACCTAGTAGGTCGAATTATTAGCCCAAGGTCCCTAAGATTATAAAAATTTGAAAAATACATGCCTTGGTGACGAATAATAAAATACCCTTTTTGTAGCAAAGTACATGTCTTATAGGTAACAATACCGTTTTTTCACCAATAGGAAGTTGAACCTAATTAAACATAGTAGTAAAGTCATAGTAGAGCTTTATCCTTATTATAGAGATCAGAAGCTTCTAAATAGCTAGGATAGTCTAAGAAATTTAGTACTAGCTTCAATAAGAGTGAATAGCAATGTTAAACATACTTCATTCGTACTAGTAGATATCAGTAATATAAATACCACTATTAATATAGGCTATAACTGTAACCATCACCTACCACACTCATTCAAGCTCCTGATTAGTCGTAATAACTTATACGTGCTACTTGCTCATTGATTAGTACAAGTTGTCTTTCTAGGGGGTATGATTTCCACTGTCATAACATAAATATTGTCACTAATATCTATGGTAGTCAGTTTTCGGTATTGCCTTATAATGATATGTTTTGGAGTTTTTTTTCCCAGAATCTTAGGAAACAATTTTGTGTCAAATTGTAATTGTTTGTTGTTTAAAGTTTAAAATGTGTTTTTCTATGTGTAAATGGATTCAGTGTCGTGAAAAACCCTTGGAGCACTCTAATTATGTTGATTTCGTAGATGGAATTTGTGATTCCAACCAATCCTTGCCGAATTTTGGGTAATTTTGACTAGAAAATATGCTAGGGAAAACTCCAAATGTAAAGCAGTTAGTCTATGGCTTAGTTTTTTGTACACTATAGGTTAAATTATTTAGAAAGTATATGGATCATACCTCAATCAAAGAAAATATTTCTTGTGTTGTAGTTTCTCGACATTTTCCAAAGATTTTCCAAATTTATAGCTATAGAAAGGGTCATAATGATTAGGTTTAGTTTGTAAGTCCTCTTTGAAATCAATAATAGTGAAAATTAGATTCAAAAGAAACTTGCTGGCACTCAAAATCATTGTTTGTGTGAAACTATAAAGGCTTTTAATAACAACAACAAGATTCAAAAGCAGAATTGATTCATGTTCATGTGAATTTGAGAAGAAGTTTGGGTACATTTCGGGGTAGTAAATTGAGGGAGGACAAAGAATAAGATTGTAGTGTGATCGCCATATTTTGGCAAAGAAACAATTTGGGGTATTTGATTTCTATTTTCCTACAAAATAAAATTTGGATTCTTGAGCTAGGATAGATGCCATATATTTCTATTTTGTTCAAAGTTTGTACACTGTAAGGTAAAATTTGAAGTGTGGGATGTAAGCCAACATTCATAGTATTTGTAATGTGCATATTACTATAGAAATTATGTCTCCTTGGTTGTGGCAATTGAACCTATGTTATTTCCTTTGAAGAAGGCCTATTTCATTGTTTATAATAATCAAACTCACGAGCATGTTATTGAAAGCCATGCAATCTACTAGTTGAGATATTAGGGCATGGGGTAGGGTCCTTTGTGTTGTCATAAAATTGGATATCCTTTTATGTGACTTGGATGGTGAGGCGCAATGACAGCTCACACCCATTCAATACTTTTTCTGATAAAGAAAATATGCCTTTACTCCTGTGTTCTAAGGTGGATGGTGGATCAACGAGACGTGGATATTATCAACTCTTGGACATGAATTTTTACTGTTTCTTTTATGAAATGGCAAAAATAAACTCATTAATATGATGCAACTACATGTTTATTTTGCCCCATATGTGCAATGATGAGTTGATTATAATACCCATTTCAAAATTTATGTTATATTTAAATATATTATTATTATTGAAATAACATAGACTTAATTGAGTATAGAATAAATGCATGTTATATATTATCGATAGGTTGTCATAACATTTCATATAAAGAGTTGGAGGTTACAATAAACCCTTACTGTGGAGGATGTGGGATGCCACCTTGGGGAGTCCAAATGCCTCATGAACTATGAGATTGTAAGGAAGAATGATGGTCATGGCCAAAGATGTGTGCATACATAAGGATATTATCCACGTGGGGAATAAAGAGGTGTGTCAAGATAAAGATCAAATGAGGGGAAAAGTACAATAAGTAATCACCTTTATAGGGAAAAATAATAAGTTCTCCCAAAAATCATGAGTCCTAGTAGGTCCACCTTCATGATGCATGCGTACTACCTTAAGACATAAGAATTATCACCAAGATAGAGAATTGCTGACCACCATGGGGAAGTCGGCGGTGCCATAAAACTAAACACCATGAAAATGAAGCTAAAATAATTGGAAATGGCTATCCACCATCAGGGATCTAGGAGATTCTTTCACAAAAGACACCCATATGGGCTTATATGGCTATCACTTGCACACGTTTGGGCTTGCAAATGGTGTGGTCGAAAGTTCCAGAGTATGCTTGTGGGTAGAGGGGTAGAATTTAACTCTAACTACAGGACATGTTCCCTTCTTGAGAGTGCTTGAAAATCTCAGAATCTCCTACACCCTATGAATTGCATGAATCTCACATGACCATAATCAAATACTCGGGAGGAAATAAGATACAAGTACCTTTCCCCTTCCTGACACAACAAATAAACCAAAATGAAATGACTCTATAATCGAGGAAATTAAATTAGAACACACAATGAAAAAAATCACACGAAGCAAGCTAAGAAAACTATGGTACACGGATGCCCCTTAGGCACGAGATATTACCTTAAAAGTACACCTTTAAATATTGCTCATTTATTAGCAAGAAAAATCTCTCTCCATCCAAATGGCATAGACAAAAAGTGTTTTGAATTGACCTAAGGGTACAACATTCCATCAAAGAATGAATTCTCATTCCTTGAAAAACTAACTTGAGTGCTCAGGAAGTAAAAAACTATCACTTTGTTTGCCTAATGTTGCTTGAATGAGGACATTGTCCTTTCCAATGGCTAGTATAATGTGGATGACCTCCCTTTGCTTGGTCCAAAGATGATTCAAACCATGCTTTTAGGCTCCTCCTTGCTTGATTTTGACTTGAAATGTCCCTTGGATTGCTTGGAGACCTAAATGGCCTTCTCTTTTGCCTCAACATTCTCCAAATTGACCTTTACATGATCCAATGGCTAGAAAGGGTGGATGACACTCCTTGTCTTGGTTTATTTTCTTGTTTTTCATGTGATTTAACTTTTCTAAACATGAGTTGTCCTTGGTCCATGATGTATCCTTCACTTGCTTTGACATCTTGCTTACTCAACACATTTACCATATTACCTCTTTTAACCTCATGCCTACCCCAAAAGGAGAAGTCTACCCGTTTTCAAGGTACCTCAAAGATGGAAAAGGGAATTTAAAGAGGGAGTTAAGAGTGCCTTGACTTGGAGGTTGCAAGAGATCATTTCACCACCTTGGAGGATGTGGGACACTCCCTCAGGGAGTCCAAATTCATCACAAACTGTGAGATTTCCATGAAGAATGATGGCCATGGCCAAAGACGTGTGCATAAATAGTGATTTTTTTGATTTGGGGAACAAAGAGGTGCATTGAGATAAAGGGAAAGTGAGGGGAAAAGGACAATAAGCGATCACCTTTATAGGGCTACTAAACAAGTTCTCCAATAAATCATTAGTCCTTGTAAATCCACCTCCGATGCCCACATATCACCGCAGGAGATAAGAATTCTACGTGATGCTTTCTTTCCCTTACTTTTGTTCTCTTTTCCTTACTCATTGAATGATGAATGAAATCCTTTTCTTCTAGTTCTAACCTTTCTCTAGTGGCTTGAGGATTATGCTAGCCTCATAAGGTTTTGCTAATTAATATGTTGTACAAAGTTGAGTGAAGCCTCATTTTTGGGAGGGGCCATTGTAACCTCAGTATCTCGTTCATGCATTGTAGGCCAATTGTCCTCTAACACAGGGGGAAATACGTAAAACAAACTAAGTCTAATGAATCATTATATTTTCAAAGGGTTTTATACTTAGGATTAAAATGATTTGTGATATCTCTTGATCTATATTAAATATTTATGCAAATAGAAAATAAAAATATGGGAAACAATAATTTTTAAACTATAATTAGGAATATGGGGTCTAGAAGCTAGATCTGGAGGGCTAATTATTAGGCTCAACAAACTTACAAATTGCATACTTTATGCAAACCTATCTTTTTATCAATTGATGCAAAAAAATTCTTTGAAAGAGCTTGTTACTGCAAAATTGAGCAGGCTTAGTGCAAAGCCTCATTAGGTAGATCTAGACCTCATGGTGACAAGAGATTGGCCACCACCATCACCTCAACAACCTTTATCCAACTATATAGTGGCATATTGAACCACACGGGAGAATTCCCTGTATATGTATCACCTAGAGGATATTCAACAAGGAAGGTTTAAGGTGATGGAAAGGTATAATAAGTGTTTAGGGGTACCAATGGAGCCAGGAGTGCTAGGATACTCTTTTCCAAACCAATGTATGTTGTCCCTAGATGACTAAAGAAAATAGTATGGCTTCCATAAGTTAGGGTTTGATAGATTTTTAATGATATGATACGTGATGTCATATAACAACCAAAAGAAGTAATCTTAGAATGGTTAATTAAAAAAGGATGAAGCCTATTGATTTGATTTACAAGGCTGAGGGTTTTTGATTGCGTTTTTATGGATGTAACATGCATAAAACAACAATACAGTGATTACATGATCCCTAGAAACAAGGTTTTAACATGCAATAAATGCTAGATTTTTCTTTTTAATAAATATTTAGTGAAATTCATAGTTAGAGGGTAACGACACATCAAATAAAATTAGTTTTTAGCAACTGTAGATATCTATTATTTAAGAGAGAAAAGAGAAATCAGTGAAGGTAGAAGATTTCATCACCACCACCTAGACTAGTGCCTTGATCTAAATGGGCAATGGAGTTACTTAGGGAAAATTCAATGAGGATGGCCTTGTTGAAGAGTGTGAGAAGTCTAAAGCCTCTTCTTACAAACCCTCACGACTTCCTTAATAGGGAGATGTTAGATTTAAAAGATACACAACTGGGATTTCTCTTATAGGATTCAAATAAAATGATTTTGCATGGCATAGATGATCACATTTTTAAAATAAATATAGCAATTTTAATCATGGCACATGTAGAAATCTTAATTTACACAATGTAATATGAAAAATATAGAAGATGAACGGTAAAATGAAAAGGTTTCCAAAAAAATTTCTTCAATCAATCCCAAGAAGCCAACTTCAAGGAAAAATCTACCTCCAAGAGCAATTTGAGCATCGGACTTCATTTCGTCCATGTAGAAAAGAGGCAAAAGCTAATGCACGCTTCCAAAAGATATAGAAGCTTGATGATGAATGGTGATGAAAAGGGAATAATGATCCCCACGATTTATATAAGGCTGTGATTCCAAATTGTATGCACACAGGAGATGCACCCGCTATCACCTCATCACAATATACTCTCACTTTTAGTCAACTCCGAGAATGCCAGAGGGGGTATTCAAACTACACAAGCATCACCAAAATTATTAGGGTGACTAGTGTGTGTAAACACTCAAATGATGAAGGTTAGGATTTAACGAGAAAAAAATTTGATTTGATGTATGATATTTGATTGCAGAAAACAAAGACAAGGATAGTAAATTTATGAATGAAATAACCTTGAGAAAAGCATCAAAATTGATTATGAAGGTCCTTGACAATGTTGGGATTCATACCTTGAAATTACTTTTGGTTTGGGTATGGAAATGTTGATTTACTATTTTGTTATACACCCGCAAACATGTAATTTTGCAGAAACCAACAAGCAAAAGCCCACTCTAGGGCCTCTTACAAGCCTAGAAATGTTATAAAAACTTATGACTATGAATTGGAGATGATATTATAATGAAATGTAAATGAAATAAACATAATAGCACTACATGTTACTGATTATTCAAAATATTATTCAAATCTAAAAGTTGTTACTCAGTTTTCGGGGTCAATTGCCTAGGCATTGAAAAATGAAATCGTCCCAATCAGCGTGAAACCTGTTGCAATTGTTAGGACATTTGAAAACACTTCCAAAGGTGAATAATATTCAATTAAAAAAATTTAGAAATGTCATTTGGGGTTAGAGGGGTTAGAATCATATTTTGACAAATCCCAAGGCAAGGAATTTCCCCAATTTTTGAGCTATAACTACTGAATATAAAATCATATTTGTAAAATCACCTTGAAAACCCTCAAACATGTGTTAGATAATCATTAAATGCAAGAAAATAGGGTCTCTATCCTTAGATTTCAATGTGGCATGATTTCCAAGAAACAAGTTTAGAATCAAAATGTAATCGATCAAATCTTATATAAACATAAAAGTGAAGAAACTCACTGGTTTACTTTTTATTTTTGATGGTTATATTTTTCTATATATATATATATATATATATATATATATATATATGTTTTTCTATTCTTAGGGCTATTTGAATAATAAAAAATAAGGACAATTGCAGAAATTAATAAAAAGAGATGGTTGGTTGGTGGAATAAGAAGTGTGCCTTATTTCCACTAGGGCTATGGAGTCAAATCAATGCCCCTCTTGAGTTGGTTGATCAATGCTTGTGGATTATGGTCAGATGTTGTACCTTAGAAGTTAAATGAGCTCACATCTAATCAAGAACAATTTTTGAAACCAAGCTGTACTAGAAAGGATTAGACTTGGGGGGAATTCTTTCAACAAATAATTCAACTATGATGCAAAATAAATTGAATACCTTTGTGAGGAGCACTAGGTCATGGCCCAACAGGAAGAAACAAAATTTACCTTACACCAACAAGAGAGATGCTTGAGTAAAACCCTGGACATCCCTCAACAAGTGACAAAGTTTCCCTTCAAATTGATTTATCTAGTTGGTTTTTGTAGCATTCTTTAGTTATTCACAAATGGCCTTAAGAATTATGTGAAATCAACCAAGAAAGATAATTCATGATGAACACCAAAGATTTCATGAAAATGTTTCACAATATGGAAAAATGATCTCAACAATTTTTAACAATCTGCAAACAAGGGAGATTTCTCTATTTATAGATTACGATCTCAACATCTTTCCTCCTTTTACTTGAAAAAACAAGCAACTTTTCATCCATAATATGCTTCACGACTAAGTGAAACTACAAGTTATTTCATTAAATTACTTAAAATTCTCAAAATAAGTGAGTTGTCCCACCAATTAGTGGTTTGATTTGAACAAAGGAGGTCCAAATTGGCCTAAGGGTACTGTTACCACACTATCTAGTAGGGCGCTAGGGAAGGGGAAACCCAAGGGGCAACTATTAGACTAAGTGACAACAATGGGATAATGACCCACTGCCACCTTAGTCAAGGTCCCTTACTTTTTAAGGACTTTTCCCGATGGTAGTCGTCTAGGTAAGAAGGGAATCACTAGGAATGAATAGGTCAATTATTTAGGTGTGAAGTGATTCCACTAAGCCCATTCAACGAGAGATACAATAATGGTTCAATGCCTCAAGGAAGCTAAAGGCTACCCAAGAAAGACCAAGGAGGAGATCATGATTTAGGGCTTGCGATTTGTAATGATAATAGGTATGCATAAGGTCAAGATTCCAGAAGATGAGGTGGGACCTCTCAAGAAGCTTTATGTGATGATTTGACACTTTGAAAAGGCTCTTCGCTCATCTTGAGAGACCTAAGAAAGACTTGCGCTAGACCTAGGGTTTTATGGATAACGTGGGAAGAAATACTTCCAAGGCATTTACAGTCAAGCAAAGGGAGGAGAAAACGTTTTTTATGATTTATTCCACCGAATACAATGCTCATACAAACCTCAAGAAAGTCACCTATCCAAGGAAATACAGACTAGGTTTCCCTTTTAGTGCACACCTAGAGCACAAGAATTTATGGATGAATCACTATGAGAACTCAGCGAAATTGGAGATCCTCAAGACAAGACATCAAGGAAATGTCTTGTCTGAATGAAATCCAAAAATTCCTTCTCTACAAGATTTTGCTTGATGCCCTAGCTATCCAAGGAAAGAGGGGCCAAAAATTTGGGAGGAGAAAAGAAGGAAGAAAGAGAAGTTGATCATCAAACAACTTAGGCCAGTGCTTTCTCCTTTAGTTTTATGGAGTTCTAGATGCATTAGATAAGCAAAATTTGTCTTGAAGCAGGCTAAAAGATAATGACCTAGCTACCACCTTTCAATAATTACCTACTATTAGAATATGGAGTTTCAAGAAGAAAATAACATTTTATCACTAGGAACATTCAGCGCATGCTATACCATGAATAACATATGCAAGAGCCAGCCAAATGGCTTTCAAAATGATCTTCAACAAAATTAGGGTACAATATCATTTACTGTAGTTGCAACAATTACATACATTAGATAATTTGCAAAGAAAGATTTCATCAACAAGAGAACTTACAAACTATTCATGCAATATATCCATCCATATTCAAGAAGTAGATCCAACACAAGATCAAAAAACAACTCCAAATATCATAGTGCATCCAAGATACTCCAAAGATTCCAAGAGAAAAAGTGTGAATTTCCTAAGAGGGAAAAAATCCCAAGTGATGATAATGAGTTCTCACAAATGAGACTCACTTCTATTTATATGAGTCTCTATAAATCGAATTAGTCTAATGAGCTCTCATAAATGAGACTCACTTCTATTTATATGAGTCTCTCTAAATCAAATTAACCTAATGAGCCCCCAAAATTATAAAATAATGTGCTAAAAACAAGTCTTGTTCACAAGCCAACCAAGTAGTTGTCACAAGTTATGAAAAAGTCATCCATATGCAAGTCGAGTTGATGACGTCATGATGATGTAGGGCTATTGGAGGGCCATGTTGAGTCCTCTAAGTTCCATGATGAGAGAGAGGGATCCAATAAAGATGAATTGGGTGATGGCCCCCAATTTTCCATGCAAGTCATCATGTTGTGCCCTATAGTGGTTTTGGGGCACAAATGCTGGTCTCATGGGTCTCTTGATGAAAGATAAGCTTGTAGACTGCTCCAAACGAGGGATCTAATGATAGTGCCTTCCCTAAGTCTCAGAGGTGAGACAAAACTCCTCTGGGCCTTGGATCAACTACATTGATCATGCTAAGTCGGCTAGGTCATACTGGTTCAAGTGCGTTAGCTCGCGAATAATGTGGGCAACGAACAATCTGTTGAAGGTGTTGAGAGTTCCCATGGCATGAAATGACAATTAAAGACATGATGGAGTCCCATAGATCTCAACGCATCCCCTATAAATGTCAATATGATCCTATGGTGTGCTTGGACCCTAGATAAATTGCACAATCCATTATGAAACCAGCTGCCAATTACACATAAGATCCAATGCACTTCCTCACAAAAATCATTGGTGCATCCAAGTCAACCAAGTTTATTAATCAACGACATAAATGAGACTTCATAGTGGGATTCCCTTCCAAGTTTGGGGCTTGAAGCATGTAATAGTGTTACCTCCCTAGTTAGGAGTAGCTAATAAATAACCCTATTAGGTGTTCCCAACCCTTAAGGAGAAAGATAGGTCAAAGGTACATCCTTGAATTGATATGGGTCATGTGAGTAATGATGAGATGGATAGGGACACAAGGGTCTGAAGGCTAAATGCCATGGCTTCAAGGATGGTAATGATGAGGGATGTACAGATATTTAAGTGTATAGATGTAGGAGGGAGTAATCGTGGATACATGAGCTACCTCGAACTTTGTTTTTCGACCTTTCTTCATTTTCCTTTTTCCTTTTCTTTATTATTCTTTTGTTTTCTTGTTTGAGGCTCTAGGAGAGGAGACCATGTTGTGCATGATGTAAGTACTTATTAGTTATTTTCCTCTTAAGGGGTGGGGCAGTTCATCACCCACCAGGGGTTGGGACATGCATGGGTTCCATAATGATGTGGGGGCACTCATGGGGCCCTAGGAACTAGCGTGATGGAAATAATGAAGGGGTAGAGCTCATGTTTGGCTTTTTCCCACGCGCTCATATAATGTCCAGACCATCTTTTGCATTTTATAATATTCTTTCCTTTTGTTTGTTTCTTGTGGCTTGATGGGGACATATCATTGGCTCAAGGAGCGGAGATCAAATGACACAATACATCATCTACAGTGGTGGTTTCCATGGGTTGCTAGTTGCAATGTTGCATTAATCGTTATCAGGATAATATTGGCACGAGGAAAAAATCTAAAAAAATCGTAATTATCGGGAAATAATCGTTTGGTACAAAAATATTCATTTTTTTAATATTTTTTTTCAATTTTTTTAATATCTAAACCATCTACAACATAAAATAAATACATTGTGACATAAATATGATAAAAGAACTAATATATAAGATGTTTAAGATAATTTCTAGTTCTAAAATCACACATAACATTGGATCATGTCCTAAATAGTAAGTCCTGATTCCTGAGTCCCAACTCAGCCTCAAAATATCAACAAAAATTATAATAATGTATCTCATCATGTCATAATGTCATATATAATAAAATGAAGAAAATAACTAAAGTATAATCCTATTGAGTTCCTCTCCCCCTCTTGCGAGAAAATGCCACAACTTTCCTTTTCCCTCTAGATGTAGATGCTGGTGGTCGTGCTGGTGGAGATGGTAGTGGAGTCTGATGTGCTCTAAAAGCTGAAGAACTAGAAGTAGGAGCTATAGGAGGTAGATCACGTCCTCTAGTGGTGGCAGGGGTAGCCCGAGCAGGTGGTGTCACCTGCTCTTCTTGTTCCTCCTCCTCCTCCTCCCCCTCCACTACATCCTACACTAACCAATCATTAGTATACTCCATGAGAGGCCTCTCAGCCTCAACCCTCCATGCAGCAGTGGTGTCAATCCCATCCAATGAGATGGCCTCCACATTAGGTGTCCTCTCAAGTTGCCTCACCCACAATCGAAGATTGTAGTAGACGTAGACCATGTCATTAAGTTGTTGGGACTCCAACCTGTACAAAGATCATGAAATAATAATTAATAATTATAAAAAAATATTGTTTAATGAATTCAAAAATTTATTTGGAAATTTTCAATATTTTAAATGTTTAAGTGCTAACCTGTTGCGCTTCTTGTTGTGTATTTTTTCAAATACACTCCAGTTGCGCTCACATCCTGAGGAGCTACATGTTTGGCTGAGGATGTGAATGGAAAGCCTTTGCAGAAGGGGTACCCTGCCACCATACATTCTCCACCATGCATCTACAACAAAATTACAAATAAAATTTTAAATAAACATAAGAAAAAAATGGAATTTGAAGTGACAATGAAATTTGAAACAAAGTTACATACTAAAAAATACCTGGCATTTTAATCGTCCTATCAATGATAGCCATCTCAAAGCCAAATGTGCCACCTACCATCCTATATGTTTCAATTTCTTTAGAGATCTCTATAAGTTGTTCTAGAGATTGCACCATCTTCTAGACACAGGATAAGAATCCATCCATGATCTCAACATCAAATACAAACCCACATGCATAAGAAAATGCGGGGTTCAGGAAAAGCCCAGCAGCATGAATGGAATGATGGAGTGTGTTGTTCCATCACTCATCAATCACTCCCCATAGGAGGAGTTGTCTCTAAAACCCATCGTCTCCCTTATCGTCGTAGTAGGCCCGAATGGCTTCTCTGGCCTTATCCATGGCCTCATACAAATAGTCCATTGCGCGCTTCTCACCATCAACCAACCGAAGAACCTTTACGAAAGGTTCAGTAATGGCACACACCTCCTGCACTCCCACCCAGAAGTCTTCCTGGTATGAAACTAGTTTGCATACGGCCTCTCCCTTTGGTTTGCGACTCATTGGCAAAGCACGCCACTCCTCTGAAAGAAACATTCTCTTCACATCCCACATAGAATTCAAGAAGGATTGAAGAGATATGAAACTGGTGGCAAACCATGTAATGGCGAGGTGCACCAACTCTTTGTTGTTGGTGAATCTTCTCATCAAGCTAAGCATAGATGTATGGTTATATATAAATTTTGTAATGCTTTTGGATGAATCGACAATATCTTTGACAAAGGGAATTTTCCCTATGTCCTCCAACATCAAATCAATACAGTGTGCAGCACAAGGTGTCCAAAATAAAGTAGGATGCCTATCCTTAAGCATCCTACCAGCAGCAACATAATTTGCAACATTGTCCGTTATGACTTGGACAACATTTTCTGCACTCACCTCCAAAATAAACACTTCTAGCAAATCACATAAAGTTCTTGCATCTATGATTTGTGTAGATGCATCAACAGATTTGATAAACATAGTCCCCTTGGGACAACTAATCAAGAATTTTATAAGGGTTTTCCCCTTTTCGTCAGTCCAACCGTCTGACATAACAGTGCATCCTATTTGTGCCCATGATGCCCTAAAATCCTCCAATCTTTGGGTGTAGTCAAGCTTTTCATTTTGAAGAATCCAGCCTCTGAAATCATGATAAGGAGGGATTTTATACGCTGGGCCAACACTTGCAATAGCATCAACAACAGGTTGGAAAAATGGATTATTCCTTACAATGCTGAAAGGAGTATCACTCCAAAGGAGAAATTTTGCTAGCAACTTGTCAGCTTGTTCTTTCTCAGTTCTTTTTAGCATTGAACTGATCGATGGTTGCGAACCAGGTGTGGTTCGAGGAACAAAAAATGATGTGGAAGCTATCGGATTGGTTGATGCTGCAGTAGAACTAGTGCCACTTGCTTCATCTGAATTTTTTAGTTACCTTTTCATTTCTTATTTGGCCTCTCTATTCTGGTCTAAAACTTCCAATGCTTTCATGGCTCTTTGGATGAGTTCAAGATTAGTATTTGAACAAGGCCCCACATCAAATCCAGGAACCTAGCCATCCAAGAAGAGTGGAATAGGACTTTGAGAGAAGAAAATATGGAGAAAGAAGGATTTGATCATGAGATGCTTTGGACAAGTGCCTTCTCCTTTGTGTTTAGGGAGTCCTAGATGCTTTATATTTTCCATAATTGTCTTTAAGGAAGTTAGGAATTGATGTCCTAGCTACCAACCCTCAACAATCACCCCCTCAAAATTTATGGAGTTTTATGGGGGAAAAAAAAATTGATCCACTAAGAACATTAATCACATGTCATGCTATGAGTAACATGTGCAATTTCCAACCAAATAAATTTCAAAAGAAATCTTCAAAAATTAGGGCAAAATATAACATTAATCTAGTTGCAACAATTCTATACATTAGATATTTTTTTGTAATAAAACTTCGGCAAGAGGCACTGACAAGATGACAATATGATATATCCATCCACAAATGAAGAGATAGCTCCAAAGAAAATCAAATTTCAGCTCCAAATATCAAATTTCATTCAATACATCCAATAGCTAATTGAAAGAAAAAGTGTGGATTTGCCAAGAAGGCCGTAATTCCGAAGTGTGATGATGATCCAATACAAATGAAGTTGATTTTTATTTATATGAGACCTAGTAGGTTGAATTATTAGCTGAAGTCCCCTAACATTATAAAAATGTGAAAAATGCATGTCTTGGTCACAAGCCGACCAAGTAGCTTTTACAAATTATGAAATAACCATCCAATTGCTAGTCGAATTGTTGACATCATGTTGATGTAGGGCCATTGGAGGGCCATGTTGAGTCCTCTTGGTGACCAAGTGTGTGAGACGGTTCCATAAATCATGAACAAGGGGATGGTTTCTTAGTCTCTATGCATGTCATCATGTGGGGCCCCAAATTGAGTTTGCGGCACAAAAATTGGTCTCATAGAATAGCCTGTATTGCTCCAATACTAAGGGCTTTGAGATGTTGATTTCTGGTAGCATCGTATGTGATCTAAGCCTAAAAATTTGTAGGGAGGCTAGGACACATGTATTCTAGAATACCTAGAAATCATTTTGGGAAATTCCACCCAAAGAAGGTTTTATTAAAATAATTATTTAGTTTTAATGGGTGCCTAAGTCTAAACCTAGGAAATTAAAATAACTAAAGGGTATTAATCAAACTGTGGGTTAAACTTCTAGAAGAAGACGAGGATCAAGCCAAAAATTATTTGGGCCATTGATTAGAATCTAATATGGGCCATTGATTCTCAAAAAAAGGATTATAAGAAGAGGCTTGATGGGCATTTGGAAATCACATCCAGTGGGAGATCAAAGATCGAATTTCTGAAGAGAGCAGCACAGTAGTTACCGTAGAGAAGTTCGAAGTGATTTCCTGTAGCGAGGGGTAGTGATAACTCCAGTTGGAGATTTTTCTTGATCTGGGAATACTCAGTAGAGGAGGTAGAGAGAGATTTGGGAGAGGTAGCGCAGAGGCTACGCTGGGTAGCATACGCTGATGCAGAGGTAGCACCGAGCCTTGAGGAGATCCACATTTTTGGTGGATATGTCGAGTTCTGAAGCGAGAGTCAGGGTATGAGTCCTAGAGGAAAAAATCAAAGTCTTAGAGGCAAATCGATTAGCAGAAGCTGTGATGATGGGCCTACACAGTGATTGCACAAAGGCAGTCGAGAGGCAGCAAGGGACAAGCCATTCTATGGCTAGATGAGTTGGGATCGCCAATGATAGTGTGACATTTTTCTCACTAATCTTATGTCAGTCAAATTCTCTGTACTGTATATACATCAATTATGTAGAAAATTATTGCTTAATAATACAAACCCACAACTGTTTCACCGATTTTCCCACACATGGTTTTTCTGAGGACATTTGTCCAAAAATAACTGTGTAGATGTGTGTGATGTTTATTTCTCTCAACAAGTAAATTGTTTAATTGAATTAATATTTAGAAGAATTAACATCATTTGTTGCAATAGGAATCGGGTAATTGATTTTCCACATGGTCTTAGGGCACATATCATGAGTAGAAGAAATCAAAAGGGGAAAGGAAGAGGAGTTCGAAATTATTGCAGGGGCAGCAATTCAAATCCCCAACAAGAAGTGCAGTCCTTGGGCCATAAGGTCAAAGTTTTGAGGAGAAATCAATTTTTCTGAGTGAGTCGATAGAGAAATTCGATCTCCAGATCAAAGGTTTCCAGAGCAGAAGGAAGCAACATATTTTTCCTTGCAGAGAAGATCTTCAGCTGGGACGTAGATATTTTGCAACAATTGCTGTTAGAATAATGTCAGTGGGAGAGAGAGAGCCACTGTGAGGGAATTCTTCCTCCGAGGACTTCCAACCAAGAAGTTTGAATTCTCATTCGCTGAGCAACTACAAGGAGCAGAAGATCTACTAACCCCAATAGGGAGTGTGTAGGCCAGCCCAACAATAGTACAAAGGAGAGAGGAGGCAATTCGACATTTCATCGGAAGAGATGGAAGCTAATGGGTTGCGAGATCAAGATCAATTGGAGGATACATCAAACTATGTGATCTGGAAGGCAAGGATCTCATGCCTTCTCGATTAGTACGATCTCAAAACTTATGTCGATAGTGTGGTAGCTATACTCGCGGATCTCGATCCGCTCAAGAAGTACAAGGCTGAGATGGTGAAGGCCAAGAGGTTGATCCTTGACAGAGTGAGGGATCATGTAGTGTCTCACATTGGCAGCAAGGATACTACCCAATAGATGTGTGAAGCTTTGGTCACGTAGATGCAGAAGGGGGAACGCATTGATCCATTCCTTACGAAGCTTCAGGAGATTCGAGACTTGTTGGCAGCTATGGGGTGAACACCTGAACCTACCAAGATGGTGAGTCTTGCCCTAAACTCAGTCTCAGAAGAATGACAAGTATTTGTCTAGAGTATCTTGGGCAGAGAGAGATTTCTAGATTGGGAAGGGATGTGGGCCTCCCTTTAGCAGGAAGAGATGAGGAGAGACTTAGTCAAGTGCAAACTTGATAGTAGCAGTAGTAGAAGTGGGCTGAATTCAAAGGAGGATGATGAGAATGCAACCCTCACATCTAAGGGGCAGCAAGAGCAGCAAAAGAAGAAGAAAGATGTTTTGAAGATCAAGTGCTTCCGGTGTGGTGAACTTGGTCACTACACTACACAATGTCCTCTCAAGAAGAGGGACAAGGATGAGAAAGATGATCCGAAGGCTACATCTGCACAGATCGAGGATGAGTTTGCCATGATTGCGTAAAGGTGGGGTGATATAGCACTGTCGTTCAGAAGAAATGTAGATGGGCAAGATCTTTGAGGAGTCCACCTCTTGGATCAATACCTTGCTACGGGAGACCAGATCAG
The DNA here is from genome assembly GCA_031772625.1 of Pinus tabuliformis. Lineage (NCBI taxonomy): Eukaryota > Viridiplantae > Streptophyta > Pinopsida > Pinales > Pinaceae > Pinus > Pinus tabuliformis. Next base: position 589,265,782 of record CM062819.1, read on the forward strand.
AAGTACCAAGATGGACCAGTGTCAGTTGGTGCAGAGGAGTGCTGGACTGACAACTGGAAGTGGCTAGGAGTGCCTGAGATTGAGCAACACAGAGATAGAGTTGGAAGCAATGTAGTTTGCACAAAACAAGGTGAACAACAACATAGAGGCTTTAGTGGGTCAATGCAGAGATTAGCAGTAGTCAAAACCCTAGCAATAGATGCATCATGTTCAACACCTATTCAGTAATTTTGGATGCTTTTTTGTTGTTGATGTAGTAGCAGTAGCAGTTGGAGAAGTTTGCACTGTAGATGCATTGTTGGTAGTGGCATTTCCAGTCAGCACAAATACAAATCTTAAGAGGGTTGCAGTACACATGCTATGTTGGCAGTGGCAGTGGTAGCAACAGTATAGATGCAACATTTGAGCAGTAGTTGGTGGGAAACATTGTAAAACATCAACAACACAGAGGGAGATGTGACAGAGAAGGGTGATGCTTAAGTGGGATGCATTACTAGAGCACATTCCTCACTAAGGGGGAGTGTTGATTTATGGTAGCATTGGATGTTCTCTAAGCCTAAAAGTTTGTAAGGAGGCTAGGACACATGTATTCCAGAATACCCAGAAATTGTTTTGCGAAATTCCACCCGAAGATGGCTTTATTAAAATAAGTCTAAACTTACGAAATTAAAATAATTAAAGGGTATTAATCACACTGTGGGTGAAACTTCTAGAAGAAGACGAGGATGAAGCCAAAATGAGCCAAGCCATTGATTATAATCTAATCTGGGCCATTGGTTCTCAACAAAAGGATTATAAGAAGAGGCTTGATGGGCATTTGGAAATCACATCAAGTGGGATAGTTGTGGTTGGAGATTTGTCTTTATCCGAGAATACTGAGCAGAGGAGGTAGAGAGAGATCCGGGAGAGGTAGTGTAGCAGCTACGATGGTTAGCATAGGCTGATGTAGAGGCAACGTAGAGCCTTGAAGGGATTCATATTTTTGCTGGAGAGGTCGAGTTCTGAAGCCGAAAGCTGAGATGTGAGACCAGGAGGAGAGAATCGAAGTCTCATAGGAAAATTGATCAACAGAAGGGGTGACACTGTCTCTAGAAGCTGTGATGTTGGACCTACACAATGACTACACAGAGGCAATGCAGAGGCAGCAACAGACAAGCCATTTTGTGGTTGGATCAGTCGGGATCGCCAGTGACAGTGTGAAGTATTTATCACTAATCATCTGTCAGTGATATTTGTTGAATTTTCTAAGTCTATCTGTTATAAAATTGATTTGTATTCTGCTGGTATATTTCTTCTACTTTTTTAAAATCGAACAAATTATTTAATACATTAAGTACCGAAATAAACACAATACAGTCACAACATCTATAGATCATCAACTAAAAGAAAACAAGCACACAAGTGACACCGTTATTTTTGGACAAATGTCCCCGGGAAAACCTAATGCTAGAAAATCGGTGCAGCTATTCAGAGGGTTATATTATTATGTGGTATATCTGAGTACAACTGGGTGCCTAACCGGTTCACCTGACAGAGAAAAGTACACAGAAACAACACCTCTATATCCGGAAATAGGTATTCAGAAAATTTTTCCCACAAAACCCTCTCTGGCACAACTGAAGCTTAGAGTTGGCCCTTCTGGCCTCTGCGTCAGCCTCTTTCTGACCTGCATTAGCCCCAAGACCCTTTGTGTCAGACCTCTGAGGCACTGCACATCCTCTGGGAGACTCCGCGTCACTCTCTCTACCCTCTACGTGGATGACGCAGTCTCTTTGGGCTCTACATGGATGATGTAGTCTCTCTGGGCTCTGCGCTACCTTTATTGGGCTCTACGTAGCCTAGACTAACTACTACTCTCATTCTCTCTGCTTCTATGCTGGTCTCCCAGTATTGTACCTGTCACTCTAGCTCGTACTCACTTCCCCTCGCTACTGATCACTGATTCAAATTTGCTTAGCAACCCCGCTCTAGTAAAATGAATGATTGACCACTCTTGTGTATTCTCCTACTGACCCTCAAGCCTCTTCTTATACATTTCTTGCCGGTCCTTAAAAAACTGAGATTAAATCTCTAATCAACAGCTAAGATTAGATTTGGCTTGATCCATGACTTTTGGAACCTTCTAACCCATTAATATTTTATTTTTCCGAAGTTTAGATTTAGGAACTCCATTAAAAATATTAATTATTTTAATATCTCCCAATATGGGTACAATCTGTCCAAACCATTGATGGATCTTGGAGATCTCATGTGCTTTATCCTCTCCACCAATTTTCATGGCTAGTGCACATCCGATGCTAGCCCAAATCAACAATATTCTCTGTATTGGATAGCAAGTAAGGCACCTAGAAATTGTATTTAGAAAACTACTGCTTAATAATACGAACCCTCAGCTGCTGCATCAATATTCTCACACCGGGTTTTTTTGGGGACATTTGTCCAAAAGTAATTGTGTAGATGTGTCATGTTTATTTCTCTCCTGTGCTATATTTAGTTTCTGTAGCTTTTATTTGTGTAAGTTGCAATGTAATTAATTCGATATTTGTCGTAGCACACAACAAGTAAATTGTTTAGTCGAATTAAAAATTAGAAGAATTAACATCTATTTCTGCCCTCCCTATCTCAAGGGATGAGACAAACCTCCTTTGGGCCTTGGATCAACTGCCATGTAATGCTAAGTCGTCCAAGGCACACTAGTCCAAGCGCATCATCTCGTGAATATAGTGGGGCAATAAGCAGACTACTAAAAGTTTTGAGGGTACCCATGGAATGGAATGATTCTCTACACATGATGGGAGTGTCAATATGATCCTCCGGTGGACTCAAGCCCCACTAAAGTTGTCCAACCCATGATGAAACCAATTGCCAATTACATATAAAAGCTAATGTGCATCCTCACAATTAGGTACAATAATTCATTGGTACATCTAAGTGAACCAAGCTTGTTTATCAAGGACACATTGAGACTTCATAGTGGGCTTTCTTTCCAAATTTAGTGTTACCTCTCTAGGGAGGAGTGGGTAATAAACAACCCTATTAGGTGTTCCTAGTCCCTAAGGGAAAAGACAAGTCCTCGATACATCTTTTAATTGATAGGTGTCACGTGAATGATGATGATTGGATCGGGACATTGGGGTCTGAAGGCCAAATGTCATGGGTTCAAGGATGGCAATGATGATTATTTGGGTGTATATATATATTATTTATTTATTTATTCTTAGGGCTTTTTGAGTAATAAAAATTAAGGACAACTGCAGAAATTAGTAAAAAGAGATTGTTGGTTGGTGGAATAAGGAGTGTGCCTTATTTCCACTAGGGCTATGGGGTCAAATCGATGCCCCTCTTGAGTTGGCTGATCAATTCTTGTGGATTATGGTTGGAAGTGGAACCATAGAAGTTAAATGAGCTCGCAGCTAATCAAGAACAAGTTATGAAAACAAACCCTACTAGAAAGGATTACACTTAGGGAAAATCCTTCAACAAATAGCTCAACTATGATGCAAAATAAATTGAAGCCCTTGGTGAGGAGCACTAGGTCATGGCCCAACAAGGAGAAACAAACTTTACCTTATACCAACAAGAGAGATGTGCAAATAAAACCATGGACATCCCTCAACGAGTGACAAAGTTTCCCTTCAAATGGATTGATCTAGTTAGTTTTTGTATTATTATTTAGTTATCAACAAATGGTCTTAAGAAATATGTGAAATCAACCAAGAAAGATAATTCATGATGAACACCAAAGTTTTCATGAAAGTGTTTCACATTATGGAGAAATGATCTCAACAATTTATAACGATTTGCAAATGAGGGAGATTTCTCTATTTATAGATTAGGATCTCAACATTTTTCCTCCTTTTGCTTGAAAAAACAAGCAACTTTTCATCCACAATATGCTTCACGACTAAGTCAAACTACAAGTTATTTCATTAAATTTCTTAAAATTCTCAAAATAGGTGAGACGTCCCACTAATTGGCGGTTTGATTTGACCAAAGGAGGTCTGAATTGACTTAAGGGTATTGTTACCACACAACCTAGTAGGGCCCTAGGGAAGAGAAACATAAGGGACAACTACTAGACTAAGTGACAACAATGGGACACTAACCCACTGTCACCTCAGTCATGGGCCCCTATTTTTTATGGATTTTCACTGATGGTAGTTCTCCTGGTAGGAATGGAATCACTAGGAATGAATAGGTCATTGATTTAGGTGTGAAGTGATTACACTAAGCCCATTCAAGGGGAGATACAATAATGGTTCAATTGTTTAAAATGGCAACAAGAAATGCTAAAAATAGCACTGCTATAAATAGAAGTTTGGGTACTAGTGCTGGATTGGGCAACAGGGAATGAAAAATGGAAGTGCTAAAAAAAGAATTGCTATCTTTAGCAGTTCAGGATGGATTCCTATTTTAGTTAGTCCCTAGACTAAACATAGGAAGTAAAATTCGAATTTGAACTTAACAAATGTTTGAAAATAAATTAATTAATTCTCCATGAGTTAATTAGTTGTGAAAAATCAAACATGAAGTCAATGTGAGGACATGCAAGAATTTATCTATTAATTGAGGAATTTATCCATCAGTTAAAGAGATAAGGATGAGTTCTAATTTGAGTTGTAATTAGTTGGCTCAGTTAACTGAGTCAAGTCCAGTTAGATTGATTTAAACAGTTTGTTTAAATTAATGTGAGTTTAGTTAGTTAATGCATGCTTGCATATAATTGTTTCACTTTAGATAACTGAAGATTCTCTCATGAATAACTCATGCATGTCAGTTCAGACAGAGACCCAGTTGAGATGAAAGAAGGGATAGTGTACTATCAGTTGGACGAAAATTTTCCTATAAAAGGAGCTCATCCATGGATGAGGATTTATCTCCTTCAGGATTGCGTAGTTGGATCAGAGGTCAGTGAGTGTGTGAAGAAGCCAATTCACAAAAGTGGTTGCACTAGACCCCAATCAAAATTGCACATAGAAATAGGAGGCTTGGAGGGCAGACTAGAGGTTGGATAGAGGCCTTTGACTGGATATGAGAAATAGAGGTATTGTAGAGAGAGCAGGATAGCTTTTGAGCTGATTCTTTTTGTAATACTGGCTATATTTCCACTTGTATGATAATACAGATTTGGGGTTTTAGGTTGATGGTTTCCCCAGTGATATATCCTCTGTGTTATGGTTGATTACTTCTCATTCTCAGTTATATCTGTTCATGCTTGATGTTGCTCATGTTCGATTAAGCTTCCGCTAAATTGTTTGTAGAAGTAGATAAAGTGTTTTGCTTTAGTACATTGCATTACCAGGTGATCTACAGTGGGAAATTTCTACATCAATGCCTTAAGGAAGCTAAAGGATATCCAAGAAAGAGCTAGGAGGAGACCATGATTTAGGTCTTGAGATTCACAATGATAATAGGTATGCCTAATGTCAAGATTCCAAAAGATGAAGTGGGACCCCTCAAGAAGCTTTATGTGATGATTTGACACTTTGAAAAGGCTCTTCACCTCACTTGAGAGACCTAAGAAAGACTTGGCTGTGTTACCAAAATCTAGTAGGCCCTAAGGAGGGAAAGCCTATGGGTCAAAGAGCTAGACTAAGTGATAACAATGGGACTGTGTCCCACTATCACCGCAACCAATGTCCCCTATTCTTTATGATGTTTCACTGATGGGAGGATTCCTGAAAGAAAAACAATCATCTTTAATTGATGTTCTAGGGTTTGAGGTAGGACTTCTTAATGGAAGCTCTATGTCATAATATGACACTTCAAAAGGGTTTTCAATCCCTATAAGAGACCTAGAAGAAACTTGCACGAGATCTAGATTTTTGTGAATTATTTTGGTTAAAGGTACTCCTAAGATCAAGGCAAGGAGAAGAAATGGATTCTTATGATTTATTCCAATGAATATTAAGCTCATACAACCCTCGAAGAAGTCCCCAAATCAAGGAAATGCAAACTATGGTTTCCCTTCTAGGTCACACTTCAAGCAAGAGTTTTTATGGATGAAAACACAAGGGATGCTTGTAAAAATTTGAGGTCTTGTAGATAAGACCCTAACCATCAAGTCTATGGTCCCAAAATCCACCCTTTCACTCTCTCGAGAATTTCGGTCTATGCCCTAGTCTAGCTTTCCAGGAAGAGGGGACCAGAACTTTGGAAGAAGAAAATATGGAGAAAGAAGGATGTCATGAAATGGCTTGGACCAGTGCCTTCTCCTTTGGGCTTATGGAGCCCTTGATGTTTCAGATTTACCATAATCATCTTTAAGAAGGTCAAGAATTGATGCCCTAGCTACCAACCCTCAACAATTACTGACTCAAAATTTATGGAGTTTTAAGGAGGAAAAACAAAATTTTATCCACTAGGAACATTCATCACATGTCATACTATGAGTAATATGTGAAATTTCCAACAAAATTAGCTTTCAAAATAAATATTCAACATTTACAACACAATATAGCATTAATCTAGTTGCAACTATTGCATACATTAGACATTTTTCAAGAATAAAACTTCTAGAAGAGGCACTCACAAGATGACATTATGATATATCCATCCACAAATCAAGAGATAGCTCCAAAGAAAATTGAATTTCAGATCCAATTATCAAAATGCATCCAACACATCCAATAGCTAATCCAAAGTAAAAATGTGGATTTACGAAGAAGGACGAAATTCCCAAGTGTGATGATGATCCAATACAATTGAAGTTGAGTTTTATTTATATGAGACCTAGTAGGTCAAATTATTATCACAAGTGCCCTAACATTATAAAATATGTGCAAAATACATGCCTTGGTCACAAGCTAGCCAGGTACCTTTTCAAAATAATGAAATAATCATCTGACTGCTAGCCGAATTGACGATGTCATGTTGATGTGAGGCCATTAGAGGGCCATGTTGAGTCCTCTTGGTGCCAAAGTGTGCGAGAGGGCTCCATAAATCATGAAGAAGGGGACAAGCCCTTAGTCTCGATGCAAGTCATCATGTGGGGCCCCAAAGTGAGTTTGGGGCACAAAAACTACTCTCATGTGTCTCCTAATGATAGAATACCTTGTGATGTTCCAATACTGAGGACTCTGGCGATGGTGCTTGCTCTCTCATGCCTCAAGTTATGAGACAAACCTCATCTAGGCCTTGGATCGATCGCCATATAATGCTAAGCTAGTTGGGGCACACTTTTCCAAGGGCATCATCTCATGAATAATGTAGGACAATGAGTAGATTGCTGAAGGTGTTGAGAGTGCCTATGGCATGGGATGATGCTCTAGACATGATGGGAGTCCAATGGCTCTCAACGTTTCCCCTGGGCATGTCAATATGATCGTCTAGTGGACTTGGGCCTCACTGAAGTTTCCCAACCGATGATGAAACCACCTGCTAATTACATATAATATGCAGTGCGCATCGTGACAATTAGGTGCAATAATTCTTTAGTGCATCTAAGTGAACCAATCTTGTTTATCAAGGACACATTGAGACTTCATAGTGAGCTTCCCTTCCAAATTTAGTGTTACTACCCTAGGTAGGAGTGGGTAATAAACAACCCTATTTGGTGTTTCCAATCCTTAAGGGGAAACAAAGGTCACTGGTACATCCTTTAATTGATAGCTTTTGTCCAAAAATAACTGTGTAGATGTGTGTGATGTTTATTTCTCTCCTCTGCTATATTTAGTTTCCAAATTTTTTATTTGTGTAGGCTACAGTGTATTTAATTCAATATTTTCCGTAGCACACAAAAAATAAATTATCTAATTCAATTAATAATTAGAAGTAAAATCAGTTGCTGCAGAAAGAATCGGGTAACCGATTTTCCACATGGTATTAGGGCACAGATCATGAGCATAAGAGATCAGAAGCAGAAATGAAGAGGATTTCAAAATTACTTTAGGGGTAGCAATTCAAATCCCCAACAAGCAGCGCAGTCCTTAGGCTGTAAGGTCGATGTTTTGAGGAGAAATCGATTTCTCTGAGTGAGTTGACAGAGAAATTTGATCTCCAGATTGAAGATTTCTAGAGGCAGAAGGGAGCAACATATTTTTCCTTGCAGAGAAGTTCTTTAGCTGGGACGTAGATATTTTGCAGCAGTTGCTGGCAGAATAGCGTCAGTTGGAGAGAGAGAGACACTGTTGAGGGAATTGTTCCTCAGAGGACTTCCAACCAAGAAGTCTGAATTCTCATTTGCTAAGCAACTACAGGGAGCAGCAGATCTACTAACCCCAGTAGGGAGTGCGTAGGCCATCCAAATAGTAGGAGAGGGGTGACAATTAGACATTTCATTGGAAGAGATGGTAGCTATTGGGTTGTGATATCAAGATTAGTTGGAGGGTGCATCTAGCTATGTGATCTGGAAGGCAAGGATCTCATGCCTTTTGGATGCGTACGATCTCAAAACTTATGTTGATAGTGTGGTACCTCTACTCGTGGATCCAAATCCACTTAAGAATTACAAGGCTGACATGGCAAAGGCCAAGAGGTTTATCCTCGACGGAGTGAGGGATCATGTAGTTTGTCACATTGTTGACAAGGATACTTCTCGACAGATGTGGGAAGCTTTGGCCATGCTATACGAAGGATCTTCCGAGCAGCGGAAGATGTACTTGGAGCAGAAGATGAGATCCACGCAGATGCAGAAGGGGGAAGACATTGATCCATTCCTTATGAAGCTTAAGGAGATTCAAGACTCTTTGGTAGCCGTGGGGTCAACACCTCAACCTAACAAGATGGTGAGGTTGGGCCTGAAGTCAACCTCAGAAGAATGGTAAGTATTTGTCCAGAGTATCTTGGGTAGAGAGAGATTGGCAGATTGTGAAGGGATGTGGGCCTCCCTTTATGTATGAATCACTATGAGAACTCAACCAAAATTGGAGATCCTTAAGACAAGACCTCAAGGAAGAGTTTTGTTTGAACGAAATCCAAAAATTCTTCCTCTACGGGATTTTGCTTGATGCCCTATTTAACCGTCCAAGGAAAGAGGGGACAAAATTTTGGGAGGAGAAAAGAAGGAAGAAAGAAGTTGATCATCAAACATCTTAGGCCATTTCTTTCTCCTTTGGGTTTATGGAGTCCTAGATGCATGAGATAAGAAAAAATTATCTTGAAGGAGGCTAAAATATGATGTCCTAGCTAACACCTTTCATCAATTACCTACTATTAGAATATGGAGTTTCATGAAGAAAATAACATTTCATCACTAGGAACATTCATTGCATGCTATACCATGAATAACATATGTAAGAGCCAACCGAGCTTTCATAATGATCTTCTACAAAATTGGGGTACAATAGTATTTTCTCTAGTTGCAGCAATTACATATACTAGACAATTTGTAAAGAACTATTTCATCAATAAGAGAACTTAGAAACTAGTCAAGCAATATATCGATCCATATTCAAGAAGTAACTCCAAGACAAGAAAAAAATCAACTCCAAATATTATAGTGCATCCAAGATACTCCAAAGATTCCAATAGAAAAGTGTGAATTCCCTAAGGGCGACAAAATCCCAAGTGATGATGATGAGTTCTCACAAATGAGACTCACTTCTATTTATATGAGTCTCTCTAAATTGAATTAGTCTAATGAGCCCTCATAAATGAGACTCACTTCTATTTATACAAGTCCCTCTCAATCGAATTAACCTAATGAGTCCCCAAAATTATAAAATAATGTGCTAGAAACATGTCTTGGTCACGAGCCGACCAAGTAGGTATCACAAGTTATGAAAAACCCATCCATATGCAAGTCGAGTTGATGACATCATGATGATGTAGGGTCGTTGGAGGGCCATTTTGAGTCCTCTAAGTGCTATGATGAGAGAGAGGGATCCAATAAAGATGAATTGGGGGATGACCCCCAATTTTCCATGCAAGTCATCATGTGGTGCCCCATGGTGGGTTTGGGGCACGAATGCTAGTCTCATGGGTCTCTTGATGCAAGATAAGCTTGTAGATTGCTCCAAATGAAGGCTCTGATGATGGTGCCTACCCTGCTAATTCTCAAAGGAGAGACAAAACTCCTTTGGGCCTTGGATAATTTGCACTGATCATGATAATTTGGTTGGTCTAGGTGCATCATCTTGCAAATAATGTGGGAAATGAACAAGTTGTTGAAGGTGTTGAGAGTGCCCATCTCATGAAATGATGCTCAAACATATGATGGAGTCCAATGGATCTCAATGAATCCCTTATAAATGTCAATATGATCCTCTGGTGGGCTTACACCCCTGTTAAGTTGGACAACCCATGATGAAACCTCCTACCAATTACATGTAAGAGCTGATGCGCTTCATCACCATCAGGTACAACAATTCATTCGTACATCCAAGTGAACCAACTTATTAATCAAGGGCACAAATGAGAATTCATAATGGTCTTCCCTTCCAAGTTTGGGGCTTTAAGCATGTAATAATGTTACCTACCTAGGTAGGAGTGGCTAATAAACAAACCTATTAGGTGTTACATGCCCCTAAGGGGAAAGATAAGTCCAAGTTACATCCTTGAATTGATATGGGTCACGTGAATAATGATGAGATCGATAGGGACATAGGCGTCTAAATGCCAAAAGGATGGTAGTGATGAGGGATGTCCATATATTTAGGTGTATAGATGTAGGAGTGAGCAATTGTGGAGACATGAGCTACCCCAAATTTTGTTTCTCCACCCTTCTTCCTTTGCCTTTTTCCTTTTCTTGATTTTTTCTTTGTTTTACTATTTGGGGCTCCAGGACATGAGAGCATGTTGTATATGATGTAAGTAGTTATTACCCCCTTAAGGTGGGGTACTTCATTGCCCACTCGGGGTTAGGATGTGCATGGGTTCATTAATGATGTGGGTCACTCATGGGGCCCTAGGAACCAACGTGATGGCCATAATGAAGGGGTAGAGCTCATTTTTGGCTTTTTCCCACCTGCTCTTATAGTGTCCCAACCATCTCTTGCATTTTATAATATTCTTTCCTTTTGTTTCTTGCTTGTGGCCATGAAATGCTTTTAACCTTCTTTTTTTCCTGGTACGTCAACCTCTGGGGCAACATTTCCAGGCTCATCCAAAACATTTTGACAAGGGGATGGGGTGTACTAGTGCTTTATGGTCCTAGTGGTCATGTGGAACTAGAGAAGCAAGATGAATAGATAGGGCTTGTAATGCACGAAGGTGAGTGAAAGATGTGAAATGGGAAAATGAGACTGCGCTACCAAGATCGAGGTTTCCCAAGTAGTGCCCTTCCTGAAGCTATAAGACAATAGGCGAGATCCAACAAGACTATGATTGAGGATTAACCCCCCATTTAAGGTGACTTAACAAAACAACAGTCAAAACCTATACTCCTTCCAAGTCACCCAATCATCTATGCCAAATGTGCCTTAGGAAAAACAAGCATAAGCACTTGATTGCACAGTGAAAAACATATATTTAGGGTGGCTTGGCCCTCCTTCAAATATACGCTCTCTATAGATGGGTGAGGGGACATATGATTGGCTTAGGAAGTGAAGATCAAATGGCTGTCAAGGGCAGCTGGTTGCCAACTGAAGACAAATCATAGGAGAAACATTTTCCGATTGGGTCATCCAATTTTGGTGAGTAATAGGTACAATTTCGCATGAAGGAATGGCTTGACATTCCTTGAAAATTTAAGTTGAGTCCTTAGGAAGTAAAAAATTTCACTTTGTTTGCACAATGTTGCTTGAAAGAGGATGTTGGCCTTTCCAATGGCTAGTATATAATGTAGATGGCCTCCCTTTTTTTTGTCCAAAGATGATTCAAACCATACGTTTAGGCTCCTTGTTTGATTTTGACTTGAAATGTCCCTTGGATTGCTTGGAGACCTAAATGGACTTCTATTTTGCCTCAAAATTCCTCCAAATTGATCTTTACATGATCTAATGGGTAAAAAAGTTGGCGACACTCCTTGTCTTGGTCCATTTGCTTGATTTTTGTGTGATTTAAGGTTTGAACTTTCCTGAACATGAGTTGTCCTTGTTCCATGATGTATCGTTGACTTGCTTTGACATCTTGCTCACTCAACTCATTTACCATGTTGTTACCTCTTTTAACCTCTCGCCTACTCCAAAATGTGCTCTCACCCCATTTTGAAGGTACGCCAAAGATGGAAAAGGGACTTTAAAGTGGGCGTTAAGAGTGCCTTGACTTGGAGGTCGCAAGAGATCATTTCACTTCCTTGGAGGATGTGGGACACTGCCTCAAGGATCCCAAATACATCACAAACAGTGAGACTTCCATGAATAATGATGGCCATGGCCAAAGAGGTGTGCATACATAGGGATATGGTTGATCTGGGGAATAAAGAATGCATTGACATAATGGGAAAGTGAGGGGAAATGTACAATAAGCGATGACCTTTATAGGGCTACTCAACTAGTGCTACCATAAATCATTAGTGATAGTAGATCCACTTCGTAATGCTCACATATCACCGTAAGAGATAAGAATGTTGCATGGTGCTTTCTATCCAATACTCATTTTCTCTTTTCCTTACCCATCGAATGCTGAATGAAATCCTTTCCTTCTAGTTCTTAAGTTTCTCTAGTGGCTTGTGGATTATACTAGCCTCATAAGGTTACCATAATTAATATGCTCTACCAAGTTGAGTGATGGTGTATTTTTGGGAGGGAACATTGTGAGAGTAACCTAGGTATCATATGTTAGGGTTTTGTTGTCGCACAAATTGCCACGACAACGCTCAGACCGGGGGCTGTCACCCTAATCCCTGATCTCTCTGTTTAAGCCTGTCTCCCGCGGCAAAGGTGGGTAGACCCTATGGGACAATGGATGACCAGTTGTGGACCAGTTGGGTTGGGAGAAATGAGGGGAAGCAAGCACTTAATAGATTTTATTAAGTTAATAGATTAGTGCCTTATGAAATAAATGATTAAACGATTATTTATCAAATGCTGTAGAAATATGAACTCATTAACAATAATTTACCATCAAATAACTCAAATAAAGATTAAATTTTACCAAATGCGAGACAATCGATAAATGCTCAATGGCTTAACAGTATTCTAGCAATTAAAATTTTGAAATATTAAATGCTTTAAATAGCCACGTAAACTTCAAATGCCAACCAGTTATCACTTTCATATAGCTAATCTTAAAATGATCATTTAAGCATGTTTAACCACATAAAAATGATAAATATTGATCCCACATCAAAATTTTAGCCTCAACAGAAAGATATATCGCAAACATAACGAATCCTTGAGCCAAGGCTGAATCTGGCAAAATATTCACAATTTCTTTTTGTATTTTTTATATTATCAAATAAAACGAAATTTAGGTAAAGCAAAAACTAAAGTCTAAATAAATGTATGTTAGGATATTCCGACACATAGGATATAGTTAAGTTCAACTTGGTCTAGTATAGAGTTAGGTTAGAGTTAGGTAAAGTGTGTTTCTTTACCGTTGTACATTTTGTAACTTACAATTCGATGGTCACGATATGTAGTGATCCAACGGTTCACTCTCACCTCGGTATTACCGACACTTGATCCGTGGCTTGACACCCGATTGGTCCATGAGTTCTATTTAAAGCGCATGGAGGGTCATTGTTCGGGTAATCCGTGCATGAGAGAAGCTTATGTAAATTTTCATTCTTTGATTAATAAATTGCCTGTAGTACCCACGTTGGGACAGGCCGTGGACTGTTTCCCTCCTTGCACTCTGAGGGTTTTAACCACGTCAAAAATACTGGTGTATTGATTTGAGATCTGGTTGTGAGCGGTGTCCTTTTGGTATTCTTTCTGTGGAACTTACCCTGTAAATTCCTACATGGTATCAGAGCTATTTGAGGGCCGCGTCCGTTGGTGATCCAAATCTGAAGCCGGTAGAACTGCATGCGGCTGTCGTTTCCTAGATCTGCTGTTTCTAACTGCTTTCGGGCCGAGAGGACGGCTCTGTTGCGTTCGGAGCATCTGTTCCAGTGAGGAACCCCTTTCGTTTCACGCGAAAAGGTTTCCGGTAACCCTAGCTGCGTCATTTTTCAGATCAGGAGGTATACAGTGTTTCTTTTGCAGTTTACTGTTATTTTCTCTCTGCTTATTTCGGTCTCAGTTTATTTAGCCTTTTTTTTAACCGGATCTATACCTTTCATTTCTACGTATGCTCTTTGCCCTGCGACTCTGTGCGATCTGGACAAATCAGAAACAGAAAGGAAGGATTTTTCTCATGCGTATGCTCTTTTCCCTGCACCTTAGTGTGATCTCAGAAAATCAGAAACATTGAGAAAAATATTTAGTTTTTCGGCTAAAGCTAACTTTGAGATTTTTTTTTAAAATTTCTAGTTTTTTGGCTAAAGCTATCTTTGAGCCGCAAGGTTCGTTTTTCTTTGCATGTTCGTGTTGGGTTTTGTGTTTTGTGTTTTGTAGGGAAAAAGAGCTTTCTCAAGGCAAGCATGCAAACCAAGGCCCCCCCCCCCTCTCTCTCTCTCTCTCTCTCTCTCTCTCTCTCTCTCTCAAATTTTTTGTATAGATCAATTGGTTTAAAGCTATTTTAAGAGAGTAGAGGTCTTGGGTTCAAGTCTCCATTTTGTGGGGGCGGATTTTTTCATTCCCGCACATTCGCGCACTTTGCCAGCAACGTCAACAATTTTTTTTCAAAAAGCCATAACTTCTTCATCCGGAAGTCTTTTTCAGAGCCGTTTTTTTAAAAACTGCCTATTTTTTCGAGATCTATCCATTGGAACACTTACTTTCAACATCTTTAGCTTCAGTTTTTTTTTAAAAATGGAAATTCCATGCCAAGTCATTCTTGACAGCACTAACTACTTCCAATGGGTAGACTACATGGAAGATTTACTTAGAAGTAAAGGTCTCTTCAGAATAGCCACAGACCAAGAGAAGAAACCAAAAGATGAAGACAAGGCGGAAAAATGGGAAAATAGACAAGATCAAGCACGAGGTTTGATAGGGATGTCTATTTCTCCTGATCTTAGATTCCACATTGCAGGACTTGAGACTCTTCATGAAGCATTAGAAAAACTTGCTAAAGTTTTTGGGATTAAAAATGAAATTAGAGCCCATCAACTTGAAAATGAGCTGCTTACTTTGGATCCTAATAATTTTTCTTGCATTGAAGATTTCTTGTCCAAATTCAAGACCCTTAGATATCTCTTGGAAGGTGTTAAAGTTAAGAAAGAAGATGGTAACCTTATTTATTCCATCCTTACTAAGTTGGGACCAGCCTACTCTGTATTTGTTTCCACTTTCCATTCTACAAGGGAAGCTTTCATTTGTCAAGGACAAGACTACAAGGCCCCTTCCTTTGACTCCTTTTGTGATTCGTTAATAAGAGAACAAGAAAAACTCTTACACCTTGGTCTTCTTAATCTTGGAAACTCTTCCACGAAAGCGTTAGCCGCCCAGCAGCAACCAAATTCAAAGAATCCTAAGAAGTCATATCCTCAAAAGAATGGTCCTAAACCATCTCAGCCTCAAAATGAAAGATCATTTCAGCAAAATGATAAGACCAATAAAAACAAATGGAAGAAGACTGATAGACATTGTAACTTTTGTAATCGAGATGGCCACTTAGAATCTAAATGCTTTAAGAAGATGGAAGCCTTGGAAGCCACAATGAAGAAACATAACATCCATGTGGAGCTTACTTCAACTTCCGGAATGGCACTTTCTGCATCTCATTATCAATCATCTCAGTCTGGTTATGCATTAAATGTATCTTCTTCTTCTTCTCATTCTCATGAGTGGCTCATTGATTCTGGAGCCTCTTGTCACATGGCCAAAAACCAAGCCATGTTTTCTTCTTTAAATGATTGTAACACCAAAAATATATATATTGGTGATGATAGATCTCTTAATGTTGTAGGGACTGGAACTGTTCATCTAGACAATGGTCAGTTTAATGATGTATTATGTGTTCCAACCTTATCCTGCAACCTTCTATCTGTCTATCAGATAACTCACTCAGGTGAAGGTAAAATTGTTGAATTTTCACCTCATGATGTTGTAATCAAGGATCTAAAAGATCCTAAACAGATTCTAGCTACTGGTCTTGCTGATGATTCCAAAAGGTTGTATAAGTTTCACAACTTTGGGTCATCCAATCTTCCCTCAGTATTTGTTGCTCAAAATGATGAAGTGAGCAAACTTTGGCATGAGCGATTTGGTCACTTAAACTATCGCTCCCTTCAGCATCTATGTAAAGAAAATATGGTGACAGGTCTTCCTATGGTATCTTGCAGAGATGGTGTTTGTTCCGGATGTGTACTCGGAAAACATCATCGGGACAGTTTTGACAAACGTGCCTCTTGGCATGCCTCAGCCCCTTTACAGCTTGTGCACAGTGATTTATGTGGTCCTCTTCCTGTTGCTTCATTCTCTGGCTGCAAGTACTTCTTAACATTCATTGATGATTTCTCCAGACGCACTTGGGTATACTTCTTAAAACTCAAGAGCGAAGTATTTAACACTTTTTTGGCCTTCAAAGCCTTTGTTGAAAAACAATCTGGACATCAAATTCTTAAGCTAAGAACTGATAATGGTGGAGAATATGTTAAAAACACATTCATCAACTTTTGCACCGAAAATGGAATTCAAATGCAACATACTGTTCCATACACTCCACAACAAAATGGTGTAGCTGAAAGGAAAAATCGCACCTTAAAGGAAATGGTTAATTGTATGCTGCAATCTAAAGGACTCAGTCTTAGTTTTTGGGCCGAAGCAATTAATTGTGCAAATTATATAATCAATCGCACTCCTACTAAGGTTCTAGAGAATATCACTCCAGAAGAAGCTTGGAGTTCCATTAAACCAGATGTAAGTCACTTTCGTGTGTTTGGAAGTGAAGCATGGGCCCATATTCCAGATGAAAAGCATAAAGCTTTAGAACCTAAGAGTGAGAAATGTACTTTTGTTGGATATTCTGAAGATGTAAAAGGTTATAGACTTATTCCATTTAAGTCCAAAAATGTTATCATTAGAAGAAATGTAAAATTTGATGAAAATAAATCGGCCTGCGACCCTAGTCCGGCAGATGTGCCACCTCTTCCTATCTCTTCTACTTTTGAAAACCTTTCTTCTTCAGATGATGAAAGCGAGGATGATAATCCCCCCCCACCTTCTTAGGATCCTCAACTTCCAAGATGGGTCCGTGCTACTCGGGATGCAGCAGGTGATCTTGCCGGTGATCCTACAGATCAGCGACGTACACGTTCTCAGTTTGAAAGAGCCTCTTCTTTACTGGCTCAAGCTCCAGTAAATCATGATCCTGACACTTTTGCAGAAGCTTCAAGCCATCCACATTGGGAAGCAGCTATGAATGAAGAATATCATTCATTAATGACAAATGATACATGGGATCTTGTTCCTCTACCAAAGGGATGCAAACTTGTTAGATGTAAATGGGTTTACAGAACCAAGTATGGACCAGATGGGAAAGTTGATAAACATAAAGCTCGTCTCGTTGCTAAGGGCTTTTCACAGGTTGAAGGCATTGACTACATTGAAACCTTCTCCCCTGTTGCCAAAATGAACTCTATCCGCCTTGTTCTTTCCCTTGCTGCCTCTTTAAAATGGGAAGTCCATCAGATGGATGTTAAATCTGCCTTCTTGCATGGGGACTTGCAGGAAGAAATCTATATGGAACAACCCATTGGCTTCATACAAACAGACTCCAGCCTTGTTTGTCAACTTAAGAAATCCCTTTATGGCCTCAAGCAAGCTCCTCGGGCTTGGTATGCCAAAATGGATAACTTTCTTTTAGAATCTGGCTTTTCTAGGTGTCATTCTGACAATACTGTCTACACCAAGAAAGTGGGCAACTCTCTTATCATCCTTGTTCTTTATGTTGATGATCTTATTCTTACTGGTAGTGATCCCAACCTTATAAACCATGTGAAGTCCAGCCTTAAAAAGACATTTGAAATGACAGACTTAGGACATTTACACTATTTTCTCGGTCTTCAAGTCTTGCAATCCCAAGAGGGTATTTTCCTTTCCCAGTCCAAGTATGCTTGTGATATTCTTCGTCATTTTCACATGGAAGACTGTAAGCCAGCCCCTTCTCCCTTTCAGTCTGGAGTCAAACTTTCAGTCTCTTGTACTTCTCCTGAAGTTGATGCTACCTTATACCGTCAACTTGTCGGAAAACTCTTGTATTTAACCCATACTCGTCCTGATCTTTCCTTTGCTGTTGGCCTTGTTGCTCGTTTTATGCAAAACCCCCGTGAAAGTCATTAGAAAGCAGCTAAAAGAATACTTCGTTATGTTCGAGGTACAGTACAGTTTGGGATTCATTACAGTGCCAAAGCAGCTCCTCTGTTAGTTGGTTTCACTGATTCTGATTGGGCTGGTGACCCTGATGATCGGAAGTCTACTGCCGGTTATGTCTTCACTCTTGGTTCAGGACCTATTACATGGGCTTGTAAGAAACAGGCTGCCATTTCTCTTTCGTTAGCAGAAGCAGAGTATCGTGGTGCCGTGGAAGCTAGTAAGGAAGCCTTGTGGCTTCGTCAGATCCTATCAGAGTTTGGCTTTGAGCAGCAGCATCCAACCACACTTTGGTGTGATAATCAAAGTGCCATTCAGCTATGCAAAGATCTAGTCCAGCATCAGCACAGCAAACACATTGAACTACACATGCACTTCATCAGAAAGCTCATTCATGACCATGTTCTTGAAGTGCAATATTGTCCAACAGATGATCAGGTTGCAGACATCTTCACAAAGGCTCTCACAGAGGCGAAGTTCACTAAACTTCGATATATGCTTGGAGTTCAGGAAGTTGTCACTAAGGGAGGATAGGCTCTAGTGCCTCCTTCCTTCTCCTATTGTGTCATATTTGTAAATCCTTCAATCCTATCCCAAGTTGTTCTTAAGGGGGGATGTTAGGATATTCCGACACATAGGATATAGTTAAGTTCAACTCGGTCTAGTATAGAGTTAGGTTAGAGTTAGGTAAAGTGTGTTTCTTTACCGTTGTACATTTTGTAACTTACAATCCGACGGTCACGATATGTAGTGATCCGATGGTTCACTCTCACCTCGGTATTACCGACACTTGATCCGTGGCTTGACACCCGATTGGTCCATGAGTTCTATTTAAAGCGCATGGAGGGTCATTGTTCGGGTAATCCGTGCATGAGAGAAGCTGATGTAAATTTTCATTCTTTGATTAATAAATTGCCTGTAGTACCCACGTTGGGACAGGCCGTGGACTATTTCCCTCCTTGCACTCTGAGGGTTTTAACCACGTCAAAAATATTGGTGTATTGATTTGAGATCTGGTTGTGAGCGGTGTCCTTTTGGTATTCTTTCTGTGGAACTTACCCTGTAAATTCCTACAATGTAACTTAAATATAAATAAAAAATCTAAACTATAGAACGAAAATAAAATAAAAAAAGTTTAAAGTATATTATTATTATTATTTTTAAAGTAAGACTATCAGCTAAATAAAAAAAATGGAACTCAATTTTTTTATTTTTTTTAAAATCCTAAACTATAAAAAAAATAAAATCAAATCTAAATTAAAAACTAGAATTTAAACTAAACTAAGCTAACATCTAATATATATGAAAACTAAATAGAACAAACAAAAAGAGAAGTTCCAAATCTTTATATTTTTTATGATTTTTTTATTATTATTAAAATCTAAATCTAAACAAAATTAAATAAATCTAAATTTAAAACTAAAATTAAACTAAGATTTAAAAGTCTAAACAAAAAAAAAGAAGTGACATGTAATATATACAACACAATGAAAAATCGAATTCTTTTAAATTTGATTTTTATTTTCTAAAGTTCTAAATTTAAAATTTAAATAAACAAAATTAAAAGGAAATAAATCTAAAACTAAAACAGAAAATATAATTCTAACCAAACGAAACAAAAATACGTTACCCTAACTTATATACATAAACCATGAAATCAGAAACGCAGCATACCAAAAAAAAATTCACAATCGAATTTTTCTTTTGCGTAGCTGGTGTGAGAGTAGGTTCTGACGGGAGCCAGCACGCAGGAAGGGAGACAACAAAATTGGCTGCGCGTGGGAGGAAAGCTGCAGCCGGCTGGAAATGGATGCAGCGTTTCAAAGCATCAATGAATAGAGCAGAGAATGAAGAGAGCGATGGGAGAAAAATGAAAAGCTGCGTGGGGCTGGCCTGAAGATGCAGGTTGGAGCTGGATGAAGAATGGAGCTGAAGTGTATTGGAGCAGCAAGGCGACAACAACAAAAAAATTTCGAAAGTTTGCTATACGTGCAAGTTTTGGAGTGATGGTGATAGTTGGAGCTGCGTGATCTGGAGAAGCGTGGTTTGACAGATTACTGAGAAGAGGGTTTGGCAGCATTTTTTTTTTTTGAAAATTTTCCTGCAAAAATAAAACCCCGGGCAAGAGTAAACAGTCTGAAAAGAACTGAAATCTTTTTAGATAAACCATGTAATAACTAATCCTAAGGCCAGATCTTTCCCTTCAGGGCCTAGATCTGGTTTCAAACAAAATTTCTTCTCAGACTTGCAACTTGCAATGGCAAAACGAAACACCCAGAGATGATATATGCAAGGATTGAAAACTAAAACCCTACAAACCAGTCAAAAAAAAAAATACAATATTTACAGATTTATGGCTCTACAACAGCCAGATTTGTCAATAATCCTCAATAATATTTTCAGAAATTCAAATTTACTATGAGATACTTCAGAAATCTCTCATGCAATTCAAAAATAAACTTAAATGATAGACCCAGAATTGAAACTGGTTGGGCTCTACAAGAGAATGCTTTTCGAGAGTTGGCTGGTTCAGCCTAGAAATTCCCCTAACGCCCGTTGATCTTCTCAATCTGGATTTCCTGCACAGCTCATTTCAACTATCAATAAAGAGGGAACAAATAGTACTAAATTCCAAATCCAATGGAGATACCTGCCATTATTTCCAGAAATTCTACTACTGTTAAAACCCTAGTGAGTAAACAAGATACTTGTGTTCAACATCACTCTTTAGCAAGCTACTACTAATGGCTGAAAACAAAATTATGCAGAAAATAAAGAAACTTACAGCACTTTAGGAGAGTAACACCAACAAGATTTCAGCCCCAAAGTCTTTCTTTATTGCACAAGAAAAAAGTTAACAAGAGAGCTTTTTTCAGCACAAGACTCACAGATTGAATGATCTCAAATGACCCCCAGCACCCTATTTAAAGGAAAAATTCCCAATGGCTAGTTCGAGTGATCCATGTCAAAATGATCTCGTCTGTCGATGAGGATCAAGATATCTTTTAATCTTATCCGTCGAATTTTTAATAAATTAAAAATTAAATTTTGCATTTGTTTTCTCAAAATTTCGACATATGTTTTTTAAAATTTTAAAATTTTTATTTATTTATTATTATTATTTATTTTATTTATTTTTTATTTTTTAATTATTTATTTTATTATTATTTTAATCTATTATTTGATTTCTTAATTTTCTTAATTTTTATTTTTGGATCCTCGAACTTAGCCTTTGGAAAAATCACCTAGGACCTAGGACTTGGGACTTATGAGGGGATTAAAACATTTTTCTAACCCTCAAGACACTTTACATCATGGCTTTTATAATTTTACATCTCAAGGGGGAAAACCCCATTTGACATAGACCCTCATAGACCACCCAGTTCTGCGACCAAATATACTCTAGCAGATCAATGCACTAGGATTCCCCTAAGATTTTAATGGAAAAATTCATTCCGGCTTTGGGGTTAGGCTGAAGGAAAACTCTACCGATCATGGATCGGTGAGACAAAAAACCTTTCGTAATGTAGATTATCACTAAAACATTAGGTCCACCTAGGCAATTTACACACATGACTCATATATACTAAGATTATTTACAATTTACACATGCAGACTAGGCTTACAACATAACACGATCAGGCTGATGATGGAAGTCGAATGGCACGGACACATCGATCAAGTGCTATCCCTTTTGCAAAAAAAAGGGGTGTACTGCTATGGGTAGTTGACACGTAGTGGTCAACAGGTTTGTCAAAAAATTAATAGCACCCCTGTTCATACTTTTACTTATGAGTCCTTTCTCCTTTATACTTATTTATTTCCTAATCAACTTGGGGAAGACCTCCTCCTATATCCTCTCTCTTTGTTTATTTTGTTTTCCCATTTCCTTGGTTACATCACTACTAATGGGTCTCTCTCGGTCATCTTTTGAGGTAGGGCCCGACCTGAGATGGCCTCTCCTTAGATGGGACCAATCATTATGCCTCTCTTTTGCCTATTAGGTACTTTGGTCTTGGTTGTCACATCCTATACACTGCAGCTATGGGATCACATCTCCAACCATTGCCCCAATGCTTTCTTCCACTTGTGTATTGCATTCCCCAGTTCAACACTAGCATTGTTGACTTTTTCTTCTTTCCTTCACTATTTGTGCTCTAGTGTTATCAATTCTCACCACTTTCACTTGCTATCTCAGCTAGTGTTTCCACCTCTTACTTCTCGGCATCAATTGTTCATCCCTATTGTTGTCCCCTCTTTTGTATTTGGTTCATTGTTTTGGTCCTGCCTTCAGTAACTTTGATCTCTCTATCCTCCACTCATTCATCCTTTCCTTTGCCACCTCTCCTTCCTTCTCCTCTTCTCACCTTCACTTGCTTATTAGCCTTCATTGAGATTTTATATTGTTATCGCCTCCTTGTATGTGGCAAGCCATTTAGTTTTATGTTGTAGGTTGTTTTACCACACAATCTAGCAGCCCCTAAGGAGGGAAAGCCTAAGTGTCAAAGAGCTAGAATAAGTGATAACAACGTGATAATTTCCTACTGCCACTACAACCAATGTCCCCTGCTCCTTATGATCTTTCACTGATGGGAGGAGTTCTGATAGATAAACAATCACCTTTAATTGATGTTCTAGGGTTTGAGGTACTAGGTGATGAGGTATGACTTCTTAAGGGAAGCTCTATGTGAGAGAATAAAATTTCAAAAGGTTTTTCACTCACTATTAGAGACCTAGAAAAAACTTGCATGGGATCTAGGGTTTTGTAAATTATCGTGGTTAAAAGTACTCCCAAGATCAAGGCAAGGAGAAGAAAGGGCTTCTTATTATTTATTCCAATGAATACTAAGCTCATACAACCCTCAAAGAAGTCCCCAAGTAAAGGAAATGCAAACTAGAGTTTCCCTTCTATGGCACACCTCGAGCAAGAATTTTTATGGTTGAAAACACAAGGGATGCTTGTCAAACTTTAAGGACTTGTCACTAAGACCCTAAGCTTGAAGTCTATGATCCCGGAATGAACCCTTTCACTCACTAGAGAATTTTGTTCTATGCCCTAACTTAGTTGTCCAAGAAGAGGGGACTAGAACATTGGGAGAAGAAAATATGGATAAAGAAGGATTTGATCATGAAATGGTTTGCACCAATGTTACACGAAGCGGGGACCGCGGAAGCGTCATTTTCCAAAAATCTAGGAAGGGAAGTGTCTCGGAAGCGTCTACTATATATATATATATATATATATATATATATATATATATATATATATATATATATATATATATATATATTATATTTTTTTGCATTTATATCAAAAAAACATCCAAAATACCAAATTAGTTGTAGAAGACATGAAAACATGCATATTTTTACATAAATCGAGATAGATATGGCATCCATTGTACATCAATGATTAATAATTCTAGAATCAACCATCTACAATCTTGATTCCTCTTCTCTTGTCTAGTCTTTGCCTCTACTTCAATTCTATAGGGATTTTAGTCAACATTGCCTAGTTTTGATCAAACAGCTTAATCCAAGCCTTATAATATGGTAGAGAAAGCTTAACATGCCTGATCAATGATTTTGACTGGAATGAAGGGTATATAATTGCTAAGGCCATGACAAAGGAGTTCAACAATGAATAACACCAACACTAGGGTAAATATAGGGCTTTTTGCTCTTGATTAAATGCCAATCACATGCCCTCATACATGATATAATCCAATAAAACACCACAATCCCATTGATCTTGAAAATTGTTCAGTCTGCTAAATTTTGAATGGGATATGAAATTCTATTTTCTCCATATGAAGTTTGATGAGGTTGGAACCACTCTCAAACATCCTGAATCATTTCATAGTAATGTTAAAAATTTAAGTAAAAGGATGGAAATGAAAGATAAAGGAGAATGCCACTTTTACTTTAAGAATTTAACATTACCATTAGGGAGCATCTAGGAAGCGTGTATGAAGCATCAAGGGGTGCCTTGGGAGTATTTGGAAATTGTAGTTCCTCACAGAACAGTTCGAATTTTCCAAAAGAAAAAAAAAAACAAAAAGCCCCACAGAATCATCCACCTTCTCTCGGATCCACTCGCGATCCATGGTGGATACATGGCCAAACCTCCACAGATCCGCACCCAATCCTTTCCGGATCCGCATATTGGGAAGTAGGAACAGCAGATCGGGCAGTAGGAGCCACGGATCGGGCCCCCACGAATCCAATTTTGTAGGAATCACCAAGAAGAAGGAGGAACCGTGAATCTGATTTTTCAATCCACGGTTCTACCGAAGGATCAGTGGTGGATCCATACAGGACGCGGATCTGCCTTTGGATCCTTGGGGGGGAAAGATTCTTGCAACACTGGTTTAGACAAATGCCTTCTCATTTGGGCTTATGGAGTCCTAGATGCTTCAGATTTTCCATAATTGTCTTTAAAGGGGTCAATAATTGATGCCCTAGCTACCAAGCCTCAACAATTACCCACTCAAAATTTATGGAGTTTTATGGGGGAAAAACAAAATTTTATCCACTAGGAACATTCATCACATGTTCAATTGCCAACCAAGTAGGTTTCAAAATAAATTTTCAACAATTACGGCAAAATATAGCATTAATCTAGTTGCAAAAATTCCATATATTAGACATTTTTCAGTAATGAAGCTTCAACAAGAGGGACTCACAAGATGACAATGTGATATATCCATCCAAAAATCAAGAAATAGCTCCAAAGAAAATCGAATTTCGGCTCCAAATTATCAAAATGCATCCAAGACATTCAATAGCTAATCCAAAGAAAAAGTGCAGATTTGCCAAGAAGGCCAAAATTCCCAAGTGTGATGATCCAATACAAATAAAGTTGAGTTTTACTTAAATGAGACCTAATAGGTTGAATTACTAGCCTAAGTCCCCTAAGATTATAGAAATGTGCAAAATACATGCCTTGGTCACAAGTTGACCAAGTATATTTTTCAAATAATGAAATAGTCATCCAAATGTTAGCCGAATTGATGATGTCATATTGTTGTTAGGCCGTTGGAAGGCCACGTTGAGTCCTCTTGGTGCCAAAGTGTGTGAGAGGGTTCCATAAATCATGAACAAGGTGATGGCTCCTTAGTCTCCATGCAAGTCATCATGTGCGGGGCCAAAGTGAGTTTGGGGCACAACAACTGGTCTCATAGAACAACCTATAATGCTCCAATATTGAGGGCTTTGATGATGGTGCTTGCCCTCCCATGTCTTAAGGGATGAGACAAACCTTCTTTGGGCCTTGTATCAGCTGCCATATAATGCTAATCCATCTTGGGCACATTGGTCCAAGCGCATCATCTCGTGAATAATGTAGGGAAATATGCAGACTGTTGAAGGTGTTAAGGGTGCCCATGGCATGGAATGATGTTCTACACATGATGGGAGTCTAATGGATCTCAACACTTCACCCGAGGGTCTCAATATGATCCTATGGTGGACTTGGACTCCACTTAACTTGCCTAACCCATGATGAAACCAACTGCCAATTATATATAATATCTAATACACATCCTCATAATTAGGTACAATAATTCATTGGTACATCTAAGTGAACGAAACTTGTTTATCAAGGGCACACTGAGACTTCATAGTGGGCTTCCTTTCCAAATTTAGTGTTACCTCCCTAGGTAGGAGTGGGTAATAAACAACCCTATTAGGTGTTCGCAGTCCCTAAGGGGAAAGACAGGTCCCTGGTACATCCTTTAACTGATAGGTGTCATGTGAATGATGATGAATGGATAGGGACATCAGGTCTGAAGGCCAAATTCCATGGGTTCAAGGATGACAATGATGATTACTTGGGCATATAGATGTAGGAGGGAGAAATCGTGGATACATGAGTTGCCTTGTCCTTTGTTTTTCCACCCTTCTTTATTTTCCTTTTGCATTTTCTTGATTTTTCTTTGTATTAATTGTTGGGGCCCTAGGAAATGAGAGCATGTTGTGTATGGCATAGGCAATTATTAGCCCCTTAAGGTGGGGCAGTTCATCGTCTTTCAGGGGTTGGGACGTGCATGGGTTGTTAATTGATGTGGGGGCACTCATAGGGCCCTAGGAACTAGGGTGATGGCCATAATAAGGGTTAGAGATGATGCTCGACTTTTGTCCATGTGCCATATTAAATGTCTCGACGATCTTTTGGATTTTTTAATACTCTTTTTCTTTTGTTTCTTGCTTGTGGCCATGATATGATTTTAACATTCTTTTAGCTGCATAAACCTTCGAGACAACATTTACATGCTTGGCCCAGACATGTGGACAAGGGGATGGGGTGTGCTAGTGCCTTCTGGACCTAGAGATGGAATATGATGAAATAGGGGTTGTAATGTGTGGAGTGGAGTGAAAAATGTGGATGGGGAAAACGAGACTGTGCTACCACAAAGAGGGTTTACCAAGTAGTGTCATTCCTAAAGCCATAGTATAATAGGAGAGATCCCATGGGGACTAGGATTGAGGATTAACACCCCCCCTCCATTTTAGGTGAGAGAAAAAAACTATGGTCAAAACCCCTTCCTTCTCCAAGTCACTCAATAATCCATATCCAGGATGCCCAACGAAAAACAAGCATAAGCACCCTATTGCACAATGAAAAACATAACTTTTGGGTTCGATTTCCCATCTCCAAACTGTTACACTAAAATTTGTCACCATGACTATTTGCAGTTAGTATGGCTCCATCAACTGTCATACTATCCTCCTTGGCAAGTCTTATACCTCTGCTCTTCATGTCAAACTCCAAGAAAGAGAGAAAGTCTTTAAAAATCAAATAACTCTGGGTATGCAGTTTCTCTTAGCCTTACCTGCGTGTACGCACCTCAAGTTCACAATACCTGCGTACTTGTATGCTCTGTCTGTAAAGGGGTGGTTGCCTACTCCTGTAAAGGTCAAAAGTCGCAAGTTTCACTTCAAAAAATTTACTTATGGTCATTTCTAGAGCATTCTAGAAGTTTGTTTGACGTGTATTGAGCGCCTCCAGATGGTTCATGTATCCCTATGAAAGAGGAACTTATCCCATCAAGAGGGGAGCTATCCCATTCAAAGAGGGGCTTATCCCATTGATGGTGGACCTGATTAACTTCCTCTAAAGCACTATAAATACAGGCATTGGGCCAGAGGGAGGGGAGGTTGAAAGCTGAACATTCCTAAGGGTAGATGCTGCTGGAATTAGGACTCCCTTATAGAGCTTGAGAGGAGAGATTCCCATCCTTTCCTAGCGTTATTTGGAAGTGGATGAGCTGATCAAAGTAAAGGAAAACTCTTGCTGGACCCTTGGAGGGGCCTGCACAACACCAAGGCTCAGGTTGTAATGGTTTCTTTTGTTTCCACTTAATACAATTAAGCTCACTTTTCTCAACAGATTGTAATACATGATTTGTTTCATATACTCCTTGGTTTGTATGATGAATATGTTTTATTTTATAAGTTTTTCAGGTGCTATGTAATCTTTTGGCTTGTTAGTGAATGCAGGTTTTGAAGAGAAGGAGGAGCTCATCTGGATCGGCGAGGTTGGACTACTACAAAGCGTTGGACTAAAGGTATGTTATAAACACCTGATTAGTTGTATTCTAAATGCATATTTAGAGAAAGGTAGTGTTTACTTGTCTTGTTTGTCACTAGAAAGCCTTAGCTTCTAGGGAGGTCGGTTTTGTCCGCAAAATTGACTCTTTCCGCATGACAAAATGGCAACTCCACTGGGGAACTCCATTGATGTGAATGATTTTTCCTTTGTGTGAAACTTTGATTTGAGAAAAGTCGTTTGTTTTCTGGTTTTTGGCTGTTTGACTGTGTATTTGGGTGGGATAGCTTAGGGTTAAATTAGATTTTAGTTTTTCTTGGTTTTGCTAGCAGTACGCACCCTCTGAGTTAAGCACAGTGCGTACCTGTATGCACTGCAGCTTTGTGCACAGAGCGTACACGCACCTGTGCAAACAGGTTGCCTGCGTACCCTGTCAAAATTGAGAAAATTTCAATTTTCTCCTTTTTTGCCTTTTAGATTTTGTTTATAATTTGTTTTTGCTGCCCAGATCCACTGGTTACCTGTCATAAATCTTCACCTAAGCTTGTTTCATCAGTGTCAAGAGTTTTAGTGAAATTCATAGAGATTTTTCCCTAGGGTTTGATTTTTGCATTGGTCCTGTAGTGACTTTGGCTTTAGAAGTTGTAAAACCTTGGATCTCCCTGGTCTTTTTAGTCTTCTTAGGAGTCGGACCTTTCATAGAATCCACCCTTGTGAGAAACCTACCTTTGTGTTGTCCCTTTGCGGAATCTCGAAAAAGTTTGTTGATTAAACTTTGAATTTTATTCTTAAGAAAAAGAACAAAAGATTTTGATTTTTGTTTTTGACTGGTTTTTTATTCTGCATTAACTAGTCCTTAGTTAAATTTTGACTGAGTAAAACATCCTGGAATCATACTTGCTAGGCTTTTGCCTCATTAGATTTACTTTTAGGTGGATTTCTCTTAGATTTTGCTTTTGGGTGAAATTGAGTTGATTTGATTGCCATAGATTTTTTAACTTTGATTTCTGTTAAAGTAAGTTTTACATGCTTTGTTAATATAGGGAAAAATCCAAAAAAAAAAACTCTTTTGAAGAAATGTTTGCTTTAGTAGCATTTGAGTCTTTGAAAAGAAAAAGGAATTTTCGTGAAGTAATTAGTGGTCATGTGTTGTATGCTTTGGAAAAGATAAAGAGTTTGTTTCTTTGATTTTCATTGCCAAGAAAGTTGTCTTTATATCAATTTTGCATTCTCCAACTCTCTTAGCTAGGGAATTCATTGAAAAAGAAAATTAGTATAAATCATCCTAAGTGCATCTTTTTAGTGGATTTGAGTCGAGTCTACACACCATCAGTTTCATCTCCACTACCTTTTGTCCTAAAGAAAAGCCATAAAAATTAACGCTTAAAGTAAAATCAACTTAGTAACTTTTTATTTACTAGGGCTCTGAAACACCAATATAGATCAGGCTAGTGTCTTGGAGTAGGAGAGTAATTAACTCTCCAAGACAGTAAAACCAAACAAGTAGCTCATCTTGTGGTAGGATAAATCCAACTGTTTCATTTGTACTCTGGGAAAGCTCCTCTTAAAGGAGAAGCACGAGACCGTGTCCAAACCAGTGAGGGGATCAATCCTCCTTCATTGGGAAAGACGCCAGATACGCACGTACTACAAACGGTAAACCTCGGATTATTGTCGAGGAGCCTGGGGTCACTTGTCGGTAAACCTTGGATTATTGTCAAGGAACCGGCAAGGGGATTGAGCTTGTTACTCTGCCCTTGCGTGCTATCGGGTCGTAGACTGTTCCCCCAGATATATTTGTTGCTGTTGGTAACCTTAGTGACCATTATCTTTAGGATTCTACCTGAGGTGACGGTGGAGGGAAGATCCCACTGTACCTGGAGCAGACGTCGGCTAGTCTCACTTGGATTTTCTGGGGGGTTCACTTCACTCGAGATGGTTAAAGTGGAGGAACTTGTGCCGGTCTATTCATTAAGCAGGTTGTCGGGGTAACTGTTCCACCCACCACTTCTGTACTGAATTCGGCGATGTTGGGTTTCATCTCCAACTAGTGTTTTCGGTCTGGAAGGCTACTGTTTGTGTATGGTTTGACGCCCTAGATTCTTTAGGCGTGTGATTCGAATTTGTTTGGTTCTTTAGAGACTTTAGGCGGTTTGCTTTGAGATTTTACTTTGTTTGCGTGTGCAGTAGTTAAAAGTTTTTAACTGTGGCTGAATTACCGAGACAGTCCCGTAGACTTCGGGGCCAGTCTCCTGAGATTGTTACCATGGCCGATTTGTTGAGGAATTCTCGTAGACTTCAGGGCGAACCTCCTGAAGACGTCCCGGGTCGTTACGAAGGTTTAAAAGTCCTTGTAACTCCCAGTGGCAGTAAAGTAGGTTCACCTGAAGAAGGAGAGTCGTCATTGGTAGTCCATCCAGATTACCAAGGTCTAGAAACAGGTTATAATCCCGAAGCTGTTGCAGTTTCCGAGCTTGCTGGTAGTTTTTCATCTACTAGTGATATAGGCGAAGAACCTGAAATCTCTGAACCTGTTACTCCAACTTCTAGTGCTCCTGATTCACCTAGGGTAGAAAGAGTCATCACCGAAAATCTTCCTTCTGGTTTGATAGCTATTGAAGAACTTGCTCCAGAAGAAGAAATAGGCGTCTCTATCCTTGAAGATCAACCTACTATTGATCTAAGGGAGCGTGAATCCATCTTTTACAGTCCTCCTATAAGTACTACTTGGTATCTTTCGTTAACCAATTATTTGGACAACTCAGGGTCAAGTTTTTCTCCACCTCGTACTCCTTATCCACCCGGAGGTATTTATACTCCTGTAAATATGTCTGGTCAGTCGTCCGTGTTCACTCAATCTCCTGAATCTTTCTTGTACAGCGGTCCTTCTGTTCCCTCTGGGTATCAGTCACTTTCTAGTACTTTTGCGGGAGCATCTCCTCAACCCATTGAACATGGGTTATTAACTGGAAACAATGGTAATAAACCGTTGGGTGTAGGAGACATTTACATGATGTCAGGTTCAGTTCCCGGTTCTCAACCTCAAGGTGGCCAGTTACCGCCTGGGGGGCAGCCTCAATTAACGCCTGGGGGGCAACCTCAAGGTACACAAATTGCGTCTGGGGGGCAACCTCAAGGACAGTATGTACCCATAGTGCAATACATTCCTCAAGGTCAACCCCAGCCTCAATATGTACCCCAAGGTCAACCTCAGTATCAATTTATACCTCAAGGTCAACCCCAGTATCAGTACTTACCTCAATGGTATCTACCCCAAGGTCAGTACTCGAGTCAAGGTTATCAACCACCCCAAGGTCAATCTTATGTTCAAGGTACGGGAAATGTACCTTTCAATTATCAATCTACCCTCAATCTGGTTATGGATCTCAATATCCTCAACCTGTCATGGGTCAATACCCCGGAATGAACATAGTGTGGGATCCATCGCATGTTCAACAGGTGTTGCAGCCAAGCGTACAGTTGTCATCTCAAACTGGACAACCTTTAGTTTCTGGTTCACCCCAGCAACCTGTCCAGTCTAATGTTCAAACTTCTGTACCTTCGGTAGTTACTCAGTCGCCCATTGCACCTAGTACTCCATCTCAAACGACTGCTGCAACTACTGTGACATCTGTTCCATCCACCACACTTAGTTCTAGAGTATCGACAGCTCTGGTTTCTACTGTCTCTGCAACTACTCCTCAGACATCTTTACCATTGTCTGGATCCACGATTCAAACTACGGTTCAGATTCCTGTAGGACAGCCTGGTTTAAGTACGGTTGTCACTAGTCAACCACAATTCACTTATCAACCGTACCAGGGACAGTACCAATACGGGCCTGCTGTCTAGCAGCCAGTTTACCAGTATCAACCGTATCCTGGGTACACTTATCAACAACCTCAGCAACCCCAGTACGGTCCGGTTAATCCTGG
This sequence comes from Pinus tabuliformis, assembly GCA_031772625.1. Lineage (NCBI taxonomy): Eukaryota > Viridiplantae > Streptophyta > Pinopsida > Pinales > Pinaceae > Pinus > Pinus tabuliformis. The sequence continues at coordinate 589,297,509 of CM062819.1, forward strand.
TTTTCCAGGAGGATACAATATCCCGAATGTGATTCCTATTCCAAGTTATCCTGGATATCCTCCTCCTGGGACTGGTCTTGTGACCCAGAGTTTTAGGGATCCTAATTGACAATTACCGTTTATCGCAACTTTGGATTTACCGGACTTGTCGCGCCTAACGAACGATCCAATAAATTATCTTCCGTTTCGGCCGCCAATGCCAAATAAGTTGCCCAGTGACATACCCAAGTTCGAAGGTAAGTCTGGAGAGGATCCGTCAAATCATGTGATGACTTACCACCTCTGGTGTGCTTCAAATTCCATCTCGGATGATTCGATCCACTTACGTCTTTTCCAGCGTACGCTCATTGGTCTCGCGGCCAAGTGGTACATTGAGTTACCACGGGCCTCTTTTTATAATTTTAGTCAGTTAGCTACCTCGTTCCTAACTCATTTTCAGTTGCCGGTCAGATATGATAATGGCACAGAGTTACTAACTTCATTAAAACAGTCGACGTCCACTTATATTTCCGATCATAGACATGAATGGAGACGTCGAAGGCGATTAGTGAAAGTTTTTATCCCGGACCAAATCTTAGCTGAATGGTTTGTTAAATCATTATTACCGAAGATTACTGAAGACGTAGCTAAGGCCGGAGTAGTTACTGAGGAGCAAGTGATTGCTCAAGCGCAGTACCTTGACTTAGTTTACACTCAGTCAGGTACGTTACACGAAAAGATCCCAGATCTTCCAAAGTCAAATCAAATCGCTGCTGCTCCTTCGGGATCTCATGCTGCTGATGGCATGATTGGTACGGTGAATACTAAAAGCAAGAAGAAGTCTTCAAAAAATTCTTCGCCCATTATAACCTTACCAGACTCCCCGACAGGAGAATCTTCTGCTGAAGTTTCCGCTGATATTCACGCTGTAGAGTCATCTACGGCTAAATCAAAAAACGGTGGGAAGAAGAAAGGTAAGAAGAAGAATAAAGCAGACAAGACTCCAAAGGAGAAAACAGAAAAGTCGAAAACCAATGACGAAAAGCGCAAACCTCGATATCCTTGTCTTATTTGTGAAGAGGATCATTTTACAAGAGATTGCCCTCATCGGGCCGAGGTTGTGAAGATCGTCAAGGGTTCCCCAACTCCTGCTGTTTTGAAAGATCCATTTCCAAAGCAGGAGAGTAAGATGATAGGTTCTTCCTCGAGTGCCAGTGAAGAACCCATATTGATGATGTCTCATGTAAGGATTGCGACTCGATCGCAAGATTATGGTAGTAAAAGTCCTGTTGATGGATCGAAAGAAGCAGAATCTTCTCATTCTAATCCATCAACCTCAGCTCCCGGTTCCGATCCACTACAGATCGAGAAACCTAACCCTGACTTAGTAATCAAACCGCCCGCCAAGGGTGTACTTCGAAGGTCTGCTTTCAATCCACATGCGAGAGCGGCTCAGAATTACAACATTGTTGAGGATTTAGCTGTTTCACCCTCAGCAATGTCGGCTTTGGAAGTGCTGCAATCATGCCCAGCACAACGCAAATTACTTTTGTCGGCTATAGGAGCTGTTGATGTTCAGGACCCGAACCTAATGATCTTTGATCTAGAAAATAGTACACCGCGTTTACCTCATCAAATGGCTTTCCAGATTCCAGTGATAGTCAAAAACAGGCCTATTCATCGGACTGTAATTGATGAGGGAGCTTCCACGTGTATTATGTCGATACAGTGCTGGAGATCGCTTGGTTCTCCTTCACTAAATCAATCCCCGACCATTCTTAAGGCCTTTGATGGCTGTGGGTTCCATCCGTTTGGCATTCTACAGGATTTGCCTATAGGGGTTGAAGGAAAAACCGTTAGTCTGGATGTGGAGGTGGTTGATGCCCCTCTAGACTACAACCTTCTTTTGGGTCGAAGTTGGTCTTACGCTATGACAACGGTCGTTTCATCGGTCTTCAGAGTAATAAAGTTTCCACATAATGGCAAGATCGTAACCATAGACCAGCTGGCTTACTTTTCATCCGACCCAGCCTCTTCAGAGAGTATCCAGCATGTCGGTAAAACGACTATCCCTTACAAGGATGTTGGCGTAGGATTAGTTAAAGATGCCGGTTTACTGGGAACTTTTCCTTTTCCTCCAATCAACGCTGTGTCTTCATTTGCATCTATTCATATGATTACTTCAGACACCATTATTTATGACGATCCTTGGATCGTTCCTTCTGAATCTGAGATAGACTCATTTGGTGACGCAATGCCTTTGAGTCCATATGAAATTGCCTATGAAGCCGTGTAGTCTTTTACCGACCCGAGTTCAACCAGAATTGACCAAATGAATGTGGTCCGTGAGGAATCACTTTTCGCGTCAACCTCGGAATTAATAACGTTTCCCGAAGTTGTGTCATCTGACGAACAACTTTGTGAAGTCCTGTGCGTAGACGATTTACCATGGGAATATCTCCATCATAGATCTTCGTTTTTACCTGAGGATGATCATTTTGAAAACGATTTCTCATCAATCTTTACAGCTGAATATATCAAAGAAGCTCAGAGTCCAATGAACCATCCTGATTCAGAGCTGAATTTGGGAAACATTTCTCGCACTATTCCCATTGACATTTCAGTCAAGCCCAGAATTGTTGAGCACATTCATATAGGTGCCTCGTGTTCAGATGACGAAATTCAGACATACAAGGCCCTATTTCAAGAATTTCGCGACGTGTTTGCCTGGTCTTACGAGGAAATGCCAGGAATTGATCCCGCAATTGTTGTCCATGAGATCAAGACTTACCCGGATGCTAAACCCGTCCGGCAACGTTTGCGTCAGATTCACCCACGAAAAGCGGCTGCAATTAAAGCAGAAGTTGAGAAGCTGTTGAAAGCAGGTTTCATTTATCCGATCCCGTTAACGGATTGGGTATCGAATATTGTTCCGGTTAACAAAAAACAGGGAACAATAAGAATATGTATCGACTATAGGGATATCAATCGTGCTTGTCCCAAGGAAAACTACCCAACACCCTATATAGATCAAATAATTGATGATTGTGCCGGCAGTGAAATATTTTCCTTTATGGACGGTTTTTCCGGTTACAATCAAATCAATATTCTACCTGCCGATCAACCAAAAACGGCTTTCATTTGTCCATGGGGGACATTTGCTTATTGCAAATTACCTTTTGGGCTTAAGAATGCCGGAGCCACTTTTCAAAGGGCGATGTCTTATGCGTTTCATGACATCAAATACATTGTACAACCGTATCTCGATGATTTGCCCGCTCACTCATTGCATCGAGCTGATCACCTTGTCCATTTACGAGCAATCTTCATGAGGTGTAGGCATTATCGGATTCGGTTGAACCCACACAAATGTGTCTTCTGTATAGAAGTGGGACGATTGCTAGGATTTGTAGTCTCAAAAGCCGGCATCCGCGTCGATCCCTCGAAGGTAGAAGCTATCATCAAATTGCCTCCTCCTTCGAGTCTTCACCAACTCCAAAGTTTGCAGGGGAAAGCAAACTTTTTACGCCGATTCATTCCTAACTACGCCGAGATTACCAAGGGTTTTACCCGGTTGTTGAAACAGAACACTCAATTCTCTTGGGATGAGATAGCTCAGAAATCTTTTGATGCGCTCAAGCACGCGTTGACCCATGCACCGTTGCTGCATCCTCCCAACTACAACCAGGATTACTTTTTGTACCTCGCCGCTGCCCATTCCACCATTGGCATGGTCTTAGTTCAGGAAGATGAATTCGGAATGGAACATGTGATATATTACCTTAGTCAGACCTTAAATCCAACTGAGCTCAAATATTCACATGTGGAGAAATTGGCATTGGCAGCCGTTCAAGCTGTCCAACGTTTTCGTCACTACATTCTACTCCGTAAAACTACCGTCATTTCGGATTGCAACCCTATGATCTACATTTTAACTAAACAATTGCTAGGGGGAAAGTACTCCAAATGGATTGTTATCCTGCAGGAGTTCGACTTGGAATTTGAAAAATCTAAGTCTAAGAAATCTTTAGTTTTTGCCGAGTTAATGTGTGACTTCTCGCGTGCTGACACAGAAACTGTGGCAGAGGAACCCATTGCGGACGAATCTTTGTTTCTCATCAGCACTTTAGATCCGTGGTATGGGGATATAATCGTCTATCTCCAGACCCAATCCTTTCGGCCCGAAGTTTCAAAGTCGGAACGTCGGAAAATTCGATTTCAGTCCCAACAGTACAAAATTCTTGGAGATACTCTTTATCGCCGTGGGGCGAACTTGGTTTTTCGCCGTTGCTTAACTCACGAGGAAGCTGAAATGGTTTTGAATGACTGTCACTCTGGAGCGTGTGGCGGTCATATGTCTGGGTATGCCACAGCCCAAAAGATATTGTGCGCTGGCTACTTCTGGCCGTCCTTATTTAAAGACTGTATTATTGCGGTCCGGAAATGCCACAACTGTCAAGTGTTTGATCGCAAGATGTGCGCACCACCTGCTCCTCTCCACCCTATAATTGCCGTTGGTCCTTTTGCTAAATGGGGTATCGATTTTATTACATGTAACCCTCACTCAGCCGGGGGGCATGCGTATATCATCCTTGCGGTTGATTATTTTACTAAGTGGGCCGAGGCGATGCCTACATTCGAGGCAGACGGCAAGACAACTGCAATTTTCGTATTCAATCACATTATTGCTAGGTTTGGTGTCCCACAAGTGATAATCACTGACCATGGGCGCCATTTTTGAAACGTTATGATGACAGAACTTACAGGCCAGCTTGGTTTGCGTCACGATAGCTCAACTCCTTATTATCCACGAGCGAATGGTCTGGTTGAGTCCATCAACAAAGTTTTAGTTATCATGATCCGACGAATCATTGGTATTCATCGATCGAATTGGCACAACATGTTATTTTCCGCGCTTTGGGCGTACCGAACCTCAGTGAAAAGATCAACAGGGTTCACTCCTTTCCAACTAGTTTATGGTTTGGAAGCTGTGCTGCCCATTGAATGCGAAATCCCGTCACTTCAAATGGCTGTCGAATTACTTCCAGCTACTTCCGAAGAGGAGAAGCGTTTATTATACTTAGCTCAATTAGATGAGACTCGACGTGACGCTACATTGGCAATAGAGACTCACGCAAAACGTATGAAAGCTCAGTATGATCGAAATGTGACCCCTCGAAATTTTTCGGAAGGAGACCTAGTGCTATTATATGATCAAGCTAACGATAAATTAGCTGCTGGAAAATTCGTTCCTATGTGGCATGGGCCCTACATTGTCAAGCGTAAGCTAGCAAAAGGGGCCTATGAGCTGGTAGATTTTGACGGGGACTCTTTGGGTAAACCCAGAAATGGACTTTACCTAAAGAGGTATTATGCTTAAATGATGGGTATGGAGATTTAGTTAGGTTAGATTTTTCTTTCTAGCTGGTGTGTTTGTTAGTATAGACAGTGTGCTTAGCTTAGAGAGTGTGTTTTTCGTCGTTTTCTGGCTTATCTTGGTTTTACTCTTGATATTGCAGATGTCGACGCCTCTCCAAACGTACATTGGATTCGCTGATGGTGCTTGTCGTAGTACACGGAATATCTCTTCCGCAGCTTGGGTTATCTATTCGCCCTCTGACGAGTTAGTTTCTATGCATGGGGTGAGCCTCGGTCAAACAAAAAACAACATTGCAGAATACAGTGCAGTGATTGAATTATTGTCTGAATCTATTTCGTTTGGGATTCGGAGTTTGATAGTGAGGTTAGATTCTGAACTCGTTGTATTACAGCTTAATAGAGTGTATGCCATTAGAAATATAGTGTTATTAAGGTTATTTTTGAGAGTGCGTCTACATGTAAATTTAAAAACATTTCATCACACATGTTTAACAAGATAAGCCGGTAATAATGATATATATAGATAGGAGTGTGTCAAAAATACATCGTCTTCGATCATAGGTTGAAAAACACCTTATGATCGGCAAAAATGATAAGTACAAAAAACCAAAATGTCACATGTGTCTACAAAAAGCGACCATCCAATCACTGGTGATGCTCTCTATACGACACCACTGCACGCGCCACCCTACACAAGAACCTCCTAAAAGGTCCTGGGACTGCGACGACATAGCGCTGAAGCCTGATAGGAATATCATCTATAGTAGTCTCTGGTATGTCTGCCGTAAGACGCTCTAGGTCTTGTTCCAACTCAGCTAAGGTCTCTGCAGCCGCGTCCTGTGGGGCCGGTGCCGGTGCAACTGGTACTCTCCTCTCGAAAGGCCGGAGATTGGCTGGACGTTGTGGGCCTACATCTGCATTTTGAAAATTGTCACTGTCAGTTTTGAGACGATATAAAAACAAAAAAAATAGATAATTTAAAAACTTGTGAAAAATGAAGTACCTGTGTCATCCCACTGTTCTCCCGGTGGAAGAATCATGTCCGGATCTCCACGAAAATCAACTCCGGCATAAGGAAAATCCTGTATCGAGAAGATCTGGTTCTCCAACCAGTGAAAATACTCCGGTCTAAATCGGACAACCTCCGTGCCCTCGTCAGGATGACGGGCCATCACCGCAACCCATCGCGTCAACTTAGGCTCTCGGGGAGGCCCAACCTCAACAGTGAGCTGCTGTGGGATCAGCATCGGAACCCTCTCTAGGGAAAAACTCACAACTAAAGGCCCATAACCAAAAGTCTTCAGCTGTCCGTTTTTGGTCCTAGTCAGTTGGCCCTTTAAGTTGGCCAACACAGCATCGCACCAGTTGAAAATGGTGCCCCGATAGCAGTCAATCGCCATCCGCATCTGGGATCCAGTGGCAATGTGCAAAGCGGCAGCCCCGCAAAGTCTGGTAACTGTAAAGGCAATTACCATAAGTTCAGGTCGGGATATCTTTTTAATCTCTATCCCCTTATCCTGGTTCTGATTATTGGACCACTCTAGTCGGAGACTAGCAATGGACTGGCCACCCGGCCTAGTCCCAGACAGAGTCAATTGTTCGCCCCTCTTGGGCAAACCAGTGAGAAAGTAAATATCTGAGGGCTCTATCTCGAGCTGATGCCCTCCAATGTAAAAGCACTGATCCTGAACGTTCCACCTTTCAACCAGCCACTCTAGAAAGCGCACCTGGGCCCTCATGCCAGGTATGGCCCAGTATTTGTAAAGGCCGCATGCCTTCAAAGCATCAATGGAAGGTTGGTGATTAATGGCAGCCAAATCAACATCTTCGTGTTCTCTCTCGCGCCAATCAAGCATGGTGGGCAATCTACACACCATAAAACATCTGTTAGAGTCCATAAATTTAAAAAATTTTGGTTCATTTTGGAGAAATGGAGATTTGAAAATCCTCTCCGCGGTGTACGCAGCCCGCCTTTAGAGATAGAGCGTCTGTACGCAGGTTCTCTTAAGGCAAGCTGCGTACGCCCGGCATTTTCCCAACTGAGAAAATGTCGGGGTACGCAGGTCACCAATGGAGCACCTGCGTACCCCGAAAAGCGGACCTTGAAACCCCAAGGCCTCCAAAAAATGAAACTAAAGCTTAAAAACAAATTCTAAACGGATGGAAATGCAAGGGAGGATGTTGTAGAATACCTGATGAGACGACATTCGGTTTCGACGGTCGGATTCTCCGCAATGTCCACGGGAAGTTTCTTGCCAAAAGCCCTTTTTCTCTCCTCAACAGTAAAATGGTAAAAATGAAATGGTAAAAGCCCTTTTTATAGGTTTTTTGGGTAAATAAATGCTGAATTTGTTTATTTTCCACCATGAAAAGGTATTTTTCAAAGTATTTTTATCTATCTTAAACAGGTATGAGTAATGTGTTGGTTTTTGTGCAGGATAAAGGGTTTTCAGGGAAAATTGTCATTTTTCACAAACAAAAACATCAGAGTCATCTTTTAAGCCCTTTTCTGACTCCTAAAACATGAAAAGATTGCCGAGCGTTTCTTTTACACTCGTTAAAACGGAATTAAAAGACGGTCCCCTTATAGCCCTTTTCTGACCGTAAAAACAGGAAAAGATTGCCGGATTTTTGTCGTTTCAAATTCGATACTGGAAATAAAACGACGTGTCCTTGATCGCTTTTTACTTTTCAGGTCAAAGACACTAATCATGAAAGTACTCCTTGGTCGCAAGATCAAGCGGTTCTCTCAAGTATTATTTTATACTTTTTCGGGCTTGGGAGACACAAATTTACGAAAAAGTTCAACCCTGGAGTCTTCTTAAGTTTTTTCAGACTCTCTAAAATTGAAAAACGCTGAGTTTCTCCTATACTGGACTCGTTAAAATTTCACAGTAAAGGACCTGTTCGATTACAAACAGGAACGGACCACTCCTTCTTAGGGTTCGAATCTAAACTAAGTTGGACTCATCCGAAGGATGAGCTTATAATCAAGCATATGTTATCCTCCTCAAGCTTGTAAAAAATAAAGAGGTACTTGCCAGCAATGGTGGGGGAAAAGAGAGGAAAATGAGCCTATTTGTTATCCTTTGTCTCAGAAGAAGCCTTATCACCACTCTTGAACACGACACTTTCCATTCACCTGGGTTGGGAAATCCTTTGCCTCACAGTTGATCAAACCACATTGAAAATCTTCAACCAGTTCTGGGTATTAACTCTGGGTCAATTGTCACCAAACCATCTGTCGTGTCGTTATGTGTTCAAGAGGTCACTATAAATAACCATTCATCTGCAAAATACCCGTCATCCATCTCGACCATCCCTGAGTCAGTCCTTACAGCTACATTTCTTCAACTTGATCTATGATTTCGTGTTGTGGGCTTGCCTGCAACGGGTCGCTTTCTATCGACATCAGCACATTATCTAGAAAGATGACCTAGAAATCGTCAGTACCTTGAAATCTGCATGCATCAATGGCAGGTTTCTCGCCTTTGACGACGGTTTACATCATTGACTTTCGATCAAAGGATTCCGTGAAATGTTCAACATCAACTCATTCATTCACATCTCATGGATTGTACTGGGTACTTCGAGAACCATTGACATCACTGGTGGTCTCTCTCACACTTGTTAACATTTTACATCATTGACTGGTAATCAAGTGGTTTCTACCATGTTCGACATCAACTCATTTATTCGCATGGATAGAATCGTACTATTTCGGGAAGTAGAAATGAAGACCCTGGATCTAGTTTCCACCATCCAGGCTGCGAGGAGTTTTGTATTCATTGTATAGTAGACCAACTATAAACAGATGGCTGCGTCCATACTGTGTCTACACAAGTCTATGATTATGATGTACTGCGAAATCATTCTTGTATCAGAGCAGTAGTTAGTTTGTTAGTTAAAGTTTTTAATATGAGTATGGGAATGCCTACCTCAGTGATGATATGATCTTACATATGTATTTTGTGTTGAATACTTGCAGGTTCCGACTGGGCTCTCCACAAGATAATCCTTGAAATGATAAAGTACTTCACCCTTCCTAGATGATATGAAACCCTAATCTACTACAGGCTTCGCACTTTAGGGGGCAATCTGTTACACTAAAATTTGTCACCATGACTATTTGCAGTTAGTATGGCTCCATCAACTGTCATACTATCCTCCTTGGCAAGTCTTATACCTCTGCTCTTCATGTCAAACTCCAAGAAAGAGAGAAAGTCTTTAAAAATCAAATAACTCTGGGTACGCAGTTTCTCTTAGCCTTACCTGCGTGTACGCACCTCAAGTTCACAATACCTGCGTACTTGTACGCTCTGTCTGTAAAGGGGTGGGTGCGTACTCCTGTAAAGGTCAAAAGGCGCAAGTTTCACTTCAAAAACGTTACTTGTGGTCATTTCTAGAGCATTCTAGAAGTTTGTTTGACGTGTATTGAGCGCCTCCAGATGGTTCATGTATCCCTATGAAAGATGAACTTATCCCATCAAGAGGGGAGCTATCCCATTCAAAGAGGGGCTTATCCCATTGATGGTGGACCTGATTAACTTCCTCTAAAGCACTATAAATACAGGCATTGGGCCAGAGGGAGGGGAGGTTGAAAGCTGAACATTCCTAAGGGTAGATGCTGCTGGAATTAGGACTCCCTTATAGAGCTTGAGAGGAGAGATTCCCATCCTTTCCTAGCCTTATTTGGAAGTGGGTGAGCTGATCAAAGTAAAGGAAAACTCTTGCTGGACCCTAGGAGGGACCTGCACAACACCAAGGCTCAGGTTGTAATGGTTTCCTTTGTTTCCACTTAATACAATTAAGCTCACTTTTCTCAACAGATTGTAATACATGATTTGTTTCATATACTCCTTGGTCTGTATGATGAATATGTTTTATTTTATAAGTTTTTCAGGTGCTATGTAATCTTTTGGCTTGTTAGTGAATGCAGGTTTCGAAGAGAAGGAGGATCTCATCCAGATCGACGAGGCTGGACTACTACAAAGCGTTGGACTAAAGGTATGTTATAAACACCTGATTACTTGTATTCTAAATGCATATTTAGAGAAAGGTAGTGTTTACTTGTCTTGTTTGTCACTAGAAAGCCTTAGCTTCTAGGGAGGTCGGTTTTGTCCGCAAAATTGACTCTTTCCACATGACACAAAGATATGTTCTTGAAAGATGGGAAAGGAGACACATGACTGATGCAAGGAGCAAAGATCAAATGGAACAATGTATTAGCTACACTAGTTGTTGTTAGGGGTTTTCGATTGAAGAGATATCTAGAAGGAATTTTCTGGTACAGATCTTCTAATAATTCTTACTTTCCTTCTTATTTTCATTTATCTTTTTGATATTTCACATTCAAGTTATAACTTTGTATTACTAGCCAAAACCCTCACTTTAAACTACAATGCTTTATATATACAAGTGAGACCCTAGGGCTAATGAAGGTTAATATAAACATAAGGGATAATCGAAGAGTGATATATAGTGTAACCTTATTATCTTATTCACACGTAGGCCAATTGTTCTCTGACATAGAGGGAAATGCATAAAAGAAACTAATTCCAGTGAATGATAATAGTTTCAAAGTGTTTTAGACTTCGGATTAATATGGTTTGTGATATCTCATGACCTATATTGCAGATTTATGCAAGAAAATAAAAAGGATGGGATTTCTTATTTATTTTTGAGAGTGGTTGAAAGGAAACAATAATGTTTAAACTAGAATGATGACTATGGGGTTTGTTGTCGCACAGAATGTTTAGGCATTGCGACAACAGCTTAGATAGGGGGTTGTCACCCTAATCCCCAATCTCTCCATTTAAGCTGTCTCTCTACAACAGGCTAAGGGGGGTAGATCCTACAAAAATGGAATGAAGAAGAACTAGTTGGAAACCAGCCAGTTCGGGAGACACAGTGAAGCGACCAAGTACTTGATTTAGATTTAGCAAGACTTATAGGATTTGATTATATTTTAAGCAATTGATGCCAATGCATTATGGAGTCAACTATCTTGCTAGGAGATTTAGGACCAAGTAATTGATTTGCAACTGCTGCTTGGATGAATGACTATCTTATATGAAGTGCAGACCCTAAAGCTAATATGAGATGCAAGAATCTTGGTTAATTTTAATTAAATGCCTATCTAAGTTTTAACCCTTCAATCCTTTCTATATTGAGCCTGATTTCGTAGTAATTGGCAGAAAGAAGATAAGGTGAAGCACACTAAGGTGTGATTAACGATACCTCTCCTGAAAATCTAACATGCCCTATGCCTCCAGCGCTGCAGAGAGTTGTGGCTCTGACACTTGCAAGGTCACCATTTTAAGTACTATTAAAAGAAGGCCTTTGAAGCAAAGATGGATGGATACCTATCTCTCTATCCACCAAGCTTATGCTTGGAAATAAATTTTAGTTATGCAGAACTAACTTAATAAGCAAATGCACAAGATGATTAGAAGATGAGATGAAGTTAGATTCAAGGATAAAAATGCTTATGCTATGATTTGATTCAGAGTTATATATCAAAGCCCTTAATTGTCAAAATGAATGCTCACTTCACTAGACAAAGATTGAAAGAAACTTCTTATAAATATCATAATTCAACCACAAGCTTACTTCAAATCTTCTAGATTCTTTTAAATGTAATTATAGCTCAAAGAGAACAAAAACATCTTCACAAATTAATATCAAATGCTCGAAAAGTACTCAGTTTATGAAACAAAAGATATACATTTTATCACAATTCAATGACAGAGTACTTAATTTCATAAACTAGTTTTTAGGATAACAGTAAGAAAAGCTTTATGACAACAACAATATGATAATGAAAATAGTAAGCTATCAATGATATCTTTATGTCAAAAATGTAACGAAAATTTTCCAAACTTGCCCATGTGAATTATCAAATATTTTCAGCGTGTTATGATGTGATTTCCATAATTATATTAGATCTGATATACTTATTACAACCAACAATTAAAACATGAAATAAGCCTAATGATGAATGCCCAACTCAAGAAACTAATTCCTTAATGTATTATACAACTTAGGAACTGATTTTAGGCCCAAATGAAATTTTTCCATTGTTATATCTCAGACTTTAGAAACAGAATTATTCAGAGATAACAGTCACCAAAAATGTAGGTCTAGGCCAAACTTTTGATACACATCAAACATAAATGACTTATTAATGTATTTAACAATTTTTTTAGTTAATTTCAACCTGCTTAGATGTGTTTTTCACCACTATTAGAAAGGTATATGACTAATGTAGCAAACAGTAAGAAAAAAGATGGTTTAGAGATCAAAACCTTAGGCCCTAGGCCTTGAAGATCACTTGCCCGAGTTGCCAAAAAAAAAAATAATAATACTTGAAACATAAATTTTTACCAAATTTTCTGCAAAAACCCACCAATAATTAGCTTTACAAAATTAAATATTCAAATCAGAAATGGAGCAAGGGGAATCTAGGGCCAATGAGAGCTAGCACAGGGCCAATAGAACTAGCGTTGGGCTAGGAGAAGGCAGATCTGGGCTTAGGAGCCCCAAAACTTGAAACCTTTGTTTTGAAAAAAATATTCTACTTCAAATCTTCAGATTTATTGAAAAATCTTTAATGGCAGGATTGCAAAATTATTTGGGACAAGATATTGCTCTCCAGGGCCTAGATCTGTCTCAAAACCTCCAGATCTACTTGAAAAAATCTCAAACCTGAAGATTTACTTTGCTGATTTCCCAGATCTATTCCTGCAAACAATCTTTGAACCTAGATCTTGCCCTCCAGGGTCTAGATCTAGCTCAGATCTAAATATTTTCTTGGCTGATTTCTCAGATCTATTCCTGCATAAGTGAAAATAGAAAAAACCAATACCCAATACGTACAAAAATAGAGAAAATCCCAGAAACACAAGTGTTAAAATTTAAAATTATGTTACAAAATTTCAGATCTACACAAGTAAATAACAAATCTATACAAACAATTTATAGATCTATTAGATTTGAGGAGTATGAGTCCAACTCCGCTCCAGATATAATAATCTAAGGTTCTTAATAGCTAGATCTATCAAAATTTCCACAAAATATTGGTGCAAAGATGATTCAAACCATGCTTTTAGGATCCTTGTTTGATTTTGACTTGAAATGTCCCTTGGATTGCTTGGAGACCTAAATGGCCTTCTCTTTTGCCACAACATTCCTCCAAATTTCCCTTTACATGATCCAATGGATAGAAAGGGTGGATGAAACTCCATGTTTGTGTCCATTTGCCTGCTTTTTGTGTTGTTTAAGGCTTGATATTTCCAGACCATGAGTTGTCCTTACTTCATGGTGTGTCCTTGACTTTCTTTGACATCTTGTTTACTCAACACATTTTCCATGTTACCTCTTTTACCTCATGATTTTGCTAAAAGTAGAAGTCACCTAATTTTGAAGGTACCTCAAAGTCACAAATGGGACATTAAAGTGGGCGTTAAGAGTGCCTTGACTTGGAGCTGACTACTCTTGACTTGGAGGTCATAAGAGATATTTTCATTGCCTTGGAGGATCTTGGTCACTGCATTAGTGAGCCCAAATGCACTGCGAACTGTGAGACATCCATGAAGAATGATGACCATAAACAAAGGGGTGTGCATACATATGGATATGGTTGCTTTGGGGAACAAGGTGTGCATTAAGATAATGGGAAAGCTAGGGGAAAAGTACAATAAATGATCACCTTTAGATGGCTACTCAACAATTGCTCCCATAAATCACCAGTCATAGTAGAACCACCTCTTGATGCTCGCATATCACCGTGGGAGATAAGAATGTTGCATGATGCTTTCTTTTCCATACTATTCTTCTCTTTTGCTTACCTATCGAATGATAATGAAATCCTTTCCTTCTAGCACTAACCTTTTTTTAGTGGCTCTTGGATTATACTAGCCTCATAAGGTTTCCATAGTTAATATGCTCTACCAAGTTGAGTGATGCTTTGTTTTTGGGAGAGACCATCGTGAGAGAAACCTAGGCCTTTGTTAATAGCACTACACCCCCATTCATACTTTTACTCATGAACCCTTTCTCCTATATCCTCTCTCTTTGTTTCTTTTGTTTGCCCCTTTCCTAGGCTACATCAGCACTAATGGGTCTTTGTAGGTCGTCTTCTCAGGTAGGGCTCGACCTGAGATGGCTTCTCCTTAGATGGAACCAATCACCATGCCTCTCCTTTTCTTATTAGGGACTTTCGTCTTGGTTGTTTCATCCTATAGACTGCAACTATGGGATCACATTTCCAACCATTTCTCCAATAATTGTTTCCACTCGTCTATTGCATTCCCCAATTCAACACTAGGATTGTCAACTTTTTCTTCTTTCCTTCACTATTTGTACTATGAAATTATCAATTCTGACCTCTTTCATTTTCTACCTCAACTAGTGTTTCCACCTCTTACTTCTTGGCTTTAGTTGTTCATTTCTATTGTTGTCCAATCTTGCACATTTGGTTTAGTCTTTTGGTCTTGGCTTCAGTAACTTTGCCACTAGTTCATCCCTACCTTTGTCGCCTCTCCTCCCTTCTCCTCTTCTTGCCTTCACTCGCTTCTCTATTGTTATCGCCTTCTTGTGTGCAGCAAGCCATTTACATTTGTTTTTCGTTGTGTTACGACAATCTAGCAGTCCCTAAGGAGGGAAAGCTAATGGGTCAAAGAGCTAGATTAAGTGATAGCAATGGGACTATGTCGCATTGTCATTGCAACCAGTGTCCCCTATTCTTTATGAAGTTTCACCGATGGGAGGAGTCCTGATAGATAAATAATCATCTTTAATTGATGTGCTAGGGTTTGAGGTACAAGGTGATGAGGTAGGACTTCTTAATGGAAGCTCTACGTGATAATATGGCACTTCAAAAGGGTTTTCAATCCCTCTAAGAGACCTAGAAGAAACTTGCACGAGATCTAGATTTTTTTGAATTATTGTGGTTAAAGGTACTCTCGAGATCAAGGCAAGGAGAAGAAAGATATTCTTATGAATTATTCCAATGAATACTAAGCTCATACAAGCCTTGAAGAAGTCCCCAAGTCAACGAAATGCAAACTAGGGTTTCCCTTCAAGGGCACGCCTTGAGAAAGAGTTTTTGTGGATGAAAACACAGGGGATGCTTGTAAAACTTTGAGGTCTTGTAGCTAAGACCCAAACCTTCAAGTCTATGCTCTTGAAATCCACCCTTTCACTCTTTAGAGAATTTCGGTCTATGCCCAAACCTAGCTTTCCAAGAAGAGGGGACCAGAACTTTGGAAGAATAAAATATGGAGAAAGAAGGATGTCAAGAAATGGCTTGGACCAATGCCTTCTCCTTTGGGTTTATGGTGTCCTAGATTCTTCAGATTTGCCATAATCATCTTTAAGGAGGTCAAGAATTGAAGCCCTAGCTACTAACCATCAACAGTTACTAAATCAAAATTTATGGAGTTTTATGGAAGAAAAACAAAATTTTATCCACTAGGAACATTCATCACATGTCATACTATGAGTAATATGTGCAATTCCCAACCAAATTAGCTTTAAAAATAGATATTCAACATTTACGGCACAATATAGCATTAATCTAGTTGCAACTATTCCATACATTAGAAGTTTTCAAAGATTAAATTTCAAGAAGAGGCACTTACAAGATGACAATATGTTATATCCAGCCACAAATCAAGAGATAACTCCAAAGAAAATTGAATTTCAACTCCAAATATGAAAATGCATCCAAGACATCCAATAGCTAATCCAAAGAAAAAATGTGGATTTGCGAAGAAGGACGAAATTCCCAAGTGTGATGATGATCCAATACAATTGAAGTTGAGTTTTGTTTATATGAGATCTAGTAGGTCAAATTATTAGCCCAAGTGGCATAACATTATAAAAATGTGCAAAAATACATGCCTTGGTCACAAGTTGACCAAGTACCTTTTTCAAATTATGAAATAGTCATCCGACTATTAGCTGAATTGATGATGTCATGTTTATGTGAGGCCATTGGAGGGCCACGTTGAGTCCTCTTGGTGTCAAAGTGTGTGAGAGGGCTCCATAAATCATGAACAAAGGGACAAGCCCTTAGTCTCCATGGAAGTCATCATGTGGGGCCACACGTTGAGACTTGATAGTGGGCTTCACTTCCAAATTTATTGTTACCGCCCTAGGTAGGAGTGGGTAATAAACAACCATATTTGGTGTTTCCAATCCTTAAGGGGAAAGACAGGTCCCTGGTACATCCTTTAATTGATAGGTTTCATGTGAATGATGATGAATGGACTGGGAGACAAGGGTCTCTAGGCCCAATGCCATGGGTTCAAGGATGGCAATGACGAGGAATGTCCACATATTTGGGTGTATAGATGTAGGAGGGAGAAATTGTGGATACATGAGTTACCCACTCCTTTGATTTTCCACCGTTCTTTAATTTCCTTTTTCCTTTTCTTGATTTTTCTTTGAGTTACCCAGTCAGAGCTCCAGGGAATAAGAGGATGATGTGAATGATAAAAGCAATTATTAGCCCCTTAAGGTGGGGCAGTTCATCGCCCACTAGAGGTTGGGACGTGCATGGGTTCCTCAATGATGTGGGAGCACTCATAGGGCCCTAGGAACCAGGGTGATAGCCATAATAAGGGGTAAAGCTCATGCTCAACTTTTGCCCATGTGTTATATTCAATGTTTCGACTATCTTCTGCATTTTATAATATTCTTTTCCTTTTGTTTCTTAGTTTTTCCCATGATATGATTTTAACATTCTTCTAGTTGCATCAACCTCCCGGGCAACATTTCCAGGCCCAACCTAGACATGTAGACAAGGGGAGGGGGTGTGTCAGCGCCTTGTGGACTTGTTATCACACAATCTAGTAGGGGTTCTAGGAGTGGTTCCTAAGGGACTACTACTAGACCAAGTGACAACAATGGGACAATGACCCACTGTCACCTCAATCAATGTCCCATGCTCTTTACCTTTCAACAATGGGAGGAGTCTCGATATAAAGGAAATCACTTGAATTATAGGATCAATGGCAAGGTATAACCTGATTCCCAAGGCCCATTCAAAGGAGAGGCTCAATTATTGGTTTAAATGCTTAAATAAAAGTTGAAAGATTCCATAAGAAATACCTATAAAGGATGACCCTCAGGCTTAGGAATATTCAATAATGATGAATGCCCAAAATCAAAACTTCCAAAATCCCTCACTTGTGATTGATGTGTCTATACTAGTGTTCAAAGTGAGGCAAGGATGGCTCATTCAATGGAAAGATTCAATTAAATGTGAGATTTGGGGAAAGCTAGGGTGACTTTCCATGAAAAACCCCTTGAGAGAAATACTATAAGAAACCAAGGGTTGAGAGATATACTACGGTAATCGCTCATCCAATTATCACTTACAGTTAAGAGAAAATGTTTTGAATGATGAACTACAAAGTGAAAACCTTCAAGAAATCCCCAAGTAAAAGCAGCTTCAAGGGTTCCCACTTGATGTGATAGCTAGGGCATCAATCTATTCAAAATTCCACCGTTGGAATTCATTCAAAATTGGGCGATGCCTAGAGGGGACATAAATGAAGAAACTTGTCCAGACGGAATTGAAAATTTTATTCGCCCTAAAATTTCATACCAATCCCTAGAAAATCTCCTTATCCTTAGAGGGACAAAGAAAAGAGGTGAAAGAATGATATTTCGTTAAATTAATGTGATCACCAGGGATCTATGACCATTGCCTTGCTATTGAGAAGACTGGAGTCAAAATGATCAAGATTTAGGAACTTTGCTCTTCAAGGAGGCCTAAGGAAGTAACTTCACTACCTATTGGTGCAGCTGCATGGTAAATTTAGACTTTTACACTTGGATGGAAATTACTATGGAGTTTCAAGTATTGAAATGTAAATTATCCCCGAGGAACATTCATTCATTCCTTGTCCAATGAATAATACATGCAAAAATATCCAATAGTTTCAATGATTCCAATCATTCACATTAACTAGGGAACATTATTTCACCATAAGAAAATAATTCCATGCATTAGACATCCATTAAAACAAAAATATAACATTATTTTGTACTTACAAGACAAAAGAATATATTCATCCACAATCTTGCCAAAGAGAAGCTCCAAGAGAGATAACAGACATTTTCCGCACATCAAAATGCATTTAATCATCCAAATTCGTTCCACAATTGCAGGTTCGAATTCTTTAGAGAGAGATATCCCAAATCCAAGTGATGATGAATGATAGAGAATGCATCTCTTATATTTATACAATCCTCTAAGGGATTTCAATGGCCTAATTTAGCCTAATGATGCCCCTAAAATAAAATTATGTGCAAAGTAACAATATTTTTGGTGACAAGCCCACTAAATAGCTCCACAATAAGAGTTGTTGTCACTAAAACTAGCAGGGGTCCAAGGAGGTGATCCTATAGGGCAACCACTAGGTCAAGGGGCAACAATGGAGTGATAGCCCACTATCACATCACCTAAATCTCCTTGCTCTTTATGTATTTTCATCGATGCAAGGAGTCACAGTATGAGAGGAATCATAAGAATAGATGGATCAATCATAGGATATGGGGCGATTCCTAAAGCCTATTCACAAGAGAGGCTCAGATAATGGGCTTGCTTACTGTGAAAGCAAGATAGATAGCTCTCTTAGCAGGGTTATGAGGATGCTTAGACCAAGGCTTGGAGAGTATCCCTTAACAAGAGGTATTCCAGACCTAAGAATCCTAAAGGAGAAATGGCTTCTATGTAATCCTTTTGGAATGCAAGTCACAAAATTGTGGGACCACAAAGAACCCACAATTTCATTCATAAAGAAAACAAAGACTAGGATATTAAATTTATGAATGAAATAACCTTGAGAAAAGCATCAAAATTGATTATGAAGGTCCTTCACAATGTTGGGATTCATACCTTGAAAGTACTTTTGGTTTGGGTATGCAAATGCTGATTTATTATTTTGTCATACACCTGCAAACATGTAATTTTGTAGAAACCAGCAAGCAAAAGCCCACTTTGGGGCCTCTGACAAGCTTAGAAATGTTATAAAAACTTATGACTATGAATTGGAGATGATATTATAATGAAATGTAAATGAAATAAACATAATAGGACTACATAGTATTGATTATTCAAAATATTATTCAAATTTAACAGTTGTTACTTAGTTTCGGGGGTCAATTCCCTATGCATTGAAAAATGAAATCATCCCAATCAGCATGAAACCTGTTGCAATTGTTAGGACCTTTGAAAAAACTTCCAAAGGTGAATAATATTTAATTAAAAAAATTTCGAAATTTTGTTTGGGGTTAGAAGGGTTAGAATCATTTTTTCACAAATCCCAAGGCAAGGAATTTCCCCAATTTTAGAGCTATAACTATTGAATATAAAATCAGATTTGTAGAAATCACCCTAAAATCCCTCAAACATGTGTTATATTATCATTAAATGCAAGAAAAGAGGGTCTCTAGCCTTAGATTTTCAATATGCCATGCTTTCCAAGAAACAAGTTTAAAATCAAAATGTAATCGACCAAATCTATATACAAACATAAAATCGAAGAAACTCACTGGTTTACTTTTTATTTTTTATGGTTATATATATATATACATATATATATATATATATATATATATATATATATATATATATATATATATATATATATATATATATATATATATATATATATATATATATACATATATTGTTTTGTCTATTCTTAGGGTTTTTCGAATAATAAAAAATAAGGACAATTGCAGAAACTAGTAAAATGAGATGGTTGGTTGGTGGAATAAGAAATGTGCCTTATTTCCACTAGGGCTATGGGGTCAAATCGATGCCCCTCTTGAGTTGGTTAATCAATGTCTATGGATTATGGTTGGAAGTTGAACCTTAGAATTTTAATGAGCTCGTGTCTAATCAAGAACAAGTTGTGAAACCAAGCCCTACTAGAAAGGATTACCTTGGTGAGGAGCACTAGGTCATGGCCCAACAAGGAGTAACAAACTTTACCTTACACCAGTAAGAGAGATGCTTGAGTAAAACCCTGGACATCCCTCAACAAGTGACAAAGTTTCCCTTCAAATTGATTTATCTAGTTAGTTTTCGTAGCATTCTTTATTTATTCACAAATGGCCTTAAGAATTATGTGAAATTAACCAAGAAAGATAATTCATGATGAACACCAAAGGTTTCATGAAAATGTTTCACATTATGGAGAAATGATCTCAAAAATTTATAATGATCTGCAAATGAGGGAGATTTCTCTATTTATAGATTAGGATCTCAACAACTTTCCTCCTTTTTCTTGAAAAAAAAACGACTTTTCATCCATAATATGCTACATGACAAAGTCAAACTACAAGTTATTTCATTAAATTACTTAAAATTCTCAAAATAAGTGGGTTGTCCCACCAGTTAGTGGTTTGATTTGACCAAAGGAGGTCTGAATTGACCTAAGGGTACTGTTACCACACAATCTAGTAGGGACCTAGGGAAGGGAAACCTAAGGGACAACTACTAGACTAAGTGACAACAATGGGACAATGACCCACTGTCACCTCAGTTGAGGTCCCCTGCTTTTTAAGGAGTTTTACCAATGGTAGTCATCAACGTAAGAAGAGAATAACTAGGAATGAATAGGTCAATGATTTAGGTGTCAAATGATTCCACTAATCCCATTCAACGAGAGACATAATAATGGTTTAATGGCTCAATCAAGCTAAATGCTACCCAAGAAAGAGAAAGGAGGAGATCATGATTTAGGGCTTGAGATTCACAATGATAATAGGTATGCATAACATCAATATTTTAGAAGATGATGTGGGACCTCTCAAGAAGCTTTATGTCATGATTTGACACTTTGAAAAGGCTCTTCGCTCCTCTTGAGAGACCTAAAAAAGACTTGCACTAGACCTAGGGTTTTATGAATAGCATGGGAAGAAATACTTCCAAGGCATTTACAGTTAAGGAAAGGGAGGTGAAAATGATTTTTATGATTTATTCCATTGAATACAATTCTCATACAACCCTCAAGAAAGTCGCCTATCCAAGGAAATACAAACTAGGTTTCCCTTCTAGGGCACACCTAGAGCACAAGAATTTATGGATGAATCTCTGTGAGAAGTCAACCAAAATTGGAGATCCTCAAGATAAGGCCTCAAGGAAATGTCTTGTCTGAATGAAATCCAAAAATTCCTCCTCCAAAAGATTTTACTTGATGCCCTAGCTATCCAGGGAAAGAGGGGCCAATACTTTGGTAGGAGAAAAGAAGGAAGAAAGAGAAGTTAGGCCAGTGCTTTCTCCTTTGGGTTTATGGAGTCCTGGATGGATTAGACGAGCAAAATTTGTCTTCAAGCAAGCTAAAAGATAATGCCCTAGCTACCCCCTTTCAACAATTACCTACTATTAAAATATGGATTTTCATGAAGAAAATAACATTTTATCACTAGGAACATTCAATGCATGCTATACCATGAATAACATATGCAAGAGCCAACCAAATGGCTTTCATAATGATATTCAACAAAATTAGGGTAAAATAGCATTTACTCTAGTTGCAACAATTACATACATTAGATAATTTGCAAGGAAATATTTCATCAGCAAGAGAACTTACAAACTAGTCACGAAATATATCCTTCCATATTCAAGAAGTAGCTCCAAGACAAGATAAAAAATTAGCTCCAAAAGTCATAGTGCATCCAATATACTCCAAAGATTCCAAGAGAAAAAGTGTGAATTGCCTAAGAGGAAAAAAATACCAAGTGATGATGATGAGTTCTCACAAATGAGACTCACTTCTATTGATATGAGTCTCTATAAATTGAATTAGTCTAATGAGCCCTCGTAAATGAGACTCAATTCTATTTATATGAGTCTCTCTAAATCAAATTAACGTAATGATCCCCCAAATTATAAAATAATGTGCTAAAAACAAGTCTTGTTCACAAGCCGACCGAGTAGATGTCACAAGTGATGAAAAAGCCATCCATATGCAAGTTGAGTTGATGACGTCATGATGATGTAGGGCTATTGGAGGGCCATGTTTAGTCCTCTAAGTGCCATGATGAGAGAGAGGAATTCAATAAAGATGAATTGGGTGATGGCCCCCAATTTTCCATGAAAGTCATCATGTGGGTGCCCTATATTGGGTTTGGGGCACAAACGCCGGTCTCATTGGTCTCTTGATGAAAGATAAGCTTGTAGACTACTCCAAATGAGGGCTCTAATGATGGTGCCTTCCCTCCAAACTCTCAAAGGTGAGACCAAAATCCTTTGGGCCTTGGATCAACTACACTGATCGTGCTAAGTCAGCTGGGTCATGCTGGTCCAAGTCCGTCATCTCACAAATAATGTGTGCAACGAACAATTTTTTGAAGGTGTTGAGAGTTCCCATGGCATGAAATGACATTTAAACACATGATGGAGTCCCATAGATCTCAACGCATCCCCTATAAATGTCAATATGATCCTCTGGTGAGCTTGGATCCTATATAAATTGCACAACCCATGATGAAACCACTTGCCAATTACATATAAGATCCAATGCAGTTCCTCACCATCAGGTACAAAAATCATTAGTGCATCCAAGTTAAACAAGCTTATTAATTAACGACACAAATGAGACTTCATAATGGGATTCCCTTCCAAGTTTGGGGCTTGAAGCATGTAATAGTGTTACCTCCCTAGGTAGGAATAGCTAATAAACAACCCTATTAGGTGTTCCTAGCCCCTAAGGAGAAAGATAGGCCAAAGGTACATCCTTGAATTGATATGGGTCATGTGAGTAATTATGAGATGGGTAGGGACACAAGGGTCTCAAGGACAAATGCCATGGGTTCAAGGATGGTAATGATGAAGTATCTCCACATATTTAGGTGTATAGATGTAGGAGGGAGTAATCATGGATACATGATCTACCCTGAACTTTGTTTTTCCACCCTCTTCGTTTCCCCTTTTCCTTTTCTTCATATTTTTTTTGTATTATTGTTTGGGGCTCCAAGAACCAGCTTGATGGCCATAATGAAGGGGTAGAGCTCATCTTTAGTTTTTTCCCACATGCTCATATAATGTCTTGGCCATCTTTTGCATTTTATAGTATTCTTTCCTTTTGTTTCTTGCTTGTGGCTTGATAGAGACATATCGAATGCTCAGGGAGTGGAGATCAAATGGCACAATACATTGTCTATAGTGGTGGCTGTCATGGGTTGTTGGTTGATGACTAAAGACAAATCATAGGTGAAAAAATATCCTATTGGGTCACCCACTTTTGGTGGGTAATAGTTACAATGTTCCATGAAAGAATGGCTTAACATTCCTTGAAAAATTAACTTGAGTTCATAGGAAGTAAAATATTTCACTTTGTTTGCACAACGTTGCTTAAATGAGGATGTTGGCCTTTCCAATGGCTAGTATAATACTATAATGTGGATTACCTCCCTTTGTTTGGTCCAAATATGATGCAAACCATACTTTTAGGCTCCTCCTTGCTTGATTTTGACTTGAAGTGTCCCTTGGATTGCTTGGATACCTAAATGGCCTTCTCTTTGTCCTCAACATTCCTCCAAATTGACCTTTACTTGATCCAATGGGTAGAAATGGTGAACGACACTCCTTATCTTGGTCCATTTTCTTGCTTTTTGTGTGATTTAAGGCTTGAACTTTCTGGATCATTGTCCTTGTTCCATGATGTATCCTTGACTTGCTTTGACATTTTGCTGACTCAACACATTTACCATGTTACCTCTTTTAACCGCATGCCTGCCACAAAAGGAGAAGTCGCCCCATTTTGAAGGTTCCGCGGAGATGGAAAAGGTTCTTTAAAAGGGGTGTTAATACTCAAGAGTGCCTTGACTTGGAGTTGATTATTTCACTTCCTTGGAGATGGGACACTACCTTAGGGAGTCCATCTGCATCGCCAACAATGAGACTTCCATGAAGAATGATGGCCATGGCCGAAGAGGTGTGCATACATAGGGATATTGTTGATTTGGGGAACAAAGAGAGTATTGAGATAATGGGAAAGTGAGGGGAAAATTGCAATAAGTGATCACCTTTATAGGTCTACTCAACAAGTGCTCCCATAAATCATCAGTCATAGTAGATCCACTTCTTGATGCTCGCATATCACCGTAGGACATAAGGATGTTGCATGATGCTTTCTTTCCCATACTCTTCTTCTCATTTTCTTACCCATCTAATGTTGAATGAAATCCTTTCCTTCTAGTCCTAGCTTTTCTCTAGTGGCTTGTGGATTATGCTAGCCTCATAAGGTTTCCATAATTA
Organism: Pinus tabuliformis; assembly: GCA_031772625.1. NCBI lineage: Eukaryota > Viridiplantae > Streptophyta > Pinopsida > Pinales > Pinaceae > Pinus > Pinus tabuliformis. Next base: position 589,322,155 of record CM062819.1, read on the forward strand.
ATATGCTCTACCAACTTGAGTGATGCTCTGTTTTGGGAGGGAACATTACGAGAGAAACCTAGGCCTCATATGTTGAGGGTTTATCAAAAAATTAGTAGCACCCCGATTCATACTTTTACTCTCGACCCCTTTCTCCTTTATACTTCTTTACTTCTTAATCAACTTGGGGAAGACCTCATCCTATATTCTCTCTCTCTGTTTCTTTTGTTTACCCCTTTCATTTGTTACATCACCACTAATGGGTCTCTCTCGGTCATCTTCTCAGGTAGGACCTGACCTGAGATGGCTTCTCATTTGATAGGACCAATCACCATGCCTCATTTTTTTTTATTAGGGACTTTGGTCTTGATTGTCACATCTTATAGACTGCAGCTATGGGATCACATCTCCAACCATTGCTCGAATTCTTGCTTCCACTTGTCTATTTCATTCCCCAGTTCAACACTAACATTGTCAACGTTTTCTTCTTTCCTTTACTATTTGTGCTCCAGAGTTGTCAATTCTCACCTCTTTCATTTGGTATCTCAACTAGTGTTTCCACCTCTTACTTCTTGGCTTCAGTTTTTCATCTCTATTCTTGTCCCCTCTTGCATATTTGGTTTAGTTTTTTGGTCCTAGCTTCTGTAACTTTAATCTCTCTATCCTCCACTCACTCATCCCTTCCTTTGCCACCTCTGCTTCCTTATCCTCTTCTCACCTTCACACGCTTCTCAACCTTCATTAAGATTTGCTATTGTTATCACCTCCTTGTATGTGGCAAGCCATTTAGTTTTATGTTGCAGGTTGTGTTACCACACAATCTAGTAGGCCCTATGGAGTAAAAGGATAAGGGTCAAATAGCTAGACTAAGTAATAACAATGGGACAATATCCTATTGTCACCACAACTAATGTCCCCTACTCTTTACGGACTTTCACTGATTGGAGGAGCCATGGTAGAGAAACAATCACCTTTAATTGATGTTCTATGGTTTAAGGTACTACATGATGAGGTAGGACTTCTTAAGGGAAGCTCTATGTGAAGGTATGCCACTTCAAAAGGGTTTTTTCTTCCTATTAGAGACCTAGAAAAAACTTGCACGGGATCTAGGGTTTTGTGAATTATTGTGGTTAAAATTACTCTAGAGATCAAGGCAAGGAGAAGAAAGGACCTTTTATGATTTATTCCAATCAATACTAAGCTCATACAATCCTCGATGAAGTCCCCAAGTCAAGGAAATGCAAACTAGGGTTTCCCTTCTAGGGCACACATTGGTCCATAATTTTTATGGATGAAAACACAAGGGATGCTTGTGAAACTTTGAGGACTTATCGCTAAGACCCTAAGCTTGAAGTCTATGATCCTGGAATCCACCCTTTCACTCTCTAGAGAATTTTGTTCTATGTCATAACCTAGCCATCCAAGAAGAGGGGACTAGAACTTTGAGAGAAGAAAATATGGAGAAAGAAGGATTTGATCACAGAATGGTTTGGACCAGTGCCTTCTCCTTTGGGTTTATGGAGTCCTAGATGCTTCAGATTTGCCATAATTGTCTCTAAGGAGGTCAAGAATTGATGTCTTAGCTACCAACCCTCAAAAATTACCCTCTCAAAATTTATGGAGTTTTATGGGGGAAAAACAAAATTTGATCCACTAGGAACATTCATCACATGTCATGCTATGAGTAACATGTGCAATTGCCAACCAAATAAATTTCAAAATAAATCTTCAATAATTAGGGCAAAATATAACATTAATCTAGTTGCAACAATTCTGTACATTAGATATTTTTTAGTAATAAAACTTCGACAAGAGGCACTGGCAAGATGACAATAGGATATATCCATCCACAAATCAAGAGATAGCTCCAAAGAAAATCGAATTTCAGATCCAAATATCAAAATTCATTCATTGCATCCAATAGCTAATTGAAAGAAAAAGTGTGGATTTGCCAAGAAGGCCAAAATTCCCAAGTGTGATGATGATCCAATACAAATGAAGTTTATTTTTGTTTGTATGAGACCATGTAGGTCGAATTATTAGTCGAAGTCCCCTAACATTATAAAAATGTGCAAAATACATGCCTTGGTCACAAGCCACCCAAGTAGCTTTTACAAATTATGAAATAACCATCCAATTGCTAGCCAAATTGTTGATATCATGCTAATGTAGGGCCATTGGAGGGCCATGTTGAGTCCTCTTGGTGACAAAGTGTGTGGGAGGGTTCCATAAATCATGAACAAGGGGATGGCTCCTTAGTTTCTATGCATGTCATCATGTGGGGCCCCAAAGTGAGTTCGCGGCACAAAAATTGGTCTCATAGAATAGCTTGTGATGCTCCAATACTGAGGGCTTTGACATGTTGATTCATGGTAGCATCAGATGTGCTCTAAGAATAAAAATTTGTAGGGAGGCTAGGACACGTATTCTAGAATACCTAGAAATTCTTTTGGGAAATTCTACCTGGAGAAGGTTTTATTAAAATAATTATTTATTTTTAATGGGTGCCTAAGTGTAAACTTAGGAAATTAAAATAATTAAAGGGTATTAATCAAACTTGTGGATGAAACTTCTAGAAGAAGATGACGATCAAGCCAAAATTATCTGAGCCATTGATTATAATCTAATATGGGTCATTGATTCTCAACAGAAGGATTATAAGAAGAGGCTTGATGGGCATTTGGAAATCACATCCAGTGGGAGATCAAAGATCGAATTTCTGAAGAGAGCAGTGCAATAGTTGCTGGAGAGAAGTTCTAAGTGATTTCCTACAGTGAGGGGCATGGATAGTTCTGGTTGGAGATTTTTCTTCATCCGGGAATACTCAGTAGTGGAGGCAGAGAGAGATCTAGGAGAGGTGGCGCAGAGGCTACGCTAGGTAGCATAGGCTGACGCAGAGGTAGTGCGAAGCAGGAGAGGCCAGAAACTAGGGTATGAGTCCTAGAGGAAAAAATTGAAGTCTCAGAGGCAAATCGATTAGCAGAAAGGGTGACGCTATCCCTAGAAGCTCTGACGCTAGGCCTACACATTGATTACGCAGAGGTAGCAAGGGATAAGCCATTCTGTGGCTAGATCAGTCGGGATCACCAGTGATAGTGTGACATATTTCTCACTAATCTTATGTCAGTCATATTCTCTGTATTGGATATCCAACAAGGCATTCAAAGATTGTATTCAGAAAACTACTGCTTAATAATACAAACCCTCAGATGTTGCACCGATTTTCCCACATTGGGTTTTTCCAGGGACATTTGTCGAAAAATAACTGTGTAGATGTGTGTGATGTTTATTTCTCTCCTGTGCTGTATTTAGTTTCCACAGCTTTTATTTGTGTAGGTTGCAGTGTATTTAATTTGATATTTGTCGTAGCACATAAGTAAATTGTTTAATTGAATTAATAATTAGAAGAATTAACATCAATTGCTGTAGTAGGAATTGGGTAACTGATTTTCCACATGGTAGTAGGGCAAAAATCATGAGTAGATGAGATCAAAAGCAGAAAGGAAGAGGAGTTCGAAATTACTACAGGGGTAGCAATTCAAATCCCAAACAAGTAGTGCAGTCCTTAGGCCAGAAGGTCAAAGTTTTGAGGAGAAATCGATTTCTCTGAGTGAGTTGATAGAGAAATTTGATCTCTAGATCGAAGATTTCTAGAGGCAAAAGGGAGCAACATATTTTTCCTTTGCAAAGAAAATCTTCAGCTAGGACGTAGATATTTTGCAGTAGTTGCTGGTAGAATAGCGTCAGTGGGAGAGAGAGAGACATTGTTGAGGGAATTCTTCCTTAGAGGACTTCCAACCAAGAAGTTTGAATTCTCATTTACTGAGCAGAAAATCTACTAACCCTAGCAGGAAGTGTGTAGGCCAGCCCACCAGCAGTGCAAAGGAGAGAGGAGGTAGTTCGACATTTCATTCGAAGCTATGGCAGCTAATGGGTTGTGAGATCAGGATCGGCTGGAGGGTGCATCTAACTATGTGATCTGGAAGGCAAGGATCTGATGACTTCTGGATGAGTATGATCTCAAAACATATGTCGACACTGTGGTAGCTAAACCTACGAATCCAAATCTGCCCAATAAGTACAAGGTTGAGATGGTGAAGGCCAAGAGGTTGGTCCTCGACAGAGTGAGGGATCATGTAGTGTATCACATTGGCGGCAAGGATATTGCTTGACAGATGTGGGAAGCTTTGGCCATGCTATATGAAGGATCTTCCAAGCAACGGAAGGTGTACTTGGAGCAGAAGATGAGATCCACGCAAATGCAAAAGGGGGAACACATTGATCCATTCCTTACGAAGATTCAAGAGATTTGAGACTTGTTGGCAGCTGTGGGGCTAACACTTCAATGTACAAAGATAGCGAGGCTTGCCCTGAACTCAGTCTCAAAAGAATGACAAGTATTTGTCTAGAGTATCCTGGGCAGAGAGAGATTGCTAGACTGGGAAGGGATGTGGGTCGCCCTTCAGTAGGAAGAGATGAGAAGAGACTTATTCAGAAGGATGAGAACGCAACCCTCACATCTAAGGGGTAGCAGGAGCAGCAACAAAAGAAGAAATATGTTTCGAAGATCAATTTCTTCTGGTGTTATGAACTTGGTCACTACATTACACAGTATCCTATCAAGAAGAAGGACAAGGATCCTATCAAGAAGAGGGAGTGGTTATTTTTGGTAGCACTGGATGTTCCCTAAGCCTAAAAATTTGCAGGGAGGCTAGGACACATGTTTTCCATAATATCCATAAATTGTTTTGGGAAATTCCACTTGGAGATGGTTTTATTAAAATAATTAATTATTTTTAATGGGTGCCTAAGTCTAAACCTAGGAAATTAAAATAATTGAAGGGTATTAATAAAACTGTGGGTGAAACTTCTAGAAGAAGACGAGGATCAAGCCAAAATGATCTGAGCCATTGATTATAATCTAATTTGTGTCGTTGGTTCTCAACAGAAGGAGTATAAGAAGAGGCTTGATGGGAATTTGGAAATCACATCCAGTGGGATAGTTCCGGTTGGAGATTTTCCCTGATCCGGGAATACTGAGCAGAGGAGGCAGAGAGAGATTTAGGAGAGGTAATGCAAAGGCTACATTGGGTAGCATAGGCTGACATAGAGGAAACATAGAGCTTTGAGGAGATTTGCATTTTTTTCTGGAGAGGTCAAGTTTTGAAACCAGAAGCCAAGGTTTGAGACCGGGAGGACAGAATCAAAGTTTCATAGGCATATTGATCAACAGAAGGGGCGACGATGTCCCTAGAAGCTGTGACGCTGGGCCTATGCAGTGACTGCATAGAGGCAACACAGAGGAAGCAAGGGACAAGCCATTTTGTGGTTGGATCAGTTGGGATCGCCAGTGATAGTGTGAAGTATTTCTCACTAATATTCTGTCAGTCGTATTCTCTGTACTGGATAGCCAGCAAGGCATCTAGAAATTATATTCAGAAAACTATTGCTTAATAATACAAACCCTCAGTTGCTGCATTGATTTTCCTGCACTGGGTTTTTCCAGGGACATTTGTCCAGAAATAATTGTCTAGATGTCTGTGATGTTTATTTCTCTCCCGTGTTGTATTTATTTTCTGCATTTTTTATTTTTGTAGGTTTCAATGTATTTAATTTGATATTTGTCATATCACACAACAAGTAAATTGTTTAGTCGAATTAACAATTGGAAGAATTAACATCTGTTGCTGCCCTACTTATCTCAAGGGATGAGAAAAACCTCCTTTGGGCCTTGGATCAACTTCCATATAATGCTAAGTCGTCTGGGGCACACTAGTCCAAGCGCATCATCTCGTGAATAAAGTAGCACAATGAGCAGACTGCTGTAAGTGTTGAGGGTGCCCATGGTGTGGAATGATGCTCTACACATGATGGGAGTGTCATGGCTCTCAATGCTTCACCCGGGAGTGTCAATATGATCATTTGGTGGACTCGGGCCCCGCCTAAGTTGCCCAACCCATGATGAAACCAATTGCCAATTACATATAATATCTAATGTGCATCCTCAAAATTAGGTACAATAATTCATTGGTACATATAAGTTAACCAAGCTTCTTCATTAAGGGCACATTGAGACTTCATAGTGGGCTTCCTTTCCAAATTTAGTGTTACCTCCCTAGGTAGGAGTGGGTAATAAACAACCCTATTAGGTGTTCCCTGTCCCTAAGGGGAAGGACAAGTCCCTGATACATCTTATAATTGATAGGTGTCATGTGAATTATGATGAATGAATGGGGACAGGGGGGTCTCAAGGCTAATTGTCATTGGTTCAAGGATGGCGATGACGATTATTTGGGTGTGTGTGTGTGTATATATATATATATATATATATATATATCTTAGGGGTTTTTGAGTAATAATAATTAAGGACAACTGCAGAAATTAGTAAAAAGAGATTGTTGGTTGGTGGAATAAGGAGTGTGCCTTATTTCCACTAGGGCTATGGGGTGAAATCGATGACCCACTTGAGTTGGTTGACCAATGCTTGTGGATTATGGTTGGAAGTGGAACCTTAGAATTTAAATGAGCTCGTGCCTAATCAAGAACAAGTTATGAAAACAAAACCTACTAGAAAGGATTACACTTAGGGAAAATTGTTCAACAAATAGCTCAACCTTGATGCAACATAAATTGAAGCCCTTGGTGAGGAACACTAGGTCATGGCCCAACAAGGAGAAACAAACCTTACCTTACACCAACAATAGAGACGTGCGAGTAAAACCATGGACATCCCTCAACAAGTGACAAAGTTTCCCTTTAAATGGTTTGATCTAGTTAGTTTTTGTAGTATTCTTTAGTTATCCACAAATGGCCTTAAGAAATATGTGAAATAAACCAAGAAATATAATTCATGATGAACACCAAAGTTTTCATTAAAGTGTTTCACATTATGGAGAAATGATCTCAAAAATTTATAACGATTTGCAAACGAGGGAGATTTATCTATTTATAAATTAGGATCTCAACATCTTTCCTCCTTTTGCTTGAAAAAACAAGCGACTTTTCATCCATAATATGCTTCATGACTAAATCAAACTACAAGTTATTTCATTAAATTACTTAAAATTCTCAAAATAGGTGAAACGTCCCACCAATTGGCGGTTTAATTTGACAAAACAAGGTCCGAATTGACCTAAGGGTACTATTACAACACAACCTAGTAGGGCCATAGGGAAGGGACAACTACTAGACTAAGTGACAACAATGGCACACTAACCCACTGTCACCTCAGTCAAGGGCCCCTACTTTTTATGGATTTTCACTGATGGTAGCTCTGCTGGTAGGAAGGGAATCACTAGGAATGAATAGGTAATGATTTAGGTGTGAAGTGATTACACTAAGCCCATTCAAGGAGAGATACAATAATGGTTCAATGCCTCAAGGAAGCTAAAGGGTCTCCAAGAAAGAGCTAGGAGGAGACCATGATTTAGGTCTTGATATTCACAAGGATAATAGGTATGCCTAATGTCAAGATTCCAGAAGATGAGGTGGGACCTCTCAAGAAGCTTTATGTGATGATTTGACACTTTGAAAAGGCTCTTCACTCCACTTGAGAGACCGAAGAAAGACTTGCACTAGACCTAGGGTTTTATGAGTAACATGGGAATAAATACTTCCATGGCACTTACTAGGTAAAGGCAAGGAAGTAGAAAGCATTTTTTATGATTTATTCCAGTGAATCAATGCTCATACAACCTTCAAGAAAGTCACCCATCTAAGGAAATACAAACAAGGTTTTCCTTCTAGGGCACACCTAGAGCACAAGAATTTATGTATGAATCATTATGAGAACTCAACCAAAATTGGAGATCCTTAAGACAAGACCTCAAGGAAGAGTTTGGTTTGAACGAAATCCAAAAATTCTTCCTGTACAAGATTTTGCTTGATGCCCTAGGTAACTGTACAAGGATAGAGGGGATGAAACTTTGGGAGGAGAAATGAAGGAAGAAAGAGAAGTTTATCATCAAACATCTTAGGCCAGTGCTTTCTCCTTTGGGTTGACAGAGTCCTAGATGCATTAGATGAGAAAAAATTTTCTTTAAGGAGGCTAAAAGATGATGTCCTAGCTACCACCTTTCATCAATTACCTACTATTAGAATATAGAGTTTCATGAAGAAAATAACATTTCATCACTAGGAGCATTCTTGCATGCTATACAATGAAGAACATATGCAAGAGCCAACCGAGCTTTCATAACGATCTTCTACAAAATTGGGGTACAATAGTATTTGTTCTAGTTGCGACAATTACATACATTAAACAATTTGTAAAGAAATATTTCATCAATAAGAGAACTTAGAAACTAGTCATGCAATATATCCATCCATATTCAAGAAGTAGCTCCAAAACAAGATAAAAAATCAGCTCCAAATATCATAACGCATCCAAGATACTCCAAAGATTCCAAGAGAAAAAGTGTGAATTGCTTAAGAGGGAAAAAATCCCAAGTGATAATGATGAGTTCTCACAAATGAGACTCACTTCTATTTATACGAGTCTCTATAAATCGAATTATTCTAATGAGCCCTCATAAATGAGACTCACTTCTATTTATATGAGTCTCTCTAAATCAAATTAACCTAATGAGCCCCCAAAATTATAAAATAATGTGCTAGAAACAAGTCTTGGTCATGAGCCAACCAACTAGGTATCACAAGTTATGAAAAAGCCATCCATATGAAAGTTGATTTGATGACGTCATGATGATGTAGGGCCATTGGAGGGCCATGTTGATTCCTCTAAGTGCCATGATGAGAGAGAAGGTTCCAATAAAGATGAATTGGGGTATGGCCCCGAATTTTCTATGCAAGTCATCATGTGGTGCCCCATAGTGGGTTTGGGGCACAAAATGTTGGTCTCATGGGTCTCTTGATGAAAGATAAGCTTGTAGATTGCTCCAAACGAAGGCTATGATGATGGTGCATGCCCTCCTAAGTCTCAAAGGTGAGACAAAACTCCTTTGGGCCTTGAATAACCTGCAGTGATCATGCTAAGTCAGCTGGTCCAAGTGCATCATCTTGCAAATAATGTGGGCAATGAACAAGTTGTTTAAGGTGCTAAGAGTGTCCATGGCATGAAATGATGCTCAAACATATGATGGAGTCCCATTGATCTCAACAGATCCTTGATAAATGTCAATATGATCCTCTCGTGGGCTTGGGCCCCAGTTAAGTTGGACAACCCAAGATGAAACTGCCTACTAATTACATGTAAGCGCTGATGCGCTTCATCACCATCAGGTATAACAATTATTTCGTGCAGCCAAGTGAACCAAGCTTATTAATCAAGGGCACAAATGAGACTTGACAATAATGTTACCTCCCTAGGTAGGAGTGGCTAATAAACAAACCTATTAGGTGTTCCATGCCCCTATGGGGAAAGATAAGTCCAAGGTACATCCTTGAATTTATATGGGTCACGTGAATAATGATGAGATCGATAGGGATGCAGGGGTATAAAAGAAAAATGCAATGGGTTCAAGGATGGTAGTGATGAGGGATGTCATTATAATAAGGTGTATAGATGTAGGAGTGAGCAATTGTGGAGACATGAGCTACCCCAAACTTTATTTTTCCACCATTCTTCATTTTCCTTTCTCCTTTTCCTGATTTTTTTCTTTGTTTTACTATTTGGGGCTCTAGGAGATGAGAGCATGTTGTATATGATGTATGTAGTTATTACCCCCTTAAGGTGGGGTAGTTCATCGCCCACCAGGGTTTAGGACATGCATGGGTTGCTTAATGATGTGGGGCACTCGTGGGGCCCTAAGAATAAAAGGGATGGCCATAATGAAGGGGTAGAGCTTATGTTTGGCTTTTTCCCACCCGCTCTTATAATTTCCCAACCATCTCTTGCATTTTATAATATTCTTTCCTTTTGTTTCTTACTTGTGGCCATGATATGCTTTTAACCTTTTTTTTTCCGGTACATCAACCTCTGGTGCAACATTTCCAGGCTAGAGCAAAACATGTTGACAAGGGAACAGGGTGTACCAGTGCCTTATGGACCTAGTGGTCATGTGGAACTAGAGAAGCAAGATGATTAGATAGGGCTTGTAATGCACGAAGGGGAGTGAAAAATGTGAAATGGGAAAACGGGACCGTGCTACCAAGATCGGGGTTTTCCATGTAGTGCCCTTGCTGAAGCTATAAGACAATAGGGGAGATCCCACGAGACTGTGATTAAGGATTATCTCCCCATTTAAGGTGAGGGAACAAAACTAAAGTCAAAACCCTTCCTCCTTCCAAGTCGCCCAATAATCTATATGCCCAATGTGCCCAAGGAAAAACAAGCATAAGCACTGGATTGCACAATAAAAAACATATATTTAGGGTTGGATGGCCCACCTTCAAAGATACACTCTCTATAGATGGGCGAGGGGGCATATGATTGTATTAGGGAACGAAGATCAAATGGCACAATACATCATCTACATTGGTGGGTATTAGGGGCAGCTGGTTGCCGGCTGAAGACAAATCGTAGGAGAAAACATTTCCTATTGGGTCATCCAATTTTGGTGGGTAATAGGTACAATTTTCGATAAAGGAATGGCTTGACATTCCTTGAAAAATTAACTTGAGTTCTTAGGAAGTAAAAAATATCACTTTGTTTGCACAATGTTGCTTGAAAGAGGATGTTGGCCTTTCCAATGGCTAGTATATAATGTGGACGACCTCCCTTTTTTTGGTCCAAAGATGATTCAAACCATTCTTTTAGGCTCCTCTTTGCTTGGTTTTGACATGAAATGTCCCTTGGATTGCTTGGATACCTAAATGGACTTCTGTTTTTCCTCAACATTCCTCCAAATTGATCTTTACATGATCCAATGAGTAGAAAGGTTGACGACACTCCTTGTCTTGGTCCATTTGCCTCATTTTTGTGTGCTTTAAGGCTTGAAATTTCTTGAACATGAGTTGTCCTTGTTTCATGTTGTATCCTTGACTTTCTTTGACATCTTGCTCACTCAACACATTTACCATGTTACCACTTTTAACCTCATGCATACCCCAAAAGGAGAAGTCACCCCATTTTGAAGGTACCTCAAAGATGGAAAAGGAACTTTAAAGGAGGTGTTAAGAGTGCCTTGACTTGGAGGTCGCAAGAGATCATTTGACTTCTTTGGAGGATGTGGGACATTGCCTCAGGGAGGTCAAATGCATCGCAAACCTTGAGACTTTGATGGAGTATGATGGCCATGGCCAAAGAGGTGTGCATACATAGGGATATGGTTGATTTGGGGAACAAAGAATGCATTGAGATAATGGGAAAGTGAGGGGAAAAGTACAATAACCAATCACCTTTATAGGGCTACTCAACAAGTGCTCCCATAAATAATTAGTCATAGTTGATCCACTTCCTAATGCTCGCAAATCACCATTGGAGATAAGGATGTTGCATGATGCTTTCTTTCCCATACTCTTCTTCCCTTTTCCTTACTGTTGAATTTTCTAAGTCTATCCGTTAGAAAATTAATCTGTATTTTGTTGGTTTATTTCGTCTACTTGTAAATTCAGAACAAACTATTTAAAAGATTTAAATACCTAAATAAACACAATATAGTCATAATATCTATAGATCATCAGCTGAAAGAAAACAAACACATAGTGACACTGTTATTTTTGGACAAATGACACTGGAAAAACCCAATGCAGGAAAACCGATGCATCTATTCTGAGGGTTATATTATTATGTAGTTTATCTGAGTAGAATTGGGTGCCTAAACCAGGTCACCTGACACAGAAAAATATACGAAAGCAATAACTCTATATTCAGAAACAGGTATTTAGAAAACCTGTCCCATGAAACTATCTCCGACACAACTGAAGCTCAGCACTGGCCCTTCTGGCCATTGCATCAGCCTCCTACTGACCCGTGTCAGCCCGAGGACCCTCTACATCGACCTTTTGAGGGACTGTGCAGCCTCTCGGAGCCTCTGCATCACTCCCTCTGTCCTCTACATGGATGATGTAGTCTCTCTGGGCTCTGCGTAGCATGGACTGGCTGTTGCTCTCGCTCTCTCTGCTTCTGTGTTGGTCTCCCAGTATTGTCCCTGCCTCTCTGCCTCATACTCACTGCCCCTCGCTGCTGATCACTTATTCAACTTTGCTTAGCAACCCCACTCTAGCAAAATGAATGAGTGATCACTCTAGTGTATCTTCCAACTCACCCTTAAGCCTCCTCTTATGCTTTTCTTGTTGGTCCTTCAACGACCGAGGTTAAATCTCTAATCAATAGTTAAGATTAGCTTTGGCTTGATCCATGACTTTTGGAACCTTCTAACCTAGTTTTATATTAATACCCATTAATATTTTATTTTTCCTAAGTTTAGACTTAGGAACTCCATTAAAAATATTAATTATTTTACTATGTCCCAAACTGGTTAGAATCTGTCCAAACCATTTCTGGCTCTTGGAGATCTCATTTTCTTTAACCTCTCCACCAATTTTCATCGCTAGATCACATCTGATGCTACCCCTAATCAACAGTCCCTCTTAGCGAGGATTGTGCGCTAGTAATACTCCTCATTGAGCACTACCCTGATCATCCAACACCGGTCCTTTTGCTAATGCTAGGCCTCTTTGCCCAACATCCTTTGCACTGTTGCATCATGTACTGCTACCCATGGCCCTGCCATCACCACTGCTACATCCATACGGCAGCTCCCTCTGCATCTGTGTTGCTGCTGGTCCATCCTCCCAACACTGCATTTTTACTGCATCCCCTCTCATCATGTTGCATCATGGTACTGCATACTGCTACTGCAATGCAACTGAGTTACTGAGAAGTAAGTAAGTGATCCACCCAACTTCTGACATCCATGTCACGCTAGAAACACTCCCGATGCTGAAGCTCCCTCTTCCGCTAACAAGTGCTCCATCTGCTGACCTCTGTGTTGCTACAACAACTCACTACATATCGCACTATTGCGCACCTCTTTGTGCCATCTTGAATTGGGGAAACACTCCCGTGCCTCTCGTATTGTTGCATCTTGCTAGCGTTGTGCTGCCCAAGGACTCCTGCATTGTAGCATTCTCTGTCTCCTCATTTGCATTTGTCTCTACCAACATCCCCCAATCCTGCTACTCCTCTTTGGGGCTCGCGTAGCAAGGTATAATCCAAGAGGTTGGGTACCTCGAGGATCCTACCCCTCAGCGCCTGTAGTCTGTCCAACTACAACTCGATGTCTCCCCACTTCTTCTCAAGTGGCACATGAGCACTCATGGCACAATCATCATCCTCCTCGACTTCTTTCTTCGCCTTCACTGGCGTTGCCTTCGAGTCTGAAGCCTCTCCCTTACTCTTCTTTCTAGGACACTAGTTCGCAAAATGAGCCAGTTCCCCACAATGGAAGCACTTGACCTTAGAGAGGTCCTTCTTCTTCCTCTTCTCCTGCTTTCCCACATATGCCAGAGCCACATCCTCTTACTCTTCCTTCTTGATCCTGACCCCTTTGCTACTACTTCCTGTCGTGGTTAGTCATCTGATCTCTTCTTGACAAAGAGCCGCCCATAGTTCTTCCCAATCTGGAAGACTCGCCCTACCCATTATGCTCTGGACAAATGTCTCCCACTCCTCGGAGAGTATGTTAAGTGCAGTCCTCACCATCAACTCCTAATCTGGCATGGCCCCTATGGAAATCAGTTGGTCACATATCTCCTTCAATCGACCGAGGAAGACATCCATCTGCTCTCACTTCTGCATCTAGTATGACCTTAGCTTATCCTCAAGGAGCATCTTCCCCTGCACGGAAGTATGCTAATACAATGTCTTCAAAGTGTCCCACATCCTTTTTGTCATTTCCTTCTCAGCAATATGTTGGACCACATGATCCTTGACCCCATCAAGGATGATGCACCTTTCCTTGGCCATTGCCTCCTCATACCTTTCATTAGCTACCAGGGCAACTGGGATAGGCATTACTCTCAAGGCGAAGCCCTTGATATGATGTCTGTCTAGAGTGGACAAGATCCTAACCTTCTAGACCATAAAGTTGGACACTCCATCCAGCCTGTCTTGATCTCTCAGCCCATTCATGACCATCTCTCTGCTCTTCTCTATTGACTCCTCTGAGTCTCTCTACTTCCTGCTTGGAAGTTCTCAGTTTGACTCCTACTGAGTCTCTCTACTTCTCATCTGGAAGTTCACTTCTGGACTCCCTCTGAGTCCCAATTTCCCTCCTAGAAATCCTTCTGCCAACCGTCATGTTGCCCCTCTCTGATTGTTTGTGCAACTGCAACACTGATCCAGATTCCTTGGCTAGAAATCTGCCTTGGCAGTAACTCCCTCTACCTTGGTTTTTCCCTGTTAGGTACTGTTCTGACCACAGTACCCCACCAGCTTCGCTCTCGAAAACTGCCCACAGCTTCCTTTGCCTCAACAAATGAAGGATTGAGCCTCTTGGCTCTACGTAATCCCGACATTGGCAAAACAACTCCCTCAGCCAACTGTATCAGCCCTTCTGGCCTCTGTGTGGCTCTGTATGAGCTTGTTTCTACCCTCCTTAGCCTCTATGCTAGCCTCTCTTAGGCCTAGACTGATGATGCAGTCCCTCTGTGTCAACCCTTCCTCTGTCGCTTCTGCGAGGATCAACTACTTTTGCTCGAGACAACTGGTTTTGCTGCAAATGCTCTGCTCAGCTGATGCCTTCATCTTTCATGTGATTTGAAACCTCGCTCTGATACCATGTTGAATTTTCTAAGTCTATCCATTAGAAAATTAATCTGTATTTTGCTGGTTTATTTCTTCTACTTGTAAATTTTGAACAAGTTATTTAAAACATTTAAATACTGAAATAAACAAATATACTCACAACATCTACATATCATTAGCTGAAAGAAAGCAAACACACAAGTGACACCGTTATTTTTGGACAAATGTCCCCGAAAAAACCCAGAACGGGAAAACCAGTGCAGCTATTCTGAGGGTTATATTATTATGCAGTTTATCTAAGTACAACTCGGTGCCTAAACTGGCTCCCCCGACAAAGAAAAATGTACGGCAACAATACCTCTATATTTGGAAACAGGTATTCAAAAAGCCTGTCCCAGGAAACCCTCTCCAACACAACTAAAGCTTAGCGCTAGCCCTTTTAGCCACTGCGTCAGCCTCCTACTAACCTGCGTCATCCCCAGGATCCTCTGTGTCAGCCTTCTGTGTCACTGCGCAACCTCTAGGAGCCTCTGTGACATTCCCTCTGTCCTTTGCATGCATGACGCAGTCTCTCTAGCCTTTGCGCTGCCTCTATTTGGCACTACATAGCCTGGACTGACCATTGCTCTTGCTCTTTCTACTTTTGTGCTAGTTTCTCAGTATTGACCCTACCTCTCTACCTTGTACTCATTACCCCTCGCTACTGATCACTGATTCAACTTTGCTTAGAAATCTTGCTCTAGCAAAATGAATGACTGATCACTCTGGTGTATCTTCTAACTGACCCTCAAGCCTCCTCTTATACTTTTCCTGTTGGTCCTTCAATGATCGAGATTAAATCTTTAATCAATGGCTAAGATTAGATTTGGCTTGATCCATGACTTTTGGAACCTTCTAACCTAGTTTTATATTAATACCCATTAATATTTGATTTTTCCTAAGTTTAGACTTAGGAACTCCATTAAAAATATTAATTATTTTAATATCTCCCAAACCATTTAGAATCTGTCCAAACCATTTCTAGGTCTTGGAGATCTCATGTGCTTTAGCATCTCCACCAGTTTTTATGGCTAGAGCACATCTGATGCTACCCCAAATCAACACTTACCCATCGAATGCTGAACGAAATGCTTTCCTTCTAGTCCTAACCTTTCTCTAGTGACTTGTGGATTATACTAGCCTCATAAGGTTAGCATAATTAATATGCTCTACCAAGTTGAGTGATGCTTTGTTTTTGGGAGGGAACATTGTGAGAGAAACATAGCTCTCATATATTAGGGTTTCTCAGAAAGTTAATAACACCCCCATTCATACTTTTACTCATGAGCCCTTTCTCCTTTATACTTCTTTACTTCCTAATCAACTTGGGGAAGACCTTCTTCTATATCCTCTCTCTTTGTTTCTTTTTTTTACCCATTTCCTTGGTTACATCACCACCAATGGGTCTCTCTCAGTCATCATGTCAGGTAGGGTCTGACTTGAGATGGCCTCTCCTTAGATGGGACCAATCACCATGCCTTGGTCACAAGATGACCAAGTATATTTTTCAAATTATGAAATAATCATTTGAATTTTAGCCGAATTGATGATGCCATGGTGCTGTTAGGGCATTGGAAGGCCACGTTGAGTCCTCTTGGTACCAAAGTGTGTGAGAGGGTTACATAAATCATGAACAAGGGGATGGCTCATTAGTCTCCATGCAAGTCATCATGTGGGGGCCCAAAGTGAGTTTGGGGCACAAAAACTAGTCTCATAGAATAGCCTATGATGCTCCAATATTGAGGGCTTTGACATTGGTGCTTGCCCTCCCATTTCTTAAGGGATGAGACAAACCTTATTTGGGCCTTATATCAACTGCTATATAATGCTAATCAGTCTGGGACACATTGGTCCAAGCAAATCATCTCGTGAATAATATAGGGTAATGAGCATACTGCTAAAGGTGTTGAGGTTGCCCATGGCATGGAATGATGTTCTACACATGATGGGAGCCCCATGGCTCTCAACGCTTCACCTGAGGGTGTCAACATGACCCTCTAGTGGACTTGGGCTCCACTTAGGTTGCCTAACCCATGATGAAACCAATTTCCAATTACATATAATATATAATTCGCATCCCCACAATTAGGTACAATAATTCATTGGTACATCTAAGTGAACTAGACTTGTTTATCAATGACACATTAAGACTTCATAGTGGGCTTCCTTTCCAAATTTAGTGTTACCTTCCTAGGTAGGAGTGGGTAATAAACAACCCTATTAGGTGTTCGCAGTCCCTAAGGGAAAAGACAGGTCCCTAGTATATCCTTTAATTCATTAGTTTCATGTGAATGATGATGAATGGTTGGGGACATGGGGGTCTCAAGGCCAAACGCCATGGGTTCAAGGATGGCAATTATGATTATTTGGGCATATAGATGTAGGAGGGAGCAATAGTGGATACATGAGTTACCCGGTCCTTTGTTTTTCCACTCTCCTTTATTTTTCTTTTGCATTTTCTTGATTTTTCTTTGTATTACTGGTAGAGGCCCTAGGAAATGAGAGCATGTTGTGTATGACATAAGCAGTTATTAGCCCCTTAAGGTGGGGCAACTCATCTCCCACTAGGGGTTGCGACGTGCATGGGCTCTTAGATGATGTGGGTGCACTCATAGGGCCCTAGAAACTAGGGTGATGGCCATAATAAGGGGTAGAGCTCATGCTTGTATTTTTCCCATGTGCCATATTAAATGTCCTAACCATCTTTTGGATTTTATAATACTCTTTTCCTTTTGTTTCTTTCTTGGGGCCATGATATGCTTTTAACATTCTTTTAGCTGCATAAATCTTCGGGACAACATTTACAGGCCTGGCCTAGACTTGTGGACAAGGGGAGGGGGTGTGCTAGTGCAATGTGGACCCAGAGATGGAATATGATGAAATAGGGGTTGTAATGTGTGGAAGGGAGTGAAAAATGTGGATGGGGAAAATGAGACTGTGCTACCAAAAAGAGGGTTTACCAAGTAGTGTTGTTCCTAAAGCCATAGGCTAACAGGGGAGATCCCATGGGGATTAGGATTGAGGATTAACTCCCCCCCTCCATTTTAGGTTAGGGAACAAAACTATGGTCAAAGCCCCTTCCTTTTCTCTAAGTCACTCAATAATCCATATCTAGGATTCCCAAGGAAAAACAAGCATAACCACCCTATTGCATAACGAAAAACATAACTTTTGGGTTGGATTTCCCACCTCCAAACATATGTTCTTGAAAGATGGGCGAGGGGACATATGACTGATGCGGGGATTAGAGATCAAATGGAACAATTTATTAGCTACATTGGTTGTTGTTAGGGGTTGTCGACTAAAGAGAGAGCTAGAATGATTTTTTCTGCTATGGATCTTCCAATTCTTTTCACTTTCCTTTCTATTTTCATTTATCTTTTTGATATTTTGCATTCAAGTTATAGCTTTATATTACCAACTAAAACCCTCACTTCAAATGATAATGCCTTATATATACAAGTGAGACCCTATGGCTAATGAAGGCACAAGATAAACACTAGGGATAATGGAAGAGTGATACCTAGTGTAACCTTAGTATCTTATTCACACATAGGCCAATTGTTCTTTGACACAGGGGGAAATACATAAAAGAATCTAAGTCCAATGAATGATAATAATTTCAAAGTCTGTTAGACTTGGGATTAATTTTATTTGTGATCTCACATGATCTATATTGTAGATTTATGCAAGAAAAAAAAGGATGGGGTTTTTTACTTTTGAGAGTGGTTGAAATACATAAAAGAAACTACAGGGGGAATACATAAAAGAAACTAAGTCCAATGAATGATAATAATTTCAAAGTGTGTTAGACTTGGGATTAATTTGATTTGTGATCTCACATGATCTATATTGCAGATTTATGCAAGAAAAAAAGGATGGGATTTTTTACTTTTGAGAGTGGTTGAAAGGAAACAATAATGTTTAAACTCGAATGATGACTATGGGGTCTAAAATCCATATTTGGAGGGCTATTTGTTTAAGAATGATTGTGTTCAACAAAGTTGCAAATTGCATATTGTATTCTAACCTATCTTGTTATCAATTGATGTAAAATTTTCCTTTGAAAAGGCTCATTACCAAAAAATTTTGTAGGCCTAGTGCAAATCCTCACTAGGAAGATCAATACCTTGTGGCAACAAGATATTGGCCACCACTGTCACCTCAACAACTTTTTTCCAACTATATAGTGCTATATTGCACCATAATAAAGAATTCCCTATATGTGGATCACCTAGAGTATATTCAACAAGTAATGTTTAAGATTATGGAAAGGTATAAGAAGTGTTTAAGGGTATCGGTGGAGCCAAGAGTGTTAGGATACTCTTTGCCAAACCAAAGTGCTTTGTCCCTAGATGGCTAAAGAAAATAATGGGGCTTCCATAAGTTAGGGTTAAATATATTTTTTTATGATAGGACATGTGATGTCATATAACAGCCAAAATTAACCTGTCTTAGAATGGTTAGTTAACAAAGTATCAAGACTATTGATTAGATATGCAAGGTTGATGGTTTTTGATCGAGCTTTTATGGTTGAAACATGCTTAAAACAACAATATAGTGATGACATCATTGCTAAAAATAGGTTTTAACATGCAATAGATGCTTGATTTTTCTTTCTAGTAAATATATAGTGCAATTCATAGTGAGAGAAATGACACATCAAATAAAATTACTTCTTAGTAACTATAGATATTTTTAATTTAAGGGAGAAGAAAGATAAATCAGTAAAGGTAGAAGGTTTTATCACCACCACCTAAACTATTGCCTTCATCTAAATGGGCAATGGAGTTACCTGGGAAAAATTCATTGAGGACAACATTGTTGAAGAGGGTTAGAGGTATAAAGCCTCTTCTTACAAACCTTAGTGGCTTCCTTAATAGTGAGATTTTAAATTTAAGAGATGTACAACTGGGGTTTCTTTTATAGGATTCAGGTAAAACGATTTTTCATGGTGTAGAGGATCACAATTTCTAGATAAATATAACAATTTTTACCATGCATGTGTAG
Source organism: Pinus tabuliformis (assembly GCA_031772625.1). Classification (NCBI taxonomy): domain Eukaryota; kingdom Viridiplantae; phylum Streptophyta; class Pinopsida; order Pinales; family Pinaceae; genus Pinus; species Pinus tabuliformis. The sequence goes on from CM062819.1 coordinate 589,341,833, forward strand.
AAATCTAATTTACACAAAATAATATGAAAAAGATAGAATATGAGCAATAAACTTACAAAATATCCACAAAAATCTCTTCAATCAATTCAAAGAAGCCAACTTCAAGAAAAAATCCACCTCCAAGAGCAATTTGACCATAGGACTAGATTTCGTCCGAGTAGAAAAAGGACAATAGCTAATGCACACTTCTAAAAGAGAGAAAAGTTTGTTGATGAATGATAATGAAAAGTGAATAATGCTCCCCACTATTATATATGACCATGATTCCAAAATGTAAGGACACATGAGATGCACCCACTGTCACCTCATCACACTCTACTCTCACTTTTGGTCCACTCCTTGAATGTCAGAGGGGTTAGTTATCCAAACTACACGTGTCACCAAAAGTATTAGGGTGACTATTGTCTATAAGCACTCAAATGATGAAGGTTAGGATTTAAAAAGAAAAAAACATCTGATTTGATGTATGATATTTTATTGCAGAAAACAAAGACTGGGATACTAAATTTATGAATCAAATAACCTTGCGAAAAACACCAAAATTGATTATGAAGGTCCTTAACAATGTTGGGATTCATACCTTGAAATTTAGCTTTGATTTGGGTATGGAAATTCTGATTTATTGTTCTGTGATACACCCGCAAACATTCAATTTTGTATAAACTAGCAAGCAAAAGCCCACTCTAGGGACCCTGACAAGCCTAGAAATGCTATATAAACTTATGATTATGAATTGGAAATGATATTATAATGAAATATATATGAAATAAACATTATGACACTCCAAAGTACTGAATATTCAAAATATTTTTCAAATCTAAAAGTTGTTACTCAGTTTTGAATGTCAAATCCCCAAGGATTGAAAAATGAAAGTGCTGCAATCAACATGAAACCTATTGCAATTGTTAGGACAACTGAAAACACTTCCAAAGGTTAGTAATTTTCAATTAACAAAGTTTAGAAATTTTGCTTGGGGTTAGAGGGGTTGGAATCAACATTTCACGAATCTAAAGGCAAGGAATTTCCCCAATCCTTCATCTATAATCGTTGAATATAAAAATAGTTTTCCAAAATCACCTTAAAAACCCTCCAACATGTGTTAGATCAACATTAAATGCAAGGAAAGAGAGGGTCACTAGCCTTCTTATAATTTCCATGTGACATGCTTTCATAGAAATGATTCTAGAATCAAAATGTAATCTGTCAAATCTTATATAAGCGTAAAAGTCAAGAATCTCTCTTATTTAGTTTTTATTTTTTATGGTTATTTTTTTCTATATATTATTTTATGTATATATTTTCCTATTCTTAGAGCTTTCTGAATAAATAAAATTAAGGACAATTGCAGAATTTAGTAAAAAGAGATGTTTGTTTGGTGGAATAAGGAGTGTGCTTTATTCCCCCTAGGGCTATGGTTCAAATTGATGCCCCTCTTGAGTTAGTTGGTCAATGCTTGTTGATTATGGACGGAAGTGGAAACCCAAAAGTTAAATAAGCTCGCGCCTAATCAAGAACAAGCTTTGAAACAAAGCCCTATTAGGATTACACTTATGGAAAAACCTTCAACAAATAGCTCAACTATGATGAATAATTAATTGAAACCCTTGGTGAGGAGCACTACGGCATGGCCCACCAAGAAGAAGCAAACTTTACTTGATACCAACAAGAGAGACGTGTGAGTAAAACCCTAGACATCCCTTAACAAGTGACAAAGCTTTGTTTCCGATTGATTGAGCTAGTTAGTTTTTGTAGTATTCCTTAGTTATCCACAAAGCGCTTTAAGAAATATGTGAAATCAACCAAGAAAGATAAATCATGATGAACATCACAGATTTCTTGAAAACTTTTCACATTATGGAAAAACAATCTCAACAATTCACAACGATCTCCAAAGGAGGGAGATTTCTCTATTTATAGATTACGATGTCAACATCTTTCCTCCTTTTGCTTGAAAAAACAAGTGACTTTTCATCCACAATATGCTTCACTATTAAGTCAAAATAAAATTTATTTCATTATATTACTTAAATCTCAAAATAAGTGAGACATCCCAACAATTAGAGGTTTGATTTGACAAAAGGAGTTCTAAATTGACCTCAGGTTACAAGCCCTATCACGAAATAGCTTAACATTCCTTGACAAATTAACTTGAGTGCTTAGAAAGTGAAAAGTTCCTCTTTGTTTGCACAAGGTGGCTTGAATGAGGATGTTGGCTTTTCCAATGGCTAGTATAATGTGGACGACCTCCCTGTGCTTGGTGCAAAGATGATTCAAACCATGCTTTTAAGCTCCTTGCTTGACTTTGACTTGAAATGTGCGATGGATTGCTTGGACACCTAAATGGCATTCTCTTTTGTCACAACATTCCTCCAAATTTCCCTTTACATGATCCAGTGGATAGAAAGGGTGGATGAAACTCCTTGTTTGGGTCCATTTACCTACTTTTTGTGTGGTTTAAGGCTTGAACTTTCCTGACCATGAGTTGTCCTTGCTCCATGATGTGTCCTTGACTTTCTTCGACATCTTGTTTGCTCAGCACATTTGCCATGTTACCTCTTTTAACCTCATGCTTTCCCTAAAAGTAGAAGTTGCCTAATTTTAAAGGTACCTAAAGTCACAAATGGGACATTAAGGTGGGTGTTAAGAGTGCCTTGATGTGGAGCTGACTACTCTTGACTTGGAGGTCACAAGAGATCTTTTCACTACCTTGGAGGATGTGGGTCACTACATTAGTGAGCCCAAATGCACTGCGAATTGTGAGACTTACATGAAGAATGATGGCCATAACCAAAGGGATGTGCATACATATGGATATGGTTGATTTAGGGAACAAAGTGCACATTGAGATAATGGGAAAGTTAGGGGAAAAGTACAATAAATGATCACCTTTATATAGCTACTCAACAATTGCTCCCATAAATCACCAGTGGTGGTAGATCCACCTCCTAATTCTCGTATATCACCATAGGAGATAAGAATATTGCATGATGCTTTCTTTTCCATACTATTCTTCTCTTTTCCTTACCTATCGAATGATAATGAAATCCTTTCCTTCTAGTACTAACCTTTCTCTAGTGGCTCTTGGATTATACTAGCCTCATAATGTTTCCATAATTAATATGCTCTACCATGTTGAGTGATGCTTTATTTTTGGGAGAGAACTTTTTGAGAGAACCAGAAGCATTATGTGTTGAGGGTTTCTGAAAATATTAATAGCACCGCACCTCCATTCATACTTTTACTCATGAACCCTTTCTCCTATATCCTCTCTCTCTTTGTTTCTTTTTCTTTCCCCTTTCCTAGGCTACATCACCACTAATGGGTCCTTGTAGGTCGTGTTCTTAGGTAGGGCCCGACCTGAGATGGCTTCTCCTTAGATGGGACAAATCACCAAGCCTCTCCTTTGCCTATTAGGGACTTTGGTCTTCGTTGTCACATCCTATAGATTGCAGCTATAGGATCACATCATCAAAATTTTCTCCAATGATTGATTCCACTTATCTATTGAATTCCCCAATTCAACACTAGGATTGTCAACTTTTTCTTCTTTCCTTCACTATTTGTGCTACGAAATTGTCAATTCTCACCTTTGTCATTTGTTATCTCAACTAATGTTTCCCCCTCTTACTCCTTGGCTTTAGTTTTTCATCTCTATTGTTGTCCCATCTTGCACATTTGGTTTAGTTTTTTGGTCTTGGCTTCAGTAACTTTGCCACTAGTTAATCCCTATGTCACCTCTCCTTTCTTCTCCTCTTCTCACCTTCACCTGCTTCTTAGCTTGATTGAGATTTGCTACTGTTATTGCCTCCTTGTATGTGGCAAGCCATTTACTTTTTTGTTGTTGGCTATGTTACCACAATCTAACAGGCCCTAAGGAGGGAAAACCTATGGGTCAAAGAGGTAGACTAAGTGATAACAATTGGTGATATGTCCCATTGTCACCGCAACTAGTGTCCCGTGTTCTTTACGAAGTTTCACTAATAAGAGGAGTCCTCATAGATAAACAATCACCTTTAATTGATGTTCTAGGGTTCGAGGTACTAGGTTATGAGGTAGGACTTCTTAATGGAAGCTCTACATGATAATATGGCACTTCAAAAGGGTTTTCAATCCATATAAGATACCTGGAAGAAACTTGCACGATATCTAGATTTTTGTGAATTATTGTGGTTAAAGGTACTCCCCAGATCAAGGCGAGGAGAAGAAATGGATTCTTATGATTTATTCCAATGAATATTAAGCCCATACAACCCTCGAAGAAGTCCCTAAGTCAAGGAAATTCAAACTAGGGTTTCCCTTCTAGGGCACACATCGAGAAATAGTTTTTATGGATGAAAACAGAAGAGATGCTTGTAAAACTTTGAGGTCTTGTAGCTAAGACCCTAACCTTAAGCCTATGATCCCAAAATCCACCCTTTAACGCTCTAGAGAATTTCGATCTATACCCTAACCTAGCTTTCCAAGAAGAGGGGACCAAAAATTTGGAATAAGAAAATATGGAGAAAGAAGGATGTCATGAAATGGCTTGGACCAGTGCCTTCTCCTTTGGGCTTATGGAGTCCTAGATGTTTCAGATTTGCCATAATAATCTTTAAGGAGGTCAAGAATTGATGCCGTACCTACCAACCCTCAACAATTACTGACTCGAAATTTATGGAGTTTTATGGAGGAAAAGCAAAATTTAATCCACTAAGAACATTCATCACATGTCATACTATGAGTAACATGTGCAATTTCCAACCAAATTAGCTTTAAAAATAAATATTCAACATTTATGGCACAATATAGCATTAATCTAGTTGCAATTATTCCATACATTAGACATTTTTCAAGAATAAAACTTCAAGAAGAGGCACTTACAAGATAACAATATGATATATCCATCCACAAATCAAGAGATAGCTCCAAAGAAAATCGTATTTCAGCTCCAAATATCAAAATGCATCCAAGACATCCAATAGCTAATCCAAAGAAAAAATGTGGATTTGCGAAGAACAATGAAATTCCCAAGTGTGATGACAATCCAATACAATTGAAGTTGAGTTTTGTTTATATGAGCCCTAGTTGGTCAAATTATTAGCCCAAGTGTCGTAAAATTATAAAAATGTGCAAAATACATGCCTTGGTCACAAGCTGACCAAGTACCTTTTTCAAATTATGAAATAATCATCCGACTGTGTTGATGCCTCGACAATCGCTGCAACAACATTGGGGGATAACCACCCGGTCCGGACCTTAAAGTAGCTCCTTTTCCGTTTGGTGTGGTGGCTCCGACTAGTTTAACTAGGTCCAGTTACCTTCTCCCTATCGCTATTGGTTTATGATGTATCTTAACTACCAATAGACAAGGATATCAAATCACTTCTTCTTGCTGATCAGGCAAAAGAATGACCCTTAAGCTGATTTGGGTTCAGCCAAGCCACAACTAAAGTTTTGCCTCTTTGAGGAGAGGACTTAAAAGAATGTAGAATTTACTCTAAATGCAAGCTTATTCTATGATGCAAGCAAAAGAAACTAATCTAAATCCTATCTTAATTAGGCAGATATAGATCTAACCCAACTAAGAGCAAGATAATTAAAGTATTGGGATTTACATATGTCTCGTTTATAATGAATATCAAGTTAATGAAGTAGTTCAATTAACTGATATTATGGTTACCAAAACACATCCTATTGAGACCTATCAACTGAAATAATAAACCAACAACATTCCCGGAAGTAGTTCACAAAAATGATATTAATTATCAAATCAGTAAATCCAATAATTGAATAATGACATGTGGAAATAGTTCACAACACATTACCATTCAATAAATCAGTTTTATAAGACAGATTTCTAAGTAAATAGTTACTCAGAAATCAGATTTTAATTCATAAGAATAGAGATACCTAATAACAAGATTGAGAAAAATTACTCATATTGACAATAGTGCACAAACATGAATAAAATGAGACATTCCTGTTACCATAAAAATGAAACTGATATTTGAAACAGTAGTATTAAAAATACCAATTTATTGCATCCATTTCTCTGATCTTGGTCTCCAACAGTCCTTTACATTGCTTGAACTTCTGCCTTCAAAGCTAAAGACACAATAGTGAAAACTCTGCCCCTCATACATAATTCAAGATACAAAGGAAAAATCCTCAATAATCCCCAGATCTGAGATTTTCTCTCCTCTCTCCTACAACTCTAAATTCCTATTACAGTAGTGATTTTAGAAGTCTAGCATTGCAGAGGAGAGCAACCCTGATTCCATTTTGTAATCTATTACTTATACTGTTTGTGAAGGAATTCCTGAGAGAAGAATTTGTTGAAGAGAAATCTGCTAAATCCAATTTTACTTGCTCAAAATTCTGATCTTCAATTGCTGGAGCATTCTCATTGATTGAGATCTTTTTCTCCATATTTCTTCCACTGTTTTCCTGCAAAAAGAAATCAAAATAAATTAAAATGCAACAATAAAATCAACATGGCATTGTTGGCATTTAAATCAAATCCAATCGAATTCTATTTAAATAAATAATTGAAAATAAAATATAAAGTTTCTCTTGATGCCTGGGATGGTTTAATTGGCCAGAGATATGACTAACCAATGGATCTGCAATTAGAAGAGGTTTTGGACAAATGAAAATGAAGAAAATATCTCAGAAAATTGATTTTGTTTTAGAAATTCGGAGCTTGATCTTCTGCTTGATTTTTGACCCAATAAATGATTAAATCTATTAGTGTAACCTCCTCAAAAATGTTCTCCTTGATTTTCTCTTTCCAATGAGCCGTCCTGGGCCTTATTTGGCCATGTATAACTTAATTTATGAGCCTCCAAAGTTGATGGGTCAAATCTGACATGAATCTGGAAATTCTGTTGCTGGGCTAAAAATAATATAATTAAAAACTAATCCTAAATTAGTCTCTAATTAATTCTAAACTAATTATTAATTAATATCTAACTAACTATTATAATTAACTAATTACAAACTAATTTAATCTAATTAAAAACTAATTAATATTAATCTAAATGCTATTTAAATTTTAATTTAATCAAATTAATTAAATCTTATATATTAATTAACCTGATTAATTCAAAATTTATTAATTAAATAATATATATTAACTAATTTAAAATATTAAATAATTACTTTAATATGTTATATTATAACTTAAACTAATATACCAACCTACCTTTTATTAACTCCACTCATACGTATGAGTGAGTTGAAAAAACAAATGGAGTATAAGCTTTATAACCTAAGTTAATGCCTCATTGAGTTATGATTATCGGCAAATCGCATGAGGGAATGGCTAATGGGCTTTTTTAAATGTGTCAACTCAAATTCCCCGATCCGATATCGCATCGGGGTATCGGGGCATGGTGTAATGTCGGGGCTTTTTAAAATATGTTCCGAATAAAACCTCCGATGCGATTATATATTATTTATTTATTTTTTATATTAAATTTTAATTTAATTAAATTAATTATATTAATTAAATTTAATTAAATTAAGATTTAATATTATTTTTTTTTTTTTGGTTTTGATTTTATTTTAATGAATTTTAGTTAAGTTGTGAAATTATCTAAACTACAGCCACTTGAAAAAATAATTAAAAATAATAAAAATAAACTACAGCCACTTGAATGTTTGGGTTTTCGAGATTAGGATTTGATTTGGAAATTGGAGTGAATTTCTTAAAATCCCGATAATTAATGATTTGGCTGCATAACTAAAAATGGAAAAATGTTAGTAAAACTTGCTATGAGTTAATATTTAAAATGAATGCATTATTGAATTAATTTATTTACAAAATACAATATTGTACATTTTATGCATTTTTAACCCAGATTACATAAATAATCAGACTTTCAGAGGAGTGCCATTTTCAAATCAGTTGACCAAATGAGGCGAAACAAGCGTCAATGGGAAGCTTATAAAACATCGATTCTAACAAAGCAATCAAAACAAGAATCCAAAGAAAACGAAAAATTAACAAAAGCGTAGGGCAATCAAATAAATAAAAATCCAAAAAGGTGTTTAGCCAAAATTTTTATAGAAAGGGTCCCCATTATTGATGTAACACATCAATAATGGGGGGGGGGTTGTGTTTTTACCACAACAGACTATTAGCCACATTGAGTTCTCTTGGAGCCAAAGTATGTGAGAGGGCTCCATAAATCATGAACAAGGGGACAACCGCTTAGTATCCATGCAAGTCATCATGTGGGGCCCCAAAGTGAGTTTGGGGCACAAAAACTGCTCTCATGTGTCTCTTAATGATAGAATAGCTTGTGATGTTCCAATACTAAGGACTCTGGTGATGGTGCTTGCTCTCCCATGTCTCAAGTGGTGAGAAAAACCTCATTTGGACCTTGGATCAACTGTCATATAATGCTAAGCTGGTCGGGGCACACTTGTCCAGGTGCATCATCTCGTGAATAATGTAGGGAAATGAGTAGATAGCTGAAGGTGTTGAGGGTGCCTATGGCATGGAATGATGCTCTACACATGATGGGAGTCCAATGACTCTGAACATTTCACCCGGTCGTGTCAATATGATTGTCTAGTGGACTTGGGCCCACTTATGTTTGCCAACCCATGATGAAACCACCTGCCAATTGCATATAATATGTAGTGTGCATCCTCACAATTAGGTACAATAATTCTTTTGTGCATCTAAGTGAACCAAGCTTCTTTATCAAGGACACATTGAGACTTCATAATGGGCTTCCCTTCCAAATTTAGTGTTACCGCCCTAGGTAGGAGTGGGTAATAAACAACCCTATTTGGTGTTTCTAGTCCTTAAGGGGAAAGACAGGTCCTTGGTACATCCTTTAATTGATAGGTTTCATGTGAATGATGATGAATGGACTGGGAGACAAGGGTCTCTAGGCCAAATTCCATGGTGGAAATGATGAGGAAGGTCCACATATTTGGGTGTATAGATGTAGGAGGGAGCATGCATTTTAACAACATAACAAGAGTAGCATTAAATTTCACTTACAAGAGAGACAAAAAGTATATCCATTCATCAAATCGCATAGCAAGAAGCTCCAAAGACAATAGAAAAAATCCAAACATCATTGTGCATTATATCATTTTGGTTGCCCAATATCACTTTGTTTGCCATAAAAATCAACAAGAAATAAAATTTCAATTCTAAATGCAATTCTAATCTAAATGCACCTAATCTAGCAGGATAAAAGAATATGATATTAGTTCTAATGCAAAAATCAACATGCAAGTCATCCTACTCTAACATGCATATTACATTATGGAAGTGCTAAGTGTAATCATATATCCAATGCAACCAACATGTCAATTGATCGGTATAAGAACACATGCTTCTATGATTAGTCATGCAACACATCGAAAAGTAAAAATGAGAAGAATCATATGTGGGATTATGAGGGAGGGAGGTGAGAAAATAAGAGACCCATAGGTCATGGAAAGGAACCTTGGGGGAGGGAAGGGCACCAATTGTGAAGATTGAGTTTGCTCCTCTAACCAAAAGATGGAAATGTCAATAATCAAATACATGAACCTTTCATGAAGGACAATATTAGGCCTATCATCCTCAGGGTAAGAAGGAGTGGGTGGGTCATACACATTTAAGATGTTATTATCTTGGTTATTGGGAAAACAAGGGGTAGAACCATTATTATACCTAGGGAAAAACCATGATTCTCCATATTTCATAGGGGAAACCAACTCTTCTTCAAAACCAGGGAAATGAACCTCATCACAAATATCCATTTTTGGGCCAAGAACACAACAAGGGGAGGGCTGCTCAAACATGAAGAAAAAACCTTTATCAATGGTATGGACAAAGGAAGTATCTTCCTTAATCCCTTTTGTACGAGGGCTATTGGAATTATTCACAATGGTGGAAAGCTCCTCTTTCACAGGGTTGTTGTCATCTTGAAACATAAAGAAGAGACAATTCCAATCATAAGGAAGGGCTTCATAAGGACCAATATTCTCAATCAGAAGGGGTAGAATATTTTCTTCTTTCTTGGGTTCATTCTTGTGGACTTGAGGTATTATGGGTTCTTCATTTTTATTATAATCATACCCAATTCACCAATCAGTAGCCCAAAAATCACGCATAGATTATTCATCCATTTGATGATCACAATCTTCATCCGAATCATTGCAAATATTTCTCTTCCTTTTTAGGCAAGGAGGATTGAGATTCCCAGCTTCATCTTCGGAGGATATGTTTCCAAGGTCATTATTGTTAATTTCCAAATTTGCAATTGACAACTCCTCTACATCTTCCTTGCTCTCTTGGTAATCTTGGTCATCCAAATCTTCTATGATTTCATCAGGCAAGGTGCCATGCGTTTATTTGATTGCATGACACAAGGATTTGATTGCACTCGTGTAATAGACAAGCTCACGGAAGAGATAATTTGAAAATTTATGAGATCATCGTAAATTAGGCAAATGGAGGGTTCTTCAACATGAATGGAAGAGATGCAGGGTAATCATTTGCCTTCAGTTCCAGGTATCATTGTCATAATGTTCAATATCCTAGCTCTCCATTTATTGCGCAAGTGACTTTGTTCCAGCATTCGCCTACAACATCTAGTTCGAGGGTTCCAGGTAGCCTTGTCATAATTTCGTTGCTCTCCTTTTCCTAAGGAACTGACTTCGTACCTTCGAAATAAATTATTAACATATTAAATACTAGTGAGCTTATACATTGTAGTTCCTAATTCAATGATCATAGTTATGGCTTAGAAGAGTAATGGCTGTTTCTTAGGATGTGATGTTCGTTATTTCCATAATTTATTAAGGTGATATACCCTTTGCCTAAATTGTGCCAGTTGGAGTCTTAGGTTCACTGTCCAAATCGATGAAATAAAGGGAATTGATGGGACTAGAGCTTCACATGGGGCGAAGCTTAACAAACCAGTGATAATAACATACCCTTCTTGTAGCAAAGTACATGTCTTATAGGTAATAGTTGTTGGAAATACTAAGAGGGGGGGTGAATCAGTGTTTCTTAGCAATTAGCACTTTTAAATATTTTCATAGCATTAGTTAATCTTAAATTATTATTAATGTTCATGCAGTAATAACAGTAAATAAAAAACACAGTAGACACAAGAATTTTAGGTGGAAAACCCCTCCAGGTAAAAAAGCACCGAACGTTTTTCTAATAAATTCTTTGATCTTCAGCCCCAAATGAAATGAAAACAACAACTTCCTAGAATTCTAGAAAAGAATTCTTCTCCAGCTCCCACTGGAAGGACACCCCAATGCCCTGGTTTCTTCAGTAATCAACTGGATGGATGCCCCAACACCCTAGCGAGCCACAACTCGCCCTAGCACCAACCTACCACCCTAAAGTGTTCATAGGCCCCAACCTATAAGCGACTTCATACACCTACCTAGCACCTCCCTGCCACCCTAAAATGACTGAAATAAGACAAGACTGTGCATTCCCAAACCGGGGACAATAATCCACAATACAATAAGATGTACAATGATTTTTGTGTACTTGACCAAATACCCAATCACTCTGTGACCTGCAACCCAACCATGAAACCATCCTAGCAGTGACTCCTATACCTCCCAACACTGCCTCTTCGACTCTAGGCAGAATGACTCTCACAAATGACTCTTTTACAACCTTTACAATGATGACTCTTTTACAATTTTAGAATGATGACTCTTTTACAAATGAATCTTTTACAACTTTACAATGATGTCTCTTGGCCTTGATACTTCCTCACAATATACAGATGGTTGTCATGTCTTCAAGTATGTCCTACTGCAATGCTTCCTTTGATTTGATATTCTGCTCTTGAATTCTTGCTTGGAGTTGTACTGGAATCTTCTTGCATGCAAAATTTTCCCAGCAAAACCAATCCCAAAACAAAACAAAATACCCTTCAACTTACCTCTCCCTGCAAAACACATGTAACTTCATAATAATGAATAAATTAAAATGAAAATTACAATGTGTACTTGAAGTGTGCTTGTCACTTTTGTTGTTGACTTGTTGCAGCAATAGACAAGGACTTGCACTCTTGATAAAGGCCTGGACACTATGCAAGACTATATCCAAAATAGACCTAAAGATATATACAATAGACACTAATGATAGACCCCAGACTTGTGATGAACCAAGTTCTAAGCACAACAACAGAGACCATTCTATCAACTATGACAAGACAAGTAACATGAAATTACAACATCATATAGATTTAGTAGAATTGGTGTAGCATCTAATGTGTAGTATCAAGAATAGGACATCCAAAATGTGGTATCAAAACTGACTGTGACATATAGAGACATAGAGATATAATCGAGACCCTATATATACTTACGTTGTCATGCAAAAACATATGTCAGAGATGATACTCAAAATTCAAATCTAAACAATTAATCATACATACCTTGTTGTAGGAGACTTACCCTTGACTGTTGATGTGTGGTCCTTACTGTAGTGATCCTTGAATGCATGCTTTTTCTTGCCTTCTAGGAGCTCAATATTGAATCTATTGTATCTATGTAGTTTCGGATCTCCAGGGTCTAAAATTTCGTTTTGTGGTAGCCCTTTGAGTCCTCTTTGTAACCCCATAGGTGTGATCAATATTGGATTCTTCAAGAAAGAGTTATGCCCAATCTCCCATGATGACCTTATTATAGCCTGGTTCAGTAGAGCGAACTTGTACGAAGTGCCACGTGTCATTGTTGTAACTTTTGGCCCTGAAAATACACTCAACAAACTACATTCTATCCTCTTTCTATGACTATTTATGAAATTTGAATCCAATTCTCGGAGAGAAAGTTATGACGATTTTCCCAACGTCATCTGTTTACCATGGAATTTGGGAGCCTAACAAAACCCTAACTTCCTCAGATCATATCTCTGAAAATATAACGAATCAAGATCTAAAATTTGGTCAAGAGGTTCATCAAGATTTCAGTTCAAATGGGTTTTAATTTCATATTTTGAAGTTTCAGAGAGAAAAGTTATAGTGAAAATTCCACGATGTCCTGTTTAAAGCCACAAAATCCCTACAAGAGGAGGATATGAGGGCCATTATTTACATGAATGTCTTGAGTTGAGAGGTCCCTCAACAAGTGAACGCTGGAGGGATTTTAGGAGAAAAAAAATATTATTAATTATTTACTATTCAATGACCACAACCAATTATGAGTTCCATGCCACAACCCCATAGGGTTTTATCCCTTTAACTGGGGTTACTAACATCAAACATGAATATCTCTCAAACCATGAATAATTACTTGGTGTGCCATATATCAACGAAAACATCTCGATGAGTAGAAACCATCTAGAAAATCCTTGACTCAAAATAGAGTACTTTGTCAAGTCAAAATGCCCTTACAAGATTGGGATAGCCCCTGGTGCTGCTTGGGTTTACATCAATCACAAACACTAATCAACAGTCTCCCTTTTTGGCATTGATGGCAACATAAGTACTCCCACTACAATCATGACACCTCTTCCTACTTCCTTCTCTCCCCCTTTGTCATCAATGGCAAAGGGTAACTCCCCCTGACAAATAGCCATCCTGTGGACTTGTACACACGTCCACTCCCCCTTTCTACTTGAGTAGATAAGAGAAAGAGTCTATTGAAAACTTGGTAGAATCCCAAGCTTTTGGTGAAGATAGTCAAATGCTTCAAGAGGTAATGGTTTGGTAAAGATGTCAACAATTTTTTCCTTTGTGCCAACATATTCAAGCTTGATATTCTTTTCAGCGACCTGCTCTCTAACAAAATGATATTTAATCAGAATATGCTTCATTATGGAGTGCATCACAGGATTCTTGGAGATACTAATGGTGATGGTGTTATCACAAAAGATGGGAATAGGCTCATCAAACTTGACTTGAAGATCTTGCAAAGTTTGCTTCATCCAGAGAACTTGTGTACAACAAGTTGTTGCCACGATATATTCTTCTTCTGCTATGGATAACGAGATTGAAGATTGCTTTTTACTTAACCATGAAACAAGACAACCACCTAGATATAATGTTTCTCCACATATACTCTTACGATCATCAACACTTCCTGCCCAATCTACATTTGTATAAGCTTGGATAACTAGATCATTTCCTTTGGGATACCATAGACCATATTCCATTGTGCCCTTAAGATATCGAAGAATTATTTTGACGACAATAATATGAGATTCTTTTGGTGCTGCTTGGAATCTTGCTACTTGTCCAACTGCCTGCATCACATCAGGCCGGGAGGTTGTCACATATAGGAGACTACCAATCATGGATCTATACAACCTTTGGTCCACATCATTTGATGAATCTTCTAAGCTTAACTTGCAACCTGTAATCATGGGGGTAAGGACTGGCTTGAAATCTTCCATCTGGAATTTTTGAGCATTTCCTTGATGCACTTGGTTTGATATATGAATATTCCTTTATCTTATTGAGAAATCTGAAGCCCCAAAAAGTATGTCAGCTCACCAAGCATAGACATTTCAAACTCACTTTGCATTTTTTGTGGTAAAGTCTTTACTTATTCTGTCATCATTGCTTCCAAAGATTATATCATCCACATATACTTTAATAATTGTTAGGTTATCTTGATCAATTTTCACATAAAGATTGCTATTAACACTTCCTTTCTTGAATCCCTGTTGATGTAGATATCCATCAAGATGAGAATACCAAGCCCTATGAGCTTGCTTGAGACCATACAGAGCCTTCTTTAATCTACAGATGTAGTCTTCTTTGTCAGAGAGCAGAAAACCTTTGGGTTGTTTAATGTAAACTTCTTCCTCCAATTCACCATTTAGAAAAGCTAACTTAACATCCATTTGGTAGACCTTGATTTTTCTTAAAGACCTTGATTTTTCTCGAGCAAGCATAAGCGAGAAACATCCTGATAGCTTCCATTCTGGCATCCAGAGCAAATGTTTCTTTGAAATTGGTTCCTTCAACCTATACATATCCTTTGCAGACTAATCTTGCCTTGTTCTTGGTAACCTGTAGTCCTTCAACTATTTTTCTCCCCCTAAACCTATAATGAAATTTCCATCTTGTTCAAACTACCTTGCTGTAAATCTTATACTTGTGCGATATACTATTGCATAGACTCCTCCTCTACAAACACTAAGGAGTCAACAAGCCAGTTTGTTCAAGAATCAAAATAGTGAGTCACCTAATGGCTCGTCTTGACTTGAGTCATTATCTAAAGCAACTACTAATTCCTCATGACCTTTTGCTTTTACAAATCCTGAACGCATGACTGTTGAAACTTGTTATCTGCTTTGTCCTCCTGTACCTGTTTCCTTTTCTAGACTTTCTTAGTCCTGCAAAATCAAGCCATGTGCCCATAGTTATGACACTTGAAGCATTCAATGTTGACCATAGGTGATTCCATCTTATATCTACAACCGCGAGTGCTATGGCCATAGTTATGGCATTTGAAACATTCAATGTTTGGCCCATCTAGCACATATTCTCTTATGACAAAATCATCGTGGAACCTATCTCGTGATCCTGCAAACTTCTTCTAGGGTTTTGCAGATAATGATTGTACCTGTCAAAAACTTCACAATCCCTAGCCATATGTTCATAGTTAGCACATAAAAAGCAATAACCATTAAATAAATGTGCATACCTAAATGGTTCATTCAGATGCGATGGTCCTTGATAATTGTACCTGTCAATAACTTTACAATCCTTGGCCATATATCCATAGTTAGCACATGAAAAACAATAACCATTAAATAAACAAACATACATGGAAGATTTTTCATTCTTCTTTGGAGGCAGTCTTGTAGTTTGTTGTGGTCCTTTGTTCTTGATTGCTTTGGACTTGTTCTTTGGAGTTGCAACATTCTTCTTCAGCTTTTCAATTTGATCAACTTCCTTGTTAGAATCATTCTACGAAGATGTGGAGCTTGTACCTTCATCAATTGGAGCTTTACCATCTTTAATTGCCTTCATTTTTGCTTCTTCATTTGTCTTATCTTGTAAGTGTTCTTTTTACGATCACTTGAGTTTGTTGATCTCATCACAGGTTGCATCAAGTTATTCTTGCTTTTGAGCAAGATCTTCTTGAAACCATATTTTCAAGATCTTCCTTGTTTTTTCTGCCTCCTCAACTTGTAGCTTGAGAAGAGTGGTCTTCTCTAGTTCTCTGTTGAGAACCTGTATCTATTCCTTCTACTTCTCATTTGCAATCCTAAATCTTCTTATTTCTACTGAAGATGTTTCTAATTCCTTTTGCTTTTGGTCAACAACAGATATGTATATTTGATCAAATTCCTTCCTTTCAATTTTTGCTTCATGCATCTATTGTGTGATCCTACGAATCTCTGCAAACATTGTGTCGAGTTCTTGTTGCTTCTGTTGGAATTATCTCTTGAGGTCTCGTGTCATTGTATTCTTGATTTCTTCCAATTGAGTTCTAAGACTAATAATCATCTTCTCATACTCTTCATTTTCTTTGATGACTTCTTTCATTGTTTTCAATCCTGCTTCCAAAAGTCTTGCCTTTTCCTTTTGACTTTTGAGTTCCTTTATCACCTTGATCACTTGATTTTGAAACTCTATTTTACTCATTTCTTCCATTTCTTCATCATAATCAAAAGGATCCAGATTTTCAATAACATCTCTCCTTGATTACTTTGTTGAATAGAGATTATGAAGCTTTTTCCAAAGAGCTTTAGCTATTGAACATTAACGAACTTTTATTTTCACAAAATTTGGCAAAACATTCAAAATTACATTCATGGCCTTTGAATTGTACCTTTGAGCTTCATCGGTAGATGTGTCTCCAAAAACAATTGATTCCCATAATCCATGTGCCTGCAAATGTACTTCCATCCTGGATTCCCATATCCGGTAATTATCTGCATCAAAATCAGGGGTTGGTACACAATGCTCACTTTCTTCACATTTTGTTGTACCTGTACCTTCCTTTGAAATTCTTGTAACCTACTTCTTTGACTTTCCCATCTCTATGCTCTGAAAACTGACTTCTAGCGGTTAAGTTGTTACTCAAGGAACCAAGCTCTGATACCAATTGTTGGAAATACTGCGAGGTGGGGTGAATTAGTGTTTCTTAACAATTAACACTTTTAAATATTTTCAAAGCATTAGTTAATCTTCAATTATTATTAATGTCTATGTAGTAATAACAGTAAATAAAAGAACACAGAAGACACAATAATTTTAGGTGGAAAACCCCCTCTGGGTCAAAAACCGCCAAATGTTTTTCTATTAAATTCTTTAATCTTCAACCCCAACTGAAATGAAAGCAACAACTTGCTAGAATTCTAGAAAATTATTCTTCTCCAGCTCCCACTAGAAGGATGCCCCAATGCCCTAGTTTCTTCAGTAATCAACTGAATGGATGCCCCAACACCCTAGCAAGCCACAATTCGCCCTAGCACCACCCTACCACCCTGAAGTGTTCACATGCCCTAACCTATAGGCGACTTCATACACCTACCTAGCACCTCCCTGCCACCCTATAATGACTGAAATAAGACAAGACTATGGATTCCCAAACTAGGGACAACAATCCACGATACAATAAGATGTATAATGATTTTCGTGTACTTGACCAAATACCCAATCACTCTATGACCTGCAACCCAACCATGACACCATCCTAGTAGTGACTCCTATACCTCCCAACACTGCCTCTTTGACTCTACGCAGAATGACTCTCACAAATGACTCTTTTAGAATCTTAACAATGACGACTCTTTTAGAATCTTTCTAATGATGAGTCGTTTACAATTTTAGAATGATGACTCTTTTACAAATGACTCTTTTACAACATTACAATGATGACTCTTGGCCTTGATACTTCTTCACAATATACAAATGGTTGTCATGTATTCAAGGATGTCCCATTGTAATGATTCCTTTTATTTGATACTTCTACTCTTGAATTCTTGCTTGAAGTTGTAATTGAATCTTCCTCTACCTGCATGCAAAATTTTCCCGACAAAACCAACGCCAAAACAAAACAAAATACCATTCAACTTACCCCTCTCTACAGAACACATTTAATTGCATAATAATGAATAGATAAAATTTAAAATTACAATGCATACCTGAAGTGTGCTTGTCACTTTTTTCGTTGACTTGTTGCAACAGTAGACAAAGACTCCCACTCTTGATATAGGCCTGGACTCTATGCAAGACTATATCCAAAACTGACCTAAAGATATATACAATAGAAACTGATGACAGACCCTAGACTTGTGATGAACCAAGTTCTAAGTACAACAATAGAGACCATTCTATCAACTATGACAAGACAAGTAACATGAACTTACAACATCATATAGATTTAGCAGACTTGGTGTAGCATCAAATGTGTAGTATCAAGAATAGGACATCCGAAATGTGGTATCAAAACTAATTGTGACATATAGAGACATAGAGATATAACTGAGACCCTGTATATACTTACGTTGTCATGCAAAAACATATGTCAGAGATGATACTCAAAATTCAAATGTAAACACTTAATCATACATACCATGCTATAAGAGACTTACCCTTGACTATTGATGTGTTGTCCTTACTGCAGTGATCCTTGAATGCATGCTTTTTCTTGCCTTCTAGTAGCTCAATATTGAATCTGTTGTATCTATATAATTTCAGATCTCTATGGTTTGAAATTTCGTCTTGTGGTAGCCCTCTGAGTCCTCTTTGCAACCCCACAGGTTTGATCAAGATTGGATTCTTCAAGAAAGTGTTATGCTCAATCTCCCATGATGACCTGATTATAGCCTGGTTCAGTAGAGCGAACTTGTACGAAGTGCCACATGTCACTGTTGCAACCTTCGGCCCTAAAAATGCCACTCAACAAACTACAGTCCATCCTCTTTCTGTCACTATTTGCGAAATTTGAATCCAATGCTCAGAGAGAAAGTTATGACTACTTTCCCAACGTCACCTGTTTGACATGGAATTCGGGAGCGTGCAAAAACCCTAACTTCCTCAGATCATATCTCCGAAAATATAGCGAAACAAGATCTGAAATTCCGTCAAGAAGTGCATCAATATTTCAGCTCAAATGTGTTTTAATTTCATCTTTTGAAGCTCCACAGAAAAAAAGTTATAGCAAAAATGCCACGATGGCCTGTTTAAAGCCACAAAAACCCTACAAGAGGAGGATATGAGGGTCATTATTTATATGAATGTATTGAGTTGAGAGGGTCCTCAAATGGTGAACGTTGGAGGGATTTTAGGAGCAAGAAATTATTATTAATTATTTACTATTCAATGACCACAACTAATTATGAGTGCCATGCCACAACCCCCTAGGGTTTTAGCCCACTAACTGGGGTTACTAACTTCAAACGTGAATATCTCTCAAATCATGAAGTATTACTTGTTGTGCCATATATCAACG
This sequence comes from Pinus tabuliformis, assembly GCA_031772625.1. Lineage (NCBI taxonomy): Eukaryota > Viridiplantae > Streptophyta > Pinopsida > Pinales > Pinaceae > Pinus > Pinus tabuliformis. The sequence goes on from CM062819.1 coordinate 589,361,216, forward strand.
GAAACATATCGACGAGTAGAAGCCATCTACAAAATCCTTGACTCAAAATACAGTAAGTTGTCAAATCATAATTCCCTTTCAAGTTCGGGGTAGCCCATGGTGCTACTTGGATTGACATCAATGAAAACCACTGATCAACAACAATACCATTCTTTCACCTGTAGCAAGTTGAACCTAATTAAATAGAGTAGTATAGTCATAGTAGAGCTTTCTCCATATTATAAGGATCAGAAGCTTCTAAATAGCTAGGATAGTGTAACCAATTCAATACTAGCTTCAATAATAGTGAATAACAATGTTAAACATACTTCATTCGTACTAGTAGATATCAATATTATAAATACCACTTTTAATATAAGTTATAACTGTAACCATCGCCTACTGCACTCATTCAAGCTCCTCATTAGTTGTAAGACCTTATACGTGCTGCTTGCTCATTGATTAGTACAAGTTGTCTTTCTACGTGGTACGATTTCCACTGTCATAACATAAATATTTTCAATAATATCTTGGTAGTTAGCTTTTGGTATTGTCTAATAATGATATATTTTGGAGTTCTTTTTGCCAAAATCTTAGGAAACAATTTTTTGTGAAATTGTAATTGTTTGTTGTTTAAACTTTAAAATGTGTTTTTATATGTGTAAATGGATTTAGTGCCATGAAAAACCACTGGATCACTCTAATTGTGCTGAGTTCACAGCTCAAATTTGTGATTCTAACTAATCTTTACCGAATTTTGGGTAAATTTGACCAGAAAATATGCCTAGAAAAACTCCAAATCTAAAATAGTTAGTCTATGGCTTAGTTTTTTGTACACTATAGGTTAAATTATTTAGAAAGTATAAGGATCATACCTCAATCAAAGAAAATATTCCTTGCATTGCAGTTCCTCTTTGAAATCAATAATAGTGAAACTTAGATTCAAAAGTGTTAAAATTGGCAACAAGGGCCAAACTCCATGTGGGTCATATTATTTATGGTAGATGATATTTTTATTGGATCCCTCTCATTGAGAGGTGTAGGATTGATCTAAATATCATCTGATTCCGATAAGTATTTATGAAGCTATGAATTTATTTATGTTATGGACAAATTGTTAAGTCAGCCAACAACTTATGTAGGCTCAGAAGCCCAACAATCATGTCCATTCAACCTCTACATTTTAGTATAAATAGAAGAGGACTTCAAGTCATTTCTACACACACTTGGATCTCTTCCTCTCTCTACTTGTTTTTAGGTTTTAGTAGGAGGAGAGATCCTAAGGAAAATCTGGAAAAGTCGGAACTGCCGGAAAAGCCGGAAAAGCTAGAAAAGTCAAAAAAGACGGAACTACCGGAAAAGCCAGGAAAGCCGGAAAAGTCAGCACTGTTGGAAAGGCCAAAAAAGCCGAAACTGCTAAAAAATCTGGAGCTACCGAAAAAGCTCGAAATGCCGAAAAATCTGGAAATACTGGAAAAGACGGAAAATCTGGAAAAGCCGGAAATGCCAGAACTATTGGAGCTGCCGGAAAATCGAAACTGCTAGAAAAGCCGGAACTACCAGGAACTACCAAAATAGCCAGAGCATCTGCCTCCAAAGGAAGGCAGCATGATGTATGAGATCATGGGCAGCATAATAAGCAGCATGACTATATGAGCATGGGCAGCATAATGATGCATGATGTATGAGATCATGGGCAGCATGATGTATGAGATCATGGACAGCATGATGTATGGGCAACATAGTGATCATGAGCAGCATGATGATAGCATGATGGTGCCACATAGTAAGGTGCAGCAAATGGACAAGATGCAACACTAAAAGCCGGAAAAGTCAGAACTGTTAGAAAAGCCAGAACTGTCGGAAAAGCTGGAACTACCGGAAAAGATGGAAACACCGGAAAAGCCGGAAAGGCCGGAAATGTCGGAACTGTCGGAACCGTTGGAAAAGTCGGAACTGCTGGAAAAGCCAGAACTACTGGGAACTGCCAAAATAGCCGGAGCATCTACCTCCGAAGGAAGGCGACATGATGTATGAGATCATGGGCAAGATAATAAGCAGCATGATGATATGAGCATGGGCAACATAATGATGCATGATGTATGAGATCATGGGTAGCATGATGTATGAGATCATGGACAGCATGATGTATGGGCAACATAGTGAGCATGAGTAGCATGATGATAGCATGATGGTGCTACATGGTAAGGTCCAGCAAATGGACGAGTTGCAACACTATGATAGGTGAAGAAGTCACCCTAGAGAATCAGTTGAAGCAATATGTCTTCAACTGATCTCTATAGATATCAAAAGTCAAAGTGTTGACTTCTATTTTAAATGTACTATCTCTCTCACTTTCTCTGTTGAAATTTGAAGAACATAAAATAAGAATTGATCAAGGGTTTCCCCACATTGTGGGGTTTGTCCTTGGCCAGCGCCACATCTTGTGTCCTCTTGTCTTGGCTTGTCTTCTGGGATTTATATTTATGTTCTATCTGCAGTCTACTTTAATGTTGATGTGATTGCTAATCTGGAAAAGATATTGGAAAATTAAAATAAATTGCTCTAGCATAGAACATACCTAAAATTAATATGGTATCAGAGCTGAGGTGAAGATAATGCCCAAGCAATAGTGAAAGAGAAATCACCAAAGAGAATAGGGACAAGACAAAAGGATCAATGGGTTCCACATCTCTCTTCTATGTTCATAAAGGGTGAAGTCGAAGTAAAACATATTATCAGAATGGCATAACAGAAGTTTCTAATGGCCCATATAAAGATCATTTCATTGGGAAGTTCGGATCTAAGGGTGGAAGGAAAGGCAGATGCCTTGGTTGCAATAAGTTTGGCCATTATGCAAAGGAGTGTCCGAAGGTAATGCAGGTCATCAAGGAAATGGTCGACTCTTCAAAGAAAGCAAGGAACCCTAAATCACTTTTATGTACCTGATCGCAAGAAGAACCTGGTGTCCATCTCAAAAATGGAAGTCGAAGGTTTCAAGGTGGCACTCGTTGATGGAAAGGTACGTGTTTGAAAATAGAATTTTCAAAGATGTTTTTGAGTTCAGGGTTGTATTAAGTTATAGGAAGTCCACTAGGGAACATGTCCATTGACACATAGCAACAGAGGTTTGTGAGTCAGATGGTGACAAGGAAGCCTAAAATTAAACAGAGCATGAAAGTACATGTCTGAGATGTACCGAAGGAAAATCTTACAAGGGGACCATTCCCCTCTTCTAGTAGGTCCACAGGTTAGGAACAACTCGTGGAGTTTGACATTGATGATCAGGAATCTCATGTATACAAGTGGAAGAAAGCCCTCTATGGCTTGAAGAAAAACACCTTGGGCATAGTATGAGAGGATTGATAGCTGTCTGATGAAGTTGAGATTCACTAGGAGTGAAACTGATCGAAACCATTACTCAAAGGTTGTGGATGATAAACCTCTCATACCAGCACCTATGTCTGACAGGTGCAAACCCTCTCATTTGTAGAAGACAAAGGGCGTTGGATTTCGAATGTGGAATGAGAAACTGAAAGCCTATGACTACCTCGAGGATATTAACTTTCAGAAGTTATATGGTAGTGATGTCAGACCAAATTTGGGAAATGCCTCTGAGTTTCATAAACTCAATCATGTTGATGTTCTTGGTGAACTCCGGGCATATGTTTTGCAGTTAGCATGGTGAGCTCATATTTGGTTGAGCCTCACTGGATTGGTGCCAAGAATCCTCTGAGATATATTTCGGGCACAATCTCTCATGGATTGAGATACACTGCCGGAAATATGAAAACTGCATGATTATTCGAATGCTGATTAGGCAGACAGTGTGGAGGATCACTAGAGCACTTCTCAGTGCTAGTTCTCTTTGGATTTTGCTTCAATATCATGGATGAGAAGGAATCAGAAATCGGTTGTTATAAGTACCGCCGAGATCGGATACATAACTATGAATATGACCTCGTATGAAGTTGCCTGGTTGTGGAAACTCTTCAGTGAGTACACATGATGAATACCATTGTGATTCTCTGTGACAACTAGAGGTGGGATTCGATTATTGAGGAATCCCGTATTCAATGATTGCTCCAGCAAATAGACATCAGATACTGCCTTATCTGGGATATGGTAAGTCGATGAGCAAGGAGGCTCCATCGCACTGAGATGATGTATAGGTCGCTACACTTTGTCAGAGCCCCGGGGAAAGATCAAATTTGTGATTTTCCCAAACGACTTGGAGTCGTCGAGAGACCCTTGTAAAAGGATCCTGCATGTTGCATACATTGAGCTCTGGGAGCTCTGGGGGCTTGCGGTTCTTATTGGAGCAACATACGATCACAGGGTGACTCACCCTCCCTTGGTGTTGCACACTGGGACAGGATGATTTGCTCTCCTATGGATGGGATGATTCTCTCTCCTGTGGACAAGATGATTCTCTCTCTTGTGGGACAATATGATTCGCTCTCTTTTGGGGCAGGATAATTCACTCTATTGTGGACAGGATGATTCGCTCTCCCATGAAGAAGATGATTCACTCTCTTGTAGGACAAGATGATTCGCTCTCTTGTGGGACAGGATGATTCGATCTCCTGTGTAGAAAGATGATTAATTCTCCTATGAGGTCTAGATGATGTGTTCTCCATGACGATTGTGTAGCAGGATGATTAATTCTCCTGTGAGGTCTAGATGATGTGTTCTCCATGACGATTGTGTAGCAGGATGATTAATTCTCCCATGTGGTCTGGATGATGTGTTCTCCATGACGATTGTGTAGCAAGATGATTAATCCTCCTGTGAGGCCTGGATGATGTGTTCTCCATGGCAATTGTGTAGCAGGATGATTAGTTCTCTTGTTAGGATAGGATTGATTAAGCTCTTCTGTCGAGGCATCCTACCCATGCAGTCTGGGACTCATGGGAAGTACCTCTCATCTGATCAGTGAACAGGGAAATGAGGATAGGGACCATAGTAGTACCAATGGATGCATCGTTGTATCTACCATACTCCCTATGCTAGGATGACCTTCATTTATCTGGGATCAATGATACTCGTCTGGGACCAGTGGTACATACTCTGAGACTGACTTCGAGTCAGTGAAGTACTAGTCTGGGACCAGTGGTAGGAGTTGTACCTACTATGACACTAACTTCGGGTTGGTTGATGACTGGTATGGAACCAGGGGTACATACTCTGAGACTGACTTCGAGTTAGTAGAGTACTAGTCTGGGACCAGTGGTAGGAGTTGTACCTACTATGACACCGACTTCGGGTCGGTTGAGGACTAGTTTGGGACCAGTGGTACATACTCTAAGACTAACTTCGAGTCAGTAGAGTACTGGTCTGGGACCAGTGGCAGGAGTTGTACCTACTATGAAACTGACTTTGGGTCGGTTGAAGACTGGTCTGGGACTAGTGGTACACACTCTGAGAATGACTTCGGGTTAGTGGAGAATGGTATGACACATTCTCGATCAATTCTTCTTCTTCATGGTTGAACAGAGCTAAGTTGAGCAGAGCTAAGCAGAACAGAGCAGAGCCAATAGAGCTGAGTAGAGCAGAGTAGAGCCAATAGAGCTGAGTAGAGCATAGCAGAGCCAACAGAGCAGAGCAGAGCCAACATCGTTGAGCAGAGCTAGCAGAGCTAAGCAACGCAGTGCAGGGCACTGATAGCAGAGATAGTATAGTTGGACATATGGATCAGCGGATGGAGTTCTCCCTAGTTGAGAGGGAGTGTTAAAATTGGCAACTAGGGCCAAACTCTAGGTGGATCATATTATTTATGGCAGATGATATTTTTATTAGATCCCTCTCATTGAGAGGTGTAGGATTGATCTAAAGATCATCTGATTCCGATAAGTATTTATGAAGTTATGAATTTATTTATGCTATGGACAAATTGTTAAGTCGGCCAACAACTTATGTAGGCTCGAAATCCCAAGAGTCATGTCTATTCAACCTCTACATTTTAGTATAAATAGAATAGGACTTCAAGTCATTTCTACACACATTTAGATCACTTCCTCTCTCTACTTGTTTTTGGGTTTTAGTAGGAGGAGAGATCCTAAGGAAAAGCCGAAAAAGACAGAACAGTTGGAAAAGCTGGAACTGTCAGAAACGCTGGAAACGCTGGAAACGCTGGAAAAGTCAAAAATACCGGAAAAGCCAGAAAAGCCAAAAAATATGAAAAAGCCAGAAAAGCCGGAAAAGCCAGAAAAGTCAGAACTGTCGGAACTGCCGGAAAAGCCAGAACTGTTGGAAAAGCCAGAACTACCAGGAACTACCGAAATAGCCGGAACTACTGGGAACTGCTGAAACAGCCAAAGCATCTGTCTCTGAAGGAAGGCAACATGATGTATGAGATCATGGGAAGCATAATAAGAAGCATGATGATATGAGCATGGGCAGCATAACAATGCATGATGTATGAGATCGTGGGCAACATGATGTATGATATCATGGATGACATGATGCATGGGCAACATAGTGATCATGAGCAGCATGATGATAGCATGATGGTGCTACACGGTAAAGTGCAAAAAATGGATGAGATGCAACACTATGATAGGTCAAGAAGTCACCTTAGAGAATCAGTTGAAGCAATATGTCTTCAGCCGATCTCTGTAGATATCAAAACTCAAAGTGTTGAATTCTATTGTAAATGTACTATCCCTCTCACTTTCTCTGCTAAACATTGAAGAACATAAAAGAAGAATTGATCAAGGGTTTCCCCACATTGTGGGGTTTGTCCCTGGCTAGCGCCACATCTTGTGTCCTCTTGTCTTGGCTTCTCTTCTATGATTTATATTTATGTTCTATTTGCAGTTTACTTTAATGCTGATGTGATTGCTAATTTGGAAAAGATATTGGAAAATTAAAATAAATTGCTCTAGCATAGAACATACATAAAATTAACAAAAAGAAACTTGCTGGCACTCAAAATCATTGTTTGTGTGAAACTATAAAGGCTTTTAATAACAACAACAAGATTCAAAAGTAGAATTGATTCATGTTCATGTAAATTTGAGAAGAAATTTGGGTGCATTTCGGGGTAGTAAATTGAGGGAGGACAAAGAAGAAGATTGTAGTGTGATTGCCATATTTTGGCAGAGAAACAATTTGGGGTATTTGATTTCTATTTTACTACAAAATAAAATTTGGATTCTTGAGCTAGGATAGATGCCATATATTGCTATTTTGTTCAAAGTTAGTACATTGTAACGTAAAATTTGAAGTGCAGGATGTCAGCCAACATTCATAGTATTTGTGATCTGCATATTACTATAGAAATCATATCTCCATGGTTGTGGCAATTGAACCCGCGTTATTGCCTTTGAAGAAGGCCTATTTCATTGTTTATAAGAATCAAACTTGCGAGCATGTTGTTGAAAGTCATGCTATCCACTAGTTGAGATATTAGGACATGGGATAGGGTCCTTTGTGTTGTCATAAAATTGGAGATCCTTTTATGTGACTTTGATTGTGGGGCCCAACAACAACTCACACCCATTCAATACTTTTTATGAGAAAGAAAATATGCCTTTACTCCTTTATTCTAGAATGGATGGTGGATCAACGAGACGTGGATATTATCAACTCTTGGACATGAATTTTTACTGTTTCTTTTTTGAAATGGAAAAATAAAATCATTAATATGAAGCCACTACATGTTTATTCTGCCCCATATGTGCAATGATGAGTTGATTATAGTACCCATTTCGAAATTTATGTTATATTTAAATATATTATTATTATTTATTGAAATAACATAGACTTAAATGAGTATAGAATAAATGCATGTTATATATTATTATTATTAACACAATCATATAAATTAAATAGTTGATAAATATCGATAGGTTGTCATAACATTTCATATAAAGAGTTGGAGGTTGCAATAAACCCTTATCGTGGAGGATGTGGGATGTCACCTTGGGGAGTGCAAATGCATCATGAACTATGAGATTGTCATGAAGAATGATGGTCATGGCCAAAGAGGTGTGCATACATAGGGATATTATCCATGTGGGGAATAAAGAGGTGTGTCAAGATAAAGAGAAAATAAGGGGAAAGGTACAATAAGTAGTCACCTTTATAGGGAAAAATAATAAGTGCTCCCAAAAATCATGAGTCCTAGTAGGTCCACATTCATTATGCACGTGGACTACCCTAAGACATAAGAATGCTCATCAAGGCAGGGAATTATTGCCCACCATCTGGATGTCGGCGGTGCCATAAAACTAAAAACGACGAAAATGAAGCTAAAAATACTGGTCATGACCATCCACCATCGAGGATCTAGGAGATGCTTTCACAAAAGACACCCATATGGCCTTATATGGCTATCACTTGCACACGTTTGGGCTTGCAAATGGTGTGGTCAAAAGTTCTAGAGTACACTTGTGGTAAGATGGGTAGCATTTAGCTTTAACTACAGGACATGTGCTCTTCTTGAGAGTGCTTGAGAATCTCATAGTCGCCTACAACCTATGACTTGCATCAATATCACATGACCATAATCCAATACTATGAAGGAAATAAGATACAAGTACCTTACCCCTTCCTGACACAACAAAGAAACCAAAATGAAATGGCTCTATAATCGAGGAAATTAAATTAGAACACATAATGAAATAAAATCAGAGAAAGCAAGCTAAGAAAACTATTGTACAAGGATGCGCCTTAGGCATGAGATGTTACCTTAAAAGTACACATTTAAAGTGTTGGAATTTCTAAGTCTGAAATGTTAGAAACCCTCCATGGACTTTACTGATTTATTCCTACCTACTTGTTCTGTTAATTAACAATTTATTTACCATGTAAATACTGAAAGTAAATACAAGTGCATGCTCAACACATTACAGATCATCAAATGAAGGAAATAGAAACAAGCACACAAATGACACCGTTATTTTTGGAGTAATGTCCCTGGAAAAACCCAATGCGGGAAAACTAGTGCAGCTATCTGAGGATTTTATTATTAAGCAGTTCTTGTTTTAGTACACTGGGTGCCCAATTGGCTAACCCAAGAGAGATAAAAAATCTGGCAGAAGTACCTCTTTGGAAACAAGTATTTGGAAAGTCTGCTGCATGAAATACCTCTCTAGCACAATTTGAAGCTCAACATCAGCCCTGCTAGCCTTTGCGTCAGCCTGAAATCCTCTGTGTCAGCTTACCGAGGCTCTGTGCAGCCTCTCTGGCTCTCTGCTCACTCTTGCAGCCTTTGCATGGATGATGTAGGCCGTTCTGGCTCTACGTAGTCTCTGCTGCCTCTGCGTGGCTCCCTATGGCTCTGCGTCTGCCTCTCTCTGCTTCTGCGTTGGTCTCTTAGCACTGTCTCTGCCTCTCTGCCTCATACTGATTGCCCCTCACTGCAACTGATCACTGATTCTATCTCTCTTAGCAAACGCCACTCTAGAGAATAGAATGATTGATCACTCTGTTGTATTCTCCAAATGACCCTCAAACCTCCTCCTATACTTTTCTCGTTGACATATCAACGGCCGATATTAAGTCCCTAATCGATGGCTAAGATTAGATCTCACTTGATCCATGTCTTCTGGACCATTCTAACATAGTTTTATATTAATTCACATTAATATTTTATTTTCCCTAAGTTTAGACTTAGGGACTCTATTAAAAATATTAATTATTTTAATATCTCCCAAACTATTTAGAATTTGCCCAAACCCTTTCTGGGTATTAGAGATCTCATGTGCCCTAACCTCTCCACCAAATTTTGTGGCTAGAGCACATCCAATGTTACCCCAAATCAATACTCCCTCTTAGTGAGGATTGTGCTCTAGCAATACTCCTCATTGAGTATTACCTTGATCATCCGACATCAGTCCCTGTGCTGATGCTAGGCCTGTTGCCCAACATCCTCTGCACTGATGCATCCTGTACTGGTTCCCATAGCTCTGCCACTACCATTGGTGCATCTATACGACAACTCCCTCTACATCTGTGTTGTTGCCCATGGCCCTGCCACTGCCACTGTTGCGTCTGCACTACATCTCCTCTCATCATGCTACCCATAGCACTACCACTACTAACTATTGCACTACAACTTAGTTACTGAGAAGTAAGTAACTGATCTCCCAACACTAACCTCTCTGTTAGGCTAGAGTACTCCTGATGCTGAAGCTCCCTCTACTACTGATAAGTGCTCCCTCTCTGACCTCTACGCTATTGCAACAACTCCCTGCATCTCGCAATGTTGCACACCTCTTTGTGCCATCCAGCACTGGTTGAACACCATTGTGCCTCTCGCACTGCTGCAGCCTGCAAGCATCATGCTGCCTTGGGAATTCTACACTGTAGCTCTTTCTGTCACTTCATCCGCATCTATCTCTACCCACATTCACCAGTCCTGCTACTCCTCTTCGAGGATCTTGTAGCATGGTCTAATCCAAGACGTTGGGTACGTCGAGGATCATACCCATCATCGCCTATAGTCCATTTGACTACAACTTGATGCCTCCCCACTTTCGCTCAAGTGGCGTGTGTGCACTCATGGCACAGTGATCATCTATCTCCACTTCCTTTTCTTCCCTTGCTGGTGCTGCCTTGGTCTCAGAGGCCTCTCCCTTATTCCTCTTCCTTGGACATTGGGTCACGTAATGACTAGCTCCCCACAGTGGAAGCATTTGATCTTGCAGAGGTCCTTCTTCTTCTGTTTCTCTTGCTTTCCCTTAGAAGCTAGGGCAACATCCTCCTCCTCCTATTTGACTTTGATCCCCTTGTCATTGCTTCCCATCTTGCTTAGCCTTCTGATCTCTTCTTGACGAAGAGCCACCCACATTTTCTCCAAATGTGGAAGGGTCGCTCTGCCAAGTATACTCTGGACAAATACCCCCTAGTCTTCTAAGGTTGCGTTCAGGGATGTTCTCCCCATCAATTCTTGATCCATTGGGGCCCCTATGGAAGTCAGTTGATCCCGGATCTCATTCAGTAAACCAAGGAAGGTGTAAATCGGTTCTCCCTTCTTCATCTTCTATGACTGCCACTGATTTTCTAGTAACATCCTTCTCTACACTGAAGTATGCTGGTACAATTTCTTTAGGGCCTCCCACATCGCATTTTCCATTTCCTTTGTGGAAATGTGTGGTACTACATGGTCCTTGACCCCGTCAAGGATGATGCTCTTGGCCCTCACATTGCCTCCTCGTACTTTTCGTTATCAGCTGGGTGACCTGGGATCATTATTGTCCTCAAGACAAAGTGCTTGACACAATTTCTGTCCAGTATGGATAAGATTCTGGCCTTCTAGATTGTGAAGTTTGAGGCTCCCCCTAGTCTGTCTTGGTCTCTTACTCTGTGTAGTGCCATGCTGCTCTTCTATTTCCCTCCTGGAAGTTCTCGATGTGACTCCCTCTAAGCCTTGATTTCCCTCCTGGAAACCCTTCCACTGATTTCGAGATGCCCCCTACTCAAATTGTCTATGCAACTGTACCACTAATCTGGATTTCTCTTCTAGAACCCCTCGGTAGCAACTCCCTCCTCCTTGGCCTTTCCCTGTTAGGTACTGTTCTGACTACAGTACCCCACTAGCTCCACTCTGAAACTTACCCACAACCTCCTAAATCCCAACAATTTGAAGGTGAGAGCTCCTAGGCTCTACGTAGTCCCGAGATTGGCAAGCTAGCTTTCTCAGCTAATTGCTTCAGCCCTCCTGGCCTCTGCATGGTTCTACATGAGCCTGTCATTGCCTCCTTCAGCCTCTGCGGAACCTCTTCTTGGCTCTAACTTGATGACGGAGGCACTGTGTCATCCCTTGTTACTTTGCTGCTAGGAACAACTTTGGCCACTTGGGACAACTGTTTTCTGTGGCTGATGTCCTTAGTTCTCCTGTGATCTGCAACCACACCCTAATACTATGTTGGAATTTCTAAGTCTGACATGTTAGAAACCCTCCATGCACTTTACTGATTTATTCCTACCTACTTATTTTTTTAATTAACAAGTTATTTACCATGTAAATACTGAAAGTAAATACAAGTGCATGCTCAACACATTACCGTTCTTCAACTGAAGGAAACAGAGACAAGCACACAAATGACACCGTTATTTTTAGAGTAATGTCCCTAGACAAACCCAATGCAGGAAAACCAGTGCAGCTATCTTAGGGTTTAATTATTAAGCAGTTCTTTTCTGAGTACACTGGGTGCCCAACTGGCTAACCCAGCAGAGAGATAAAAAATATGGCACCAATACCCCTCTTCAGAAACAGGTATTCGGAAAGCCTGCTCCACAAAATCCCTCTCCAGCACAATTTGAAGCTCAGCGTCAGCCCTGTTGGCCTCTACGTCAGCCTAAAACTATTTGCGTTAGCCCACTGAGGTTCTACGTAGCCTCTCTGGCTCTCTGCATCACTCTTGTAGCCTCTGCATGGATGACGTAGGCCCTTCTGGCTCTACGTAATCTCTGCTGCCTCTATGTGGCTCCCTCTAGCTCTGCATATGCCTCTCTCTACTTCTACGATGGTCTCTCGGCACTGTCGCTACCTATTTGCCTCGTACTCACTGCCCCTCACTACAATTGATCACTGATTCTATCTCTCTTAGCAAACCCCGCTCAAGAGAATAGAATGTCTGACCACACTGGTGTATTCTCCAAGTGACCCTCAAGCCTCCTCTTATACTTTTCTCATTGACATATCAACGGCCAAGATTAAGTCCCTAATCGATGACTAAGATTAGATCTGGTTTGATCCATGTCTTTTGGACCGCTCTAACACAATTTTATATTAATTCACATTAATAATTTATTTTTCCTAAGTTTAGACTTAGGGACTCCATTAAAAATATTAATTATTTTAATATCTCCCAAATTGTTTAGAATCTGCCCAAACCCTTTTTCCATATTGGAGATCTCATGCGCCCTAACCTCTCCTCCAAATTTTGTGGCTAGAGCACATCTGATGCTACCCCAAATCAACATAAATCTTGCTCATTTATTAGCAAGAGAAATTACTCTCCATCCAAATGGTATAGCCAAAAAGAGGTCTGAATTGACCTAAGGGTACAACATTCCATCAAAGAATGAATTCAAATTACTTGAAAAATTAACTTGAGTGCTCAGGAAGTAAAAAATTATCACTTTGTTTGCCCAATGTTGCTTGAATGAGTACATTGTCCTTTCCAATGGCTAGTATAATGTGGATGACCTCCCTTTGCTTGGTCCAAAGATGATTCAAACCATACTTTTAGGCCCCTCCTTGCTTGATTTTGACATGAAATGCCCCTTGGATTGCTTGGAGACCTAAATGGCCTTCTCTTTTGCCTCAACATTCCTCCAAATTGACCTTTACATGATCCATTGGCTAGAAAGGGTGGATGCGACTCCTTGTCTTGGTCCATTTGCTTGCTTTTCATGTGATTAAATTTTCTGAACATGAGTTGTCCTTGGTCCATGATATATCCTTGACATGATTTGACATCTTTATTACTCAACACATTTACCATATTACCTCTTTTAACCTCATTCCTGCCCCAAAAGAAGTCAACCCATTTTGAAGGTACCTCAAAGATGGAAAAGGGAATTTAAAGAGGGCGTTAAGAGTGCCTTGACTTGGAGGTTACAAGAGATCATTTCACCACCTTCGAGGATGTGGGACACTGCCTCAGAGAGCCCAAATTCATCACAAATTGTGAGATCTCCATGAAGAATGATGTCCATGGCCAAAGAGGTGTGCATACATAGGGATTTGTTTGGTTTGGGGAAGAAAAGGTGCATTGAGATAATGGGAAAGTGAGGGGAAAAGTACAATAAACGATCACCTTTATAGGGATACTCACCAAGTTCTCCCATAAATCATCAGTCCTTGTAAATCCACCTCTTGATGCCCACATATCACCGCAAGAGATAAGAGTGATACGTGGTGCTTTCTTTCCCTTACTCTTCTTTTGTTTTCCTTACTCATTGAATGATGAATGAAATCCTTTTCTTATAGTCCTAACCTTTCTCTAGTGGCTTGTGGATTATGCTAGCCTCATAAGGTTTCCATAATTAATATGTTCTACAAAGTTGAGTGAAGCCTCATTTTTGGGAGGGACCATTGTGAGACCAACCTTGGCCTCTTATGTTGAGGGTTTCTCAAAAACATAATAGCATCCCCATTCATACTTTTACTCATGAACCCATTCTCCTTTATACCTCTCTAATTCGTGATCAACTTTGGGAAGACTTCCTCCTATATGCTCTCTCTATGTTTCTTTTATTTTCCCCTTTCCTAGGTTACATCACTACTAATGGGTCTCTTTAGGTTGTGTTCTCAGGTAGGGCCCAACCTGAGATGGCTTCTCTTTAGATGGGACCAATCACCATGCCTCTCATTTTCCTATTAAGGACTTTGGTCATGGTTATCCCATCCTATAGACTACAACTATGGGTTCACATCTTCAACCATTGCTCCAATGCTTGTTTCCACTCGTCTATTGCATTCCATAGTTCAATTCTAGCATTGTCAAATTTTTCTTCTTTCCTTCACTACTTAAGTGTTGAAGTTGTCAATTCATGAAACCATTGCTCCAATGCTTGCTTCCACTCGTCTATCACATTCCCAAGTTCAGTACTAGCATTGCCAATTTCTTCTTCTTTCCTTCACTACTTAAGCTTCGGAGTTGTCAATGCTCACCTCTTTCATTTTCTATCTCAACTAGTGTTGCTACCTCTTCTTGGCTTCAATTGTTCATCTCTAGTATTGTCGCCTCTTGCCTATTTGGTTAAGTTTTTTGATCCTAGCTTTAGTAACTTTGATCTCACTTTCCTCCACTAGTTCATCCCTACCTTTGTTGCCTCTTCTTCCTTGTCCTCTTCTCACCTTCACTTGCTTCTCAACCTTCGTTGAGATTTTCTATTGTTATCACCTCCTTGCTTGTGGCAATCCATTTACTTTTATGTTGTAGGCTATTTTGACATTGAGATTACCACACTCACATCTTTTGTGTTTCTCAACAAACTCCTAGGTCATAAACTACCATCAAGCACAAGTATGGATCTTCTAATTCTTCTTGCTTTCCTTTTTATATTTCATTTATCTTTTTGATATTTCGCATGTTATGGATTTTTATTACCACCCAAAATCCTCCCTTTAAATGACAATGCCTTATATAGAAGTGAGATCCTAGGGGTAATTTAAGATTTATGTTATATATTAGGGATAATGGAAAAACGATACCTTGTGTAACCTTAATATCTCCTTCACGCGTTGTAGGCCAATTGTCCTCTAACACAGGGGGAAATACATAAAACAAACTAAGTCTAATGAATCATTATATTTTCAAAGGGTTTTATACTTAGGATTAATATGATTTGTGATATTTCTTGATCTATATTAAAGATTTATGTAAATAGAAAATAAAAATATGGGATTTCGTATTTTTAAGAGTGGTTGAAGGGAAACAATAATTTTTAAACTAGAATTAGGAATATGGGGCCTAGAAGCCATATCTAGAGGGCTATTTGTTTAAGAATTATTGGGCCCAACAAAGTTACAAATTGCATATTGTATCCAACCCTATCTTTTTATCAATTGATGAAAAAAAATTCTTTGAAAGAGCCTGTTACCACAAAATTTAGTAGGCTTAGTGCAAAGCCTCATTAGCTAGATCTAGACCTCATGGCAAAAAGAGATTGGCAACCATTGTCACCTCAATAACCTTTATCCAACTCTATAGTGGCATATTGAACCACAAGGGAGAATTCCGTGTATATGTATCACCTAGAGGATATTGAACAAGGAAGGTTTAAGGTGATGGAAAGGTATAATAAGTGTTTAGGGGTACCAATGGTGCTAGGAGTGCTAGGATACTCTTTCCCAAACCAATGTATGTCATCCCTAGATGACTAAAGAAAATAGTAGGGCTTCCATAAGTTAGGGTTTGATAGATTTTCAATGATATGATATGCTATGTCATATAATAGCCAAAAAAAGTCATCTTAGAATGGTTACTTAAAAAAGGATCAAGCCTATTGATTTGATATACAAGGTTGAGGGTTTTTGATCGAGTTTTTATGGATGGAACATGCATAAAACAATGATATAGTGATTACATCATCCCTACAAACAAGGTTTTAACATGCAATGAATGGTAGATTTTGCTTTCTAATAAATATTTAGTGCAATTCATAGTTAGAGGGTAATGACACATCAAATAAAATTACTTTTTATCAATTGTAGATATCTATAATCTAAGAGAGAAAAAAGAGAAATCAGTAAAGGTAGAAGGTTTCATCACCACCACCTAGACTAGTGCCTTGATCTAAATGGGCAATGGAGTTACTTAGGGAAAATTCAATGAGGATGGCCTTGTTGAAGAGTGTGAGAAGTCTAAAGCCTCTTCTTACAAACCCTAGTGACTTCCTTAATAGGGAGATGTTAGATTTAAGAGATGCACAACTGTGATTTCTCTTATAGGATTCAAATAAAATGATTTTGCATGGCATAGATGATCACAATTTTTAAATAAATATAGCAATTTTAACCATGGCACACGTAGAAATCATATTTTACACACTGTAATATGAACAATATAGAAGATGAGCAATAAAATGACAAAATTTCCACAAAATCTCTTCAATCAATCACAAGAATCCAACTTCAAGAAAAAATCTACCTCCAAGAGCAATTTGACCATAGGACTACATTTCATCCAAGTAGAAAAGAGGCAAAAGATAATGCACACTTCCAAAAGATAGAGAAGGTTGATGATGAATGGTGATGAAAAGTGAATAAGCTCCCCACTATTTATATAAGGTTGTGATTCCAAATTGTAAGTACGCAGGGGATGCACCCATTGTCACCTCATCACAGTCTACTCTCACTTTTTGTCAACTCCTAGAATGCCAGAAGGGGTATTCAAACTACACAAGCATCACCAAAAGTATTAGGGTGACTAGTTTTTGTAAATACTCAAATGATGAAGGTTAGTATTTAACAAGAAAAAAATGTTGATTTGATGTATTATATTTTATTACAAAAAATAGAGACTAGGATACTAAATTTATGAATGAAATAACCTTGAGAAAAGCAACAAAATTGATTATGAAGGTCCTTGACAATGTTTGGATTCATACCCTGAAATTAATTTTGGTTTGGGTATGGAAATGTTGATTTACTATTTTGTTATACACCTACAAACATGTAATTTTGCAGAAACCAGCGAGCAAAAGCCCACTCCGGGACCTCTGACAAGCCTAGAAATGCAATAAAAACTTATGAATATGAATTGGAGATGATATTATAATGAAATGTAAATGAAATAAACATAATAGCACTACATAGTACTGATTATTCAAAATATTATTTAAATCTAAAAGTTGCTGCTCAGTCCAATTCCCTGGGCATTGAAAAATGAAATCGTCCCAATCAGTATGAAACCTGTTGCAATTGTTAGGACCTTTGAAAACACTTCCAAAGGTGAGTAATATTCAATTAAAAAAATTTATAAATGTCGTCTGGGGTTAGAAGGGTTAGAATCAATTTTTCACAAATCCCAAGGCAAGGAATTTCCCTAATTTTTGAGCTATAACTACTGAATATAAAATCAGATTTGTAAAATCACCTTGAAAACCCTCAAACATGTGTTAGATCATCATTAAATGCAAGAAAAGAGGGTCTCTAGCCTTTGATTTTCAATGTGGCATGCTTTCCAATAAACAAGTTTAGAATCAAAATGTAATTGATCATATCTTATATAAACATAAAAGTGAAGAAACTGGCTGATTTACTTTTTATTTTTGATGGTATATCTATCTATCTATCTATCTATCTATCTGTCTATCTATCTATATATATATATATATATATATATATATATATATATAGAGAGAGAGAGAGAGAGAGAGAGAGAGATTGTTTCTCTATTGTTAGGGCATTTTGAAATTAGTAAAAAGAGATGGTTGGTTGGTGGAATAAGAAGTGTGACTTATTTCCACTAGGGCTATGGTGTCAAATTGATGCCCCTCTTGAGTTGGTTGATCAATGCCTGTGGATTATGTTAGGAAGTTGCATGTTAGAAGTTAAATGAGCTCACACCTAATCAATAACAAGTTATGAAACCAAGCCCTACTAGAAAGAATTACACTTAGAGGAAATCCTTCCACAAATAGCTCAACTATGATGCAAAATAAATTGAAGACCTTGGTGAGGAGCACTAGGTCATGGCCCAACAAGGAGAAACAAACTTTACCTTACACCAACAAGAGAGATGCTTGAGTAAAACCTTGGACATCCCTCAACAACTGACAAAGTTTCCCTTCAAATTGATTTATCTAGTTAGTTTTTGTAGCATTATTTAGTTATTCAAAAATGGCCTTAAGAATTATGTGAAATCAACCAAGAAAGATAATTCACGATGAACACCAAAAATTTCATGAAAATGTTTCACATTATGGAGAAATGATCTCAACAATTTATAACGATCTGCAAACAAGCGAGATTTCTCTATTTATAGATTAGAATCTCAACATGTTTCCTCCTTTTGCTTGAAAAAACAAGCGACTTTTCATCCATAATATGCTTCATGACTAAGTCAAACTACAAGTTATTTCATTAAATTACTTAAAATTCTCAAAATAAGTGAGTTGTGCCACCAATTAGTGGTTTTATTTGACCAAGGGAGGTCCAAATTGACCTAAGGGTATTGTTACCACACAATCTAGTAGGGCCCTAGGGAAGGGAAACCTAAGGGACAACTACTAGACTAAGTGACAACAATGGGACAATGACCCACTGTCACCTCAGTCAAGGTCCCCTGGTTTTTAAGGACTTTTACCATTGGTAGTTGTCCAGGTAAGAAGAGAATCACTAGGAATGAATATGCCAATGATTTAGGTGTCAAATGATTCCACTAAGCCCATTCAAGGAGAGATACAATAATGGTTCAATGCCTCAAGGAAGCCAAAGGCTACCCAAGAAATTCAAAGGAGGAGATCATCATTTAGGGCTTGAGATTCGCAATGATAATAGGTATGCATAAGGCCAAGATTCCAAAAGATGAGGTGGGACTTCTCAAGAAGCTTTATTTGGTGATTTGACAGTTTGAAAAGGTTCTTTGCTCCTCTTGAGAGACCTAAGAAAGACTTGCGCTAGACCTAGGGTTTTATGAATAGCATGGGAAGAAATACTTCCAAGGCACTTACAGTCAAGGAAAGGGCGGAGAAAATGATTTTTATGATTTATTCCACTGAAGACAATGCTCATACAACCCTAAAGAAAGTCACCTATCCATAGAAATACAAACTAGGTTTCCCTTCTAGGGCACACCTAGAGCACAAGAATTTATGGATGAATCATTGTGAGAACTCAACCAAAATTGGAGATCCTCAAGACAAGACCTCAAGGAAATGTCTTGTGTAAATGAAATCCAAAATTTCCTCCTCCAAAAGATTTTGCTTAATGCCCTAGCTATCCAAGGAAAGAGAGGCCAATACTTTGGGAGGAGAAAATAAGGAAGAAAGAGAACTTTATCATCAAAAAACTTAGGCCAGTGATTTCTCCTTTAGGTTTATGGATTCCTAGATGCATTAGAAAAGAAAAATTTGTCTTCAAGTAGGCTAAAAGATAATTCCCTAGCTGTAATAGCCGAGAACAGATGCAAAGAAAATAGTAAGGGATTTATCATGAACCTGTAAACAATTTCCTTAAATTTGACAAAAGCAATTAACAGAACTGCTAAGTTACCTACCTGTGTTGCTGCGGTTGAATAAGCTGTGTCTCTGCTGTTAAAGATGCCTCTAGCTGCACTGCTACAGTTACCAAATGACCAAATCCACCCAGTCAAACTGAGCAGAACCTGGCTGCTCAATCTAGTAAGTTTCTTTACATAAGCCGACTGACCCCTGTGCCCAGAACCTTAGAACAATACAAGTTCTTCCTGTGGGTAATTTCCTCAGATGATGTTCCTCCTCCTTCAGATTTTCTCCCCTTGTTCTTTCCCTTCCTATCGTCCCCCTCTATAACCTTCTTCTCGGTGGTTTTATCAGGTTTCTTGGCGTGGCCGCCCTTCCATCAGCAGCCCACCGCTTATTCTGTGGGTGACACCTTCCATGTCCCACCTCCTCTATCACTGGTATGGTCACGTATATAAATATTTCAAATTTAATTAAGGATATAACTTTATGAATTATTAAAATATTATTAAGATTATGACTTTATATTAATTTCTTTTATATATATATATATATATATATATATATATATATATAGATATATTCATGTATTTTAAATCATTTTATTAATTAATATAATTTATTTTTATTAAGATATAGGTCATTACATAGACTCCCCCTTCAAAAAACTTCGTCCCGAAGTTAGGGTCTTATCTTATCTGATTACTTATGATAGCAATTAGTACATTCTTCTTAGGATTGTAAACTGAGATTTGAAAATTCTTATTTTAGTATAAGGAGACTATAAAATTAGTGTTTTAGGTTTACGATTTTAATGGCCATGCGTTGCCCTATCCAGGTTCCCAAGCTATTCTAAAATCATCCTATCCTTCCTAATCTCTTCCGCTCCCATCCTATCTGTCCTCTACTAGAGTATGCCATGGCGTCAGTTTTGCTGACCTAACCATTCATAAACTCTAAGGTGACAGTGTCCGTTATACCGACCTAATTCCCAGTAGGCATCTGGCAGTCATCATCACACGTCTAGGGGAGCATGATTTGTACAGTCCTCCCATGACTCCACGGTTCGGAGGATAAATGGTGGGCAACACCTCCACCCCTCCCAGTAGAATTAGGGCTAATACCCTATCATAGAATCACTTTGAGCTTTAATTGTTTTGAGGTTCTGTCATCACATGGTCATTCTGGTAACTATTTATTATCTGCAATCATACACTTATCCATGCATTCGTAACATGTGCATCAACATATTCAAAATAACTGATGTATTATTCACATATGTCACTACAGTATAACATACTTTGCCATATTCTATGCATGTCATTTGACTTTCATTTAAAATGTAATTATTCCCTGATTTCTATTCCATTGATCATATTGACATGTATAAATAAAACAGATTTATAATATCTTAATTCCTATCAGAAGTAAAATCATTTAACTGTCTTAAACTTTACTTTGAAAACTATAATTTAGTAAGATCAACAACATATATCGTTTTAGTATCCATGTACCAGCAGAAGTTAAACATATATTATGTCACAAAATTTCACATTTATATATAATCATTCAAAATGGTTCTAAGTCTCTGATTTGCAATGAAGTAAATATATACTAAACATAGTTTAAAGTTCTTCAAAATTGACGTAGATGAGGGTATCTTTGGCATATGTCCTCTATATCTTCCCAAGTAGCTGATCCAGGACTATACGTGTCCCATTGGACATTAACTTGGTCCACCAGGCGATTCCTGAGCTATCGAACCCTACGTTCCAGTATACGTAATGGTTCGACCGATACGACTCCCTCATCCGATACTTGCAATTCCTTCCATTGAAGGCTATGAGATTGATTAGCTATATAATTTCTTAATACAGAAACATGAAATACATTACGAATTCTATGCAGGTGAGGAGGCAGGGCAAGACGATAGGCAACAGGTCCAACTCTTTCCATGACTTTAAATGGTCCAATAAATCAAGGTGACAACTTTGTCCCTTTTCTGAATTGAATAGTACTTTTATTCGGTTTGATGCGGATGAAAACATGATCCCCTACTTCATACCTCCTATCAGTTCTGTGAGCATCAACATAACTCTTTTCTCTATCCTGTGCTTCCTTTAATCATTGTCTAATTTGTCTTGCCTACTCTTCCATTTCATGGATTAATTTTGGTCCTATTATCACTCTATCTTCTAACATGTCCCAACTTAACGGTGTTCTGCAAGGTCTGCCATATAATGATTCAAATGGAGGCATTCCAATCGAACTATGGTAACTGTTATTGTATGCGAATTCAACTAAGGGTAAATACTTTTCCCAGTGTGATTGCTGATCCATAACATAAATTCTCAACATGTCTTCAAGTACTTGATTTACTCTTTATGTTTTCCCATCAGTCTCAGGATGGTAAGTAGTGCTTAAATTTAGTTGAGTTCCTAAGGCTGTCTGCATGCAAGTCCAGAATCTAGAAGTGAATCGCGAATCTCTATCGGATATAATCTTCTTAGGTACTCCATGAAATCTGATAACTTCATTTATGAATACTCTAGTTACGTCAGAAACATCGTAAGTATCTCTTACAGGAATGAAATGGGTGCTTTTTGTTAATTTATCCACTACTACCAAAATGGCATTGTGTCTTTGAGAAGTAAGAGGTAGCCCAGTGATAAAATCCATAGAAATGATCTCCCATTTAGACATAGGAATGTTGTGAGGTTGTAAGAGACCTGCTGGGTGACAATGATCTTCTTTTACTTGCTGACATTCCAAACATTTTGCAACAAATTGAGTGATATCACGTTTCATGCCTGACCAGAAGAAGAGTTTCTTGGTATCCACATACATTTTCCCTATTCCAGGATGTGCACAATATACTGCTCTATGGGCTTCCCTAAGGATAGTGTCTCGAAAATCCTTATTATCAAGAATATACATCCTTCCATGGAATTGTAGGATTCCATCGTTTCCTAATTCATATCCCTCAAATTTAGATTCTTTTGGCTTTTTACCCTCAAGACTAGATCTCACCTTTAAATACCAGCTATCTTTTATGAGATGTTCCAATACTTGTTGTCTTAAGTCTACTTTAATGGGTATGAGAGAAAATATCTGAGGTCTTCTGCTTAAAGCATCTGCTACCACATTTTCTTTTCCCTTAATGTATGATATTCCGAAGCCATATTCACTTAGGAATTCACTCCATCGCCTTTGTCTAGCATTTAAGTCTCTTTGGGTGAACAAATATTGTAGACTTTGATGGTCGCTTTTAAGTGTAAAACTTTGTCCCACTAGATAGTGTCTCCAAATATTTAAAGCTAGCACTACAGTGGCTAATTCTAAATCGTGAGTAGCATAGAGTTCTTCATGAGCTTTTAACTTTCTGGAAGCATATGCTATCACTCCTCTATCATGCATCAACACTGCACCTAGCTCTTGTTTGGATTCATCAGTACATACCGTAAAATCTTTGTCCATATCTGGGACTCTTAGGATTGGTGCACTGGTGAGTAGTCTTTTGAGTTCAGAGAATGCTTTATTACATTCCTCAGTCCATTCATACTTAACACCTTTACGCTGAAGGGTTGTAATCAGCGTTGCAATTTTGGAGAATCCCTCCACAAATATTTAGTAATAACCGACTAAACCCATAAAGCTTCGTATCTCATGTACATTTTTCGGTATTGGCCATTCCATGATCATTTTTACCTTCTTAGGATCTACTGAAATCCCTTCACCTGATATGATATGACCTAAATAATGAATCTTTTCCTGAAAGAATGAACACTTGGATAGTTTTCAATACAACTGACGTTCTCTAAGGCAAGAAAATACTATCCGTAAATGATCTTCATGCTCTTTCTTATTCTTGGAATAGATGAGAATATCATCTAAAAATACTTGTACAAATTGTTCAAGATATTTGCAGAAAATATTGTTCATAAGATTCATGAATACTGCTGGTGCATAATCCAAATGGTACCACAGTAAATTCATAATGTCCAAAACGTGTCCAGAATGCAGTCTTAGAAATATCGTTTTCAGAAATCCTTAGCTGATGATAGCCTGATCGAAGATCAATTTTTGAAAAGACGGTAGCTTCTTTCATTTGATTGAAAAGATCATCAAATTGAGGCATAGGATATTGATTCTTTACTATAGCTCGATTCAAGTCTCGATAATCTATGCATAATCTTAAAGATCCATCTTTCTTCTTCACAAAAATTACAGGAGCACCCCAAGGTGATATACTGGGTCGAATATGTCCTATATCCAATAGTTCCTTCAATTGAATTTGTAATTCTTGAAGTTCTAGAGCTGTCATTCTATAAGGTGTTTTAGAGATCGGTTGGGTACCTGGTTTTAATTCAACAGTGAGATCCAACTCTCTTACAGGGGGTAATCCGGGTAGTTCTTTTGGAAATACATCTGGAAATTCGGCTAACGTCGGATATTGTCCTAAGTATGGTCCTTTTTCTTCGCTTACTTCTTGAATTACATAATCCTGACAACCTTTCCTTAAACAACACTTCATTTTCATTGCTGATATGTAGCGTAAAGATACTTTTCTCTTGATTCCTTGAATTTGGATTACTTCTCCTTCATCATTTATACCTAGAATTCTTTTCCCATAACAGTCTACCCAAGCTTGATGAGCTTCTAGCCAATCTATACCTATGATAAGATCATAAGTTCCCAAGGCAATGAAATAAACTTTCAGTTTAGTCGTACAGACCCCTAGGTCAATTTTGCGTTAATCCACACTTAAGCCCATGGATTGGAGTTCTGCTGAGGCCATTTCCACCTGTTTGAAATCATTTTATCTGCGAGCTACCAACCCACATTTTTTTAATCCATATGATGAAATGAAACTATATATGGCACCAATATCAAATAAGATTTTGAGTTTTATACAATTGATAATACCTGAAGATTCCACTACAGTGGATTGATGCACTGCTTGGTCGTTGCTGGCTACTGCATGAATTCTATGATTACCTTGATTGTTTGATATTGGTTCCTTTCCAGTCATATGCAAT
Source organism: Pinus tabuliformis (assembly GCA_031772625.1). NCBI lineage: Eukaryota > Viridiplantae > Streptophyta > Pinopsida > Pinales > Pinaceae > Pinus > Pinus tabuliformis. Next base: position 589,385,863 of record CM062819.1, read on the forward strand.
ATATTTGACAAAGCTTCTAGACAATCACGTTGAAAATGTGATCTCCCATATCCCCAACAATTAAGCTGCGTTGATCCTCTTGAATCAGGACGTGAATTTCTAGAGAAAGAGCTTCGTCCTCTCATGTTGATTCCTCTCGAATTTCTTCCTCTACTGGCAGTCCCTTGAGATGTCCATGGACTGGTGTTTGATGATTCCCCGGCTATAGTGTTTACTGCCATGGGAGCTCTTGTTCCTATATTTCTTGGGGTAAACCTATTACCATAAGGTGGCCTCGAGCTACCTCCTCTGAAGAAGTTTCAGGGAGTCTTTCCTGGAAATCCTGATTGTAAAGCTTCTAATGGCCCTATATATTTTTTGATTCCAAGGTGCTCTTCTACATAATGACTACATTCAACCACCTCAGCTACAGATGATGGTTTCCACATGCTTACCAAGGCTTTGATGCGAGGATTTAACCCAAATATGAAGCGTTCAGCTTGAAGTTCATCAAAATCTAAGTAGTGAATGTATTTTACAAGCTCCATAAACCTTATCTCGTACTCTTCCACTGTTTTATTACCTTGAACTAAGGTATGGAAGGCTCTGGCTTGCTGTTGTTGAAATTATGGAGGTAAATACTTTGCACGGAATCTTTCCTCAAATAGTTCCCAAGGGACATTATCCGATGTAAGGTGCAGCTGCTTTTCCAGATTTTCCCACCAAATCAAGACACTTTCCTTTAATTGAAATACAACAATTTTTGTTTTTGCTGAAGAAGAATATTCTTTTAATCTAAAGCATCTGTTCATTCCTTCTAACCATGCTTCAACGCGTTCACTTGCTCGACCTCCTGAGAATTCTGGGATTTTAATTTTCCGAAGCTCCCTAGAAATGTCTTCTTCTGATCTTTTGGGCTCAAAATTCTTTGGTTCCGCTGAACTGGTAGCTAAAGGTTGAAATTCCTCTTTGGTCTTAACCTTAGTTGATTCTTTTAATGTCTCCAATAAGGCTTCCAATGAGTTCATTATCACGGTCAACTCTAGTGTTGGAGCGATTGATGTTGATAATGGTCTTGGTGGTGACGATGGTGATGGTGGTGGCGATGGGGATGATGATGGCGATGGTGGCAGCATTAATGACAGTGATGCTGCCCGATCACATCGTCGTCGCTCATATGTCTTTACCATTGTAATGCTTCCCGTGTACATAATAAAAATTCTCTAAAAGTTTTTGAGGTAGACAATCGAATTTAACATATAATTTTCTTTTGCAATTTCACATTCATAAACAGGTATAGTTTTTGCTATTTTTATCTGCTAGGCAGATCTTACTGGTACCGAGGTCAAGGAGGGTGGTCTCGCAACCTCCTTGTCCTAATACAGGGTATTCTATCCTAAGATGAAACAATGCAAAAGGGTATGGCTATTAACGCCTAGGGTAGATCATCCAAAAAGTAATGACTAAGTAACACTTGCAAAATTAAATATTAATTATCTCGTTTATAATGAACAACATCAACATCAATTACTTAAATGTATGCTACTGGAATATCAATTATAACGGTTTTTTTTTAATATTATATGGGGTGAAACTTGGTACCAATTTAAACAAAATATCCTATATATATATATATATATATATATATATATATATATATATATATATATATATATATATATATATATATATATATATATATAGATATATATATGTATATTTATTTATTTCAGGCGCCGACTGTTCAGCATTTAAATTTCTCCATTTTCTAAGATTTTCTTTTCCTAATGTCAAAATTTCACACGTTCATGTTTTGTTGATCGTTCTTATTTTGATGATCATAGTCATATTGGCAAAAATTTCGAAGATTCCTATCACAGGTATATGACAAAATTACTATTATGGACGAATAGACAAAATTTTGAAGGAAAAAATTCAATCTATTGTTTGCATTATTGCAGAATGTATATATTGTTGGCATTATGGCTAAAGTATTGTCCTTGATGGCAACCCATACAGGTGATAGATCACAGTACTTCAAGACAGTAGCAGAGATTGATGATCAGCTCTCAAATATTGAAGAAAATAAGGGGTACGCAGGTACACCGTACAGAAGGTGCGTACACGCAGGCATGTCATACATAAAGTGCATACATACACGCAGGTATCCCGTGTAAGAGGTGCGTACCCCCAGTTCACTTACTTCAAGGCAGAGAAGCAGGCTCACGTGGGGTTTCTTATGTTTCGCCCGTGGTATTTAGCCCGTTGTTGTTGATTCTATGGTTTTGGCCCGTGGTATTGTTTTATATTATTATTATTGAGCCCCTATTGATCCATGATTTTAGGAAGAGCTTGCCTATATAAAGCAAAGGAGATCATTTGGATAGATACATGTGTGAAACGAGAAGATCGTAAGAGAAGCTAGATCTGAAATTCTTGTAATCGGTTTGTGAGAGAGAGTTGAATCAATATTAAGGAGAAACATGAGAATTACAAGTCGGATCTAATAATGGGTTGATATCTCCTCGGCGCATGTTCAGATCTGTAGATCTGACAGTTTGGGTTATTCTTGAAGTCTTGAAATTATCTATAACTATAGGTACGCAAGTACAGTGAAGGAAAAGTGCGTAAGTACACAGGCCCAGAAGCACTGCAGGTGCACAGATACGCAGGCCCAGAAGCGTTGCAGATGCGTAGGGGCGCAGGCAGTTCATTGGACACAGAGCGCAGGTACGCAGGAAGTTAGTGAGGCACGGTGTGTGGGTACGCAGGGGCACAGTTGGAAACAGTGCGTACCGCTACGCAGGTGTTATATGGGTGAAGCTGCGTACTTCTCATGAAATCTACTTAGCTGTCCATGTTTATCATTGCTGTGTTCTGGGTTTTGAAGTGATGTCTGGTTTCTGATATTATGTTCTGATAACAGCAGTGATTGATTAAATGTTTATACATTGATGGATGAATGGATCAGGTTCTTATTGACTCATTTTATGTGATCTGATGGACTAGATCTGATTAATGACTCACTTGTATATGTATTGATCTAGTGCTTGGGTAATTCAGAAGGTTGTTTGATTATGAGCTTCAATGTTGTTGGGCCCAATATGAAAATTGGATGAAATGTGGCCTTTCAGATTATGTGTTGTGCTTCAGTGTATCCAGTCTGAAAATTGATGAAACGTGGTACCTGAAGGAGAGAAGATTGTAGGTCAGCACCTACGTACTAGTATCTAAGCTAGTACAAGAGCTAAAGGAAATCTTTGGAGCATTGTAGTAGGTAGTATCTTGCGTACTAGTAATTGGATCGGCTAGTACAAGAGCAAAGGGGGTTGTAGCTCCCGTACTGGTATAAGACTGCACCAGTACAAAATATTGTAAAAGGATTTTTTATTAAGAAGAAGATTGAGATGACTTGCAGCAGGTGGTTTTCTCCCGGATTGGGTTTCCACCTTATATCATGGTGTTCATGTGTGTGCCTTATGTGTGATGATCTATTCCATGTTACTACATCTGTTAACTGATAATATGGTTGATAATGTTCTAATGCACTCATTGAAGATCAATTAACTTAATCATAAGAAGTTGTGAAAGTAGCATATATGAATCTGATTATGGAAATGGAAAAAGCTTTATTAATGTGATAATACTGATTCACCCCCCCTCTCAGTATTATTTCCAACAATTGGTATCAGAGCAGGTCTGTTGGTAGAAGCTTGATCACTTGAAGGAGATCCATGGAACAACGGGAAATAAGCTTAAGAAGAAAGCACCTAAGAAGAAGAAGTCATCTCAGAAGAACTATGACAACGGGAGAATCGATTGGGGATTAGGTATAAGAAGCTCTTTAGATTCAGAATCAGATTCAGAATCATTATCAGGTATGAATATATTATCCTCTGATGTTCCAGCTATCTTTCCTTTTGGAAAAGATGAAAGTGATAGCGAAACTACTGAATTTGCTCTTATGGGTGAACAAGAAAGATATCAAATAGAGGCAGAATTTAAAAGGCTGACAGACAAAATTAGAGATCAACAAGATCTATTGAACAAAAGGGAATGTGACTTCAAAGAAGAAGCTACCAAACTAAAGGCCCAACTAGAAGAAGGAAACAAGGTAAGAAAACTACTCAAGGACAAGGAGGACCAATGTCAAAAATTGCAGCATGAAGTGACATCATTAAGAAAAGAAGTCAACGAAAGAAGCACAACCATCAAGAAACTCAAAGATAGATCCAGCTACTATGAAAATATTGAAGCTACAATCCTCTCACTAAAAGGAGATCTTGAAGAATCAAAGAAGCAGAATGAAGATCTACATCAAGCAATTGAAAAACAAGACAACGAAGTCATCAGCTTAAAATCTCAGCTGGAATGTGTCTTCCGAGTTCGTCAAATGCAGCAGGATCTGAATGAAGAACAAGAAAAGGAGATTCTCAAACTAAGGGAACAAATGGAAGAAGGAAGGAAAGCTGAAGAAGATTTGAAAAGGCAATCTCTTGAAAAGGAAGAACAACTTCAGGTTGAGGTAAATATCTTGAAAGTTAAATTAGAAGAAAAGGATAAGCTTTTACGATTTCAAGATAGTTCTAAAGTCTTGGATGATATTCTTAGTAGTCAAAGGTCTCCTGCTATAAAGACTGGTCTTGGTTTCCATGAATCTGTTGAAGGTGAATCTAGTTCACAAGGTGAGGCAAGGAACTCTAAAGTGATCAACGAAGAAATGAAAGATCAATCTCATCATCAACCAAGGAAAGAGATTCCTCAAAGAAAATCCTTTACTCCTCCCATGAATAATGTTGAATGTTATGTATGTCATAATCTTGGACATGTTGCAGCTAGATGTAGAAGAAGAAGGGCTCAAGACCATTATGCAGAAAGATCATCACATTCAAGGTACTTTAATGGATATTGCTTTGCTTGCAATATGTATGGTCACAAAGCTGCTGATTGCTACAAATGGAATATGAAACATGTAAGATGTTATGCATGTAACAAGCTTGGACATATAGCCAAGAATTGCAGGAACAAAGTGTGGGCACCATATCAAAAGGAGAAAATGTCATCATCACGCTTGAAGATATGGAGGAAAAAGGAAGTACAGTCAGAAAAAGGTGGCACAGCACAACGTACAGACATACCAGAATCAGAGGGAGCTGAAAGTACAAAACTTCAGTGTCCTGAATCTCATATGCAAACTCCATAAAGGGAAGTCGCGTATATACGCGAGTTGGATACTGCACAATCACGTATATGATTGTTTGAAGAAAGGCAGTAGGGAAAGTGAAGTGAATCTATGAAGTATGATCTCTCGAGCACAAGATCAGATCTGGGAATCTGAATGTCAGTAGCACAAAGGAGGACTGTTAATTGGGTTCTAATCAAAGGTACGCAGACCATTCACTGTGAAAGTGCGGGCGTACGCAGGTGATACACAGTGAAAGTGTGAGGATACGCAACAAAGGCACAGTCCCAGTGCGTATGTACGCAGTGTAACAAAAGAGCACATGCGGACGGACGTGGTGAGGCAGAAGAAGAGGTGCGTAGCACGATCGGAGGTACGCGGCGCAATAGAAGGATAACCTACGGAGGTACATAGAAGTACGCGGCGCGATAGAAGCAAAGGATGCGTGAGGTACGCAGCGCAACTGATGGCACAGGTGTGTGGGTACGCACTGTAGTAGAAGGTTGTCTACGTGAGTACGCAGAAACACAGAAGGACAGGTGCGTGGATATGCAGAGGAGCGAAAGATGATGTGCGGAGCCACGCAAGTCATATAATGAAAAACTGTGTATCTGTCTTAAGGCATTTAATGGCTGACTTTTCTTGTTGATAAGATCTGACAGATGGCACTAGTTTAGGGGGAGCATATGTTTTTAATGCATTGTTGGCATTATGGTTAATAGTCCTTGGTGATGATGCTTATCTTGCTATGAGTCGTTCACATGGTTCTTGGATCAGATTTGTGGTTGATTCTCTAATGGTGCTTACATGGTAACCTTCATGAGGATAAGGAGAAGCACTTAGCTTAAATTCACATCTTCTTGATGATGAGTCACTCATATGCTGCTGTTGACATATGCATAAAGATCATATATTACAGTTATGATGCATGATTCCTTTCATTCTTGGCACAAATGGATGAGGACTGTTGGCTGGATACAGGGATGATTATTCAAAAGTTGCATTGTTGAAGACATGATGATGATGAGCTCTTACCTATATGATGATAGGTTGTTTCATACATATGTTGATTGATGCAAATGATGATCATGATGGCTATGGTGTTTCTCACATAGAATTCTGTTGATGCGGACATACCTTGATGATTCATGCACTAATACAAGTTGCTGATCTAGTTGCTGTTGACAGATACTATGGAGTAGATCATTCAATGTTGTTGCTGATGTTTATCATGATGTTTGTCATGTATATCATTCGATGTAAAAGTCATATCAAGTCTCATGATGTAATAGTGTATCTATTTGATGAGATCTCTTCAGGTCATGTAACGGCCTATGTTGGTTTCCCCACTATGCCTGGGATGAATGATGTTATTCTTTTATGTTATCATATGTAAACTTTTGGTATATCACCATTGTGATGGGAGATAGATGTATGTATGAGTCTTTGGTGATAGGAAGGTCTTTTATATGGAGTCATGTTCTTCTTGTAGAACATCTTTTTGCAGACCTTGCTTACAGTCAGGGGGAGCTTGAGCATGAACAACACTATATAGCAGAGCAGATATTTCAGCTTGTTCTCAGAAAGAGCATTATCAGATTGGAGCACCATGGCATACACAAAGGGGGAGCTCATTCAGAAACTTCAGCAGATCTGGTTTATAGTCAAGGGGAGCATGTTCTTAGGGGGAGCATAACCCTTTGCCCTTGAAGTCAAAGGGGGAGAGTGATTTGGTGTTGTTGCAATCAAGTCCAAAGGGGGAGATTGTTGGCATTATGATGCATGTGTTGTACTTGATGGCAACCCTCTCATAGAAGATCATCTCACTTATATACATTCAGATGAATCCACAGAAGAGATGGATGTAGGACAGTTCAAAGGGATCAAATGACAATTCACAAGTAAGCTTTGCCATCAAGTCCAAAGGGGGCGATTGTTGGCATTATGGCTAAAGTATTGTCCTTGATGGCAACCCATACATGTGATAGATCACAGTACTTCAGGACAGTAGCAGAGATTGATGATCAACTCTCAAATATTGAAGAAAATAAGGGGTACGCAGGTACACCGTACAGAAGGTGCGTACACGCAGGCATGTCATACATAAAGTGCATACATACACGCAGGTATCTCGTGTAAGAGGTGCGTACCCCCAGTTCACTTACTTCAAGGCAGAGAAGCATGCTCACGTGGGGTTTCTTATGTTTGGCCCGTGGTATTTAGCCCGCCGTTCTTGATTCTATGGTTTTGGCACGTGGTATTGTTTTATATTATTATTATTGAGCCCCTATTGATCCATGATTTTAGGAAGAGCTTGCCTATATAAAGCAAAGGAGATCATTTGGATAGATACATGTGTGAAATGAGAAGATCTTAAGAGAAGCTAGATCTGAAATTCTTGTAATCGGTTTGTGAGAGAGAGTTGAATCAATATCAAGGAGAAACATGAGAATTACAAGTCAGATCTAATAATGGGTTGATATCTCCTCGGCGCATGTTCAGATCTGTAGATCTGACAGTTTGGGTTATTCTTGAAGTCTTGAAATTATCTATAACTATAGGTACGCAAGTACAGTGAAGGAAAAGTGCGTAAGTACGCAGGCCCAGAAGCGCTGTAGGTGCGTAGATATGCAGGCCCAGAAGCGCTGCAGATGCGTAGGGGCGCAGGCAGTTCATTGGACACAGATCGCAGGAAGTCAGCGAGGCACAGTGCGTGGGTACGCAGGGGCACAGTTGGAAACAGTGCGTACCACTACGCAAGTGTTATATGGGTGAAGCTGCGTACTTCTCATGAAATCTACTTAGCTGTCCATGTTTATCATTGTTGTGTTTTGGGTTTTGAAGTGATGTTTGGTTTCTGATATTATGTTCTGATAATAGCAGTGATTGATTAAATGTTTATACATTGATGGATGAATGGATCAGGTTCTTATTGACTTGTAGCAGGTAGTAGCCTGCGTACTAGTACATGGATCGGCTAGTACAAGAGCAAAGGGGGTTGTAGCTCCCGTACTGGTATAAGACTGCACCAGTACAAAATATTGTAAAAGGATTTTTTATTAAGAAGAAGATTGAGATGACTTGCAGCAGGTGGTTTTCTCCCGCATTGGGTTTCCACCTTATATCATGGTGTTCATCTGTGTGCCTTATGTGTGATGATCTATTCCATGTTACTGCATCTGTTAATTGATAATATGGTTGATAATGTTCTAATGTACTCATTGAAGATCAATTAACTTAATCATAAGAAGTTGTGAAAGTAGCATATATGAATCTGATTATGGAAATGGAAAAAGCTTTATTAATGTGATAATACTGATTCACCCCCCCTCTCAATATTATTTCCAACATATATCATATAAGATGATATTGAGTTTCATCATAATTCAACTCAAATTTCATTAAAAATGAAAAAACTATTTGAATGCAATTTATATTTCATTAAAAAAAAAAAAAAAATAGAAATGATTTGAATATTGTTTATATTTTTCATTAAAAACATAAAATCGAAACGATTTGAATACTGTTTATTCCACACTCAATTTCAGTGATGAGAGTAGCCTACTCATCCAAAGGCTCTTCGTGCCATCGAAAAGATTTGGGTTGTCCGGTTTCAAGGAAAAATCGACTGTCAGGGGATTTTCAAAGGCCCGATGGGCCTACATTAACCGGGGCTCCAACGCTTCGAAAGCCTCGACAAAGCACTTCTGTGTCAAAATAGTTGTTTCATATTTCATAGATTGGCTCTAGAATATGATATATACACATCAATCGGTATTAAAATATTATTAAGATTATAACATTATATTAATTTCTTAAATATTTATTTATTTATTTACATTTCTTATTGTATATTAAACTTTTACATCCATTCAATCACAAAAATGAGGCACAAAAATTAATATGGTGCTTTATCATGCCACAACTCAAAATATAAATTAACAAAACTGCACATGCTCAAATTTTTATAGAAAAAAATGATTTATCCACAGGAGAACTAAAGTTTATTAACAAGAAGCTTACTATGAATGCCTATTATTATGACATACCCTATGATGTATAAAACTGGAATTCAAATATCTTATTTACACTTGGTAATATAAGATGTCTTAAAACAAGTTCAACCTTTGGTAACCTTTGGTTGGGCATTGGTTTCATAGGACATAAACATGTGGGCTATATCGACACATGTTCAATCCATGCAAGGAGTGTTTGTAACCCTAACACATTTCCCAGCCACATTCGAAAACATTAAAAATGAATCCTTGTGTCACATACTACACGGTATTTACTCTATCCACCCTCCACGTAACCTTGATGCTGTCACCAGGACGGAAGGGCGAAGATTCAAGGACTTTGGAGAAGTTAGACCGAAGGTTCTTAGTTCGATTTATATTCGGAAAATCAACCAACTGTTCCTAGGTTCTGCGCGTTCCACTTATTATAAATTCAGGTTATGGAAATGGATTTTTGTGTGATTGCTTGAGGTAGCTTACAGTGTAGGAAAGATGGATCTCATTTGACAGTTCTAGTCACGGCCGCTACTGGGGAAAACTGGGTAGTAAACACATTTTATCAATGGTTGTCAGTTCTGAATGTAGCTCCAAGTCATCTAAGGAGGGCTGTCAGCCGTTTTCGCATCATTTTTGAGCACCCATTCTTGTGATAACACATCTCCGAGTCAGCGAGTTGACTTGAAGACAAGGCCTGGAGCTTCTTTATGCCTTCTCCTAGTTAGTTTGATAGACAAGCTAGCCACTTTCTCTTGGTTGACTTTCTTGTACTCAAGCGAGGGTTGGACTAACCAAGAGCTAGGTGTTGTATCTAAAACCAATTTATTTTAGGGTTTTGGAGGTGTTGTATCAAATATTTTCCTCATATGGATCCATTCTCATGTATAAGAAATAGAAATTTCATAGAGAGACGATGCATCATGTAGTTTTTTGGTAGTTTGTTGGAGGACCTTTCATGCCGAACCAATTATAAGATAAAGCAGGACAAAATCTTTTTCAATATCTTAATAAATAGTATTATTGATCCTCGCGTCATGGGCTATTATGGCATTTTTATCTTCTGAATGCAGCTCCAAGTCCTCATAGAGGCAGCGCATTGCTTAAGGGTAGTTTTGGGTGGTGTTTTGCCATGATTTTTATGGTATCTTTCTTCTACAGGTCAGCCGCAGCTAGGAGGGGCACCTATAGTTAGGCCGCAGGCCTAAAGTGACCTGTTCAAGAGGCCAGGGAGCAGCAGTAGGCCAAAAGTTAGGTATTGAGTGAACAGGGGGTTGTAGGGTAGTGCTTTGAGGCCTAGAAGGTGGCCCGAACGGCAGCAAAGGAGAGAGAATGAGATTTACAGGCAGGGCAGGGCAGTGAAGAATTGAAGAATTTACAGACAGTATTCAAGTCAAGAATCAGGAAAACGCAGGTGGGTGTAAGGCCTGTAAGGTCAAAGGGTTTAAACCTTCCTCTGTTACCAAATGTAATAGCCGAGAACAGATGCAAAGAAAATAGTGAGGGATTTATCATGAACATGTAAACAATTTCCTTAAATTTGACAAAAGCAATTAACAGAACTACTGAGTTACCTACCTGTGCCACTGCGGTTGAATAAGCTGTGTCCCTGCCATTGAATATGCCTCCAGCTACACTGTTATAGTTACCAGATCCACCCAGCGAAACTGAGCAGAACCTGGCTACTCAATCTAGTAAGCTTCTTAACAGAAGCCGACTGTCCCCCGTGCCCAGAACCTCAGAACAATACAAGTTCTTCCTGTGGGTAATTTCCTCAGATGACGTTCCTCCTCCTTCATATTTTCTCCCGCTGTTCTTTCCCTTCTTGCCATCCCCCTCCGTAAGCTTCTGCTCAGTGGTTTTATCAGGTTTCTTGGCGGTGGCCTCCCTTCCATTAGCAGCCCACCACTTAATCTGTGGGTGACACCTTCCATCTCCCGCCTCCTCTATCACTGGTATGGTCACGTATATAAATATTTCAAATTTAATTAAGGATATAGCTTGATGAATTATTAAAATATTATTAAGATTATGACTTTATATTAATTATATATATATACATGTATTTTAAATCATTTTATTAATTAATATAATTTATTTTTATTAAGAGATAGGTCGTCACACTAGCTACCACCTATCAAAAATTGCCTACTATTAGAATATGGGGTTTCATGAAGTTTTACATTTTATCACTAGGAACATTCAATGCATGCTATACCATGAATAACATATGCAAGAGCCAACCAAATAGATTTCAAAATGATCTTCAACAAAACTAGGGTACAATAGCATCTACTCTAGTTGCAACAATTACATACATTAGATAATTTGTAAAGAAGGATTTCATCAACAAGAGAACTTACAAACTAGTTGTGCAATATATCCATCCATATTCAAGAACTGGCCCCAAGACAGGATCAAAAATCAGCTCCAAATATCATAGTGCATCCAAGATACTCCAAAGATTCCAAGAGAAAAAGTGTGAATTGCCTAAGAGGGAAAAAATCCCTAGTGATGATGATGAGTTCTCATAAATGAGACTCACTTCTATTTATATGAGTCTCTATAAATCGAATTAGTGTAAGGAGCCCTCATAAATGTGACTCACTTCCATTTATACGAGTCTCTCTAAATCAAATTAACCTAATGAGCCTCCAAAATTATAAAATAATGTGCTAAAAACAGGTCTTGTTCACAAGCTAACCAAGTAGTTGTCACAAGTTATGAAAAATCCATCCATAGGCAAGTTGAGTTGATGACATGATGATGATGTAGGCTTGTTGGAGGGCCATGTTGAGTCCTCTAAGTTCCGTGATGAGAGAGAGAGAGAGAGATCCAATAAAGATGAATTGGGTGATGGCCCCCAATTTTCCATGCAAGTCATCATGTGGTGCCCCATAGTGGGTTTGGGGCACAAATGTTGGTCTCATGGGTCTCTTATGAAATATAAGCATGTAGATTGCTCCCAATGAGGGTTCTAATGATGATGCCTTCCTTCCTAAGTCTCAAAGGTGAGACAAAACTCCTTTGGGCCTTGGATCAACTACACTAATCATGCTAAGGTGGCTAGGTAACACTGGTCGAAGTGCGTCATCTCACGAATAATGTGGGCAATGAACAATCTGTTGAAGGTGTTGAGAGTTCCCATGGCATGAAATGGCAATTAAACACATGATGGAGTCCCATAGATCCCAACACATCCCCTATAAATGTCAATATGATCCTTTGGTGAGCTTGGACCCTAGATAAATTGCAAAACCCATGATGAAACCACCTGCCAATTACATATAAGATCCAATGCGCTTCCTCACCATCTGGTACAAAAATCATTAGTGCATCCAAGTGAACCAAGCTTATTAATAGATCTAGGAGGGAGTAATTGTGGATACATGATCTACCCTGAACTTTGTTTTTCGACCCTTTTTCATTTTCCTTCTTCCATTTCTTGATTTTATTTTTTTGTATTATTATTCGGGGCTTCAGGAGATGAGAGCATGTTGTGCATGATGTAAGTACTTATTACTTATTTTCCCCTTAGGGGGTGGGGCAGTTTATCACCCACCAGGGGTTGGGATGTGCATGGGTTCCTTAATGATGTGGGGGCACTCATGGGGACCTACGAACTAGTGTGATGGCCATAATGAAGGAGTAGAGCTCATGTTTGGCTTTTTCCAATGCGCTCATATAATGTCCTGACCATCTTTTGCATTTTATATTATAATATTCTTTCCTTTTGTTTCTTGCTTGTGGCTTGATGGGGACATATATTTGGCTTAGGGAGTAGAGATCGAATGGCACAATACATCATCTACAGTGGTGGCTATCATGGGTTGCCAGTAGCTGGCTAAAGACAAATCATAGAAGAAAAATTCTCCTTTGGGGTCACCCACATTTGGTGGGTAACATGTACAATGTTGCATGAAAGAATGGCTTGACATTCCTTGAAAAATTAACTTGAGTTCTTAGGAAGTAAAAAATTTCACTTTGTTTGCACAATGTTGCTTGAATGGGGATGTTGGCCTTTCCAATGGCTAGTATAATACTATAATGTGGATAACCTCCCTTTGTTTGGTCCAAATATGATTCACACCATACTTTTAGGCTCCTCCTTGCTTGATTTTGACTTGAAATGTCCTTTGGGTTGCTTGGATACCTAAATTCCCTTCTCTTTTGCCTCAACATTCCTCCAAATTGACCTTTACTTGATCCAATAGGTAGAAACGGTGGACGACACTCCTTGTATTTGTCAATTTTCTTGCTTTTTGTGTGATTTAAGGCTTGAACTTTCTTGATCATGAGTTGTCCTTTTTCCATGGTGTATCCTTGACTTGCCTTGACATTTTTCTCACTCAACGCATTTACCATGTTACCTCTTTTAACTGCATGCCTGCTACAAAAGGAGAAGTTGCCCCATTTTGAAGGTTCCTCAGAGATGGAAATGGGACTTTAAAAGGGGTGTTAATACTCAAGAGTGCCTTGACTTGGAGGTCGCAAGAGATCATTTCACTTCCTTGGAGGATATGGGACACTACCTTAGGGATCCCATATGCATCACAAACAGTGAGACTTCCATGAAGAATGATGGTCATGGCCAAAGAGGTGTGCATACATAGGGATACGGTTGATTTGGGGAACAAAGAGTGCATTGAGATAATGGGAAAGTGAGGGGAAAGGTACAATAAGTGATCACCTTTATAGGGCTACTGAACAAGTGCTCCCATAAATCATCTATCATAGTAGATCCAATTCTTGATGCTCACATATCACCATAGGAGATAAGGATTTTGCATGATGCTTTCTTTCCCATACTCTTCTTCTCGTTTCCTTACCCATCGAATGTTGAATGAAAGCCTTTCCTTCTAGTCCTAGCTTTTCTCTAGTGGCTTGTGGATTATGCTAGCCTCATAAGGCTTCCATAATTAATATGATCTACCAACTTGAGTGATGCTCTGTTTTGGGAAGGAACATTGTCAGAGAAACCTAGGCCTCATATGTTGATTGTTTTTCAAAAAATTAGTAGCACCCCGATTCATACTTTTACTCACGAACCCTTTCTCCTTTATACGTCTTTTCTTCCTAATCAACTTGGGAAGACCTCCTCCTATATCCTCTCTCTATGTTTCTTTTGTTTTCCCCTTTCCTAGGCTACATCACCACTGATGGGTCTCTCTCGGTCATCTTCTCAGGTAGGGCCCGACTTGAGATGGCTACTCCTTTAATGGGACCAATCACCATGCCTCAGTTTTTCCTATTAGGGACTGTAGCGATGGGATCACATCTCCAACCATTGCCCCAATGGTTGCTTCTGCTTTTCTATTGCATTCCCCAGTTCAACACTAACATTGTCAGTAACTTTGATCTCTCTATCCTCCACTCATTCATCCCTTCCTTTGCCACCTCTGCTTCCTTCTCCTCTTCTCAGATTCACGCACTTCTCAACCTTCATTAAGATTTGCTATTGTTATCGCCTCCTTGTCTATGGGAAGCCATTTACTTTTATGTTGCAGGTTGTGTTACCACACAATCTAGCAGGCCCTATGGAGTAAAAGGCTAAGTGTCAAAGACCTAGACTAAGTGATAACAATGGGACAATATCCCACTATCACCATAACCAGTGTCCCCTACTCTTTACAGACTTTCACCCATAGAAGGTGTTATTAAAATAATTAATTATTTTAATGGGTGCCTAAGTCTAAAGTTAGGAAATTAAAATAATTAAAGGGTATTAATCAAACTGTGGGTGAAACTTCTAGAATAAGACGAGAATCAAGCCAAAATTATCTGAGCCTTTTATTAGAATCTAATCTGGGTTGTTGATTCTCAACAAAATAATTATAAGAAGAGGCTTGATGGGCATTTGGAAATGACATCTAGTGGGAGAACAAAGATCAAATTTATGAAGAGAGCAGCGCAATAGTTACCAGAGAGAAGTTCGAAGTGGTTTCCTACAGTGAGGTGCAGGGATAGTTCTGGTTTGAGATTTTTCCTGATCTGGGAATACTTAGCAGAGGAGGCAAACAGAGATCTCGAAGAGGTAGCGCAGAGGCTACGCTGGGTAGCACAGGCTGATGCAGAGGTAGCACAGAGCCTTGAGGAGATCCAGATTTTTGGTGGAGAGGTTGAGTTTTGAAACCAGAAGCCCCGGTATGAGACATAGAGGAAAAAGTCGAAGCCTCAGAGGCAAGTCGATTAGTAGAAGGGATGACATTGTCCCTAGAAGCATTGATGCTGGGACTACGTAGTGATTGGGCAGAGGGAGCAAGGGACGAGTGTTGAAATTTCTAAGTTTGACATGTTAGAAACCCTCCATGCACTTTACTTATTTATTCCTACCTACTTGTTCCATTACTTAACAAGTTATTTACAATGTAAATACTGAAAATAATCACTAGAGCATGCTCAACATATTACAGATCATCAACTGAAGGAAACGAAAACAAGCACACACAATGACACCAATATTTTTGGACTAATGTCCTTGGAAAAACCCAATGTGGGAAAATCAGTGAAGCTATTCAGAGAGTTATATTATTATGCAATATATCTGAGTACAACTGGGTACCTAACTGGCTCAAGATACACGACAACAATACCTCTATATTCGGAAACAGGTATTCAGAAAACGCGTCCCACGAAACCCTCTCTGACACAACTGAAGCTCAGCGCTGACCCTTTTGGCCTTTGCGTCGGCCTCCTACTGACCTATGTCCGCCCCAGGTTTCTCTACGTCAGCCCTTTGAGGCACTGCACAACCTCTGGGACTCTTTGCGTCACTCCCTCTACCCTTTGTGTGGATGACGCAGTCCCTCTGGGCTCTACGCTGCCTCTGTTGGGCTATGCATAGCCTAGACTGGCTGCTGCTCTCGCTCTCTCTGCTTCTGCGCTGGTCTCCCAGTATTGTCTCTGCCTTTTTGCCTTGTAGTCATTGCCCCTTGCTACTGATCACTGATTCAACTTTTCTTAGCAATCCAACTCTAGCAAAATGAATAACTGATCACCCTGGTGTACCCTCCAAGTGACCCTCAAGCCCCCTCTTATACTTTTCTCATTGAAATATCAACGGCTAAGATTAAGTCCCTAATTAACGTCTAAGATTAGATCTGGCTTCATCCATGTCTTTTGGATCATTCTAACATAGTTTTATATTAATCCACATTAATATTTTAATTTCCCTCAGTTTAGACTTAGGGAGTCCATCAAAAATATTAATTATTTTAATATCTTCTGAACTGATAAGAATCTGCCCAAACCCTTTCTGGGTATTGGATATCTCATGTGCCCCAACCTCTCCACCAAATGTCATGGCTAGAGCACATCCGATGCTGCCACAAATCAACACTCTCTCTTAGTGAGGACTGTGTTGTAGTAATACTCCTCACTGAGCATTACTCAGATCATCCGGCATTGGTCCCTGTGTTGATGTTAGGCCTGCTTCCCACCATCCTCTGCACTACTGCACCATGTACTGCTACCCATGGCCCTGCGACTGTCACTGCTGCAGCCGTACTGCAACTCCCTTTGCATTCATGCTTCTGCTGGTCCTTTCTCCCAACACTGCATCCACACTACAACTCCTCTAATCATGTTTCATCAGCCCACTGTTGCACTGCAACTCATTTACTGAGAAGTAAGTAATCGATCTCTCAACTCTGACCTCTCTATTGGGCTAGAGACCCTCCTGATGTTGAAGCTCCCTCTACTGCTAACAAGTGCTCCCTCTTTGACCTCTGTGCTGTTGCAACAACTCCCTGCATCTTGCACCATTCCACACCTCTCTATGCCATCCTGCACTGGTG
Source organism: Pinus tabuliformis (assembly GCA_031772625.1). Classification (NCBI taxonomy): domain Eukaryota; kingdom Viridiplantae; phylum Streptophyta; class Pinopsida; order Pinales; family Pinaceae; genus Pinus; species Pinus tabuliformis. The sequence continues at coordinate 589,402,830 of CM062819.1, forward strand.
CAACACTCCCGTACCTCTCGCACTGTTGCAGCCTGCTAGCCTCGCGCTATCCTGGGAAATCCTACACTGTAGCTCTCTCTACCTTCTCCATTCACATCCATCTCTACCCACATCAGCCAGTCCTGCTACTCCTCTTCGAGGCTCCCGTAGCAAGGTGTAATCCAAGAGGCTGGGTACCTCGAGGATCCTGCCCCTCATCACTTATAGTCCATCTGACTACACCTCGATGTCTCCCCACTTCTTCTGAAGTGGCACATGAGCACTCATGGCACACAGAATAGACAGGATCCTGGCCTTCCAGTCGGATGCCTCATCCAACCTGTCCTGATCCCTCAGCCCATTCATGGCCATCTCTTTGCTCTTGTTGTTGACTCCTCCGAGTCTCTCTACTTCTTGCCTGGAAGTTCTCTATTCGACTCTTGTTGAGTATCTCCACTTCCCATCTGGAAGTTCTCGGTTTGACTCCTGCTGAGTCTCTCTACTTCCTGTCTGGATGTTCTCTTCTAGATTCCCTCTGAGTTCCAATCTCCCTCCTAGAAATTCTTCTGCCAACCGTCAAGTTGCCCCTCTCTGATCGTCTATGCAACTATACCACTGATCTGGATTCCTTGGCTAGAAATCTGCCTCGATAGCAACTCCCTCCCCTTGGCCTTGCCCTGTCAGGTACTGTTCTGACTACAGTGCCCCATGAACTCCACTCTGCAATTTTCCCATAGCCTCCTAAACCCCAGCAACCTAAAGGTGAGAGCTCCTAGGCTCTGCGCAATCCCGACACCAAGAACTCGGCCTTCTCAACCAACTGCGTCACAACCCTTTGGCCCTCTGCATGGCTCTGTGTGAGCCTCCCTTGGCCTCTATGTTGTCTCTTCCTAGCTCACCCTTGATGACATAGGCACTGCATCACCCTTCCCTTGTTGTTGTTCTACTAGGAACAAATTTTGTCACTCGAGACAATTGTTTTCTACTGCTATTGCTCTGCTCGACTGATGTCCTCAGTTCTCTTGTGATTTGCAAGCACGCTCTGATACCATGTTGAAATTTCTAAGTCTGACATGTTAGAAACCCTCCATGCACTTTACTATTTTATTCCTACCTACTTTTTCTATTACTTAACAAGTTATTTACAATGTAAATACTGAAAATAAACACTAGTGCACACTCAACATATTACAGATCATCAACTGAAGGAAATAGAAACAAGCACACACAATGACATCGTTATTTTTGGACCAATGTCCCCAGAAAAACCCAATGTAGGAAAACTGGTGCAACTATTCAGAGGATATATTATTATGCAGTATATTTGAGTACAATTGGGTGCCTAACTAGCTCACCCGATAGAGAAAGATACACGACAATAATACCTCTATATTCAGAAACAGGTATTCAGAAAACCTGTCCCACGAAACCCTCTCCAGCACAACTAAAGCTAAGTGTTGGCCCTTCTGGCCTCTGCATCAGCCTCCTACTGACCTGTGTTAGCCCCATGACCCTTTGCATCAGCCCTTCGAGGCACTACGCAACCTATGGACTCTCTGTGTCACTCCCTCTGCCCTCTGCGTGGATGATGCAGTACCTCTAGGCACTGCATTGCCTCTGCTGGGCTCTGCATAGCCTGGACTGGCTGCTGCTCTCACTCTCTTTTCTTTTGCACTAGTCTCCCAGTATTGTCTCTTCCTCTCTACCTCGTACTCATTGTCCCTCACTGCTAATCACTGATTCAACTTTTCTTAGCAACCCCGCTCTACCAAAATGAATGATTGATCACTCTGGTGTACCCTCCAAGTGACCCTCAAGCCCCCCTTATACTTTTCTCGTTGATATGTCAACCGCCGAGATTAAGTCCCTAATCAATGACTAAGATTAGATCTTGCTTGATCCATGTCATTTGGACCATTCTAACACAATTTTATATTAATCCACATTAATATTTTAGTTTCCCTAAGTTTAGACTTAGGAACTCCATTAAAAATATTAATTATTTTAATATCTCCTGAACTGTTTAGAATATTCCCAAACCCTTTCTGGGTATTGGAGATCCCATGTGGCCTAACCTCTCCACCAAATTTCATGGCTAGAGCACGTCTGATGCTACCACAAATCATCAACAAGCCATTCTGTGGTTGGATCAGTCAGGATTGCCCGTGATAGTGTAACATATTTCTCACTAATATTTTGTCAATCATATTCTCTGTACTGGATATCCAGCAAGGCATCCAAAAATTTTATTTAGAAAACTATTGCTTAATAATACAAACCCTCAGCTACTGCACCGATTTTCCCACAGTAGATTTTTCTGGAGACATTTGTCCAAAAATAACTATGTAGACATGTGTGATGTTTATTTCTCTCTTGTGTTGTATTCAATTTCAGTGGTTTTTATTTGTGTAGTCTGCAGTGCATTTAATTTGATATTTGTCGTAGCACACAACAAGTAAATTGTTTAATTGAATTAATAATTAGAAGAATTCACATCAGTTGCTGCAGTAGGAATCGGGTAACCGATTTTCCACATGGTATCAAAGCACAGATCATGAGAAGAAGAGATCAGAAGCGGAAAGGAAGAGGAGTTCCAAATTACTGCAGGGGTAGCAATTCGAATCCCCAACAAGCAACGCAATCCTTGGGCTAGAAGGTCAAAGTTTTGAGGAGAAATCGATTTCTCTAAGTGAGTCAATAGAGAAATTCGATCTCTAGATCGAAGCTTTCCAGAGGCAGAAGGGAGCAACACATTTTTCTTTGCGGAGAAGATATTTAGATGGTACGCAGATATTTTGCAGTTGATGCTGGCAGAATAACATCAGTGGGATTGCATAGGCCAGCCCAGCAACAGCACAGAGGACAGAGGAGGTAGTTCGACATTTCATTGGAAGAGATGGCAGCTAATGGGTTACGAGATCAAGATCGGTTGCAAGATGCACCCGACTATGTGATTTGGAAGGCAAGGATCTCATGCCTTCTGGGTGAGTACAATCTCAAAACTTACGTCGATAGTGTGGTAGCTATACCAGAAGTTCCAGATCTGCTCAATAAGTACAAGGCCGAGATGGCAAAGGCCAAGAGGTTGATCCTTGATGTCATGAGGGATCATGTGGTGTGTCACATTGTCGGAAAGGATATTGCTTGATAGATGTGGGAAGCTTTGGCCACACTATATGAAAGATCTTTCAAGCAGCAAAAGATGTACTTGGAGCAGAAGATGAGATCCATGCAGATGCAGAAGAGGGAACAGATTGATCCATTCCTTACGAAGCTTCAGGAGATTTGAGACTTGTTGGAAGATGTGGGGTCAACACCTCAACCTACCAAGATGCTGAGATTGGCCTTGAACTCAGTCTTAGAAGAGTGACAAGTGTTTTTCTAGAGTATCTTGGGTAGAGAGAGATTGTTGGATTGGGAAGTGATATGGGCCGCTCTTCAATAGGAAGAGATGGGGAGAGACTTAGTCAAGTGAAAATAGTTGACTTGGGGTAGCGTCGTATATTATCTAGCCACAAAAATTGGTGGAGAGGCTAAAGCGCATGAGATATCCAACACCCAGAAATGGTTTGGGCAAATTCCAAATAGTTTGGGAGATATCAAAATAATTAATATTTTTAATGGAGTCCCTAAGTCTAAACTTAGGGAAAATAAAATATTAATGTGAATTAATATAAAACTGTGTTAGAATGGTCTGAAAGACATGGATCAAGATAGAGTTAATCTTAGTGTTTATTAGGGACTTAATCTCAGCCGTTGAATTGTCAACGAGAAAAGTATAAGAGGAGGCTTGAGCATTAGTTGGAGAACACACTGAGTTGATCAAGAATTCGATTTTCTGGTGCAGGGCTTGCTGAGGAAATCGAAGGAGTGATCAAATTTACAGCTAAGGGGTAGTGAATACAAAAGCAGAGAGGCAGAGAGGGTACCAAGAGCATCAGTGCAGAAGCTAAGAGAGATGGACGCAGAGCCAGCTAGAGGCCATGCAGAACCATTGAGGGCCCACGCAGAGGCAACTAGGAGTTACGCAGTGCCATAGAGAGCTAGCGTGGGTGACACAGAGGCTCTAGAGGCTAACAGAATGCCTCCAGAGGCTGACATATGGTGAGTTGGGGTGATGCTAGGCTGGCGCTAGGCCAGAGAGGCTGATGCAGTCCTTAGAGGCAGACACTGGAGATTTCTTGGGGAAAATTGGAGTTGAGACTTGTGGGATTGTTCATCCGGGGTTTTAGCCAGAATATTTGTCTCCGACTGAGAGGTACTACTGCCGAGATCATTCTTTGTTGGGTGAGCCGATTTGGCACCCAGATTGTATTCTAAAACTGCTTAATAATAAAACCCTCAGACAGCTGCATCGGTTTTCCTGCATTGGCTCTTTCCGGGGACATTAGTCCAAAAGCAATGGTGTCACTTGTGTGCTTTTTTTTCCTTCAGTTGATGATCTGTAACGTGTTGAGCATGTACTTGTATTTATTTTCAGTATTTACATGGTAAATAACTTGTTAATTAAACAGAACAAGTAGGCATAAATAAATCAGAAAGTACATGAAGGATTTCTAATAGTTAGACTTAGAAATTCCAACATGGTATCAGAGTGTGGTTGTAGATCATAGGAAAACTAAGGGCATCAGCTGAGCAGAGCAGCAACAATAGAAATAGTTGTCCCTAGTGACAGAAGTTATTCCTAGTGGAGAAGCAGCAAGGAAGGGGTGACACAGTGCCTGCATCATCAAGTTTGAGCTGAGAGGAGGATTAGTGCAGTGGAAAAAGGGAGCAGACCTGACCCACATAGTGCTATGTCATCTCTCTCAGTCAGGAAGGATTGACAATCGTGGCCGGGAGGTGTAGATTGTGCTGGTGCCAAGATTTCGCAGGGCTTAGAAGCTCGAACCTTCAGTTTGCTGAGGCATAGGAGGTTGTGGGTAAGTTGCAGAGTGAAGCTAGTGGGGTATTATGGTCAGAACAATACCTAACAAGGCAAGACCAAGGAGGAGGGAGTTGCTACCAAGGATTTCTAGCCAAGAAATCCAGATCAGTGGTGCAGCTACACTAACAATCGGAGTGGGGGCATTTCGACATTGGCAGAGGGGTTTCCAGGAGGGAAATCGAGGCTCAGATGGACTCACACCAAGAGCTTCCAAGAGGGAAGTAAAGGAGCATCGAAATGGCAATGAATTGGGTAAGAGACTAGGACAGACTAGACAGAGCCTCAAACTTCATAGTCTGGAAGGCCAAAATCTTGTCCATTCCAGACAGAAATCATCTCAAGCACTTCGCCTTGAAGACGATAGCAATCCTACTTGACTAGCTGAGAACGATAAGTACGAGGAGGCAATGGCGATGACCAAGAGCATCATCCTTGATGGGGTCAAGGACCATGTAGTACCACATATTGTCGAAAAGGACACAACAAATGTGATGTGGGAGGCCCTGACAAAATTGTATCAGCATACTTCCGTGCAGAGGAATATGCTCCTAGAAAATCAGCTGCAGTCATACTAGATCAAGAAAGGAGAACAGATCGACACCTTCCTCGGTCAATTGAATGAGATCTGGGATCAACTGACTTCCACAGGGGCCATACTGGATCAAGAATTGATGGTGAGGATAGCCCTGAATGCAGTTTTAGAAGACTAGGAGGTGTCTGTCCAGAGCATACTAGGCAGGTCGACCCTTCAAGAGTGGGAGGAACTATGGACGACTCTTCGTCAAGAAGAGATTAGAAGGCTAACCAAGGTGGTAAGCAGCATCTAGGGGGTTAGAATCATGAAGGAGGAAGAGGAGGATGTTTCCCTAGCATCTGAGGGAAAGCAGGAGAAACGAAAGAAGAAGGACCTCTCCAAGGTCAAATGCTTCCACTATGGGGAACTAGGTTACTATGCGAGCTAGTGTCCGAGGAAGAAGAGTAAGGGAGAGGCTTTCGAGACCAAGGCTGCACCAACAAGGGTGGAGAAGGAAGTGGATACAGATCATGACTGTGCCATGAGTGCTCATACGCCACTTGAGAGGAAGTGGGGTGACATCAAGCTGTAGTCAGACAGACTACAGGTGATGAGGGGTAGGATCCTTGACGTACCTAGTATCATGGATTATAGCTTGCTACGGGAGCCTCGAAGAGGAGTACCAGTACTAGTGGATGTCAGTAGAGACGGATGCGGATGGAGCGACAGAGGGAGCTATAGTGCAGGAGTCCCAGTACAGCATGACGTAGCAGTGCGAGATGCATGGAATTGTTGTAGCAACGGAGAGGTCAGAGAGGGAATACTTGTCAACGATAGAGGGAGTTTCATCATCGTGGGTATCTCTAGTCTGACAGAGATGTCAGAGTTGGGAGATCAGTTACTTACTTCTCAGTAACTGAGCTGCAGTGCCACAGTTAGCAGTGGCAGTGCTATGGGCAGCATGATGTAGCATGATGAAAGGGGTTGCCCTACGGATGCAGCAGTGGCAGTGGCAGGAGCATGGGTAGCAGTACATGATGCAACAGTGCAGAGGATGTTTGGCAACAGGCCTAGCATCAACACCAGGACCGATGCTTGATGATTAGGGTGATGCTCAGTGAGGAGTATTACTAGAGCACAATCCTTGCTAAGAGGGACTGTTGATTTGGGGTAGCATCGGATGTGCTATAGCTACGAAAATTGGTGGAGAGGATAAAGCACATGAGATCTCCAATACACAGAAATGGTTTGGGCAGATTCTAAACAGTTTGGGTGATATTAAAATAATTAATATTTTTAATGGAGTCCCTAGGTCTAAACATAGGGAAAATAAAATATTATTGTGAATTAATATAAAACTGTGTTAGAAGGGTCCAAAAGTCATGGATCAATCCAGAGTTAATCTTAGCCATTGATTAGGGTCTTAATCTTGGTCGTTGAATTGTCAACGAGAAAAGTATAAGATGAGGCTTGAGGGTCACTTGGAGAACACACCAATTTGATCAAGAATTCGATTTTCTAGGGCAGGGCTTGCTGAGGAAATTGAAGGAATGATCAGAGTTGCAGCTGAGGGGCAGTGAATACAAAAGCAGAGAGGAAGAGAGGGTACCAGGAGCATCAGCGTAGAAGCCAGTAGAGAGGGACACAGAGCCAGTTAGAAGCCACAAAGAGCTAGCCAGGGCACACACAGAGGAAACTAGAAGCTGCGCAGTGCGAGAGAGAGCTAGCATAGGTGACATAGAGGCTCCAGAGGCTAGCACAGGGCAAGTTGGGGTGATGCTGGGGTGACATTGGGCCAGATAGGCTGATGCAGTCCCTAGAGGTAGACGTTGTAGATTTTGTGGGGCAGATTGGAGCTGAGAGCTGTGGGATTGTTCATCCGGGGTTTTAGCCAGAATATCTATCTTTGACTGAGAGGTACTACTACCGAGATCGTTCTCTATTGAGTGAGCCGGTTTGGCACCCAGATTGTATTCTGAAACTGCTTAATAATAAAACCATCAGAAAGCTGCACCAGTTTTCCCACATTGCTTTTTTCTGGGGACATTAGTCCAAAAACAATGATGTCACTTGTGTGCTTATTTTTCCTTCAGTTGATGATCTGTAATGTGTTGAGCATGTACTTGTATTTATTTTCAGTATTTACATGGTAAATAACTTGCTAATTAAAAGTACAAGTAGGCATAAATAAATCAGAAAGTACATGAAGGATTTCTAACAGTTAGTTTGAAGTCTATGACCTCGGAATCAACCCTTTCACTCTCTAGAGAATTTTGCTCTATGCCCTAACCTAGTTGTCCAAGAAGAGGGGAGTAGAACATTGGGAGAAGAAAATATGGAGAAAGCAAGATTTGATCATGAAATGGTTTGGACCAATTTCTTCTCATTTGGGCTTATGGAGTCCTAGATGATTCAGATTTGCCATAATTGTCTTTAAGGAGGTCAAGAATTGATGCCCTATCTACCAACCCTCAACTATTACCCACTCAAAATTTATGGAGTTTTATGGGGGAAAAACAGGATTTGATCCACTAGGAACATTCATGACATGTCATGGTATGAGTAACATGTTCAAATGCCAACCAATTAGGGAAAAATATAACATTAATCTAGTTGCAACAATTCATACATTAGACATTTTTCAGTAATGAAACTTCAACAAGAGGCACTTACAAGATGAAAATATGATATATCAATCCAAAAATGAAGAAATAGTTCCAAAGAAAATCAAATTTTGGCTACAAATTATCCAAAAGCATCCAAGACATTCAATAGCCAATCCACAGAAAAAGTGCAGATTTTCCAAGAAGGCCAAAATTCCCAAGTGTGATGATGATCCAATAGAAATGAAGCTGAGTTTTATTTATATGAGACCTAGTAGGTTGAATTACTAGCCAAAGTCCCCTAACATTATAAAACTGTGCAGAATACATGCCTTGCTTGGAAGCTGACCAAGTATATTTTTCAAATTATGTAATAATCATCTGAATGTTAGCCAAATTGACGATGTCATGTTGTTGTTAGGCCGTTGGAAGGCCACGTTGAGTCATCTTGGTGCTAAAGTGTGTGAGAGGGTTCCATAAATCATGAACAAGGGGATGGATCCTTAGTCTCCATGCTAGCCATCATGTGGGGACCCAAAGTGAGTTTGGGGCACAAAACTGGTCTCATAGAATAGCCTATGATGCTCCAATATTGAGGGCTTTGACGATGGTGCTTACCCTCCCATGTCTTAAGGGATGAGACAAATTTTATCTAGGCCTTGTATCAGCTGCCATATAATGGTAATTCGTCTGGGGAACACTGGTCCAAATGCATCATCTCGTGAATAATGTAGGGAAATGAGCAGACTGTTGAAGGTGTTGAGGGTGTCCATGGCATGGAATGATGTTCTACACATGATGGGAGTCCCATGGCTCTCAACGCTTCACCCGGGGGTGTCAATATGATCCTCTGGTGGACTTGGGCTCCACTTAGGTTGCCTAACTCATGATGAAACCAACTTCCAATTACATATAATATCTATTTCACATCCTACCAATTAGGTACAATAATTCATTGGTACATCTAAGTGAACCAAAATTGTTTATCAAGGGCACATTGGGATTTCATAGTGGGCTTCCTTTCCAAATTTAGTGTTAGCTCCCTAGGTAGGAGTTGGTAGTAAACAACCCTATTAGGTGTGCATAGTCCCTAAGGGGAAAGACAGGTCTCTATTACACCCTTTAATTGGTAGGTGTCATGTGAATGATGATGAATGGATGGGGACATGGGGGTCTCACATCTAAATGCCATGGGTTCAAGGATGACAATGATGACTATTTGGGCGTATAGATGTAGGAGGGAGAAACCATGGATACATGAGTTACTTCGTCCTTTGTTTCCCCCCCCTTTTTATTTTCCTATTTTATTTTCTTGATTTTTATTTTTATTTTTGGTCAGGGCCCGAGGAAATGAGAGCATGTTGTGTATGGCATAAGCAGTTATTGACCCCTTAAGGTGGGGTAGTTCATGACCCACCAGGGGTTGGGACGTTCATGGGTTCTTAAATAATGTGGGAGTATTCATAGGGCCCTAGGAACCAGGGTGATGGCCATATTAAGGGGTAGAGCTCATGCTCAATGTTTTCCCATGTGCCATATTAAATGTCCCAACAATCTTTTGGATTTTATAATATTCTTTTTCTTTTGTTTCTTGCTTGTGGCCATGATATGCTTTTAACATTCTTTTAGCTGCATAAACCTTATGGGAAACATTTACAGGCTTGGCCCAAACATGTGCACAAGGGTAGGGGGTGTGCCAGTGCCTTGTGGACCTAGAGATGGAATATGATGAAATAGGGGTTGTAATGTGTGGAGGGGAGTGAAAAATGTGGATCGGGAAAATGTGATTGCACTAACAAAAAGAGGGTTTACCAAGTAGTGTCATTCCTAAAGCCATAGGCTAATAGGGGAGATCCCATGGGGACTATGATTTAGGATTAACTCCCCCCTCCATTTTAGGTGAGGGAACAAAACTATGGTCAAAGCCCCTTCCTTTTCTTCAAGTCACTCAATAATCCATATCCAGGATGCCCAAGGAAAAACAAGCATAAGCACCCTTTTGCACAATGAAAACATAACTTTTGGGTTGGATTTCCCACCTCCAAACATATGTTCTTGAAAGATGGGAGAGGGGAAATATGACTAAGCGGGGAGTAGAGATCAAATGGAAAAATGTTTTAGCTACACTGGTTGTTGTTAGGGGTTGTCGGCTAAAGAGAGATCTAGAGGGAATTTTTCTGCTATGGATCTTCTAATTCTTCTCATTTTCCTTTTTATTTTCATTTATCTTTTTGATATTTCACATTCAAGTCGAATGAATGATAATAATTTCAAAGTTTTTTAGACTTGGGATTAATTTGATTTGTGATATCTCATGATGTATATTGCAGATTTATGCAAGAAAATAAAAGGATGGGATTTTTATTTTATTTTTGAGAGTGGTTGAAAGGAAGCAATAATGTTTAAACTAGAATGATGACTATGGGGTCTAAAAACCATATTTGGAGGGCTATTTGTTTAAGAATGATTGCGACCAACAAAGTTGCAAATTGCATATTGTATCTAAACCTATCTTGTTATCAATTGATGCAAAATTTTCCTTTGAAAGTGCTTGTTACCACAAAATCTTGTAGGCCTTGTGCAAATCCTCACTAGGAATATCAAAACCTCATGGCAACAAGAGATTGGACACCACTGTCACCTCAACAACCTTTCTCCAACTATATAGTTGTATATTGCACCATAATAAAGAATTCTCTGTATGTGGATCACCTAGAGTATATTCAACAAGGAAGGTTTAAGATGATGGAAAGGTATACGAAGTGTTTAAGGGTATTGTTGGAGCCAAGAGTGTTAGGATACTCTGTGCCAAACCAAAGTGCTTTGTCCCTAGATGGCTAAAGAAAATAATGGGGCTTCCATAAGTTAGGGTTTGATAGATTTTTGATGATAGGATATGCGATGTCATATAACAGCCAAAAGTAACCCGTTTTAGAATGGTTAGTTAACAAAGTATCAAGACTATTGATTAGATAGGCAAGGTTGAGGGTTTTTGATAGATTTTTTATGGTTGAAACATGCATAAAACAATAATATAGTGATGACATCAACACTACAAATAGGTTTTAACGTGCAATAAATGCTTGATTTTGCTTTCTACTAAATATATATTGCAATTCATAGTGAGGGAAATGACACACCAAATAAAATTACTTTCTAGTAACCGTAGATATTTGTAATGTAAGGGAGAAGAAAGAGAAATCAATAAAGTTAGAAGGTTTTATCACCACCACCTAGACTACTACCTTCATCTAAATGGGCAATGGTGTTACCTAGGGAAAATTCATTGAGGACGATGTTGTTGAAGAGGGTGAGAGGTCTAAATCCTCTTCTTACAAACCCTAGCAGCTTCCTTAATAGGGATATGTTAGATTTAAGAGATGTGCAACTGGGATTTCTTTTATAGGATTCAGGTAAAACGATTTTGCATGGAGTAGAGTATCACAATTTGTAGATAAATATAACAATTTTTACCATGCACATGTAGAAATCTAATTTACACAATATAATATGAAAAAGATAGAAGATTCAATTCAAAGAAGCCAACTTCAAGCAAAAATCCACCTGCAAGAGCAATTTGACCAGAGGACTACATTTTGTCCGAGTAGAAAAATGACAAAAGCTCATGCACACTTCTAAAAGAGAGAAAATTTTGTTGATGAATGATGATGAAAAGTGAATAACACTCCCCACTATTTATATATGGCCATGATTCCAAATTGTAAGGACACAGGAGATGCACCCGTTGTCACCTCATCACACTCTACTCTCACTTTTGGTCCACTCCTTGAATGTTAGAGGGGGTAGTTATCCAAACTACACATGTCACCAAAAGTATTAGGGTGACTATTGTATATAAGCACTCAAATTATGAAGGTTATGATCTAAAAAGAAAAAAATATCTGACTTGATGTATGATATTTTATTGCAGAAAACAAAGACCGTGATACTAAATTTATGAATGAAATAACCTTGAGAAAAACACCAAGATTGATTATGAAGGTCCTTAACAATGTTGGGATTCATAACTTGAAATATAGCCTTGTTTTGGGTATGGAAATGCTGATTTACTATTATGTGATACACCTGCAAACATTCAATTTTTCATAAACTAGCAAGCAAAAGCCCACTCTAGGGCCCCTGACAAGCCTAGAAATCCTATATAAACTTATGACTATGAATTGCAAATGATATTATAATGAAATATATATGAAATAAACATTACAACACTCCAAAGTACTGAATATTCAAAATATTTTTCAAATCTAAAGGTTGTTACTCAATTTTGGATGTCAAATCCCCAAGGATTGAAAATGAAAACATCCCAATCAACATGAAACCTATTGCAATTGTTAGGACAACTAAAAACACTCCCAAAGGTTAGTAACATTCAATTAACAAAGTTTAGAAATGCCACTTGGGGTTAGAAGGGTTGGAATCAACCTTTCACGAATCTGAAGGCAAGGAATTTCCCCAATTCCTTGATCTATAACTGCTGATGTAAAATCAGTTTTCTAAAATCACCTTGAAAACCCTCCAAAATGTGTTAGATAAACATTATATGCAAGAAAAGAGAGAGTTTCTAGCCTTGTTATATTTTCCATGTGGCATGCTTTCATAGAGACGATTCTAGAATCAAAATGTAATATGTTAAATCTTATATAAGCGTAAAAGTGAAGAAACTCTCTTATTTACTTTTTATTTTGATGGTTATTTTTTTCTATATATTATTTTATGTATATATTTTCCTATTCTTAGGGCCTTTTGCATAAATAAAATTAGGGACAATTGCAGAATTTAGTAAAAAGAGATGTTTGTTTGGTGGAATAAGAAGTGTGTTTTATTTCCCCTAGGGCTATGGGTCAAATCGATGCCCCTCTTGAGTTGGTTGATCAATGCTTGTTGATTATGGAAGGAAGTGGAACCCCAGAAGTTAAATAAGTTCACGCCTAATCAGGAACAAGCTTTGAAACCAAGCCCTATTAGAAAGGATTACACTTATGGAAAAACCATCAACAAATAGCTCAACTGTGATGCAAAATAAATTGAAGCCTATGGTGATGAGCACTTCGGCATGGCCCGCCAAGAAAAAACAAATTTTACTTTATACCAACAAGAGAGATGTGTGAGTAAAACCCTAGACATCCCTCAACAAGTGACAAAGCTTCCTTTCCAATTGATTGAGCTAGTTAGTTTTTGTAGTATTCTTTAGTTATCCACAAAGCGCTTTAAGAAATATGTGAAATCAACCAAGAAAGATGAATCATGATGAACACCAAAGATTTCTTGAAAATGTTTCACATTATGGAAAAACAATCTCAACAATTCACAATTATCTCCAAAGGAGGGAAATTTCTCTATTTATAGATTACGATGTCAACATCTTTCTTCCTTTTGCTTGAACAAACAAGCGAATTTTCATCCACAATATGCTTCACTATTAAGTCAAATTAAAAGTTATTTCATTATATTACTTAAATCTCAAAATAGGTGAGACATCGCACGAATTAGCTAAGATAAGATAAGATAATTTTATTAATGTCCAGCAAATGACCATAATAGGTCAACGAGACTATCGGTTACAATGATTACATCATGCCAAGCTTGCGGACCAAACGGTCCCCTTTAACATTTCTTTTAAAAAGCAGAAAATACATCTATAATCTAAGCAAATGTAGATGTAAAAGCTAGAAGCTCTCGAGTTTGAAACAAAGCACTGCGATGAATTAGAGAAGGAGAAGAAGAAAAATGGGGGGGGGGGGAGGAGTCTCCTGTCTAGTTCCTACTCCTAACATCCAAGGTCGAGAGAAGAAAACTGAGAGAAGCTTGTCAAAGTCTGTTGTCCTGTGAGGATACTGGGTTATCGTTGTTGTCACCTAGAGGTTCTAGGGCGCCTCCCAGGGGTGGATCTAGTTAGTGTTGAAAATATTGGTATCGACAAAATATCAGCGAGGGTCTAGAAAATATCTTATCGGCAATATCGACGAAAATATCGGCAAAATATCGGCAAATATCGGCAAGCATAAAAAATGCATAATATATTCTTTTTTTTTTAGATTTCTAAACATATAAAACAATAACAACATGAACTAAACACATTGGCACATCAATATGAATAAGGCACTGATATATATGATGTCAAATAGAAATGATACATCAAACTTCAAAGGCAATACCAAATCTTGTTGATCCCTGATAATTGTCCAATCAAGGACTCAAACAAAATAACATCACATATCTTGCTGATCCCTGATAGTGATAATTGTCCAATCAAGGACTCAAACAAAATAACATCACATATATAAAACTTTAAAAGTATTTCATCATCAGGAGTTACAAACTTATATGTAGAAAAAGTTGCAAAACAAATAAAACTAGCAGCTATCTATCTGAGACCATTGGCCTCTCCCTAGCAGCTTTCTTTCTATCTTGTTCAGCAATTGCTTCACGAGCTTTTTGTATAACCTCTGCACTAGAAACCATACAAGGCATTACATCTACATCATATGCAGAGAGTGTAGCTAGATGGTATTTCAATCGTGTAATCCCTCCTGACATCTTGGTCCCACACAAGTTGCATGATATATATGCTTGATTTGCCCCACCAATAGCCTCCCCATACTCCCAAAATGGGTCCAAGGCTTTCGGCATATTTGACATTTGTAGTGAACTAATTCAAACCTAGGGAACAAAAAAAACAAAAAATTGGCACTAAACCCCCCAACACAAAATGAAAAAATAATAAGTAATAACCACCTCATTCAAAAAAAATTACTACATTATTTTCATTTTGCAATGTGAATGAAAAATGGCAATAAGAGGGTGCATAAGAAAGTTGAAAAAAAAAATGAAGCTTGTTGTCCAAATATGGAGAAAACCCTTGCATTGGTTCATGGGCATGAAAATCATAGCAAATGGAAAAAAACAAAGAAACAAAATGTTGGTAGGCAAAGAGGCAAGCAAGCATAACCCTAAATCTATGAAAAAATCATTAACATAGGGGTTTTTAAGAACATACCTGTTAATGGAAGAAATGAAGTTTGTCTCACTATTCTTCAATCTTTGATCCACAAAAAAATCTTAGTTGGTGGTGATAATCGTTGTTTGATCCTCAAACCCTCCTTGACAACTACCACAAAACTCTTCCCCTTCCTTCTCCAACACTCAGAAACAAAAATGAAGAAAAAAAACCAATTTTTCCTTTTTCTAGCCGCGGCAAAACACGCCCGGCGATATTTTATATCGTTGCGCGATATTTTGCCAAAATATTGCCGATATTTCGTAAATATCGCGATATTTTCGGGAGTTGAAAATATCCTGATATTTTCTTGGCGATATTTCAACTCGCCAAAAATATCGCGATATTTACGCTATTCGTCGATATTTCGCCGATATTATCTACATTGGATCCAGTCCTGGAGTGCTGGTGCAGTCTGGTGGGTTGGCCCCCCCGAGACCGCACTGATTTGGTCTTAGTGTCTGTGGGTCGGTCAATGGTTCTTTTGGTGCCCCGTGCTGATGGTAGCGCCCTAAAGAAGTCCGTGATCTTCTGCGTGGTGTCCGATCTGGTGGGGGGCTGAAGAAAACGGGCCCGAAATTGCAAGGCCTCATGGAGATAAAGTGCAAGGCATCTCACATCAACATATCTGAGGAAGCTGGTCAAAGTCTAACAAGACCTGAAGAGATAATGGAAACGACCTCGAATCTCGTAGTAAGCAGGGCATTCGAAGATGAAGTGTGTCTTTGTCTCCATCTCATGTAAGTGACAGAGCTGGAAAATCCTATCTGCCCTATCAATGTGGTGATCTGTCTCTACCTGGAGTCAGTGAGACCCAACTCCGAGTTGCCTGAGGGGGATTCTAAGGGCATGCAACCAATGCTAGATTGTGTATTGGGGTCTGATGAAGAGCCCATCCCTGATCTCCAGGGAATGCTCCGCGTAGAAGGCCATTTTTTGACACAACCTATTGGGAGGATTGGTCCATGTAGTCTGAATGTATCGTCTATAAATATCCTCCTTAATGATTTTATTCAGCTCTTGCTGATTGGGAAGGACGTGGCCTGGAGCATTCAGAGAGTACTAAAAAGGAGGGAGATTGTCAATCTGGATTCTTGAAGCCTACAAAAGCTCTGTCACACTACTGTACCAACATTTGGATCGCACTATCTGCATAGGGGCGATTTTCTCCAAGGAGAAATATGCTAAATATGGGTATCTGTCATGATCCTTCCTCGCATCTGCCAGGCCTCAAAGCCTGTGTAGGAGCGACACTAACCTGAATATCACCTCTAGGCGGAAAGGTTGAGCCCCGAACTCTGCTAGAATGATGTGTTGAGGAACTATCTGCCTGCACCTAATGAAACGACACAAAAGAAGGGTTTGGACCCGCTCCACTGAAGCCCAATCCAACTCTAGGAGAGAGGGACCCCAAATCTTTGAGCCGTAAAAGACTGTGGGGCGAATCAAAGTGTCCATGATGCTCATTTTGGATAAGATGTTCTGGAAATGGTGCCAGAAACACTGCCTCTCCAGAAGGGCTAGGAAGCCATACCCTTTGTTGATCTGAGCCTAAAGGGTTGGCCGCAGGTTGAAGCGAGGCCCTGAAAATTGAACTCCCAAATATGTATAGGTGCTGACAATCTCGATCTCTTCTCCTTTAAATAGGAAGTGGAAGTTTGAGGTTTTCTTGACTCCATTGAAGAAAATCACTTTGGTTTTACCCAAGTTCATAGTTAGATGCCTCCAGTCACAAAAAGCTACAAGAGCATCCAGCTGTCTCTGAAGGCCTTCTTGGGAGGAGGGAAAAAGGGCAATATTTTCTGAGAAAAGGAGTTCCAAATTGACCTAAGGGTACAAGTTCCATTAAGAAATAGCTTAACATTCCTTGAAAAATTAACTTGAGTGCTTGGGAAGCCAAAAATTCCACTTTGTTTGCACAACATGGCTTGAATGAAGATGTTGGCATTTCCAATGGCTAGTATAATGTGGATGACCTCCCTTTTCTTGGTGAAAAGATGATTCAAACCATGCTTTTAGGCTCCTTGCTTGATTTTGACTTGAAATGTCCCTTGGGTTGCTTGGAGACCTAAATGGGCTTCTCTTTTGCCACAACATTTCTCCAAATTTCCCTTTACATGATCTAGTGGATAGAAAGGGTGGACAACACTCCCTGTTTGGGTCCATTTTCCTACTTTTTGTGTGGTTTAAGTCTTGAAATTTCCTGACAATGAGTTGTCCTTGCTCCATGATGTGTCTTTGACTTTCTTTGACATCTTGCTTACTCAACACATTTTCCATGTTACTCTTTTTAACCTCATGCTTGCGCTAAAAGTAGAAGTCGCCTAATTTTGAAGGCATCTCAAAGTCACAAATGGGACATTAAAGTGGGTGTTAAGAGTGCCTTGACTTGGAGCAGACTTCTTTTGACCTGGAGGTCACAAGAGATCTTTCCACTGCCTTGGAGGATCTGGGTCACTGCATTAGTGAGCCCAAATGCACCATGAACTATGATACTTCCATGAAGAATGATGCCCATAACCAAAGGGGTGTGCATACATATGGATATGGTTGATTTGGGGAACAAAGTGTGCATTGCGATAATGGGAAACTTAGGGGAAAAGTACAATAAATGATCACCTTTATAGGGCTACTCAACAATTGCTCCCATAAATCACCAGTCATAGTAGATCCACCTTCTGATGCTCGCATATCACCTTAGGAGATAAGAATGTTGCATGATGCTTTCTTTTCCATACTATTCTTCTCTTTTCCTTACCTATCGAATGATAATGAAATCCTTTCCTTCTAGTACTAACCTTTCTCTAGTGGCTTGTGGATTATACTAGCCTCATAAGGTTTCCATAATTAATATGCTTTACCAAGTTGAGTGATGCTTTGTTTTTGGGACATACCATTGTGAGAGAAACCTAGGCCTTATATGTTGAGGGTTTCTCAAAAGATTAATAGCACTGCAACCCAATTCATAGTTTTACTCATGAACCCTTTCTCCTATATCCTCTCTCTCCATTCTTTCCACTTTCCTGGGCTACATCACCACTAATGGGTCTTTGTAAGTCGTCTTCTCAGGTAGGGCCCGACCTGAGATGGCTTCTCCTTAGATGGGACCAAGCACCATGCCTCTCCTTTGCTTATTAGGGACTTTGGTCTTGGTTGTTGCATCCTATAGAATGCAACTATGGGGTCACATCTCCAACCATTTCTCCAATGATTGCTTCCACTTGTCTATTGCATTCCCCAATTTAACACTAGGATTGTCAACTTTTTCTTCTTTCCTTCACTATTTGTGCGACGGAATTGTCAATTCTCACCTCTTTCATTTTCTATATCAACTAGTGTCGCCACCTCTTACTTCTTGGCTTTAGTTGTTCATCTCTATTGTTGTCCCATCTTGCACATTTGGTTTAGTTTTTTGGTCCTAGATTCAATATCTTTTCCACTAGTTCATCCCTACCTTTGCCGCCTCTCCTTCCTTCTCTTCTTCTGGCCTTTACTCGCTTATTAGCCTCATTTACATTTGTTATTGTTATCACCTCCTTGTATGTGGCAAGCCATTTACTTTTTTGTTATTGGCTATGTTTCCACAATCTAGCAGGCCCTAAGGAGGGAAATCCTATGGGTCAAAGACCTAGACTAAGAGGTACAATGGGATTATGTCCCATTGTCATTGCAACCAGTGTCCCCTGTTCTTGACGAAGTTGCACTAATGGGAGGAGTCCTGATAGATAAACAATCATATTTAATTGATGTTCTAGGGTTTGAGGTACTAGGTGATGAGGTAGGAATTCTTAATGGAAACTCTACGTGATAATATGGCACTTCAAGAGGGTTTTGAATCCCTATAAGAGACCTAGAAGAAACTTGCACGAGATCTAGATTTTTGTGAATTATTGTGGTTAAAGGTACTCCCGAGATCAAGTCAAGGAAAAGAAAGGGATTCTTATGATTTATTCCAATGAATACTAAGCTCATACAACCCTCAAAGAAGTCCCCAAGTAAAGGACACACCTCGAGAAAGAGTTTTTTTGAATGAAAACAAAAGGGATGCTTGTAAAAATTTGAGGTCTTGTAGCTAAGACCCTAGCCTTCAACTCTAGGATCCTAAAATCCACCCTTTCACTCTCTAGATAATTTCAGTCTATGCCCTAACCTAGATTTCCAAGAAGAGGGGACCAGAACTTTGGAAGAAGAAAAAATGGAGAAAGAAGGATGTCATGAAATGGCTTGGACCAGTGCCTTCTCCTTTGGGATTATGGAGTCTGAGATGCTTCAGATTTTCCATAATCATCTTTAAGGAGGTCAATAATTGATGCCCTACCTACCAACCCTCAACAATTACTGACTCAAAATTTATGGAGTTTTATGGAGGAAAAACAAAATTTTATCCTCTAGGAAGATTCATCACATGTCACACTATGAGTACTGTTTGCAATTTCCAACCAAATTAACTTTCAAAATAAATATTCAACATTTATAGGACAATATAGCATTAATTTAGTTGCAACTATTCCATACATTAGACATTTTTCAAGAATAAAACTTCAAGAAGAGACACTTACAAGATGACAATATGTTATATCCATCCACAAATCAAGGGATAGCTCCAAAGAAAATTGAATTTCAGCTCCAAATATCAAAATGCATCCAAGACATCCAATAGCTAATCCAAATAAAAAATGTGGATTTGCGAAGAAGGATGAAATTCCCAAGTGTGATGATGATCCAATACAATTGAAGTTGATTTTTATTTATATGAGGCCTAGTAGATCAAATTATTAGCCCAAGTGTCCTAACATTATAGGAATGTGCAAAATACATGCCTTGATCACATGCTGACCAAGTATATTTTTAAAATTATGAAATAATCATCTGACTCTTAGCCAAATTGACGATGTAATGTTGATGTGAGGCCATTGGAGGGCCACGTTGAGTCCTCTTGGTGCCGAAGTGTGTGAGAGGGCTCCATAAATCATGAGCAAGGGGACAAGCCCTTAGTCTCCATGCAAGTCATCATGTGGGGCCCCAAAGTGAGTTTGGGACATAAAAACTGCTCTCATGTATCTCCTAATGATAGAATAGCTTGTGATGTTCCAATACTGAGGACTCCCATGTCTCAAGTGATGAGACAAACCTCATTTGGGCCTTGGATCAACCGGTATATAATGCTAAGCCGGTCAAGGCAAACTTGTCCAAGCACATCATCTCATGAATAATGTAGGGAAATGAGTATACTATTGAAGGTGTTCAGGGTGCCAATGACATGGCATGATGTTCTACACATGATGGGAGTCCAATGGCTCTCATCATTTCACCCGGGCATGTCAGTATGATCCTCTAGTGGACTTGGGCCCACTTATGTTTCCCAACCCATGATGAAACCACCTGCCAATTACATATAATATGCGGTGCACATCCTCACAATTAGGTGCCATAATTCTTTAGTGCATCTAAGTGAACCAAGCTTGTTTATCAAAGACACATTGAGACTTCATAGTGGGCTTCCCTTCCAAATTTAGTACTACCGCCCTAGGTAGGAATGGGTAATAAACAACCCTATTTGGTGTTTCCAATCCTTAAGGGGAAAGACAGGTACCTGGTACATCCTTTAATTGATTGGTTTCGTGAATCACGATGAATGGAATAGGAGAAAAGGGTCTCTAGGCCAACTGCCATGGGTTAAAGGGTGGCAATGATGAGGAATGTTCACATATTTGGGTGTATATATGTAGG
Source organism: Pinus tabuliformis (assembly GCA_031772625.1). Classification (NCBI taxonomy): domain Eukaryota; kingdom Viridiplantae; phylum Streptophyta; class Pinopsida; order Pinales; family Pinaceae; genus Pinus; species Pinus tabuliformis. The sequence continues at coordinate 589,423,601 of CM062819.1, forward strand.
AGGGAGAAATCGTGGATACATGAGTTACCTGGTCCTTTGATTTTCTACCTTTATTTATTTTCCTTCTACCTTTTCTTCATTTTCTTTTTATTACTAGTCATTTCTCCAAGGAATGAGAGCATGATGTGTATGATATAAGCAATTATTAGCCCCTTAAGGTGGGGTAATTCATCACCCACTAGAGTTTAGGACGTGCATGGGTTCCTCAATGATGTGGGAGCACTCATAGGGCCCTACAAACTAGGGTGGTAGCCATAATAAGGGGTAGAGCTCATGCTCGGCTTTTGCCCATGTGCTATATTAAATGTTTTGACCATCTTTTGCATTTTATAATATTCTATTTATTTTGTTTCTTTCTTGTGGCCATGATATGATTTTAACATTCTTTTAGTTGCATCAACCTCTGGGGTAACATTTCCAGGCCTGACCTAGACATGTCAGTGACTTGTGGACATGTTACCACACAATCTAGCAGAGGTCCTAGGAGGGGTTCCTAAGGAACTACTACTAGACCAAGTGAGAACAACATGATAATGACCCACTGTCACCTCAATCGATGTCCCATGATTTTTACCTTTCAACGATGGGAGGAGTCTCTATATAAAGGAAATCACTTGAATGATGGGATCAATGGAAAGGTATAAGGTGATTCCAAAGGCCCATTCAACGAAGAGGCTCAATTGATGGTTTAAATGCTTAAAAAAAAGCTAAAAGACTCCCTAAGAAAGACCTATGAAGGATGCTCTTAGGCTGATGAATATTCAATAATGATGAATGCCCGAGATCAAAACTTCCAAAATCCCTTTGATTGATGTGTCTATACTAAGGTTCAAAGTGAGGCAAGGATGGCTCATTCAATGGAAAGATTCAATTAAAATGTGAGGTTTGGGAGAAGGTAGGGTGACTTTCCATGGAAAACCCCTTGAGAGAAATACTATAAGAGACCAAGGTTTGAGAGATATACTATGGTAAAGGCTCATCCAATGATCACCTATAGTTAAGAGAAAAGGTTTTGAGTGATGAACTACAAAGTGAAAACCTTTAGGAAATCCCCAAGTCAAAGCAGCTTTAAGGGTTCCCACTTGGTGTGATAGCTAGGGAATCAATCTATTCAAAATTCCACTATTGGAATTTGTTCAAAATTGGATGATGCCTAGAGGAGACATAAATGAAGAAACTTGTCCAAACGGAATCCAAAAATTCCTTCTCCCTAAAATTTCGCACCAAGCCCTATGAATTCTCCTTATCCTTTGAGGGACAAAGAAAAGAGGAAAAAAAGAGGTGAAAAAATGATATTTTGTTAATTTAATGTGATCACCATGGATCTAGGACCATTGCCTTGCTATTGAGAAGATTGGAGTCAAAATGATCAAGATTTAGGAACTTCGCTCTTCAAGGAGGCCTAAAGAAGCAGCTTCACTATCTATTGGTGCGGCTACATGGTAACTTTAGGATTTTACACTTCGATGGAAATTATTATGGAGTTTCAAGGATGGAAATGAAAATTATCCCCTAGGAACATTCATTCATTCCTTGTCCAATGAATAACACATGCAAAAATCTCCAATAGTTTCAATGATTCCACTAATTCGCATTAATTAGGGAACATTATTTCACCATAATAAAATAATTCCATGCATTAGACATCAATTAAAACAAAAATATAACATTATTTTGTACTTACAAGACAAAGAAGAATATATCCATCCAAAATATTTCCAAATAGAAGCTTCACCACAGATAGCAAACACTTTCTGCAAATCAAAATGCATTTAATCATCCAAATTCATTCCACAATTGGAGGTTTGAATTCTTTAGAGAGAGATATCCCAAATCCAAGTGATGATGAATGATAGAGAATGCCTCTCTTATATTTATACAATCCTCTATGGGATTTGACTGGCCTAATTTAGCCTAATGATGCCCCTAAAATAAAATAATGTGCAAAGTAACAATATTTTTGGTGACAAGCCCACCAAATAGCTCCACAAAAAGAATTGTTACCGTTGAAACTAGCTAGGGTCTAAGGAGGGGATCCTATAGGGCAACCACTAGGTCAAGGGTCAACAATGGAGCGATAGCCCACTGTCACATCTGCTAAAGCTCTCTGCTCTTTATGTACTTTCACCGATGCGAGGAGTCCTGGTAGGAGAGGAATCATAAGAATATATGGATCAATGATAGGATATGGGGTGATTCATAAAGCCTATTCACGAGAGGCTCAGATGATGGGCTTTCTTGCTGTGAAAGCAAGATAGATGGCTCTCTTAGAAGGGATATGAGGATGCTTAGACCTAGGTTTGGGGAGTATCCATTAACAAGAGGTATCCCAGACCTAAGAATCCTAAACGAGAAATGGCTTCTATGTAACCCTTGTGAAATGCGAGTCACAAAATTGTGAGACCACAAAGAACCCAAGTGGACCCAAACTAGGTCAAGGGTGTGGAGTTGATCAACAATAGAGGGACTTGGCCAAATTTGGGAGGATAATAGGATCAAAGGAATAATTTTCTTTTGGAATTCAAAATGATCCAAATGAGGACACTAACCCAAAGGAATGATCCTTGAGCTAGGGCTCACAATATCTCAGGTTTCCATAGTTGGATTGAGCTCAAATTTGGAGGATCCCTTGAGAAAACCCCAACACAATCGTGGACCAAATTTCAAGCATTTCGATGCCTACAAAAAATTTCGCTTGATGCCCTAGGAGACCTGCTAGGGTTAGGCCTAGAATTGGAAAAGATGAAGATAAGGGAGTTATTTTGACCACCAAAGGGACATGAGGATCAATTCCTTGCTTCTTGGGCTTAATGGAGTCAAGATACACCTAGATCGAGAATTTACATATGCTAAGGAGCCCTAGATGACTTTCGCTAGCCTTTCAAGGTGTAGCAACAAGGTCATTTAGGGATTTATACTTTGAAATGCAAAGGAGATGAAGTTTCAAGGCTTGTTAACCTTATAAGGTGCCTCTAGGAACATTCACCCTCTCCCTCAAAGGGAAACACATGCAATATATCACTGACTTAAGGCTTTAAGAAGAATTTCACATTACTTTGGCCCATACAAGAACAATGAGAAAAAAACCATGCATTTTAACAAGATAACAAGAGTAGCATTAAATTTCACTTACAAGAGAGACAAAGAGTATATCCATTCATCAAATTCACATAGCAAGAAGCTCCAAAGACAATAGAAAAAATCTAAACACTATTGTGCATCTAGAATCTTCAAAAATTTCGTCCACGAAAGCAAGTGCAAAAATCGTAAGAGATACTAATCTAATCCAAGTGATGATGAGAGGAATGAATGAACCTCTCATCTATTGATATCCTTCCTAAAGAGTTTGATTTTCCTAATTAGGCCTAATTAAGCCCCAAATAATAAAATAATGTGCAATAATAACATCCCTTGGTTTCAAGCCCACCAATATAGCTCAATAATACAAAAATAAGCCTCTCAAGACGACAAATTAGTAAACAGACTGAGTCGTTGGGCCATTGAGAAGGCCTAGTGGAGTCCAAAGTGTGTCAAGGTGAGAGAATAGACTCTAAACATAGTGAATAAGGGGTTGGCCACTTGATATCCAAGCAAGTCACATGTGGTGTTGGGAAGTAGGACCATGCAACCAAAATCATGATTTCCCATGTAGTGCCAGGCCTAAAGCTAATAGCTAGTAAAGGAGATCCCACAGGACTAGGATACAAGGCTAACCACCAAATTGGGCAGAGGAGACAAGAGTACAGACCTAGCCCACTCTTTCTGAGGAATCCCCCCACCAATCCATGCCCAAAAGCATCCATGATAAGTAAACAAAATTACACAACTACACCAATGAAATCCATACCTTCGGGTTAGTAGGCCCACCTTCAAACATACGATCATAACAGATGGGTGAGGGACCACAAGGTTGGCTTAGGTGGCAGAGATAGTGGCACATCAAGCTATTTGGTTGCTGCAAGGGGCTGCTAGTTGCTGACTGAGGATCATCTAGGAGAAAATTTTCTCCTATGGATACTACCCACAAGTGGTGTGTAACAAGAATAGTTAGCCTTTAAAGGGGGTTGAAATGATAGAAAAGTAGCTAGAAGGGTCGTTGGAAGGTGACTTGTGGTGCTCCCAACTGGTTATGGGGGCACAAAGAACATCCTCATGGGTCTGCAACTGAATTAAACAAGCATGTGCTCCATCTGTAAGGGATGGGACAAAACTCTTGTGTCTATCTTGTTTCCCTAGGTGAGACAAAACCCCATCTAGGCCTAGGATTAGCTGCCAAATGTATGGTGCAAGTGTGTAGATGGTTGGGCAATCTGGTCTAGGTGCATTATGACCATCAAATGAATGGAACATGAGCAAACAATAAATGGTGTTGAAGGATCCCATAGTGTGGCTATCTTCTCTCTGCCATAGTCGTGGCCCATGGCTCTCAACCCTCACCCTACAAATGCCATTAAGACCCTCTGGAAGAATTGGACCCCATAGAGGGAGACCAAACCCCAAGATGAAACCCACCTCCAATCCTGTATAAGATCCAATGTGTCTCTAGAGAATGCCCTCGACAGTAATACCTCTCAGTTGGAGACAGATATTCTGACTAAATCACTAGAGGAATGATCCCATAGCAACACTGCAACACTTTTGCTGCTCTCTGTCACTCTGATAGGGACTGCGTCACCCTATCCAGCTCTCCAGCTCCAATCTTCCCCAAAAAATATTCTAGCGTCATCCTCTAAGGTCTGTGTCAACCTCTTTGGCCCAAATTTATCCTATTTGGCAAAGCATTAGCCTCTCAGGGTTCTGTGTCAGCCTCTGGAGCCTTTGTGTCTCCCACACTGGCCCTCCTTAAGCTCTGCGCAGCTCCTGGCTACCTTTGCGTGGCCTCTGGCTGGCTCTGCATCAACCCTCTCTCGGCTTCTACGCTGATGCTCTTGGTACTATCTCTGCCTCTCTGCTACTATATTCACTGTCCATCAGATGCAACTTTGATCACTCCTTCAATTTCCTCAGCAAGCCTTGCCCCAGAAAATCATATTCTTGATCAACTCTGTGTGTTCTCCAACTGACCCTCAAGCCTCTTCTTATACTTTTCTCGTTGACAATTCAACGGCCGAGATTAAGTCCCTAATCAATGACTATGATTAGATCTGGCTTGATCCATGACTTTTAGACCATTCTAACTCAGTTTTATATTAATTCACATTAATATTTTGTTTTCCCTAATTTTAGACCTAGGGACTCCATTAAAAATATTAATTATTTTAATATCTCCCAAACTGTTTAGATTCTACCCAAACCATTTTTGGGTCTTGGAGATCTCATGTGCTTTAGCCTCTCCACCAATTTTCATGGCTAGAGAACATTCGATGCTACCCCAAATCAAAACTCCCTCTTAGCGAGGACTCTGCTCTAGTAATACTGCTCACTGAGTATCACCTTGATCATCCGGCATCGGTCCCTGTGCCGATGCTAGGCCTATTGCCCAACATTCTTCATACTACTGCATCATACACTACTACCCATGGCCCTGCCACTTGTTGATTTGGGGTAGCGTCGGATGTGATCTAGCCATAAAAATTGGTAGAGAGGCTAAAGCACATGAGATCTCCAAGACCCATAAATGGTTTGGGGAATTTCGAGCCGGTTAGAGAGATATTAAAATAGTTAATATTTTTAATAGGTTCCTAAGTCTAAACTTAGGAAAATAAAAATATTAATGGGTATTAATATAAAACTGGGTGAGAATGTTCTAAATGACATGGATCATAAAAAATCTTAGCCGTTGATTAGAGATTTAACTTTGGTTGTTGAATACTCAACAGAAAAGGTATAAGAGGAGGTTTGAGGGTCAGTTGGAGATACACCAAGATTTGATTAGTCAGTTCAATTTTCTGGAGCGGGGTTTGTTGAGAAAATTTGAACAAGTGATGAAAGTTGCAGCGAGGGGCAATGCATAAAAGAGAGGCAGAGATAGTGCTGAAGGACCAACATAGAGACTGAGGAGGCTACACAGAGCCAACAGGAGCCACGCAGAGCACCAAAGTGACTGCGCAGAGGCTAGCAGGGTCTATGTGGGTGGCACAGAAGGGCAGAGAGCCAACGTAGAATACCAAAAGGCTGACGCAAGGGGTTTCAAAGTGACACAGAGGCCAGGAAGGTTAACGCAGAGCCTTAGATAAGTGTTGCATAGATTTTCGTGGAGAAGACTTGCTGAATATCTGCTTTCAAAGTGAGGTATTACTACCAGATAGAAATCTCTGTTGGGTGAGCCAATTTCACATCCTAGTTTTACTCAAGAAAGTTGCCTAATAATAAAACCCTCAAAACAGATGCATCAGTTTATCCAAGTTGGGTTTTTCCGGGGACGATTGTCCAAAAATAATGGTGTCCCTTGTGTGTTTGTTTGTTATTTTTAGTTGACGATATGTAGATGGTTGAGACTGCATTTGTGTTTATTTTTAGTATTTATATGGTTAAATAACTTGTTAAGAAATAAACAAGTAGGTGAAATAAACCAGATAATGCAAGAAGAATTTTTTACAAGTTAGACTTAGAAATTTCAAAATGGTATCAGAGCATTGCAGATCACAGGAGAGCTGAAGGCACCAGCTAAATCAGAAAATTTGCAGCAGAAATAGTTGTCCCAAGAGTCAGAAGTCGTTCCTAAGCAGAAAGCATCAAAGAAGGATTGACGCAAAGGTCCTGCGTCATCATTTCGAGCCAGAGAGAGGGCCAGTGCAGAGGCAGAGAGAGGTAGAACAGGCTCATGAGGAGCCACGTCATCCTACTCAGTCAGGTAGACATGACGCAGTTGGCCAGAGGAGCAATTCAGCATTGTCGGGATTGTGTAGAGCTAAGAGGCTCAGTTTCTTCAGCTGCTAGGGTCTAGGGCACTGTGGGCAGATTGTGGGATAGGAAGCTGGTGGGTTGTTGTTGTTATCGAAATAGAACAATACCTAACAGGACAAAACCAAGGTAGAGGGAGCAGCTTCCTTGAGGCTTTCTAGCCAAGAAATCCAGATCTGAGTTATGCAGTTGCAAAGAGGATCAGAGAGGAGCAGTTCGAGAGTTGGCAAGAGGATTTCCAGGAGGAAAATCGAGACTCAGAGGGAGTCTAGGAGAGAACTTCCAGGAGGGAAGTCGAGACTCAGAGGGAGTCCAGGAGAAGAGCGGAGATGGCAATGAACGGACTAAGGGATCAGGACACGTTGGGGGGGCACCCGACTTTGTCATTTGGAAGGCTAGGATCTTGTCTATTCTAGGTAGACATCACATCAAGGGCTTCTCCTTGAGAACCATGGCTATCCTAGTTGACCTGACTGATAATGAAAGGAATGACGATGTAATGGCCAAGGAAAAATGCATAATCCTTAATGGGATCAAGGATCATGTAGTTCAGCATATTGTCGAGAAGAACATGACAAAGGAGATGTGGGATACCTTGATGACATTATATTAGGGCACTTCTGTGCAGAGGAAGATGCTACTAGAGAATCGGCTGTGGTCATATTAGATGTAGAAGTGGGAGCAAATAGATCTATACCTCGGCAAGTTGCAAGAGATTTGGGACCAACTTACTTCCATAGGGTCCATGCCGGATTAGGAGTTCATGGTGAGGACCGCCCTGAATGCAGTCTCCAAGGATTGGGAGACATTTGTCTAAAGAATCTTGGGCAGAGCTAATCTTCCAGGATGGGAAGAGATGTGGGCAGCTCTTCACCAACAAGAGATCAGACGGCTGACCAAGGCAGGAAGTAGCAACATATGAGGTCGAATCAAGAAAGGGGAGGAGGAGGATGCAGCTCTGGCATCTATGGGACAACAGGGGAAGAGGAAAAAGAAGGACATCTCCAAAATAAAGTACTTCCATTATGGGGAGTTGGGTCATTATGCAACCCAGTGTCCCTGGAAGAAGAATAAGGGACATGCTTCTGACTCCAAGGTAGCTCCGGCTAAGGCGGAGAAAGAAGTCGAGATAGATGGTGACTGTGCCATGAGTGCTCATGCATCTCTAGAAGAGGTGGGGTGATATCGAATTGTAGTCAGGAGGACTACAGAAGATGAGTGGCAGGATCCTTGAAGTACCCAAACTCTTGGATCATATCCAGCTACGGGAGCCTCAAGAGACAGTAGTAGGATGATGGATGTCAGTAGAAGCAAGATGTTGATGGAGCAAAAAGGTAATGTTAGAGTGCAGTGGTCTCTGGCAACGCAGTGAGGGTTACAGCAGTGCAAGAGGCATAGAGGTGGTTGCAGCAGTGCAAGAGGCATAGAGGTGGTTGCAGCAGTGCCGAAAGGCATAGAGGTGGTTGCAGCACTGCGACAGGCACAAAGATGTTGCGGCAGCATGGAGACAGCAGAGGGAGCACAAGATAGTAGTAGAGGTAGCTTCATCATAGTGTTGCAGGGGAGCACTTGCCCCCCTCTCGATCCCACTCCCAATCCACGCTTTGGGAGGGAGCAACTCAGGAGTGGGTCGAGAGCACGCTCCTAAAAAGGGAGCGATTGCGGGAGCGTGCTCCCTTAAAAAAAATTATGCTCCCTATTTTTTTTCAAATCAATATAGGGAGCGTCGCTCTTGTCGCTCTAGGAGCGATTCTTATAACTCGGGAGTGGTCAGGGAGAAATCGCTCTTGACTACTCCCGGGTTATAAAAATCTCTCCCGGCGGCGGTGAGAGATGCCCAGAAAAACACACGAATAAAATAAATTTGGTGGAAAAAAAAAAAAAAACAAAAACAAAAACAATTTCTATGCAAATAAAGTGAGGGAGGATTAAATAGACCCTCCCTCATTCATTTCATTTCATCATTGTAATGAGAGTGAGAGTGAGAGTGAGAGTAAGAGTGAGAGAGAGAGGGTGAGAGTGAGAGTGAGAGCGAGAGTGAGAGTGAGAGCAAGAGAGTGAGGAGCAAGGGGAGAGAAAGGGAGAGCAAGGAGAAAGGAGCAAGAGAGTGAGAGAGCAAGAGAAAGCAAGGAGCAAGGGGATATTGAAGAGCTTGCAATGGCATATTGGACGCCAAAGAGGTAGGCTCTACAATATTGAATAGAGAGTCTAGCAATTTTATCTTTTTAATGTTCATTCCTAAATAAATAAATATTTTTTTTTCTCTATTTCCCATTCCCATTCCGATTCCATTTTTTAAAATTTTGCAGATTGAAAACTTCAAATTTCAAAAATCATGGTTATATTTCTTGGCATTTTCTTCTTCTTGCTTCCTTTCTTGGTTATTATGGTGTTGGAGATTAGAAAAAGGAGGGTTGAAAATGAAGAAGGGGATGAAGAAGGGGGTCATAGTGGATTTGATGAAAACCCCAGAGAGGAGGAGCTTGAGGAGAGTGAACATGAGTCAGCTCAAAAAACTAAACAAGACCAAACTCCATTGTGGAAATATGTTAATAGACCTGAAGCAGGGAAAGGGGGTGGAACCACTAAATTTCATTGCTCACATTGCAACAATAATTACACAGTTTCATACACCTGTGCCAGAAAGCACCTCTGCGGGAAAAAGCCATGGGATGGAGATAAACAAATAGGAATCAAAACTTGTTCAAGTGTGTTAGTAGTAGATAGAGCCAAATACATAAGGGAAGAGGAGGAAGCCCAATGCAAATCTAAAAAATCAAAGGGTTTCTTTGAACCGAGCTCACAATCACATGCACAAAGAACTCCTTCAGCATCCTCCCAAGGCAGTGGATATGGAGGCACAGGGTCACCAAGTTTAAGGCATAGAAGCATATTAGATTTCCTTGATGAAGGGTGTAGGAATGATGTGGATTCAAAAGTTTACAGGTTTCTCTATGCATGTGGGATATCATTCAATGTTCTTCGCTCACCTTATTCGCATGAAATGGTTTCTTCCATAAATGATGCCCCTAAAGGATTCAAAAGCCCTAGGTATGACAAGGCAAGAACCATTGGACTTGATCATGAAAAAGGAAAAATATCACATTCTTTGAATAGAATGACAAGTTCTTGGACTGACCATGGGGTGTCCATTGTATCTGATGGATGGACAAATGTAAAAGGCAAGCCATTGATAAATGTTCTTGTTGTGTCTGTTAGTGGTGCCATCTTTCTTTCAGCATATGATTACTTAGACAAGTTCAAGACTGGCATCAACATTGCAGAACCATTACTTGAAACAATTGACTATATTGGGCCATACAATGTCATCCAAGTCATCACTAATAATGCTCCTAATTGTAAGGCAGCAAGAGCAATTATTGAGGATAAATACCCCAACATATTTTGGTCTATGTGTTTGGTTCACACAATGAACCTTTTGATGCATGATATTGTTAAGAACAAAAAGGAACAACACAAATGGATTGGTGATTTGTACAATAGAGGCAAATAAATGATAAAAATTATTACAAATCATAGCAATAGCCATGGCCTTTTCTGTGGTCACTCAAGATTGGAGTTGTTGAAGATTACGAGGACTGGATTTGGTAGCTATTACCTCACCTTTAGGCACCTTTTGAAGTTAAGAAAGTCATTGGCTAGCATGGTATCAAGTCCACACTGGCAGGTATTAAAGGAAAGGGCTACAAATGAAGCTGACAGGTAAGGTTTTGAACAGGTGGAGGAGGCCGCTCTTGATGGTATGTTTTGGGCACGTGTGAGGCAAGTATTGGATTTCACCAAGCCCATTTATCAAATGATTCAATTTGTAGATACAGATAAACCAGTGATTGGCGAGGTGTATGAGTAGATGGATACCATGTTGGGTCAAATGAAATATATTATTCATAACAATGATCCCAGCTTGTATAAACTGATTCACAATTGTGTGTTTAAATGGTGGGATAAACTTAATGTTCCACTACATTGCTCGGTGTATATCCTTAAGCCAAAATACTACTCTACATCTTGGTTGGGCCAACTTGCACCAGGGGGTGGGGTTAGGGTCAAACCCCATATAAATGAAGAGGTATCTATAGGAAATTTGCAAGTATTAGAAAAGTTGATACCTAATAGGGAGGAATGTGCTAGTGTGTGTCTTGAATTAGGCAGATACTTCAGTTGCACTTTTGAGTTTGGTACCTTTCATGCAATGGCAGATAGAGACAGATTGGATGCTCTCACATGGTGGGAATTGTATGGCAGCCATGGAATTTTGCCAAAATTGGAAAAAAAAAATCTCTCACAGGTTGTAAACACTTCCTCTACAGAGAGGTGTTGGAGCACCTACAACTTCATACATAATGTGAAAAGAAACAAACTCAATGAAAACTGGGCAGAAAGTTTGGTTTATGTGCACTACAACTTGAGGTCGTTGAGTCATTAGTGTGATCCTACTTATGAACATCCAACATATAAAATTTGGGACAACCACCCATAGGATGGCACTATACATCTTGAAGAACTGGAAGTGGAACTTATGAGAGAGGAAGATGAAGCAACAACCATGCCACCTCCACCATTCAATCGCAGTGCTCGAGTTCCAAGTCTTCTTCCTTTGCTGTCGCCACCTCCATCTACACCCTCACGTGGAGGGCATGTGCCTTTTGGTTATGATCGTAGGTCTGTGCAGGAGGAGATTCCTAGAAGACCACCACGACCTGATCATATATCAGACACTTCTCATGGCAAGGGCCACATGAAGTAGTAGATAATAGATTTACAGTTTACTTGTCTTTTCTAGTTTCTATTAGTTTTCATAACTGTTGAGTCTTGACTCTTTCATATCATAATGATATTTTTTTGTAAACAATATATGACTATGACAATTTCAGTTTGAAGTTTGAAGTTGGCAATTATAACTCATTGGTAATGATTCTAAATTATGAATATGATGCTTCGTGAAAGTTGTTTCATTTCATTTCATGTTAGATATTATTTCTTGTAATGGTTAAAGTTTAAACTTAGCTTACAAGTACAACCTTGGTGATCAATGATGATAAATGTTATATATTGAATTTTCAATTTTGAAAGCTTGAAGTTGAAACTTTAAGATTGATGAATCATGATTCACGAGACTCAATATGTTGTATGTTACTAACTTGTGGACGTGGTTGATGAAGATTATAACTTCTAGATGATTGATGTTATATGGTTCAATGATCAATCTATGTTTTTTTATGTTTTTTATATCTAATTCATCATTCTACATGTTTGTGTTGACATATATGTATCAAAATATAAAAAGTAATATCTATATATATATATATATATATATATATATATATATATATATATATATATATATATATATATATATATATATATATTATATAAAAATCGCTACGGGATTCGCTCCCAAACCGGGAGCTTTTGAAAATGTCGCTCCCGCACCCATTTTTGCTCCCACTCCCAAGTAACACTGCTTCAGCATCAGGGGGCTTGTAGCCTGACAAGGATGTCAGTAGTTGGGTAGATCAATTACTTACATCTCAATAACTGAGTTACAGTGCAACAGTAGCAGTGGTAGTGCTATAGGCGGCATGATGCATCATGATGAGAGAGAACTGCAGTGCAGATGCAGTGTTGGGAGGAAGGACCAGCAACAGCACAGATGCAGAGGGAGTTGCAGTACAAATGTTGCAGTGGAAGTGGCAGAGCCATGGGAAGCAGTACAGAAGGCAGAAATGTAGAGGATGTTGGGCAGCAAGCCAAGCATCAGCACAAGTACTGGTGCCAGATGATTAGGGTGATGTTCAGTGGTGGAGCATTACTAGAGCACATTCCTCGTTAAGAGGGAGTGTTGATTTGGGGTAGCATCGGATGTGATCTAGCTATGAAAATTGGTAGAGAGGCTAAAGTGCATGAGATCTCCAAGAATCAGAAATGGTTTGTGGAAATTCCACCTGGTTAGAGAGATATTAAAATAATTAATATTTTTAATGGGTTCCTAAGTCTAAACTTAGGAAAATGAAAATATTAATGGGTATTAATATAAAACTTGGTGAGAATGTTCTAAATTACATGGATCAAATCTAATCTTAGCTGTTGATTAGATATTTAATATCAGTCGTTGAAGACTCAATAGAGAAAGTATAAGAGGAGGCTTGATGGTCAGTTGGAGATACACCAAGATTGATCAGTCAGTTCAATTTTATGGAGCGGGGTTTGTTGAGAAAATTCAAACAAGTGATCAGAGTTCCAGTGAGGGGGCAGTGAGTGCATAGTAGAGAGGTGGAGATAGTGTCGAAGGACCAGCGCAGAGACTGAGGAGGCTACGTAGAGCTAACAGGAGCCACGCAGATGGCTAGAGTGACTGTGCAGAGGCTAGTAGGGCCTACGTGGGTGATGCAAAAGGCCAGAGAGCCAGTGTAGAGAAGCAAAAGGCTGACGCAGGGGGTTTCAGAGAGACGTAGAGCCTCAAAGAAGTGTTGGAGAGATTTTCGTGTAGCAGACTTGCTGAATATCTGCTTCCGAAGAGAGGTATTACTGCTATGTAGAAATCTCCATTGGGTGAGCCAGTTTGGCACCCTAGTTGTACTCAAGAAAGCTGCTTAATAATAAAACCCTCAGAACAGTTGCACTGGTTTTCCCAAGTTGGGTTTTTCTGGGGACGATTGCCCAAAAATAACGATGTCCCTTGTGTGTTTGTCTGTTATTTTTAGTTGATGATTTGTAGATGGTTGAGACTGCATTTGTGTTTAGTTTTAGTGTTTATATGGTTAAATAACTTGTTAAGAAATAATCAAGTAGGTGAAATAAACTAGATAATCTGATCTCTTCTTGATGAAGAGCCGCCCATAGTTCCTCCCAATCTCGAAGGTTTGACCTGCCCAGTAAGCTCTGGACAAATACCTCCCAGAACTCTGAAACTGCATTCAATGCGGTCCTCACCAACATCTCCTCATCTGGCATGGCCCCTATGGAAGTCAGCTGGTCCCAGATCTCTATTAATCACCCGAGGAAGATATCTATCTGCTCTCGCCTCTGCATTTGGTATGACCGCAACTGATTTTCTAGAAGCATCTTCCTCAGCACGGAAGTATGCTGATACAACTTCTTCAGGGAATACCGCATCTTATTTGTCGTACACTTCTCGGCAATATGTGGTACCACATGATCCTTGACCCCATCAAGGATGATGCACTTAGCCCTGGCCATTGCTTCTTCGTACTTCTTATTTTGAGTCAGGTCAACTAGGATTGCTATCGTTTTCAAGGTGAGGTGCTTGATGTGATACCTATCTAGAATGGACAAGATCTTGCCCTTCCAGACTACAAAGTTTGAAGCTCTGTCCAGTCTATCCTAATCTCTCAACCCATTTACTGCCATTTCGCTACTCCTCTTTTGACTCTTTCGAGTCTCTCTACTTCCCTCCTAGAAGTCCTCTGATCAACTCCTGCTGAGTCTCTCAACTTCTCGTCTGGAAGTTCTCTGCTTGACTCGTTCTGAGCATCGATTTCCCTTCTGGAAACCTCTCTTCCAATGTCAAGATGCCCCACTCTGATCGTTTGTGCAACCACACCACTGATCTGGATTTCTTGGCTAGAAATCCTCGGTAACAACTCCCTCCACCTTGGTCTTGCCTTGTTAGGTACTTTTCTCACCACAGTACCCCACCATATTCGCTCCACAACTCACCCACAACCTCCTATGCCTCAACAATCTGAAGGTCTGATTCTCTAGGCTTTGCGCAATCTCGGTATCAACAAAATTCACACCTCTTGGCCACAGTGTCGATCCTTCTTGACTAAGAAAGATGACCGGGAATTGCATAGGTCAGGTCTACTCCTCTCTCCTCCTGTCTCGAACTGATGACGCAAGTTGCATCCACGAAGATTGATAGGTTGTCCTCCAGATTGGAGGAAGAGTTTGCCATGATCACCGATATACCTCCAGGAGTGAGGTGGGGTGATTTGGTTTTGTAGCCCTAGAGAGCTACAGGATGGGCAAGATTTTTGAGGAGGTCTACCTCATGAATCAATACCTTACTACGGGAGCCTGAAAACATGCAGTAGCAGGATGGATTAGTGGTAGTTGATGCAGTCAGATGCCAGAGTGACAAATACAGTAGCTAGTAGCGGTCAGATACTAGGCAACGCAATGCAGAGTTGGCAACAATGCAGATGGCACAAAGTAGAGTTAGTAGCAATGCAGAGGCTTTAGTGGTAGCACAAAGTCTAGCAGCAATCAGGACTCAGGTGACAGATGCATCATACTAACCATAGTTGGTTGAGTATTTTGGATGCTTTTTCATTGTCATTGTTGCCGTTGCAGCAACAACAGTTGGAGCAGGAGTTGCAATGCAGATGCAGTGCTGGCAGCGGTTCAACATGAGCACAGATGCAGCCTTTATCATAATTGTGTTGTAGTTGGTGGGCAGCAGTAGCCAGACATCAGTAGCATAATAGGAAGTGATGTAGAGACAAGGTGTTGTTTCAGTGGGTTGTAGCACTAGAACGCATTCCTTGCTAAGAGGGAGTGTTGATTTTTGTAGCATCGGATGTGTTATAGCCACAAAACCCTGTGGAGATGCTAGAATAAATGTATTTTCCAAAACCCAGAATTCGTTTATGGAAATTCCACATAGAGATGACTTAATTAAAATAATTAATCTTTTTTTAATGGGACCTAAGTCCAAACTTATGAAAACTGATTAATTCAAGGGTATTAATTAATTCATGGTGAGAATCTTCTAGAAGAAGACATGGATCGATTTCTAGTTGATCTTTGCATTCGATTATGTTTTAAACTTGGTCGTTGATGTCTCAATGAGCGATTATAAGAAAAAATTCATTGGGAGTTGGAGAATACACTTTAGTGACAAGGAATTCGATTTTATTGGGAAATTGAACTCCAGAGTAGCAATAGTTAGTTGTCGGAGGTGACTCAGTGCAGTTGAAGCAGTGAGAGAGGGGCTGGGATAGTATGATTGAAAGGAAGTTTCTCAAGTCCGGTAAGTGCATAGCATAGATGCAATGTAGAGCTTCAAAGGGAGATCCGTATTTTGTTGAGGAGAAGTTAAAATTCAGTGCCAGAGGCTAGAGTGGGAGCCCGGAGGCTAAGAGGATTGATTTTCTAGATAGGAACATATCAGTTAGTGAGCGAGACGCTAGTTTGAGTTGTGGGATGCAAAGGTAGCAAGGGGCAGCTCATCTTGAGCCAAGGTCAGTATCAGATCATCGATGGGACTGATACGTTTCTCACTAGATCTCGTGTTAGTCATTTCTTTGTAAGGATTTCTAGATTTGAGCATCCATAGATTTGTACTCAGATTTACTGCTAGATAATAATAGAACCCTTAGTTGTTGCACTATTTTTCCCAATTTGGTTTTTCCAGGGACATTAGTCCAAAAATAACCGTGTATTATTATGTGTGCACATCTATTCTTCCAGTGTTTTTATTTTTTCCACAATATTTATTTTTTGAAGGCTACAGTGTATATATTTCAATATTTTCCATAGAAAACTACAAATAATTTGTTGAGTTAATTTAACAAATAGAAGAAATATTATTAGTTGCTGCAGTTAGATTCGTGGTTTGTCGAATTTTGCTTGAATGAGGATGTTGGCCTTTCCAATGGCTAGTATAATGTGGACAACCTCCCTTTGTTTGGTCCAAAGACGATTCAAACCATACTTTTAGGTTCCTCCTTGCTTGATTTTGATTTGAAATGCCCCTTGGATTGCTGGGAGACCTAAATGGCCTTCTATTTTGCTTCAACATTCCTCCAAATTGACCTTTACATGATCCAATGGGTAAAAAGTGTGGATGGCGCTCCTTGTCTTGGTCAATTTGCTTGCTTTTTATGTGATTTAAGGCTTGAACTTTCTTGAACATGAGTTGTCCTTGTTCCATAATGTATCCTTGAATTGCATTGACATCTTGCTCACTCAACACATTTACCTTGTTACCTTCTTTAACCTCATGTCTGCCTCGAAAGGAGAAGTCTCCCCATTTTGAAGGTACCTCAAATATGGAAAAGGGACTTTAAAGGGGCTGTTAAAATGCCTTAACTTGGAGGTCACAAGAGATCATTTCATATCCTTGGAGGATGTGGGACATTGCCTTAGGGAGCCCAAATGCATCGCAAACAGTGAGACGTCCATGAAGAATGATGGCCATGGCAAAAGAGGTGTGCATACATAGGGATATAGTTGATTTGGGGAATAAAGAGTGCATGGAGATAACGGAAAAGTGAGGGGAAAAGTACAATAAACTATCACCTTTATAGGGCTACTCAACAAGCGTTCCCATAAATCATCAACCATTGTAGATCCACTTCCTGATGTTCGGATATCACCGTAAGAGATAAGAATGATGCATGATGCTTTCTTTCCCATACTATTCTTCTCTTTTCCTTACCCATCGAATGCTGGATGAAATCCTTTCCTTCTATTCCTAACCTTTCTCAAGTGGCTTGTGGATTATACTAGCCTCATAAGGTTTCCATAATTAATATGCTCTACCAAGTTGAGTGATGCTTTATTTTTGAGAGGGAACATTGTGAGAGAAACCTAGGCCTCATAGGTTGAGGGTTTCTCAAAAAATTAATAGCACCCCCATTCATATGTTTACTTATGAGCCCTTTCTCCTTTATACTTCTTTACTTCCTAATGAACTTGGTGAAGACCTCCTCCTATATCCTCTCTCTCTGTTTCTCTTGTTTGCCCCTTTCCTAGGTTACATCACCACTAATGGGCCTATTTAGGTGATCTTCTTAGGTAGGTCCTGACCTGTGATGGCTTCTCCTTAGATGGGACCAATCACCATGCCTCTCTTTTGCCTATTAGGGACCTTGGTCTTGGTTGACACATCCTATAGATTGCATCTATTGGATCACATCTCCAACCATTGACCCAATGCTTTCTTCCACTTGTCTATTGTATTCCCCATTCAAACACTAGCATTGTCAATTTTTTCTTCTTTCCTTCAATATTTGTGCTCTGGTGTTGTCAATTCTCACCTCTTTCATTTTCTATCTCTACTAGTGTTTCCACCTCTTACTTCTTGGCTTTAGTTGTTCATCTCTATTGTTGTCCCCTCTTTTGTATTTGGTTCATTTTTTGGCCTTGGCTTCAGTAACTTTGACCTCTCAATCCTCTAATCATTCATCCCTTCCTTTTCCGCCTCTCCTTCCTTCTCCTCTTCTCACCTTCACTCGCTTCTCAGCCTTCATTGAGAGTTGCTTTTGCTATCACCTCCTTGTCTGTTGCAAGCCATTTACTTTTATGTTGTAGGTTGTGTTACCACACAATCTAATAGGACCTAAGGAGGGAAAGCCTAAGGGTCAAAGAGCTGCAATAAGTGATAACAATGGTACAATGTCCCACTGTCACCATAACCAATGCCCCTTGCTGCTTATGATATTTCACTAATTTGAGGAGTCTCGATAGATAAACAATCACCTTGCCTTTAATTGATGTTCTAGGTTTTGAGGTACTAGGTGATGAGGTAGGACTTCTTAAGGGAAGCTCTATGTCATAGTATGACACTTCAAAAGGGTTTTTGATCCCTATTAGAGACCTAGAAAAAGCTTGCATGGGATCTAGTTTGTTTTGAATTATCATGGTTAAAGGTAATCCCAAGGTCGAGGCAAGGAGAAGAAAGGGCTTCTTATGATTTATTCCAATCAATACTAATATCAGAAAACCCTCGAAGAAGTCCCCAAGTCAAGGAAATGCAAACTAGTGTTTCGTTTCTAGGGCACACCTCGGGCAAGAATTTTTATGGATGAAAACACAAGGGATGCTTGTCAAACTTTGAGAAATTATTGTTCAAACCCTAAGCTTGAAGTCCATGATCTCGGAATCCACCCTTTCACTCTCTAGAGAATTTTTCTCTATGCCCTTACCTAGCCATCCAAGAAGAAGGGACCAAAACATTGGGAGAAGAAAATATGGAGAAAGAAGAATTTGATCACGAAATGGTTTGGACCAGTGCCTTCTCCTTTGGGCTTATGGAGTCCTAGATGCTTTAGATTTTCCATGACTGTCTTTAAGGAGGTCAATAATTGATGCCCTAGCTACCAACCCTCAACAATTACACACTCAAAATTTATGGAGTTTTATGGGGGAAAAACATAATTTGATCCTCTAGGAACATTCATCACATGTCATGCTATGAGTAACATGTGCAATTTCCAACCAAATATCTTTCAAAATAAATATTCAGTAATTAGGGAAAAATATAACATTAATCTAGTTGCAACAATCCTATACATTAGACATGTTTCAAGAATAAAACTTCAACAAGAGGCACTTACAGTATGACAATATGATAGATCCATCCACAAATCAATAGATAGCTCCAAAGAAAATCGAATTTCAGCTCCAAATATCAAAATGCATCCAAGACATTCAATAGTTAATCCAAACAAAAAGTGTGGATTTGCCAAGAAGGCCGAAATTCCCGAGTGTGATGATGATCGAATACAAATGAAGTTGAGTTTTATTTATATGAGAACTAGTAGGTCGAATTATTAGACCAAAGCCCCTAACATTATAAAAATGTGCAAACTACATGCCTTGGTCATAAGTTGACCAAGTATCTTTTTCAAACTATGAAATGATCATCCGACTATTAGCCAAATTGACGATGTCATGCTGATGTCATGACGTTGGAGGGACATGTTGAGTCCTCTTGGTGCCAAAGTGTGTGAGAGGGTTAAATAAATCATGAACAAGTGGATGGCTCCTTAGTCTCCATGCAAGTGATCATGTGGGGCCCCAAAATGACTTAGTGGCACAAAAATGGGTCTCATAGAATAGCCTGTGATGCTCCAATATTGAGGACTTTGACGATGATGTCTGTTGTCCCATGTCTCAAGGGATGAGACAAACCTCGTTTGGGTGTTGGATCAACTACCATATAATGCTAAGTTGTCCAAAGCACACTAGTCCAGACTCCAAGGGCATCATCTTCTGAATAATGTATGGCAACGAGTAGACTATTGAAGGTGTTGAGGGTTCCCATGGCATGGAATGATGCTCTACACATGATGGGAATCCCATGGCTCTCAACGCTTCACCCGGGGGTGTCAATATGATCCTCTTGTGGACTTGGGCTCCACTTAAGTTTCACAACCCATGATGAAACCAACTGCCAAATACATATAATATCTAATGTGCATCCTCACAATTAGGTACAATAATTCATTGGTACATCTAAGTGAACCAATCTTTTTTATCAAATGCGCATTGAGACTTCATAGTGGGCTTCCTTTCCAAATTTAGTGTTAACTCCCTAGGTAGGAGTGGGTAATAAACAACCCTATTAGATGTTCTGAGTCCTTAAGGGGAAAGACAGGCCCCTAAAACATCTTTTACTTAATAGGTGTCATGTGAATAGTGATGAATGGATGGGGACACGAGGGTCTCAAGGCCAGTTGACATGGGTTCAATGATGGAAATGATGATTATTTGGGTGTGTTGTTGCACAAAATGTCTAGGCACTGCGACAAAAACTCAGATCGGGGGATGTCACCCTGATCCCCTATCTCTCCGTTTAAGTTGTCTTCCTATAGTAGGCTAAGGGGGGTAGACTCTACGAAAATGGAATGAAGGAGAACTAGTTGGAAACCATCTAGTTTGGGAGACACAGTGAAGTGACCAAGTACTTGATTTAGATTTAACAAGATTTATAGGATTTGATTAGATTTTAAGTAATCGATGCTAGTGCCTTATTGAGTCAATGATCTTGCTAGGGGAATTAAGACTAGGTAATCAATTAGCAACTGCTGCTTAGATGAATGACTATCTTATATGAAATGCAAATCCTAAAGCTAATGTGAGATGCAAGAATTTTGATTAATTTTAGTTAAATGCCTACTTAAATGTGAATCCTTCGATCCTTTCTATGTTGAGCTTGATTTTGTAGTAATTGGCAAAGAGAAGATAAGGCGGAGCACACTAAGGTGTGATTAACAATACCTCTCCTGAAAATCTAACATACCCAGTGCCTCCGGTGCTGTAGAGAGCTGTGGCTCTGACGACTACAAGGTCACCATTTTAAGTACTATTAAAAACATGATTCTCAAGCAAAGATGGATGGATATCTATGTCTCTATCGACTAAGCTTATGGTTCGAAGTAAATTTTATTATGCAAAGCTAACTTCTATGAAAATGCACCAAAAGATTAGATGAAGTTAGACTCGAGGATTAGAAACACTTGTGTCACAAAAGCCCTTAATCACCAAAATAAAATGCTCGCTTTATTGGATGAAGACTTAAAAATAAACCCCTGAAAATGTTACAATTAAACCACAAGCTTATTTCAAATCCTTTTGATATAATTATAGCTCAAAAAGAACAAAAACTTCTTCACAAATTAATATCAGATGCTCGAAAAAAACTCAGCTTATGAAACAAAAGATATGCATTTTATTACAATTCCATGACAAAGTACTTAATTTTCATAAATTAGTTTTTAGGACAACAGTAAGAAATTTTTTATGACAACAGCAATATGACAATGAAAATAGTAAGCTATCAATGATATCTTTATGCCAAAAATTTACGTAAATTTTCCCAAACTTGTCCACATGAACTATCAAACAATTTCAGTGTGTTCTGATGTGATTTCCACAATTATATAAAATCTGATATACTTATTACAGCCAGCAATTAAAACATGAAATAAGCCTAATGATGAATGCCCAACTCAAGAAATTAATTCCTTAATGTATTAGACAACTTAGGAACTGATTTTAGGTTAACCCACTGTTGACCACTACGTGTCAACTACCCATAGCAGTACACCCCCTTTTCTTCGCAAAAGGGATAGCGCTTGATCGAAATATTCGTGCCATTCGACAGTGATCGTCGACCCGATCATGTTATGTTGTAAACCCAGTCTGCCTATGTAAATTGTAAATAATCTTAGCAGATCTGACTCATGTATGTAAATTTCCTAGGCAAACCTAATTTTCTAGTGATAATCTACGTTCGAGAAGGTTTTTTGTCTCACCGATCTATGATCGGCAGAGTTTTCCTTCAGCCTAACCCCAAATCCAGAATGGATTTTGTCATTAGAATCTTAGGGAAATCCTAGTGTGCTTCAAGTCTATGTAAAAGTAATTTGGAAATAATCCTAACTATTTGGTTAGATTATTACAAATTGCTTGATCTACTAGATTATATTTGTGTCGCAGAACTGGGTGGTCTATGAGGGTCTATGTCAACTGGGTTTTCCCCCTTGAGATGTAAAATTGTAAAGGTCATGATGTAAAGTGTCTTGAGGGTTAGAAAATGTTTTATCCCCTCATAAGTCCTAGGTCCTAGGTGATTTTTCCAAAGGCTAAGTTCGAGGATCCAATAAAAATAATAAAAAAATAATAAAAATTAAAAATAATATATATATAATAAAAAATATAAATAATAAAAAAAATAATTAAATGATTAAAAAATAATAAAAAAATATTAAAATTAAAATTAAAAAATAAAATAAAATAATAAAATAAGTCAAAATTTTGAGAAAATAAATGCAAAATTTTAATTTTTAATATATTAAGATGCATTTAAAATTTCGATGGATGAGATTGAAATGGATTTCGATTCTCATCGATGGTTGAGATTAGTTTGACATGGATCACTCGAACTAGCCATTTGGAATTTTTCCTTTAAATAGGGTGTTAGGGGTCATTTGAGATCATTCGATCTGTGAGTCTTGTGCTGAAGAAAGCTCTCTTGTAATCTTTTTCTTATGCAATAAAGAATGACTTTGGGGTTGAAATCTTGCTGGTGTTGCTCTTCTGAAATGTTGTAAGTTGTTTCAATTTTCTGCATAAATTTAATTTCAGCCATTGATAATAGCTTGATGAAGAGTGATGTTAAACACATGTATCTTGTTTACTCACTAAGGTTTGAATGGTAATAAATTTTTTGAAAATAATGGCATGTATCTCCATTGGATTTGGATTTTAGTACTGTTTTTCCCTCTTTATTGATAGTTGAAGTGAGTTGTGTAGGAAATCTAGATTGTGAAGATCAACGAGAATTTGGGGAAGTTCTTGGCTGAACCAGCCAACTCCCGAAAAGCATTTTCTTGAAGAGCCCAGCCAGTTTTGATCTTGGGTTTATCATTCAAATTTATCTTTTCAAATCATGAGAGGTTTTCTGAAGTGTCTCATAGTGAATCTAAAGTTCTGAAAATATTTCTGTGGATTATTGATAAATTTGGCTATTTAGAGCCTTCAATTTGTAATTACTGTAATTAATTCACTGGTTTTTGTTAGGGTTTTAGGTTTCTTCCTTGCACATTTTATTTCTAGGTGTTCGGTTTTTGCAGGTTGCAGGTTGGAAGAAAACTTTTTGTCTGAAGCCAGATCTAGGCCCTAGACGGTAAGATCTGGCCTCAGGATCAATTCTGGAAGGATATTTACTTCAGATCTGCAAAATTTTGTGGTGTTTTTAGTCTTAAGTAGCTTATCTCTAAATTAAATTTTCTTAAAAGGTTCAAGGTTTTCAGGCCAGTTGTCTGCTGCTGCCTGGAGGGTTTCTTTTTCACAAAAGGGTTTTGAAATTTGTTTTAGGTGTGCACTATTCAAACCACCAGATCTATATCCTTCACGCTGCAGCACTGCACACCAAAAACCTTCCATATCATCTCTGTCAATGCTACTCCCACTCCAAAAATTTAAATTACGCTGCCCATTCTCTAAACCTGCAAAAGGAAAATGCATTTTGCTGCCCAGCATTCTCCACTCTACCCAAACACTGGCCCAAACCTGCGTCAATCCCTACTCACACAGCTTAGAAACCTCACGCAGCTTTGTCCTCTTCACCTCTACGCAGCCGCCTCTGTTCCACGCATACCTGCACACATAACAAGTCAGAAAATCCATCAAACTCCTCTACGTATCCATCATCCACCTATCACTACAATTTGTCAAACTGCCATCGCTTTCCTCATCGCGGTCTCTTCTTTGCTCCATCCTTCATTCTCCAGCGTTGTCCTCCTCTACGAGTGTGTTGCCTTCCCACGCATTTTTCTCCTGCATCCTTTCCATTACCTTCCACGTCCCCTCATCCATGCCCTCGCCTGCACGTTGAAACCTCTCAACCGTCGAAGTTTTCTCCGTTTCCAAACCTACGCAGCACACCAGATATACATTCGATTTTTTATTTTTTATTTTTTTATTTTTTGTTCTTGAATTAGCTTATGTGTGTAGTTTTATTATTACGATATATGGGTATGTGTTGGTCTTAGTTTAGTCTTAGGCTAGATAGTTCTTTTATTTAGTTAATTTAGAATTTTATTTAAGTTTTGTTTAGTTTTAGATTTCTTTAAATTTAGATTTAAATTTTTAAAAGTTTGATTTTAAAATAACATCAAAAAATCATAAAATTAGAAAATTAAAAAAGACATAAAATTTGTAAAACCTATTCAAAGTCTTCTGAAGAAAGATGTAAAATTTGTTTAGCAAGAAGACGGCAAAAAGGCTTTTCAGGAAATGAAATGCGCTATTGCAAGAGCCCCCATCTTAGTTAGTCCCGATTATTCCAAGGATTTCATTATTTTTTCTTTCGCCTCCGAAGATACCATTGCTGGTGTCCTGTTACAAAAGAATAAAGATGGCCAGGAGCAACCTAATGCTTTCATGAGTAGAGCGCTTCAAAATTCTAAATTAAAGTACAATACAATGGAAAAGCAGGACTATGCCCTGGTCAAGTCTCTTAAGCATTTCAAAACTTATGTGGGTTATTCTAAAATCATTGATTTTGTCCCACATTTTGCTATTAAAGATATATTAACTCAAACTGATTGCTTAGAGACTCGCGTTAGGTGGGTTACTAAAATACAAGAATATGATTTGGAGATCAGACCCACCAAGCTAGTCAAAGGCCAAGGTTTGGCTCAAATGTTGACCAAAGGTAACAAAAAAACTCTTGGTTTGTTTTGTCTTAGCGATCTATCTTCACCTGAGTTGCAAACATTAGGAGAGCATGATTGGTACAAGGACATTGTTTATTACTTCATGAATCTTACATGTCCTAACCATTTAGTTGCTCATAAGAGAAGGGCTCTTAGACTAGAAGCCACTAAGTATTGCCTTATGAAGGATGGCCTTGGATGGAGAAATCCTGAGGGCATAGTACTTAGGTGTGTCGATGAAATTGAGTCCAAGAAATTAATCTCTGAGTTTCATTCAGGATTTTACAATGGTCACTATGCTGCTAGAACTACCACCCACAAAATTCTGAGAGCTAGTTATTATTGGCCTTCAATTTTTTCTGATGTGCATAATTTTGTTAGAACTTGTCAAGCTTGTCAATTGTTCACTAGGAAACAAAATCTTGCTACCCTGCCCCTACAACTTGTCATTTTAGAGGCACCTTTTTAGCATTGGGGTTTGGACTTCATCAGGAAGTTCCATGAAAATTCTAGCAATGGCTACTCATGGATTTTGACTGCTACTGATTATTTCACTAAATGGGTTGAAGCCATTCTTGTTAAGAATACCAGTGAAAAGGTTGTTATGGATTTGATTGAAAATAATATCATTACTAGATTTGGTGTCCTTGCTAAGATCACTACTGACAATGCCAAAGCTTTTAGTTCCTCAGAGTTTTCGTCTTTCTGTTTCATGTACGACATTGTCTTATCTCATTCATCAAATTACTATCCTCAGGGTAATGGTCTGGCTGAATCAAGTAACAAGAATCTCATAACCATTATCAAGAAGATAGTAGGAGATAACAAGAAATCATGGGATAACAAAATCAAGTATGCTTTATGGGCAGATATGATCACTAAAAAGAAAGCTACTGGTAAATCTCCCTTTGAATTAGTTTATGGCTTGGATGTAACCTTACTTGTGCACCTGAAATTGCCAGCATATCAGCTCCTTCAACATTTTTTTGTTAATAAAGATGTTGTTCAAAATATAATAGATCAAATTGTGGAGTTAGATGAAGCTCGTAGGACAACTTTTGATGCTATATGTAAAATCAATCTAACATTAAGAAAAGCTTTGATAAATCCTCTCGATCTAGATCTTTGCAGGTTGGAGATATGGTACTTCTTTGAGATTACAAGAATGAAAAACTAGGAAAACATAAGAAATTCGACAATTTGTGGTTGGGACCGTAGATCATTTGAGACATTGTTGGACCAAACTCATTCCACTTGAGCAGATTGGATGGCGAGCCACTTGATTTACCTACAAATGGCCAAATGCTCAAGATGTTCTTCAAAGATGATATATGATGCCATGGGGCATCCTCTGTATTGCATTTCTAACCTTACTCCCTGTCATTTCAACATTTTATTTATGTTTTAGGATTAGATTTACTTTTCATGTTACTACATAGTTAATAAATGAAGAGCTTATATCTTTCATGTGCTTAATGTTATATGATGATTTTTGGATGGAAACTACTTATTTTTGGTTGTGTTGCATGGATGCAGATTCTGGATTCTCACATTCCTAGTCCCCAAGTAGAGCGAGATGTTGACCACTACGTGTCAACTACCCATAGTAGTACACCCCCTTTTCTTCGCAAAAGGGATAGCACTTGATCAATATGTTCATTCCATTTGACAGTCATCGTTGACCCGATCATGTTATGTTGTAAACCCAGTCTACATGTGTAAATTGTAAATAATATTAGCAGATCTGAATCATGTATGTAAACTGCCTAGCTAATTTTCTAGTGATAATCTACATTCTAGAAGGTTTTTTGTCTCATCGATCTATGGTCGGCAAAGTTTTCTTTCAGCCTAACCCCAAATATGGAATGGATTTTTTCATTAGAATCTTAGGGGAATCTAGTGTGCTTCGAGTCTATGTAAAATTAATTTGGAAATAATCCTAACTATTTGGTTAGATTATTACAAATTGCTTGATCTGCTAGATTATATGTGTCGCAAAACTGGGTGGTCTATGAGGGTCTATGTCAACTGGGTTTTCCCCCTTGAGATGTAAAATTGTAAAGGTCATGATGTAAAGTGTCTTGAGGGTTAGAAAATGTTTTATCCCCTCATAAGTCCTAGGTCCTACGTGAATTTTCCAAAGGCTAAGTTCGAAGATCCAATAAAAATAAAAAGAAAATAATAAAAATTAAAAATTAAAATATATATATATATATATATATATATATATATATATATATATATATATAT
Organism: Pinus tabuliformis; assembly: GCA_031772625.1. Taxonomy (NCBI): domain Eukaryota; kingdom Viridiplantae; phylum Streptophyta; class Pinopsida; order Pinales; family Pinaceae; genus Pinus; species Pinus tabuliformis. The sequence continues at coordinate 589,450,630 of CM062819.1, forward strand.
ATATATATATATATATATATATATATATATATATATATATATATATATATATATAGAAATAATAAAAAAATTAATTAAAATATTAAAAAATAATAAAAAAATTATTAGAATTAAAATTAAAAAATAAAATAAAATAATAAAATAAGTCAAAATTTTGAGAAAATAAATGCAAAATTTTAATTTTTAATATATTAAAATGCATTTAAAATTTCGACGGATGAGATTGAAAGGGATTTTGATCCTCATCGACGGTCGAGATTAGTTTGACATGGATCACTCGAACTAGCCGTTGGGAATTTTTCCTTTAAATAGGGTGTTAGGGGTCATTTGAGATCATTCGATCTGTGAGTCTTGTGCTGAAGAAAGCTCTCTTGTAATATTTTTCTTGTGCGATAAAGAAAGACTTTGGGGTTGAAATCTTGTTGGTGTTACTCTTCTGAAATGTTGTAAGCTATTTCATTTTTCTGTATAAAATTAATTTTAGCCATTGATAATAGCTTGATGAAGAGTGATGTTAAACACAGGTATCTTGTTTACTCACTAAGGTTTGAATGGTAATAAAATTTCTGAAAATAAGGGCAGGTATCTCCATTGGATTTGGATTTTAGTACTTTTTTTCCCCTCTTTATTGATAGTACAAGTGAGCTGTGCAGGAAATCTAGATTGTGAAGATCAACAGGCATTTGGGAAAGTTCTTGGGTGAACTAGCCAACTCCCGAAAAGCATTTTCTTGAAGAGCCCAGCGAGTTTTGATCCTGGGTTTATCATTTAAATTTATCTTTTGAATGCATGAGAGGTTTTCTGAAGTGTCTCATAGTAAATCTAAAGTTCTAAAAATATTTCTGTGGATTATCGATAAATCTGGCTATTTAGAGCCTTTAATTTGTAATTACTGTAATTATTTAGCTGGTTTTTGTTAGGGTTTTAGGTTTCTTCCTTGCACATTTTATTTCTGGGTGTTTGGTTTTTTCATGTTGCAGGTTGGAAGAAAACTTTTTGTCTGAAGCCAGATCTAGGCCCTGGAGGGTAAGATCTGGCCTCAAGATCAGTTCTGGCAAGGATATTTACTTCAAATCTGCAAAATTTCGTGGGGTTTTCAGTCTTAAGCAGCTTATCTCTAAATTAAATTTTCTAAAAAGGTTCAAGGTTTTCAGGCCAGTTGTCTGCTGCTGCCTGGAGGGTTTCTTTTTTGTAGAAGGATTTCAAAATTTGTTTCAGGTGTGCACTGTTCAAACCTCCAGATCTGCATCCTTCAAGCTGCAGCACTGCACACCGAAAACCTTCCATATCATCTCTGTCAATGCTGCTGCCACTACAAAAATTTAAATTACACTGCCCATTCTCCAATCCTGCAAAAGAAAAATGCATTCTGTTGCCCACCATTCTCCACGCTACCCAAACGCTGGCCCAAACCTGTGTCAGTCCCTACCCACGTAGCTTAGAAACCTCACACAGCTTTGTCCTCTTCACCTCCACGCAGCTGCCTCTCTTCCACGCATACCTGCACACACAGCAAGTCAGCAAATCCATCAAACTTCTCTACACATCCATCATCTATCCATCACTACGATTTGCCAGACCACCATCGCTTTCCTCATCGCGGTCTCTTCTCTGTTCCATCCTTCATTCTCCAGCGTTGTCCTCCTCTGCCAGTGTGTTGCCCTCCCATGCGTTTTTCTCCTGCATCCTTTCCATTACCTTCTGCGTCCCCTCATCCCTACCCTCACCTGCATGCTGAAACCTCAAAGCCATCGAAGTTTTCTTTGTTTCCAAACTTGCACAGCACACCAGACATACATTCGATTTTTTTTTTTGTTCTTAGGTTAGCTTACGTGTGTAGTTTTATTATTACGATATATGGGTATATGTTGGTCTTAGTTTAGTCTTAGGCTAGATAGTTCTTTTATTTAGTTAATTTAGAATTTTATTTAAGTTTTGTTTAGTTTTATATTTCTTTAAATTTAGATTTAAATTTTTAAAAGTTTGATTTTAAAATAACATAAAAAATCATAAAATTAAAAAATTAAAAAAGACATAAAGGAATTTTTTTTTTAGTTATTTTTAGAATTAAATTTTAGATTTAGATTAGTTGAATATTTTATTTTTTTAAGTTAGTTTTTAGTTTTAGTTTATTTTCTTTTTTGTTTATTTAGTTTAGTGTTAATAATTTTAGGTTTCATTTACTTTAATGTTTGCTTTGTTAGGTTTTGTTTTATTTAAAAATATAAAAATATATAAAAAAAAATTTTGAAAAGGATTAACTAAAAAAAAAATGAAATTGAAAATTCATTTTTATCTTTGTGGTATTCATGTCCCACTTCTCTATAGTTAAATATTCTTAAATGTTTGTTTAAAAATTAAATTTTGAAAGGTGGTGGATCATTGTGTGAACTGGTCAGCATTTAAATTTTATAGTCATTTAAAGCATTTGATTTTTTGAAGTTTAACTGCTGGAAAATTGTTAAAGCATTGTGAGTTTATTGAATAGCTTATATTGCTTGGGATATTTGATGATAAATGACTGTTTTACATGGTTCATATTTCTGCAACATTTAATACATAATCATTTAATCATTAACTCCATAAGGCACTGGTACATTAATTTCTAAAATCAATCACGTGTTAAATTGCCTTGTTGTGTCTCCCAACTCAACTGGTCCACAGTTGGTCATCTTTTATCCCATAGGGTCTACCCCCCTTAGCCTTGGTAGACGGCTTAAAGGGTGCGATCGGGGATCAGGGTGATGCCCCTGGTCTGAGCGTTGTCGTGCTATCGTGTGCAACAACATCCACATGAAATTTTGCCACTATTATCTTTTAGAGTCCAGAAACAAAATTATTCAGAGATAACAGTCATCCAAAATGTAGATATAGGCCAAATTTTTGATACACATCAAACATAAATGACTTATTAATGTATTTAGCTATTTTTTTAGTTAATTTCAAACCTCTTAGATGTGTTTTTCACCACTATTAGAAAGGTATATGACTGTTGTAGCAAACAGTGAGGAAAAAGACAGTTTGGAGATCAAACCCTTAGGCCTTAGGCCTTGAAGATCACTTGCCCAAGTTGCCAAAAAAAAATTCAATACCTGTAACACAAATTTTTACCAAATTTTCTGCAAAAACCCACCAATGATCAGCTTCAGAAAATTAAACATTCAGATCAGAAATGGAGCAAGGGGAATCTAGGGCCAATGAGAGCTAGCACTAGGCCCAATAGAACTAGCGTTCTGTTAGGAGAAGGAATATCTACACTTAGGAGCCCCAAAACTTGAAACTCTTGTTCTAAAAAAATATATTTTGCTTCAGATCTTGAGATTTATTGCAAAATGTTTAATGGCTGGCCCTGCAAAAGTATTTGGGACAAGATATTATGCTCCAAGGCCTAGATCTGTCTCAAAACACCCAGATCCGATTGAAAACATCTCAGATCTGAAGATTTACTTGGTTGATTTCCCAGACCTATTCTCGCAAACAATCTTTGAGCCCAGATCTTACCCTCCAGGGTCTAGATCTAGCTCAAATCTGAATATTTTCTTGGTTGATTTCTCAGATCTATTCCTGCACACAATCTTTGAGCCCAGATCTTGCCCTCCAGGGTCTAGATCTAACTCAGATCTAAAGATTTTCTTGGCTGATTTCTCAAATCTATTCCTTCACAAGTGAAAAGAGAAAAACCCAATACCTAATATGTCCAAAAATAGAGAAAATCCCAAAATCCAAAGTGTTAAAATTCAAAATTATGTTACAAAATTTCAAATCTACACAAGTAAATAACAAATCTATACAAATAATTCACATATCTATACAAATAATTTACAAATCTATCAGATTGAGGAGTATGAGTCCAACTCCGCTCACAGATCTGATAATCTAAGCCTCTTAATAGCCATATTTATCAAAAATTCCACAAAATATTTAAAAGATTTTGAAATTTTAAAGAGGTACTAGCCCAAAAGTACTCTGCAGAAAAAAAGATTATCGTTAGATAAATCCTGAGGCTTATATGAAGTAGGCTCTTTAGAAAATATGTGTTGAGAGTTGGCTAGTCCAACCGAGGAGTATCCTCCAATGCTCAATGAGAACCTGAGATATCTTCTGCAAACACTAGATCAACCATCAAATCAAGTAGAGAAATAAAACAACAATAAAATTCTAAAAAAATAGAGATACTTGCTACTGCAATCAAAATTAAAAATGTTACCCTGGATCCAAAAAACTAAATAAGATACATGCATTCAGATTATTCTAAGAGAGATATTGATTGATAGTTTTCACATAATATTAAGCAGAAATAAAAGCAATGCTACGATAAATTCATGAAGAGGAACACTACAACATGTTGAAACCCCAATGAATTTTGCATTAATTCAAAAAAGTATACAAGAGAGCTTGAAAGCTTAGTACACGATTCAAAGATCCGATCAATTCACTGACAGATGACTTCCTATTTAAAGATAAATCTTCCAACGGCTAGTTCAAGTGATCCTCATCAAAGAAATCTCAATCGTTGATGAGGATCAAAATTTCTTTTAATCTCATCTATCGAAATTTTAAATTCTTGAGAAAATTCAAATTTTTCAATAAAATGCATTTTAATTAATTCAAAAATTAAATTTTTGAATTAATTTCCTCAAAATTTTGACTTTGACTTAACCCCAGGGACCAAAGGCTTAAAATTTAGCGAAATAATTAATTGACTTTAGTCCCAGCACCTTCAAAAATTTGAATTTTTAAGGACTGACAAATTTTTCCTTTGGGGAATTTAAATTTATCTAGGACCTAGAAATAATTAAATTTCTGGCTTAGGATTTTAATTAAAATTTCTAGCGAAAATTTAATTAATTAACCTATGAGGGGATAAATTATTTTTCCAACCCTCAAGACACTTCACATGATGATTTTCATATTTTTTACATCTCAAGGAAGAAAACCCATTTGTAAAAGACGCTCATAGACTACCCAATTTTGCGACACAAATATAATCCATCAGACCAAGCAATTTGTAATAAGATAACCTAACCAAATAGTCAAGATTATTCCCAAATCACTTTTACATAGACTCGATCTAGAACACTAGGACTCGCCTAAGATCCTAGTGACAAAATCCATTCTGGCTTTGGGGTAAGGCTGAAAGAAAACTCTGTCGACCACTCGAGAATGGATTGGTGAGACAAAAATCCTCCCGGAATATAGATCATCACCATAAAAATAGGCTTACCTAGGCAATTACATACATGACACGGGTCTGCTGAGATTATTTACATTATACACATCTAGATTGGGTTTTCATTATAACATGATAATCAGGCTGGTGATGATAGTTGAACAACCTAGACACGTCAATCAGGCGCTATCCCTTTTGCGAAAAAAGGGGGTGTAGTGCTATGGTTTGTTGACATGTAGTGGTCAACAGGGTGTATAGATGTAGGAGGAAACAATTGTGGATACATGAGTTACCTCGTCCTTTGTTTTCCCACCCTTCTTTATTTTCCTTTTTCATTTCCTTGATTTTTCTTCATATTATTTGTGGGGGCTCTAGGGAATGAGAGCATGTTGCGTATGACATAAGTAGTAATTACCCCCTTAAGGTGGGGCAATTTATCACCCACGAGGGGTTGGGATGTGCATGGGTTTCTCAATGATGTGGGGGCTCTTATATGGCGCTAGGAACCATGGTGATGGCCATAATAAGGGGTAGAGCTCATGCTCGACTTTGCCCATGTGCGATATTAAATTTCTCATCGATCTTTTGCATTTTATAATATTATTTTTCTTTTGTTTCTTGCTTGTGGCCATGATATGCTTTTAACATTCTTTTAGTTGCGTCACACTTTGTGGCAACATTTCTAGGTCTAACCCTAACATGTGGACAAGGGAAGGGGGTATGTTAGTCCCTTGTGGACCCAGAGATGGAATATGATGAAATACAGGTTGTAATATGCATAGGGGAGTGAAAAATGTGGATGGGGAAAATGCGACCATGCTACCAAAAAAGAGGGTTTCCAAAGTAGTTTCGTTCCTAAATCCAAGGGGTGATCCCATAGGACTAGGATTGAGGATTAACCCCACCCTCATCCGAAGTGAGGGAACAAAACTGTGGTCAAAGCCCTTCCTTTTTTCCAAGTCGTTAAATAATCCATAACCCGGATGCCCAAGGAAAAACAAGCATACACACCCAATTGCACAGTGAAGAACACAACTTTACGGTTGGGTTGTGCATCAAATGGAGTCTTCATGCAGTCCCAATGTTCTATCATACCTTGGGTTCCTTGGTCTGCATATATTCTTCCTCAGCTCCTTGAGAGTCCTCTAGCATGTCATCCTTCTTGTGATCACTGAGAGACACATATGTGTAGTTTTAGTGGTAGTGACTAATGCAGGATGAGGCACTGGGAGGACACATCTACGCAGTTTTAGGATACAAGGCAGACCGGGCAGCTGAAGAACAAAATTACGTAGTTTCTGAAGATAGTGGATTCCAACTGAGGGAAGAACACCGAACAAAACCACTGTGTAGTTTTGAATGGTAAGGGAGGTTGGGCATATTTCCCCTTGAAGCAAAACAAATTTCCCTTTGCATAACAAGCAATAATCCCCATCCCCAAAGATGACACGTACTGTGTAAAGATAAAAGCGTGAATGACTCTTAAGATCGAAAAGGGGAGCTTGAGATCATCAACTTACCAAATAAGTGACTAAGGAACAATCGATCACATGATCCACAATAGGCTCCGAAATTTGAGTACAGGCCAAAATTTTGGAGGGTGTTACAGCTGCTACAATGGGTGTCTACCCTACCATGTCTCAAGGGTGAGTCTTACCTCCCTTGGGCCTTGGATCAACTGCCCTAATCAATGCTAAGCCATTTGGGTCATGCTAGTCCAAGTGCATCATCTCACGAATAATGTGAGGAAATGAGAAAACTTTTGAAGGTGCTGAGAGTGCCCATGGCATCAAATGATGCTCAAACACATGATGGAGTCTCGTGGCTCTCAACGAACCCCTATAAATGTCAATGTGATCATCTGGTGGGCTTGGGCCCTCGTTAAGTTTCCCAGCCCATGATGTAACCACTTTTCAATTACACATAAGATCCAATACTCTTCCTCACCATCAAGTACAATAATTCATTAGTGCATCAATGTGAACCAAGATTGTTAATCAAGGGCACAAATGAGATTTCATAATGGGCTTCCCTTCCAAATATGGGACTTTAAGCATGTAATCATGTTACCTCCTTAGGTAAGAGTGGCTAATAAACAACCCTATTAGGTGTTCCAAACCAATGTTACTTGGGAGTGGGAGCGAAAACGGGAGCGGGAGCGACATTTTCAGAAGCTCCCGGTTTGGGAGTGAATCCCAGAGCGATTTTTTAAATATATATATATATATATATATATATATATATATATATATATATATATATATATATATATATATATATATATATATATATATATATATATATATATATATATATATATATATATATATATAGATATATTATATTTTTTAATTTTTGATACATATATGTCAACAAAAACATGTAGAATGATGAATTAGATATAAAAAACATAAAAAAAACATATATTGATCATTGAACCATATCACATCAATCATCTAGAAGTTATAATCTTCATCAACCATGTCCACAAGTTAGTAACATACATATTACAAATGCAACATATTGAGTCTTGTGAATCATGATTCATCAAATTCAATCTTAAAATTTCAACTTCAAGCTTTCAAAATTGAAAATTCAATATATAACATTTATCATCATTGATCACCAAAGTTGTACTTGTGAGCTAAGTTTAACCATTACAAGAAATAATATCTTATATATTTCTAACTTCTAACTTCTAACTGTTAACAGGAAATGAAATGTTATAAAATGAAACATGAATAATGAAATGAAATGAAGCAACTTTAGTCTTTCATGAAGCATCATATTCATAATTCACAATCATTACCAATGAGTTATAATTGCCAACTTCAAACTTCAAATTTTCATTGTCACAGTCATATATTGTTTACAAAAAATATCATTATGATATGAAAGAGTCAAGAGTCAAGAGTCAAGGACTCAAGACTCAACAGTTATGAAAACTAATAGAAACTATAAAAGACAAGTAAATTGTAAATCTACATGTGGCCCTTGCCATGAGAGTCTCCAGGAGTATAAGCAGGTCGTGGTGGTCTTCTAGGAGTCTCCCGCACAGACCGACGACCAGAACTAGAAGGCACATGCCCTCCACATGAGGGTGTAGATGGAGGTGGCGACAAAAAAGGAACAGGACTCAGAACTCGAGCACTACTATTGGATGGTGGAGGTGGCATGGCTACTGCAGTTGCTTCATCTTCATCCCTTATAAGTTCCTCTTCCAGTTCTTCAATATGTATAGTGCCATCCTACAAATTGTCTTCCTCTGGGTGGTTGTCCCAAATTTTATATGTGGGATCCTCATAAGCTCAATCACAGTAATGACTCAACAACCTCAAGTTGTAGTGCATATAAACCAAGCTTTCTGCCCGGTTTTCATTGAGTCTGTTTCTTTTCACATTATGTATGAAGCTATAGGTGGTCCAACACCTCTCTGTAGAACAAGTATTTACAACCAGTGATAGAACATTTTTTGCCAATTTTGGCAAAATTCCCTGGCCGCCATAAGTTTCCCACCATGTGAGAGAATCAAACCTATCTCTATCTTCCATTGCATGGAAGTTACCAAACAAACCATTGCCACTAAAGTATTTTCCTATTTCAAGGTGCACAACTACACATTCCTCCCTGTCAGGTATTAACTTTTCTAATGCTTGCAAATATCCACTAGTTACCTCTGCATCTAAATGGGGTTTGGTCCTAATCCCACCCCCTGGTGCAGGTTGGCCCAACCAAGATGTAGAGTGGTATTTTGGCGTAAGGATATATGCCAAGCAATGTAGTGGAAGATTAAGTCTATTCTATCATTCACACACACAATCGTGAATCAATTTGTACAAGTCAGGATCTCTATTATGAACAATATCTTTTATTTGCCCCAACATGGTATCCATCTACTCATACACCTCACCAGTCACTGGTTTGTCTGTATCTGCAAATCGAATCATGCGATAAATGGGCTTGGTGAAATCCAATACTTGCCTCACACTTTTCCAAAACTGACCATCAAGAGTGGCCTCCTCCACCAGTTCAAACCCTCGCCTGTTAGCTGCATTTGTAGCCCTTTCGTTTAATACCTGCCAATGTGGAATTGATACCATGCTAACCAATGACTCTCTTACCTTCAAAAGGCACCTAAAGGTGAGGCAATAGCTACCAAATCTAGTCTTCGCAATCTTCAACAACTCCAATCTTGAGTGAATGCAGAAAAGGCCATGGGTATTGTTGTGATTTGTAATAAATTATATCATTTGTTTGCCTTTTTTGTACAAATCACAAATCCATTTGTATTGTGCATTTTTTTTCTTGACAACATCATGCATCAGAAGGTTCAATGTGTGAACCAAATAGCCAGACCAAAATATGTTGGGGTATTTATCCTCAATAATTGCTCCCATTGCCTTACAATTAGGAGCATTATCAGTGATGACTTGGATGACATTGTATGGCCCAATATGCTCAATTGTTTCAAGTAATGGTTCTGCAATGTTGATGGCGGTCTTGAACTTGTTTGCGTAATCATGTGCAGTTAGAAAGATGGCACCAGTAACAGACACAACAAGAACACTTATCAATGGCTTGCCTTTTACATTTGTCCATCCATCAGATACAATGGACACCCCATGGTCAGTCCAAGAACTTGTCATTCTATTCAAAGAATGTGATATTTTTGCTTTTTCATGATCAATTCCAATGGTTCTTGCCTTGTCATACCGAGGGCTCTTGTATCCTTCAGGGGCATCATTTATGGCAGAAACCATTTCATGCCAATAAGGTGAGTGAAGAACATTGAATGGTATCCCACATGCATAGAGAAACTTGTAAACCTTTGAATCCACATCATTCCTACACCCCTCATCAAGGAAATCTGATATGGTTCTACGCCTTAAAGCTGATGACCCTGTGCCTCAATATCCACTGCCTTGGGAGGATGCTGGAGGAGTTCTTTGTGCTTGTGATTGTGAGCTTGGCTCAAAAAAACCCCTTGATTTTTTAGATTTGTATTTGGCTTCCTCTTCTTCCCTTATGTATTTGGCTCTATATGTTGCTGACACAGCTGCACAAGTTTTGATTCCTATTTGTTTTTTTCCATCCCATGGCCTTTTTCCGCAGAGGTGTTTTCTGGAACGGGTGTATGAATCTGTGTACATTATTGTTGCAACGGGGGCAATGAAATTTAGTGGTTCCACCCCCTTTCCCTGCTTCAGGCCTGTTAACATATTTCCACAATGGGGTTTGGTCTTGTTTAGATTTTTGAGAGTCATGTTCACCCTCCTCCAGCTCCTCCTCAGTGGGGTTTTCATCAAATCCACTTTCTCCGGCTTCTTCATCCCCCTCTTCATTTTTGCCCCTCCATTTCCTACTCTCTAGCACCATAATAACCATAAAAGGGACCAAGAAGAGGAAAATGCCAAGAAATATAGCCAGGTCCATGATGTTTGATATTTGTAGGCTTTTGAATCTGCAAAATTTAATGGGAATGGGAATGGGAATAGGAATGATAAAATTAATTTAATTTATTTAGATTAATTAATTTTATTTAGATTCATGATTTTTTTACTAAATAAACTAAACTGAACTAAATTAAACTAACTAAACTAACTAAACTAAACTAAATTACTAAATTACTACCTAACTAAGGTTTAAAATACTAAATTACTAAGTTACTAACCTCTTTGCACACTTGCTACTTGGTCCTCAGCGCTTGCTCCTCGCTTCTCCTTGCTCCTTTGCTCTCGCTCTCCAGCTTCTACTCAACTCATTCAAGTGACAATGAATTTTTTTTTGCCCTCAAGTCATTTTAAAACATATTCATTTTTTTTAATTTTTTTTTTTTTTCGCGTCCGCGATTTTTTTCCGTGCAGAAAGCTCTCAACGTTGCTCGAATCGCTCCAGGAGAGAAAATTAAATGCTCAGGAGTGATCGAGAGCGATCGCTCCCTAATCGATCTCGAGCTGTAATTTTCGCTTTGGGAGCGACGCTCCCGATTTTGGCAGGGAGCACAATTTTTTTTATCGAGAACGCGCTCCCGAGCTACTCCCACTCGGAGTGGGGATTAGGAGCGGGTTCGAAGGGGGGGGAGTGCTCCCCCGCAACTCTGTTCCCAACCCTTAAGGGGAAAGACAGGTCCAAGGTACATCCTTCAATTGATAGAGGGCATGTAAATATTGATGAGATGGATAGGGAAACATGTGTATCAAAGCCAAATGCCATGGGTTCAAGGGTGGTAATGATGAGGTATCTCCACATATTTAGGTGTATAAATGTAGGAGGGAGAAATCCTGGATACATGAGTTACCCTATAATATCCCCAATTTTTCTAAGCCACGTACAAAATATTAAACTTTTTGACAATTTTGGAATTAGCCACAATTTTGGGTATTTTGACTTAGGAGAGGAAAAAAATCGAATTCTTGGTGGGTTGTGGGGGCCACACACCAAAGGAATATGCACTCCCTTAGGGAAACACACTTGTGGAGAGAGAAGGAAGGAGAAGGAAGGTGTGCTAGTGGAGAATGGGGCCCATGAGGAAAGAAAGAGGGCAACAAACATAAATAGAAGAGGAGGGACCATCATTTGGGGGATTTTATCAATCTGAAAATTATACTATTATTTGCTTGAGTTGTTGAGCCAAGTCAACATTGTGTTGTTCAACACACGAGGTTTTTGAGGGGAAATCTCAACTCCTTCTGTGGACTCCAAGTGCCACCCTAGGGGAGCCATAGCTACACTTGTGAGCTGATTTGAGAGAATTCTACAGGTGATATTGAATTGTTCTTGGGGCATTCTGGACATAGAAGGGAAATACACACACCTTGGGAGAGGGAGCTATAGAACCATTTTGGCACCAAGGTTTTAGGGTCACATTACTTTGGTATTTTGTAGCCATTTTGTGGGAGTTTGGTGTGCTGAATTAGTGGCTATTCCTCAGGCCGAAATTCTTCTTCTAGTGCACATGCAAAGGCAGTCTCATTGGGTTTGCACAGTTCCTTGGGGAGAGACTTAGTTGTGGGAGAACTGGCTAGGAGTTTGAGTTGAGATTTTCCAAGAGGCATGTCATATTGCTACTTAATGTTTCAGTATGTGAATATCAAATTTTTCTCAAGTTTGGCATATTGCATTGTTTCACTTAGGAGAAGTGGGCCTAGGGGACCCACATTTGATTTTTGCATGAGAAACACCCCAACATTAGAGTTTGATGGAAGATTGTGGCTTTGGTGGAGTGTGGGGGCTACCACAAAGGATTTTTCAGCCCAAATGGAGAGTACACTCTCATTGGTGCAAAATACGTGAGGAAAATTCAATGTGGGCCCACATGGGCAGCCTTGAAGAAAAATCAACAAAAGGAAGGAGGAGCTCTCATTTTTCTCATCATCTATCATTTTCAGAATTTTTCTTTTGACAAGAGCACGCTTGAGTAGTGAGCTAAGTCTGCATGTACTGTTCAACACATTGGGTGTTTCTCAGTGGAAATCTTAGGCCTTGGTTCAGTGGAATTCAAGTGCCAACCCAAGGAGGGAGTTCTACTTCATCCCAATTCGTACCAGCAACATTGAGTCAAGTTCCAGCAGCAGGGAGAGTTACAACAGAGCAGGGATTGAGCAATGATAGCTTGAGACACTCCGGGAAGTTGTGGAGATAGGGGAGTTTGTGGAGGAAATCAAGAGGGAAGGCTTCAGAGGCCTTCTAACATGGTTTGCAGAAATTTTGGGAGCATTCAACAACATAATTCTCAAGTGGGTCGATTTACCCAACAGGAGAGCCAGCCAAGTCCAAGAGGGTCGAAATTTTGGGGTCAAGCTTTGGCCAAACCCTTCGTGGGTTATTCTGGGTTTCTTGTATAGAGGTTGGGATTAATTTCCTAGAATTTTCTGAGCAGTAGATCATTTGAGGCAGCAACACCATTTCTGGCCATTTACAGCACAACACTTGGGTTGAATTGACAAGAGATTGGAGGAAGGTGATTCAGGGATCATTTTGGGCTTTTGCTAGCTTGCTAAGAGCAAGCTCAGGTGCACTCATTCCAACACCTTGATTGTACACCTCTTTATATTAATAAAATGAGTATACAATGTTGTTTTGGAAGCAAATTGATGGTTTGATTGTTTGTTTTAATTTTATGGCATGTTTGTCTATTTTGTTTTGAATATTTACTGTCAATTTTGCCTTAGGGATATTACAGTGGTCTTAGAGCTTATAGACTTGGCATAGCCATGTTGCATCTGGAAGGGGAAGCCCGCGACTGGTGGTTCCACGGATTGACCATGTTGGGACATGCAGGAGTGACTACCTGTGATGATTTCACCAGGAGGGTGTTGCAGGGGTTTGAGAGGAAGGATTCAAAGGAGTATTTCGGGGATTTGACAAGGATCAAGCAGATCGAGAGTGCAAAAACCTACATCTCAGAGTTTTTGCATTTGTCTATGATTGTGCCTAACTTGTCAGTGTCTAGGAGGATTTTCATGTTTGTGGATGGGCTAGTGGAGCCATTGCAGGGGTTAGTGAGGTCCAACATGTCCGCTACATTGCAAGATGTAGTTCGGAGAGCCCGAGATTTACAGGATGCTCTAGCCAGGGCATGGGCACCATTACCCCCTAGACAGGGTTTCCAATAGAGGGGGAAGGACACCAGGGCTTCACCACTGAGTGCCAATAGGGGCCTGGGCAGCTAGATGATGAGGCACAAAGAGACCTCAGGAGGATGAAATTGTGCTTCACTTATCAGGAGTCGTTGGCACTGGGCCATAGCTATGCGGCAGGAAAGGCCCACTATATTGATGTTTTCTTTGACAGTGATGCTGAGGATAAGACCTATTTTGAGATGGGTGGAGAGGACAACGCAACACCTCATGGAGGAGAACCACCACCGACATGAGCACCACTACGGGGATTTTCCTTCGCTCCTACTAGGGGAGTCCTTGCATCACTATGTGGGATATCCAAATTATTGACTATGAGGATTAGAGGCACTATTCAGGGGCAGTGTGTCTCAGTTCTGGTGGACAGTGGGGCTACCCACAATTCCATTGATGCTCAGGTGGTTCAGAGGAGAGGCATCACAACTGAGGAGTTAGAGGGATTCTTGGTTCTTATGCCTGGGGACAGGACCATGCAATGCGCTCATTGTGTACCAGCCTTACCAATGACCATGGGGAAATACTCCATGACAGATCATTTCTTTGTAGTGGATGTACTAGACACCAATGTAGTGTTGGGAGTCCATTGGCTCTATACACTTAGTAGAGTCACAACAGACTGGAGGAAGTTGGAGATGGAATTTGTAGGGCCAAATGGCAAGACTGTGTTGCTTCCGGGGATGCACTCCTACCCACCACAGACTATTTCTGCCCACAAGATGGAGAGTGACTTGAGATATGGAGACATTAAGTGGGTTGTGGAGTTGAGGATATCAGAGGCTGGGGGAAAGCCCAAGCCACCACATCCGGAGATATAGGTTATCCTTGACAGGTATCCACTAGTGTTTGGGGACATACAATCGGGACAACCACCGGGGGTTTGAGCACACTATCGAGTTGGAGCCAGGGGTGCATGCCGTCGTCACCACCCCTTATCGACATCGCAAGGCTTATCGGGATGAGATCGATAGGGCCATCCAAAAGCTATTGGCACTCGGGCGTATCGAGCCTAGCTCTACTCCTTTTGCTTCATCAGTTGTGCTGGTAAAGAAGAAGGACGGGTCCTTACGGATGTGCATCGATTATAGGAACCTCAACAAGAAGATGATGAAAAATCGCTATCCCATTCCTTGTATAGATGAGCTGATGGATGAGTTGAGGGGAGATAAGTTTTTCTCAGATATTGATCTGCGATCGGGGTACCATTACATTCAGGTGAGGAACCAAGATGTCTCGAAGAAAACATTTTGGTGCCATTATGGGCACTTTGAGTTCCTGGTTATTTCCTTCGGGCTGACCAATGCACTTGCGAAATTCCAGTCACGCATGAACCACGTGTTTCGTGGGTAGTTGAGAAGGTTCATACTGGTGTTCTTTGACGACATACTGATTTATAGCTGGACGTGGGAAGAGCATTTGTAGCACCTTGAGACAGCATTATGCATTCTGGAGGAGAAATAGTTATATATCAAACTGTCCAAGTGTGAGTTTGGGCTGACCGAGATGGTATACCTAGGGCACATCATTGGGGAGGATGGTGTGAGAGTACATGAGGAGAAGATTAGATCTATTCGGGATTGGCCAGAGCCCTGAAATGTGACTGAGGTGAGTGGGTTTTTGGGCATTGGCACTTATTACAGGAAGTTTGTGAGGCTTCTCCCAGTTGGCTGCAACCCTCATAGACTTGACGAAGAAGGGGGATTTTGGGTTTGGGACTAATATTGCAAGCATTAAGGAGGTTGCAAGCCCTACAAGGGTTTATTTCATTTGCAAATAAGGTTTTCTTCAAAGTTTTCAATTCTAAAATTATTTTGCAAATTGTTTGTGGCTAAATTCCATAGGTTTAACTTGTTTTTGGTGGCAAGTTAATCGAAGAAATTTTTTCAGCCCTCAAAAACACTGATTTGGAGCCTATTTGGGGTAGCCACTATTGATTTTGGGTAGCATTGGATGTGCTCTAGCTCCAAGACCCAAAAATTGTTTAGAGAAATTCCACCCAGATGAGGAGTTATTAAAATAATTATTATTTTTAATGGGTTACTAAGTCTAAACTTATGAAAATAAAAATATTAATGTGTATTAATAAAATATGGGTGAGAAAGTTCTAAGTGATGAGGATAAAGCGAGTTCTAATCTTAGCCATTGATTAGGGAATTAATCTCGGTTGTTGATTCGTCAACAAGAAAAGTATAAGAGGAGGCTTGAGGGTCAGTTGGAGATACACCGAATTGATCAAAGAGTTCGATTTTTCTAGGGCAAGGTTTACTGAGAAAATCGAGCTAGTGATCTGAGTTATAGTGAGTGGCAGTTCGACAAGGGATTTTTTGTCCAAGGCCAAAGAATACATAGCAGAGAGGCAGAGCAGCACCGAGAGAGACAATGCATCCCTAGAGAGGGTGACACAGGTGAGACAAAAGCTAAAGGGGCTGATGCAGGCCCTTAGAGGCAGCGTTGGGATTTTTTTGTGGGGCAGAGACAGAGCAATTCAACATATTGACTTTCTGAGTAAGGGATGCTCACTAATAGGGTCACGCAACTCCTAGAGGAGGTGACATAGCTCCAGCGTAGAGCTTGGAGCAGCCATCGCTACCCAGCTCTGGGAACGACTAGATCATCTATGGGGTTTGATCATCCAGTTGCTGGATTTGCCAAAATATCTATCTCCAGATAGAGGTGCTTCTACCAAGGTTATTCTCTGTTGGGTGAGCCATATCTGACGCCCTAGTTGTATTCAAGAATCTACTTAGTAATACAAACCCTCTATACGTTTCACCAGTTTTCCCAAATTGGGTTTTTCCACGAATGATTGTCCAAAAATGACGGTGACCCTTGTTTGATTGTCTCAATTTATTTTAGTTCATGATTTGTATGTATGTGTAGTTTTCAATAGTGTTTACATCGATGTTTATGTAATTGAATAACTTATTAATGCAAAGAACAAGTAGGAGATGTTAAACCAATAGATGTAGTAGGGGTTTTTGATGTGTAGATTCAGAAATTTTCATAGCCACATGCCTAAAAAAGGCTAGAAGCCCTAGCTACAGGCCTAAAAAGCCTTAAGAGACCTAGCTGTAGGCCCTAGGGAGACTAATAAACCTATCTGCAATCATTTGAAGGCTAATCAAGTGCATTTTAGTTTATTTTTGGCTAATCTATTTGTGTTTGCAGGCTTATTCTCATTTGGATAAGGGTTTTGCTTGGTTGAGGTTCATTTTCAAATGTCAATTCTTCCTCTCAAGCCCTATCCACTAGCCTTTGTGGCTCTCATAACCCTTAACACAACTCCTAATCTTGGCATATATCCTAGATGCAGGCCTAAAAGCATCTTCAATTCATCATCATTGGATTATTTATACTGATTTCTCTGTTTTGCAAGCCTAGCAAAGAATTTTGAGGAGTTTGGTAATGGTTTTGTATTGAAAATTTTCCATAATAGTCTCTGGTCCATTTGAGTTTAGTAGACTAACCTTTTGTTGCAGACTTGGGAAATGGTTTTAAATCTCTTTCTTCAAGCTTGGTTATTCGATTCCATCACATTTTGTCTCTTATACCTAGCTAGAAGTCTCTCTAGCCTAGGCCGCAAGCATTCTAAAGGTCTTTGCTCCATCAAGTTTGATTTAGCACTAACATCCTTGTCATTGTAGGATAGTTTGGAAGGGTCTTGGCACTTGTTTGTGGTCCAAACTTTGGCATTTTAGATTTTACATTGGCACCCTAGCACTTAAGGCCTTGTTCATCCTCACTGTGGCCCATTTGGTGACTGAATACACTGCAGATCTGAAGTGGATATATATACATCAGACCTTAATCATTCAAGAGAAGCCCTAATAAAAGCCCTAAAGAACTCTAAAATTAACTCATAATAAACATAAGTGTTTGGTTATTATATCGCAAATTTTGATGACTGATTAGGGTTATTTCCGAGATCTGATATAAAATTTTCAGAATTCTGATATCACCCTTCAGTGGCATTACATTAGCATTTCTGCCTTACATCTAGCATTAGAATTGGTCTCTAAACTTTGGCATTTGTTCCAGCTCTTGTGCTCTTTCACTTGTGACTGATCTCTTTGTTGACAATAGACTGGTATAACATGGTATCTCTCTTGATATCTGGTGCATTTATCTAAAGTGATTGTTGAATGCTAGAGGTGTTGGGTGGGAAACTTCATTGGTCTCTCTTGTTGTCTTGAGGATAGACTTGTTCCCTTGACTTCTAACTCCATTTGAATCCTTCATTGTGCATTGCATGGTTCCATAATTCATCATTGCATCTTTTGATTGCTCTTTATTATTAACAATCTTGTTGTGTGCATTTTATTATGCTTAAGAAATGTCAAAGTTCCTCTTGTTCTTAATTGCTAAGAAACATAAGCTTAAAAGAACTTTAATAAGACTCTAATGAGCACCTTGGATGATTAACATTGTTAATATTGTTTCATTTGAGATACTTTTCAAGTATTCTCTAAAGTGCTTCACTTGTTGCTATTGTCATCTTATGCTTTTGAAATGATAAGCGAAATTTGAGATATCTTGGTGACAAGTGTTTTAAGCATTGTTATATTGGAGCATTTAATATGTCATGTTCCTTCTTTTGGTTTCCCTTAAGACATGGTCAGGATGGACTTCCAGGGTCGGAGCCAGCGAAGTTACATGAGTTGGTTTACTCTATTAGCAGGCCCAAGGGCTTTTGGAGTGGTTTTGAGGAGTTTTTATAATGCCTGATGACATTCGCTTGGTATATTCCATCATCCGCACAAGTTTCATTTCGTTCCGTTGCATTCCGACAACTTTCAAAAAATAGAGTTATTAATGGGTCTGACTCAGTTAAGTACACTTAAAGTGGTATTCCGGGAGGAAGACTTGACATAACACCTTAGTGTAATAGCTTGTTGTGTAATATTCCTAATGGAAAAATTTACAATGATAACAAAAATATGCAAGACAATTCAGCATAAAAAATCTCAGTAAACACCAATAAACCATAAATGCTCCCAAACATGCCAAAATGGGCAATTTTATTATATATAACTATTGGAATACAATGTGAAATAGAAAGAGTGCATCTGACCTTGCACAAGGCAAGTTAGAAGCCTCAGGTGGTCGATATATCAATGCATAATTGCTGTAGGAGTTTATCTTCCAGAAATTTGCGCTAGCCCTAGTAATTTTGCACTGTTGTCCGTGTTGAGACCCTAATTTGACCCCTCAAATTTGCCCAGAAAATTATACAAAATTAGATCTGATATCGTTGTCAAAAACCTAGAAAGCATTTTCTCTAGTTTTGACACTCCAAAATTGACCCCAAGTTCCCGACACTTCTCCTCTATCAGTAAGTTTTGGCCTGTAGGAAATTTTTTCTTTACAGATCTCCAAATTTGTAGAAAATCTTCCCTTGGCTCCCTTCTAACTCCCACACAATATCCCAGTTCCAAATACCACTGACCAAGACCACCCACAACGACTCCCTCTCAGTCACTGCGCAAGCCTGAGCAATGACTTCGTAGGCCCAACAAGAGAAATTCGTACTAGTCAGATGGGCTCACTTCTGCTCTACAATTCTCTCTTCTCCTCCAGCAAATTCTACAAGTAGTGTCCAAAAAATGGTGTGGCTTCTAATTCCTGACACTAACTCCCCAAAGGATAGCGTAGCTCTAATTCTGCGTCCCAACTTAACTTAGAAAATTCGTGCGACTTGTGATGTGCCTCTCACTGCCTCCACAAGACAATGGTGATACCTTCCTAGGGTGACACTTGGAGTCCACCGAAGAGAAGGATGAGTTCCTCCTTGGGAAACTCTAGTGCTCAACAACACTTGTGACTCAGCTGAACAACTTTAACAACAACAAAGCTTGTCAAATGATCAAAAGCCCCAAATGATGTTGCTTTCCTCTTATTTATACTTGTTGGTCCTTTGCCTCATGTGGGTCCCTCCAATAATTTCAACCTCCCCTAAGCAATTCAAACTCCTCCATCAAGTAGAGCGTATTTTTGCGAGAAGGTTGCCACCACATTCCACTAAGAAATAAAAGACTTTCGACCCACCTTTCCTAAGTGCCTCTACAAAATTTGCTTTAGGCCCCAAAATGACAAAAATTACAAAATTGGATATTTTCCCTTTAGCAAAATATTTAGGAAGGGACATTACACATTGGAACAAAAACGAGAAGATCTACATAATGGGATGTTTAGAAGTGAGTTTCAATGTTCTGAGGAGGCATGGTGGCCAATTTACCATTTTCCCACATTAAAAATATATTTTAATTGAAATAAAAAGAGGGAAACATGCTCAATGATTAAAATAATAATAAAATAAGAGGTTCTAGAGGGGTCCATCAAATCTATAAAAAGAGGTGGAGGGAGAGTTCAGGATGATAAACAGGATATCAGGGAGAGTTCAGGCAAGAGACTAGTCATATCCATAGGGGTTGGATTGCACCTTTAGGAGTGTACTCTTGAAGTGCATGAGATTGGTTTCTTAGAAGGGTAGATTCTCAAGGAGTTGATCAAGGTTATACATGATCAGGGTACTCTACTTACTGGCGATATGTAGTGTTTCTAGTGATTGTGTCTTGTGGAGCAAGTAGTGCTTCACATTGAGTTGGATGACTCAGGCCCTTGGTATCAAGAGATTCCTTTACGAAAGGATAGTGCACAAATTCGGGGTGACTCAGTGGTACATTTGGAGCCCTAGTATTGTTTGTCATGACAATTTGGTTCAATAGAGAGAGAGTGCTTGTTCGAGCATTTCTTGGGAACAACCAATTTTTGGTGGGGAGGACTGTAATATCCCCAATTTTGTAAGCATGTAAATCACTAAGGAGATCATCCCAATTTTGGCAATATTAATTTAAAAAAGGGGCAAATATTATTTTATTGGACAATGGTGGCAAATTATTATTTTATTAAAATGGCAGCAAAAAGTCGGTGGAAAATGGCCCCCACCCATAAAATAATATTAAAAAAAGGGAGTCTAGAAGCAAAAGGAGAAATTATAAAAGGAGGATGGACTAATTGGTTAATCATTCTACTCTATCTAATCATTTCTAATTGATATTGAAGAGAAAATCAAGCAAGTTTCAGATCAAGGATTTCAAGCGAAATCCTGACACTAGTTTCAGTGGATCTCTTGCCACCCTAGTTAGTTGATCTCCTTCTTTGGTGTACATCATTTGCCACTCTAGTTGGATTTTTTTTACTTGTTTATTTCTGAAGATCTAACTAAGGTTTTGCAACAGAAGCTATAGCATCATGAATTAGTTTGTTTACAAGGATACATAAGTCCTCAAGAGACCAAAATTTATTTCCCTCAGGAGGGTCGAGTACCAAAGAAGTGTATGGTAGATTCCCTGAGCAATTTCAAGGAAGAGTTGCATAAAATTAAGGGGACATATTCTCTGCAAAAATCAAATTGAAACCCTTCAAGATCAAGAGGTTGAGCAAATCTATTCGAGGCTGAATTATTTGCTACACCATTAGAGGCCGAGTTGTCAAATTGAAAGAGGAATTCGTGCTTGCAATTCTAGATTTGTTTGTGCCAAGAAGATCATAATTACCAAGTATGAGTCTGCATTTTTATTGTGCCAGTGCTAAGAGGGGTGTACTTATAGTATCTATTAAAGAAGCCAGTTGATAAGTAGTTGCACATAGAAATTTGAAGCCAAATTGCTGGAGGACTTTTTAGAATGTTTTTCGACACCAAGAAAAGGGTTGAGTTATTGATATAAAGGAAGTCTAGTTGTTTCATCATTGAATGTTACCTTCAGAAATTCCAGTGCAAAAGGGAGGTTGATTTCTATTCAGTGAGGAAGGTTGAGTCACTCATAAGAGGAGGATGATTTTCACATTGCTCTAGCATATAAAATCCAGGAGGCCATGTGTTTTATTTGCTTGGGATCGTGGAATTTATTTCATAGAAAGAGGGTCGAATGCCTTTTTCCTTGAGCTGACTATCATATAATTACAATCAGTTCCAGGGTTAAAGACTACACTTGGATTGAATTTGTAATCTTGTAGCATCCTGGCAACTTTGGAGGTTGAATTATTCCTGTGTATCCAGCTGAGTTTCTTCATCAGTTTGAAACTCATTCCAGGTGTTTTCCTCTAGCATCATTGCATTCTCTGATATTTGCTCCTAAATAAAGATCACTTTTGGCCTCAGTTATTCTTCTTCAAGTTTGTTCACCAATTGTTTGATAAAAATTAATGTGGTCAATTGAAAGTGAATTTCCAAAATATGCACACCAGCTATTTGTGAAAAAGTGTCTCAGAGAATTTCAAATATTTTTGGAAACATTTGCTTGAATAAATTTGAAATAACAAAGCTAATAGCTTGGAGTCTGATTAGGAACATTACAAAATTCAACCTTCATTCAAATGGATGTACTTCATAAGACCTGATCCAAATAGGTTCTCAATGATAAACTTACATTATGTAATATTCCTAATTGGAATTAACAGTAAATAACATAAACATGCAACTTGAAACAGTATACAAAATAACAATTTCACACATTTATAGGCAGTCACACATTAGTAGCAGCAAAAATTCACATTTTGTTAAGAAACTGAGTAGAAGAGTACAATGTAGGTAAGGAGAAATAAACCTGGGCTTGCAATATTAAGCTAGAGCAAAACCCTGGTGGAGAAATCCTTGTTCCAACTCCAAGGAAGATGCCCACAAATTCTGCAGTGACCTAGGAAATTTTGTCACTGCTGTAGAATAGAAATGGAGTTCTCTGCCACCCCAATGCTCAGAATGCTCTGAAATTATTGTTGTAGCCTCCTCTTAATTTTCCCTACAGGACCCAGAAAGGGATTTGGTTGCAAACCCCACCACCAGAAAACCTACAAAATGTGAAAATTTCTAGCTTCACTAGCTAAATGCACTGCTTGAAAATACGTTGTTGCAACTCCTCCAATCCTTTAGGAAAATCCCTAAAAAATTCCCCACAAATTCCCCACCAATCCTCCCTAAATTTCTCCAGCAACCAAGCCCACAAAATTGTATTGTTCCTATTCCCACAAGTGCCTCTGCCAGAAACTGTGCAAGCCCTATAATGCCAGAAATTAGCCTAGAAAACTCCCTCAATACCCAGCCTCCAAGCCACCCCAAATCTCCTGCAATTGATGCTCCAAGTTAGCCCCAAAATTCCTAGCAAAGGAGCTTCTCACAAATGGATCCCACAAGTGGCATGAATTTCTCCTCCAACATTCATGTTCTGTGCAGAAGTGAGAGCAAACTTCGATCCCCTGCTCCAGAATGACTCCCAAAGTGACAAGTGACTCCCCTATGGTGGCACTCTAAGTCCACTGAAGTGAGAGATGAGATTCCTGCCCGGAAATCTGTTTGTGCTAAGCAGCACTTGTTCACCTAGCTGAATAGCTCAAGTAAACAGTTAAGTTTAGATGTAAAATTGAAAAAAACCCCAAACAATGGCCCTCACCTCCTATTTAAGCTTGCTGCCTCAATTTTCCCTTGGTGGGGCCCAAACTCCACTAGCCCGAGTTTTCCCTCCATTCCTTCTCTCTCCCAAGTGTGTACTCCTCAAAGGGGTGCATATTCCTTGTGAGTGCCCCCCACATCCACCAAAATTTTAATTTTTCCCATCTCCTAAGTCGAACCTCCAAAAATGCATGCTAATGCAAAAAATTAAATCAAAATTGGTGAGCCTCCTCAATACTTAGGAAATTGGGGATATTACAGTGCCCTTGCCAAAATTTGCTTCTCCTCAAGCGATTTCTGCATTGGATGCTACAACACCCACCCACCTTCCCATGTATCGTCCTCCTCAGGAAGGTCCTTCCATTTGACCAAAAACTCTCTGATGGTTCTTCTCCTGAGCTTCCTTTCCCTTGTTTCCAAAATGGCCTCTGGCACCAGCTCTAGATGCCCCTCCTCATCCAATGGTAGAAGCTCTGTGGTGATCGTGACTTGTTGCTCAAGTGCCTTCTTCAGGAATGAAACATGGAAAATGTTATGCACTTTTCTCCCTGGCGAAAGCTCCAGCTTATAGGCCACCTCCCCAACTCGTCTTGTTACCCTGTATGGCCCATAGAATCGAGGCTTAAGTTTTCTGGCCCTGTTGACTACTACGTGTCAACTACGCATAGCAGTACACCCCCTTTTTTCATAAAAGGGATAACGCTTGATCGACGTGTCCGTGCCATTTGACTGTCATCGTCTGCCCCATCATGTTATTTTATAAACCCAGTCTGCATATGTATAAATTGTAAATAATCTTAGTAGATCTATGTCATGTATGTATTTGCCTAGGTAAACCTAATCTTCTAGTGATGATCTACATTGTGGAAGGTTTTTTGTCTCACCGACCCATGGTCGGCAGAGTTTTCCTTCAGCCTAAACCCAAAGCCGGAATGGATTTTGTCACTAGAATCTTAGGGAAGTCCTAGTGTGATAGGTCGAGTATATGCAAAAGTAATATTACAAATTGTTTGATCTGCTAGATTATATTTGCGTCGCAGAACTCGGTGGTCTATGAGGGTCTATGTCAAATGGGTTTTCCCCCGTGAGATGTAAAATTGTAAAAGTCATGATGTAAAGTGTCTTGAGGGTCAGAAAATGTTTTATCCCCTCATAAGTCCTAGGTTCTAGGTGATTTTCCAAAGGCTAAGTTCGAGGGTCCAATAAAAATAATAAAAGATATAAATAATAAATAATAATAATAATAATAGATTAAAAAATTAAAAAATTAAAAAATAACTAAAAAATAAAAAAAAAATAAAAAAAAAATAAAAATAAATAAATAAACTTTTTTAAAAGATAAAATAAAATAAAATAAATAAAAATAATAATAAATAAAAATTTTAAAAAATAAAATAAAATAATAAAATAATAATATGTCAAAGTTTTGAGAAAATAAATGCAAGATTTTAATTTTTTAATATATTAAAATGCATTTAAAATTGACGGATGAGATTAAAAGAAATTTTGATCCTCATCGACGGTCAAGATCGCATTGACATGGATCACTCGAACTAGCTGTTGGGATTTTTTTTCTTTAAATAGGGTGTCAGGGGTCATTTGAGATTATTCGATCTGTGAGTCTTGTGCTAAAGAAAGCTCTCTTGTAGTCATTTTCTATATGCAATAAAGAAAGACTTTGGGGTTGAACTCTTGCTGGTGTTACTGTCCTGAAATGCTATAAGATGTTTCATTTTTTTGCATAAATTTAATTTCAACCATTGATGATACCTTGATGAAGAGTGATGTTGAACACAGGTATATTGTTTAGTCACTAGGGTTTGAATGGTAATATAATTTCTAAAAATGATGGCAGGTATCTCCATTAGATTTGGATTTTAGTATTGTTTTCTCCCTCTTTGTTGATGGTTGGAAGTAAGCTGTGCAGGAAAATCTAGATTGTGAAGATCAACGGGCATTTGGGGAAGTTCTTGGTTGAACCAACCAACTCTCGAGAAGCATTTTTTTTGAAAAGCCCAGCTAGATTTGATCCCGAGCTTATCATTCAAATTTTTCTTCTCAATGCATGAGGGTTTTTTGAAACATCTCATAGTAAATCTAAAATTTTGAAAATATTTCTGTGGATTATTGACAAATCTGGCTGCTTAGAGTCGTTAATCTGTAAATATTGTAATTGTTTGACTGGTTTGTAGGGTTTTAGTTTTAATCCTTGCATATATTATTTCTGGGTGTTTTGCTTTTGCTGTTACAGGTTTCAGATCTGAAGATATAATCTTGTTTTGAAGCCAGATCTAGGCCCTAGAGGGTAAGATCTAGCCTCAACATCATTTTTGCAGGGATAATCTTCAAAGGGTTTTTAATTTTTCTGAAGAAGTTCGAGGGTCTGTCGAAGCTATCTATTTGCTGGGGTTGCATTTCCAAGAAAATTTTCGATTTTTTTTTTTGTTTTGTTTCTTTGAGGGAGGTTGTGTGAAGCTCCTGGATTGCTGCCATCTTTCATCTTTCTCCCTTATTTTTGTCAAGCCCATCCATGCTCAGGCTTCTTCTTGCACGTTATTATCCGCAAACCTTTCTTGCAGCTACCCACACGTTGGCTACTCCTCACTCCACGCAGCTCTCTCTCAGTGTGTTTTTCCTTCCGCATACCCTATGCAACCTAACTCCAACCCTTCCATCCTGCCTGTTCCTCACATGCTGCTCATTTCCCTCATGTACCTCCTTCCTCTGTGTCTCTTTCCTTGATTTTCCATCGTCCTGCCCACGCAAATCCTCACGCATTCCCTTAAGCTACCCACGTCCACCTCTGCCTGTATCCCTTTTCCTCTCGTTCGATTTTCGTTTACTCCACGTACATCATGCTGCCAAATCCATCCTTAAGTCATCTCTACTCCTCTACACGCTCAGTCTTTCATGCCACTCTCC
Organism: Pinus tabuliformis; assembly: GCA_031772625.1. NCBI lineage: Eukaryota > Viridiplantae > Streptophyta > Pinopsida > Pinales > Pinaceae > Pinus > Pinus tabuliformis. The sequence goes on from CM062819.1 coordinate 589,476,803, forward strand.
CTTCCATCATCGGGCTTTCATCAAGCTGCCTGCAGTCAATCCACTGCCCTTCCATTGTCAAGCTCCCTTCTCCACGCTATTTCCTACCTATCGCTCGAGCTTCTCTACCTGTTGTCGAAGCACCCTTCTGCAACCTCCTTGCCCGTCACACCTGCACGGAATCAAACAACAATAATACACTTCAGTTCTATTTTTTATTTGCGTTAAGATAGTTTGGTTTTGCATTTTTTAGAGTTAGGGTTAGTGTGGTTTGGTTTTATAAAAAAAATAAAATAAATAAATAAATTTAAGAATTTGATTTTCTTTTTTATATATATTTGATCTGATTAAGTGTTAGAATTAGAACTTTTTGTTATTTCTTTTACTTTTGATTTTATTTAGTTTAGGTCTTAGTTTTTTGAATTAAATTTTAAATACAAATTTTGGTTACGCTTTAGTCTTAGCACTAGATATATTAAATTTCATTTAGTGTTTGTTTAAATTACATTTTCATTAAGTTTAGATTAGAATTTAATTTTATTAGATTTTAGTTTTATCTTAGTTTCAAACTTAGAATTCTATAATCATAAAAAATATAAAAAATAAAAAATTCCCAAAAACATAAAAAAGTTAGTCCTTAGGCTTTTATTTAGAATTTTGTTCTATAGTTTAGATTTTTAGACTTTAGTTTTGTTTTGTTTTAAACTTAGAATTTTTATAAAAATTAAATTTTTTTGAAAAAGATTAACTAAAAAATTGAAAATTCCTTTTAAAGTCTTTTTCTGTTGTGGTAGAGTTAAATGTGCTTAAATGTTTATATCTGGAGATTAACTATTTGAATCTGGATAGTATTGTACATTTATTGAATATCTTGCATTGCTCGAGTTATTTGATGATAAATGATTGTTAATGGTGGAATTACAAAGTTCATATTTTTGCAGCATTTGATAAACAATTATTTAATCATTAACACCATAAGGCACTGGTACATCAATTTCTAAAACCAATCAGGTGCTAATCTGCCTTGTTGTGTCTCCCCAGCCAGCTGCTTTCAGTTGGTATTCCTTTATCCCATAGGGTCTACCCCCCTTAGCCTAGGGAGATGGCTTAAACGGAGAGATCGGGGATCAGGGTGACAGCCCTCGGTCTGAGTGTTGTCGTGGTGCTTAGACACTTTGTGTGACAACAAGCCCCTTTCTACTTTAGTGAAAACTATTGGTATGGTTGGAGACGCAAGTTGACCATGTCACCTTGTTAGGTTATAGGTGTTGACCAGACCAGTGAGATGAGGCAACATGAGATGTGCAATGTGTAGAATTTGCTAGATGGAGGGTTTGTTCCATGCACGGGTGTACATGCATTTGATCCATCTCTTAGGATTGGATGGCAAGAGATACTAAGCTAGTACCTGATGGAGCATATTAGGTAGTTAGATACATCCATGGACACATATCAGCAGAGGTCATGGATTACCAAAGGGGCTCGAGGGCCAGACTGTTGTTGGGATCCAGGTGGGATTTCCCATCACATCATAGAGTGGGTAGGTGACAGTAGATGCTGCGTGATGGATCTGATGGCTGGACACACACACATTTTCAGATCTTTGTCAGCACTAGTGACAAGATGGTTTGACAGGAGAGCACAGATCTTTCATGAGTTATGTTGGCATATTGATCGAGCATTGGGTCACAAGGTGATTAGCCTGCTCTGGGAGGAGTTGGTAGGAGGAGGTGGCATCGATAGGCCACAAGACAGGCATCATATGGAGACAATGCTCTCTCATTGATGTATTGGACACTAGAGTTGTTGAGGTTACGTACGGTAGCATTATTTATGATTGCATGTGAGGAGTTGGGCCACTTGGGTGTACCTGGGCAGATGAGGAGGTGTAGATCACAACATGGTGAGTGTAATAGCAGAGTGGTGGATGCATTGGCGCATATGGGTTGCCCTATGGCATATGGTGGCAAGGCATTGAGTGTTGGTATACAGTGGTGTGTGGAGTTGTGCAACAGAGTTCAATGCTATGCAGAGGAGTGCAGGGGTACATATTTGTGTGCAACAAAGCATGATGATGCACAACAGATTGTGGGAGTGTTTCCACTAGATAGATCTCCTGATGCGGGCACCAGGCACACCATTGGGTTTGGTACACTCAGATTTGGAGAGAAAGTTGATCATAGGCCAACCGTGAGCTTCCATTTATCACTCTCTAACATTGCACACTGATGCAGGGGACTTGGATATTATCTCTTGATGCTCCTATCACGAGGAACAAGATCCAAGAGGTTCATCTGAGACAGTTGGACAGGACACGATACATCTGGAGAGAGGCTTTCCAGCTGTGGCATATGGTCAGGGTGCGAGTTGGAACATGCAGGCTCGAAGGTAGTCTGGTCTTCTGTAAAGGTAGCACACTACCAAAGGAGATGCATGATCCCTTTTGGTGAGACATTCTGAGGTGTCTCATGAGCATCTACAATGGTTGGTGGACCTTAATTGCAGGAAAATGTTTAGACTCCAGGTAGTATTGTGGAGCACTTTCAAAAGGCAAGACGATAGATCCCACTGTGTGGTATGGCCGACATAGAGCAATTTTGCATGCACCAGATTGGTTCGTGATGTATGGAGTCTATATATTGATTGCACACATCTACCTGAGACGTGGTATAGGTTAGTACCAACAACTGTCAAGACTAGTTTTGCACTAAATGCCCCCCCAGATGAAAACCCCAAAATGCGGCCCGTACAGATCCTGGGTGATCCGCCCCCTGAAACGTGTCTTGGAAATTTCAAAACACGAATTGGGCTGAAAATGTTGCTTCCTTCCATGTGGGAACCATCTGGCCTGATCTGTATTTCAGAATTATCGGGACGCGTTTTGAGGGGTAGATCACCCAGCCGAAACGCCACGTTTTGGGGCCGAATCAGTACGGATCGTGACCGCTCATTGGGCAGTCAACTCGTTCTGCTATATGCCCCATAAAAATGATTTTTTTATATATATTTTTTTGTTAACTAGTGGTTAGGGATGGGTTTAAGTTTGGTTAGGGAAGGTAATGAAGGGCTTAAAAGGAACTTTCACCTCTCATTTGCTCACTTGTATTTTTGGAGATATTGGAGAAAAGAGCTTGGAGAAAAGAGGAGATACTTGAGAAGAGCTTGGAGGATTTGAGAAGGAGGAGCTAGGAGAAGGAGGAGGAGCTTGGAGGAGTAAGGAAGGGCTTCCATCTGTAAGAGCTAAAGAGTTAAGTACAAATCCCAAACTCCCTCATTTTTTTGTCTTTGTTTTTGTATTTTTCTCGTCCCTCTCCTACTCTTTCCCATTCTTTCTTCTTGCTCATTTAATTGCAAGTTGTCCACCACCTATATTCATATTCCAAGATGGTGTTCTTTTGGCTTCTATGTATCATTCCACTTTTGGTTTCATGATGACAAGTGGAAATAGGAATAGAAGAGAAGAAGAAGAAGGTCCCCATATGAGTGACCCAATGTATGATGAGGAGGAAGGGGATGAACTTTAAGGGAACACTTAAACACTAGAGGGGAAAGCTGAATTGACAGCCTTGTGGAGCAATGTGACCAAACTTGAAGGGAAAAAAGGTGGTGGAATCTACAAATTTTTGTGCCCTCATGGTTGTCATGGAGGAAAACCATTTAGTGTTTCATATACCCATGTGAGGAGGCATCTTTGTTGGGTGATGGATAGTGATGAGAAAAAGGGTGTTGTGAGGATACAAATTTTCCCAAACATTTTGGTTGAGCAAAGAAGAAAATACATCCAAATAGAGGAGGTTGCATAACAAAAAAGCAAGAAATAAAAAACTCGATCCTCATGGTACTTCTGCAAGCTTTGGAGGTAAAAGAACAATAGAGGATTTCCTAAATCTTGCTGGGAGGGATGATGTGCATGGAAAGAGAGTCTAATTTCTTTGTGCTTGTGGTGTACCATTTAAAGTGCTTCACTCTCCCTATTGGCATGAAATGGTAAAGGCTATCAATGAAGCTCCAAAAGGATACAAGGCCCCCAACTATGAGAAAGATAGAACTGTGTTATTAGAAAGAGAAAAAGCAAAGGCTCAAAGAGCTTTGACACATTTTACAAATGAGTGGGTGGATTGTGAGGTATCCATTGTATTAGATGGGTGGACAAATATTAGAAACCAACATTTGATAAATGCTCTTGGTGTTTCTGTTAGTGGTGTAGTAGTTATTACATGTCATGACTCCTCCTCCATCATTGCAACTTCCCAAAACATTGCAGATCTCCTATTGCAATCAATCAGAGATGTTGGTCCTAATAATGTGGCTCACATGATCATAGATAGTGCAGCAAATTGTAAGGTAGCAGGAAAAGTTATTGAGCGTACTCATCCACACATCTTTTGGTCTGGGTGCTTGGTGCATACATTGAACCTTTTGATGCATGATATTGTGAAGCATAAAGAATGTGGGTGGATTAGTGAGCTTTACAAGAGAGGGAAGAAACTCATTAAATTTATCACAGGGCATACAAGGGTAAACTACTTTTATGGCACTTACTCCAAGTTGCATTTGCTTAAACTTGTAAAAACAAGATTTGCAAGTTATTACCCACCTTTGGGTGATTAGTTAAGGTGAGACAAGATTTAACTAATATGATGACCTTTGAATCATGGGAATAAATTAACACTGATAGAGATGGTGCTAATGTAGCCAAGGACACTATTCTTGATATGTTCCTTTCGTCACATGTTAAATATGTTTTGCAATTCACCAAACCAATTTATTACATGATCAAGTTTGTAGATTTAGATTGGCCAATAATTGGGGAGCTGTATGAGCAAATGGATAGTATGTTGGGGTAAATTAAAGACATTGTTGAACCTAGAGATATCACCTTGTACAATTATATTCATGTAGAGGTGGAAAAATGATGGGATATGCTAAATGTTCCATTGCATGCATTAGTATATGTTTTGACACCTAAATACTATCATCCATCATGGCTTTCAACACCAACACCTAGTGGGGGAGTGGGGAGTAGGAGAAAACCACACCTAAATCTAGAGGTTCTAGAAAAATATATGATTGCATTGGATAAATTAGTCCCTGATGAGGATTAGGCTACCATGGTACGGAGACAGTTGAGCAACTATATGCTTAGCACTGTTCCATTTGTGAGCATGCATGCAATTAGAGATCAAGATAGTTTTTCTTCTCTTGAGTGGTGGAATATGCATGGAGGTGCTACTCCACTTCTACAGACTTTGGCATTGTGGGTGCTATCATAGTTGGTAAACACTTCTTCTGCAAAGAGTTGTTGGAGCTCCTATTCTTTCATCCATAGTGTTAAAAGGAACATGTTGAGTTTAAACCGAGTAGAGAGCTTGGTTTATGTTCATTACAACTTGTGATTGTTGTCCCATTACTATGATGATGTAAAGACTAATAAAGGCCTTAAGGTTTGGGATATGAATCTAGAGGAGCCCAATTTGGAGGATGGAGTGTTTCAATTAGAGAAATTAGAGGATACTCTTATCTAGGATGATGATGATCGAGTTGAGATGCCACCCCCATCTGGTCCCTTGGTTCCTAGGTTCCACGGTTCAACACCAACAGAACGGGCTTTGTCTTCATGAGTTCCAGTGCCACAACTTCCACAACCACCATCTTCTTCATTGCCACCACATGGAGGCCTACTGCCACATAATCTTTGTGGTGAAAGGAGGAGAGATTAGTAGATATATTCACAATTTACTACTTTTATCATAGATTAATCATTAGACTTGTAGGCATGTTGTGAATTTGAACTTTTTATCTTGGTGGTGGCCAAGTGGCCATTATTATTTGAATTTTGGACCTGAGTAATGTTGACAGTTACTCACTTGCTAGATAATATGCTTTGTGTTTTATGTTTTATAATATGCTTAAATGTTTTATGTTTTATAATATGCTTAAAAAATTGATGTATGTTTGTAGTTGCTAGAATATAGATGGTTGATGCTCGAATAATCAATCATTGATGTACAATGGAATCATGGATGCCATATCTATCTTGATTTATGTAAAAATACACATGCTTTCATGTCTTCTACAACTAATTTGGTATTTTGAATGTTTGTTTTGAATATAAATGCAATATATCAATATATATATATATATATATATATATATATATATATATATATATATATATATATATATATATATATATATATATATATATATATATATATATAGTAGACGCTTCCAAGATGCTTCGCTTCCTAGATTTTTGGAAAATGACACTTCCATGTCCCCACTTCCAAAAAACATCCCCACTTCATGAAATGTTGGTCAAGACTATGCCGCAACCATTCTGGCTGTGGGATCCATGGATTTGGTTGGTTGATTGGACATTATGTTTCGTGATTGTTACCACTCAAACTAACAGGAGGCATAAAAGGGTAATTGCTAGATCAAAGGGAAATGATGAGGGCTTAGACCACTGTCACCTCAAGTAAGACTCCCTACTCTTTATGAAATTTCACTAATGGGAGGAGACCCGGCATAGAAGGTCAGTTGTGAAGGATGAATCAACCAATGGATGTGAAGTAACTTTATAATCCTTTTCCTAGAAGGGGTTTAAGAATAGAGCTTTATTGCTTGTTAAGCAAGGTACAAAGATTTCTAGGATAAGGAGGTGAGGATTTGAGGGTTGGGTTTAAAGGAATATTCCTTATGAAGGATTTTCCTAATCCAAAAATCCTTATTGAACTTGACTTCCCAAATGGTTCTTGAATATTTGACTTTTCAAAGGTATGGGACCACACGGGACCAAGTGGACCCAACCTAGGTTAAGGGGGAAGAATCCAGCAACCAATGATGTTCTTAACCTAGACAAGGAAGGGGAAAGGATTGAAGAAATAATTTCCACTTAAAGATGTCAAACTAATCCTATGAGGCACTAGCCTTAGGAACATTAGGGAAAATTTTGATCTTGGAGCTAGGGCTTGAGTTATCTCACAATTCCACCGTCGGAATGGCTTCAAAATTAGAGGCCTTGAGGACACACCAACGCAGGAGAGGCTGGGAGATCAAAATTTTTCTTGGGTTATTTTTTCGGGAAAATGATTCCCTAGGTGACCCAACTTGGCTAGACCTAGAAGAGAGAGGGAAAGGTGAAGAAAGTATTTTTTTGAGTGATCACCTATTGGAGGACTAGTGCCTTAATCCCTTGGGGAGAATAGAGTCTAGGAGAATGATGAGAAAGGAACTTGTATTTCGGTCAAGGAGGTGTTAAGGACATCTTCACTTAGCTTTTACGGTAAGAGGAAGAGACCTCAAAGCTTTTATACTTCGCTTGGAAAAAGAGATGGCTTAGCAAGACAAATTCCTCATTGGAATTATCCCTAGCAGATTTAACTCACATACATGGCCCAAACTTTGAGAGATGCTATATAGAAAAAATAATTCCACAAATTTGCAATTATGTAATGCAACAGTTAGCCCTATTATAGCGAAAATCCCATTCAATGCATATGAAAAAAGTAAAACAAGAATAACATTTAAAGTGTGTACTTACATGTAATAAAAAATATCCAACTATCGACAATTTGACAATAAAGAAGATCCAAGATAAAAATACTCCAATCCAAACATCAAAATTCATCCACGCTCCAATTCTTCATCCCAGAAAAAGTGAAAATTCTCTATAGAGAAGAGAGATCCAATCCAAAGTGATCATAAGAAAATGAACCCATCTCACTTGTATTTATACACTAATGAGGAGTTTGAATTTGTCTCTTAGGCCTACATAAGCCCCAAAAATAAAATAATGTGATAATATCCTAACTTTTGGTGACAATCCCACCAGACTAGCTCACAAGTGAAATAATAATCCTCTTAAGAGGTTAACTGATAGATAATACATGTCGTAGGGTCCTCCAAAAGCCTTGGTGAGGTCCATAGGTACCATAATGATGAATAGGACCGTTAAAGGTAATGGACTCTTTGGTTCTCCAAACAATAAACCTGCGGTGCTCCTTATGGGTGTGGGGGCACAATAATAACCTTATGGGTCTCAAAATAAGCCAAATATGCTTGTATGTCATATGTAAGGGCTTTGATGATGGTGTAAGTGATGCCACATCATCCTACAAGTCCTGGGTCATCTGGCAAGTGCATGGTGCATCTGCGGGGTTGGTTGGGCAAAGGTGAACTAGGTGCATCTTCCTCGTCCAATAGGTGAATCTTGAGAAATATTTGAACATTCTCGGGGATCCATGGAGTATTGTCTACTACTGTGGAAGCCCATAGCTCTTAACACGCATCCTGCATGTGCCAATGTAGCCCTCCGAAGGGTTAGGACCTTGTATAGGGAGACCAAACCCAAGATGGATACCATCTGAAATCCTGCATAAGATCTAATGCCTCCCCTAGCCTTCTAGTATAACAATTCATCAAATAAATTGAGTAAAAGAGCTTACAAACCATGGACCACCGGTGGGGGCTTCATAATGGACTTCCCTTCCATAATGGACTTCGAGATGTGCTAATATATCCAAACTCCAAGTGGGGTTAACCAAGTATCCTATTAGGTGGTTTCTACTTCTAATGGGGATAATGTGTCCAAGGTACATCCTTTAAAAGGTGGTGGTATGTGATAAATAGGTGATTGGAGTAGGGATGAGAAGGGGTAGCCCTGGGCGACATGCTAGGGTACAACGGTAACTAATAGAAAGAAAGCCCACACTTGGGTATATAATGTATAGAAGGGAAAAATCATGGTACATGAGGTGCCCTAACCTTGATTTTTCCACCCTTCTTTATATGCCTTTTATGATTTTTCTTTAGTTAACTACCTGAGGCTCAAGGGGTAAGAGCATGATGTGTGAGATGTAGCAGTGGACACCCCCTTTTAAGGTAGGGCAGTTCATTTCCCGCCAGGGGTTGTTACAATCATGGGTTCCTATATGATGAAGGAGACTCATAGAACCTGTAGGAACCACAGTGATGGCCATGATGATGGGGTAGAGCTCACGTATTGGCTTTTTCCCATGTGCTAAATGTGTTTATCCTGGCCATCTTTTTTATTTGTGGTACATTTACTTGTTCAATGTGGCTAATTGTGCTTTTACCTTTCTTTTTAGCTGCATCAACCATTGGGGCATCATTCTAGGCCTGACCTAAGGTGTGGGCAAGGGGAAGGGTAGAGCTAACCCTATGTGTATCAAGTGGACAAAATGTGGACCCGGGTGGGAGAAAATATGAATGGGGTAATACTGAGTGGAGATGGGGTAATATATGCTAATGAGGGAGCATGAACACATAACCAAAATCAGGATTTCCCATGAAATACCATCCCTAAAGCCAAATTGTCAGTAAAAGAGATCCCTCGACACTAGAATCAATGGTAACATCTAGAAGGGGTCTAAGGGACAAGAGGACAGACTTAGCCCATTCTTGTTGATTTGGGTAGCATCAGATGTGCTCTAGCCATGAAAATTGGTGGAGAGGCTAAAGCACATGAGATCTCCATGACCCATACATGGTGTTGATAGATTCTAACCGGTTTGAGAGATATTAAAATAATTAATATTTTTAATGGAGTTCCTAAGTCTAAACTTAGGAAAAATAAAATATTAATGGCTATTAATATAAAACTAGGTTAGAAGGTTCCAAAAGTCATGGATCAAGCCAAATCTAATCTTAGTCATTGATTAGATATTTAATCTCGGTCGTTGATGGACCAATGAGAAAAATATAAGAGGAGGCTTGAGGATCAGTTGGAGAACGCACTAGAGTGATCAGTCATTCTATTCTCTAGAGCGGGGTTTGCTAGGAGAGATAGAATCACTGGTCAGCAATGAGAGGTAGTGAATACATAGCAGAGATGTAGAGTTTGTACCAGAGAGATAGCATAGAGCCCAGAGAGGTTGACGCAGAGGCAGATGGGTGCTACACAGAGGTAGCCAGGAGTTGTGCAGAGCGAGGAAAGGCCAACGTGTGAGACACAGAGGGTGTAGGGTTTGACACAAAAGCTCTAGAAGCTGACATAGGGCTGAGAGGCAGCACTGGAAGGATTTTGTGGGACAGACTGGGTGTTGGTGAGCCGAGTAGGGTAACACAGTCCCTACCAGAGTGACACAGAGTAGTGGGAGCTGCAATTGTTGATGTGGGATCGTTCATCCGGTGATTATTTAGCCGGAATATCTATCTCCAAGGAAAGGTAGTGCTGCCAAGGGAATTCTCTATTGGGTGAGCCATTTTTGGCACCCTCGTTGTATTCTGAAAACTACATAATAATAAAACCCTCTGAATAGCTGCACTGCTTTTCCCACAGTGGGTTTTTCTGAGGACATTGGTCCAAAAATAACAGTGTCACTTGTGTGCTTGTTTTCTTTCAGTTGGTGATTTGTAGATGTTGATTCTGTACTTGTGTTTATTTTCAGTATTTACATGGTAAATAACTTGTTAAGTAATTAAAGAAGTAGGAAGAAATAAACTAGATAGCACAACAAGAATTTCTAATGGGTTAAAAGTAGAAATTCCAACAATTCTTTCCACTGAATCCCCCCATTAATCAATGCCCAAAAGTGTCCATGATAAGCAATCTACAATACTCAATTACCATATGACAAGGCATACCTTTAGATTCAGGCTAGAGCACTTTCGAAGCTACCAAAAACTAGCATTGATGAGATGGAGAAACACAAGTAGATTGCCCATGATGATCACACTGGAAATGGGAGGTTATAGATTGATCAGGATCCTATGGGGGTGCCCAAGGAAATGAATAATGTTCAATGAGGGGTTTTTCTAGACACTATCCTTAGAAAGGGGAAAGAGATCAAGGTCACTTGAGATGATATGAGAATAGGTGTGGGAACCACTCTCAAAATTATGAACAAGAGAAGGAGGCAAAGGGGAGTGCAGAGTGTTATACCTAATAGGATTTTCTTTCTCAAAATTGTAATCTAAAGGCTCAGGTGACTTAAACATAGGATCATGAGGAAGATAGGTAAGAGTAGAGGACCTATTGATTTCATTACCATCAACATCAAAGATAAGGTTTTCCTTCAAAAGAGGATCAATTATCTCCAAATGATCCTCTTCATGCAAGGGAAAATAATAATTCTCCTTCCAAAGGGTATCAATGGATATGTCATCACAACTATTGCCCAAGAGAAGGGGAAAACCATTCTCAACCTCATCCTCTTTGTTGATATCATAAATGGGATCAAACCGAGGCCCAAAAATTTCCCATTTCTCCTTTTCAACGCAAAAATAATCTCCAATGTTGTCTTCCAAGGAGTTCATGGGATCACCTTCCCTAAGGTTCTCAAAAGGAGAGTCATCAGGAGTGGTATCCTCAAGAAAGGTAAGGTCAGCCTCACCTTTCATAGCCTAATCCTCCCCAACACATGTGCTCTCAAAATCATCTAGTTCATCTTGCAGACGCAACGAGGACTCATGTTCCTGCTCATCACTGATATCCTCAATATTATCTTCATTTTGGTTGGTTGACAAGCATGACCTTTCTTCTTCCCTCTTCTCTTGAAGAACAATGGCTAACGTATTTGTTACATGATTTTTTTGGTAATATGCTTCTAGGAGGAGAGAATTAGTATGGTTGTCTTTATATTCACATTTCATCTTATGAAGCTTTACCCCTTTTTCGTGCAAATGGATGAATACTTCATTAGAATTACATTCCCTTACTACCCACCTGCATGACCTACTGTACTCATCCATTCTTTCTTGTGTAATTTTGAGCCTTGCAGGGTTCAAATCTTTGTCATCCTAAGAGGAGGTGTTCCCTTTCTCATTACCATTGACCTAGAAGAGAATAGGAAAGGTGGAGAAAAATGTTCTTTGAGTGATCACCTATTGGTGGACCAATGCCTAATCCCTTGGGACGAATGGAGCCTAGGAGAATGATGAGAAGGGAACTCATATTTTTCTCAAGGAGGCCTTAAGGACTACTTCAAATGGCTTTTAGGGATGGAAGAAGAGACCTCAAATATTTTATACTTCGCTTGGCAAAAAGATATGGCTTATCAAGATAAATTCATCGGTGGAATTATCTCTAGAAAATTTCATTCATATACATGGCCCAAACATTGAGAGATGCTATATAGAAACAATAATTCCACAATTTTGCAATTATGCAATGCAACAATTAGCCCTAGTATAGTGAAATCCTATTCAATGCATACGAAAAAAGTAAAACAAAAATAACACTAAATGCATGTACTTAAATGTAATAGAACATATCCAACCATCAACGATTTGAAAATAAAGAAGCTCCAAGATAAAATACTCCAATCCAAATATCAAAATTCATCCATTCTCCAATTCATCATCCTAGAAAAAAGTGCAAAATTCTTTAAAGAGAAGAATGATTCAATACAAAGTGATGATACAAATTAATTCATGTCTCTCATATTTATACATTCATTAGGAGTTCGAATTACTTAATTTGAGCCTACATTAGCCCATCAACTAAAATAATGCGCAAATAACCATCTAATGTTGACAAGCCCACCAAACTAGCTCATGAAAAACAAAAAAAAAAAACTCTCAATGGGCCGAATGATCAATATTGCATGTCATTGGGATTTATCAAAGGCTTGATGAAGTCCATAAGTGCCACAATGATGAGTTGGACTTCCAGAAGTAATGGATAAGGGGTTGGTCCCTTGTTCTTCACATAATAAACCTGTGGTGCTCCTAATGGCTGTGAGGACACACATGTGACGTCATAGGTCTCCAAGTAAGTTGAAGATGCATGTAAACCATCTGTAAGGGCTCAGATGATGGTGTAGGTGTTTCCATATCATCTTACAAGTCCTGGGTCAGCTGCAAAGTGCACAGTACACTTGTGGGGCTGGCTGGGCAAAGGTGAACCAGGTGCATCTTCCTCATCCAATATGTGGATCTTGAGCAATCTCTGAACATCTCTGTGGATCCATGGAGTGTTGTCTAATTCCATGGAGGCCCATGGATCTCAGCACACACCCTACATGTGCCAATGTAGCCCTTTGGAGGGTTAGGACCCCGTATAGGGAGACCAAACCTAAGATGGAGACCATATGTAATCCTACATAAGATCCAATGTGTCCCCTAGCCTTCCATTACAATAAGTCATCAAGGAAATTGAGTAAAAGATCTCACAAATCATGAACCACAAATGGGGAATTAATAATGGTCTTCCATTCCATAATGGGCTTTGACATGTGCTAATGTCGCCAAACTCCAAATGAGGTTAACCAAGTATCCCATTAGGTGGTTTCTACTTTTAAAGGTGGTAATATGTCCGCGGTACATTCTTTAAATGGTGGTGGCATGTGATAAAGAGGTTAATGGAGTAGGGAATGAGAAGGGGCAGGCCTGGGCCACATGCTGGGGTACAAGGGTAGCTAGTAGAAGGAAAGCCCACACTTGGGTATATAATGTATAGTAGGGAGCAATCATAGTACATGAGCTGCCATGACCTTGTTTTTTTCACCCGTCTTTATATGCCTTTTTCCTTTTTATGATTTTTCTTTAATCAACTACTTAGGCTCAAGGGGTAAGAGCATGATGTGTGAGATATAGTAGTGGACACCCCCTTTTAAGGTAGGGTGGTTCATTGCCCACAAGGAGTTGGGACAATCATGGGTCCCTATATGGTGAAGGAGGTTCATAGAACCTATAGGAACCATGGCGATGGCCATGATGATGGGGTAGTGATCATGTATTGGCTTTTCCCCACGTGCTAAATATGTTTTTCCCGACCATATTTTTCATTTGTGGTACATTTTCCTATTGAATGTGGCTAATTATGCTTTTAATTTTCTTTTTACCTGCAACAACCTCTAGGGTATCATTCCAGGCCGTACCCAAGGTTTGGGCAAGGGGAAGGGGAGAGATAGCCCTATGTGGACCCAGTGGAGGAATGTTGACCCAGGTGGGAGAATTGATGAATTGGGTGATAATGAGCAGAAAGGGGGTAATATATGCTAATGAGGGTGTGGGACTATGCAACCCAAATTAAGGTTTCTCTTGAAAAACCATCCCTAAAGCCAAATGGTTAGTAAAAGAGATCCCATGAGACTAGAATCTAAGGTTAATATCCAAAACGTGGTCTAGGGGACAAGAGCACAAACCTAGCCCATTCTTTCCGCCAAATCCCCCCATTAATCCATGCCCAGAAGTGTCCATGATAAGTGAACTACAATACTCAATTACCAAATGACAAGGCATACCTTTAGGTTCGGGAGGCCCACCTTCAAACATACAATCATGATAGATGGGTGAGGGACCACATCACTGGCTCAGGTGGCGGAGAAGTGGTTGTGTGGTCCCTCGACCATAATATTTGAAGGTGGCCTCCCGATCTCGAAGGTATGGTTTTTCATTGGTATAGTTGGGTAATTTTCCTTAGATATTATGGACACTTTTGGGCATGGGTTGGTGGGGGGGTTCTGCAGAAAGAGTGGGCTAGGTTTGTAATCTTGTCTCCTCTGCCCAATTTGGTGGTTATCCTTGTATCCTAGTCTTGTTGGATCAACTATATTGGCCATTAGCTTTAGGGTTGGCATTACAGGGGAAATCTTGATTTTGGTTGCGTGGTCCCACTGCCTGACACCATATACATCACTCCATTCTTCTCGTTATAGACCCATTCATCCCTTTTCCCATCCGAGTCCACATATGTCCAATAGGTCCACAAGGTTAGCCTCCCCCTCCCCTTGTCTAGAACGATTCCTCAGAGGTTGATGAGCTAAAAAGAAAAAAAAAGCATAATCCAATTACTCTCAAAAGGAAATGTACCACAAAATGCAAAAGATGGTCAGGACATACAAATTTAGCACGTGGGAAAAGGCCAAACATGAGCTCTACCCCTTATTTATGGCCATCACCCTAATTCCTATGGGCCCTATATGATCCCCCTCCATATTAAGGAACCCATGATTGTCCCAATCCCTTCTTGGCAATCAAATGCCCCACCTTGAAAAGGGGTATCTACTACTATATCCTACACATCATGCTCTCATCCCCTGGAGCCCCGAGAAGTTATGAAGAAAAATCAATTAAAGGGAAAGAGAATATGAATAAGGGTGGAAAAAGAAAATACTAAGATAACTCATGTACCATTATTTTCTCTCTACTACACATTATACTTCCCTCATCATAGCTACCCTTGTACCATGACATGTGGCTAGGAGCATTCCCTTGATCCCCACCTCGTTCCATGGCTATATCGCTTGCCACCTACCACTTGCTGAATGTACCATGGACATATCACCCGATTTAAAGGTTGAAACAACCTAATAGGGTCCTTGGTTAACCCCCTTATTAAGCTTGGAGACACTTGTACATGAAAAAACCCAATATGGAAGGGCATGCCACTATGAAGTGCCCATTGATTCCATGATTTGTAAGCTCCTTTACTTGATTATTCTAATGATTTTTTGTATTGGAGGGCAAGGGGACACACTGGACCTTATGTAGGATTACAGGTGGGTCTCTATTTGGGGTTTGGTCTCCCTATATATGGTCCAAGCCCTCGAGAGGGCCACATTGGCACTTGTTGGGTGAGCGTTGAGAGCCATATGCCTCCACCATAGCAGAGAGTACTCCATGGATCACCAATATTGTTCAATAATTGCTCGTGTTCCACCATTTGGATGAGGATGATGCACTTGAATCACCATGCGCAACCGGCTTCACATTGGTACCACACACTTAGTAGAAGTTCCAAGGTCGAGATAAGGATGTGTCTCACTGTAGGAGACAAAGAGAGGGCTCATGTCATCATCCTAGCCCTTACATATGGTTTACAAGCATTATCCATCCACTTGGAGAGCCATGAGGATTCCCTTGTTCCCCCACACCCACTTGGGAGCACCACAATGACTTGCTTGGAAAACAAGGGGCCAGACCCTTGTCCACTATGTTTGGAGTCCATTATCTCACCATGGCACACTTTGGACTTCATTAGGCCTTCTCAATGGCCCAAAAACTCATTATATTGATTACTTTTCCCTCTTGAGAGGCTTATTTTATGTTATTAAGCTATCTTGGTGGGCTTGTCACAAAGGGATGTTATTATTGCACATTTTTATATTACTTGGGGCTTAATTAGGACTAATTAGGAAAATCAAAATCTTTAGAGATCCTATAAATTGGTGAGAGGTGATTCATTTCTCTCATCATCACTTGTTTGGGTTTAGTAGCTACTTGAATAATTTTGCATTCCCTTTTGAAGGATGTGTTTAGTTTCATGCATGAATTTTGATGTTTGGATACTATTATTTTGGTATTGGAGCTTCATTCTTGCCATGATTTGATGATTGGATATACTCATTGGACATGTAAATGGTTTCTTTTTCATGTTTATTCTTGTATTTATCATATCACATTAATGTTTTTGGGATTTTTGTTATCTAGTTCTGAAATTTACTGCTACATTATGCGAAATGGTGGAAATTTTGATCTATTGAAGTGCTGCATCATTGCATGTTTCATGTATGAATGGGTGAATGTTCCTAAAGGTTATTTTTGTTGAATATACCTTGAATATCAAATTATAAATTCCTTGGGTAGCTTCTCCCATGCCCTGATTGTGATGCGAAGTTTCCTATAGGCTTCCTTGATTGGGTTAATTCTCTCCAAGTCACAAATTCACCTTGACTCCATTTCTCCCAAAGGCAAGGCATTGATCCAACCATTGGTGGTGAACTTAAACTCCATCTCTTTCTAGGCCTAGCCCTAATAGGTTTCCTAGGGAATCAATTGAATTCCATTATTTCCTTCCAATCACCTCAATGTTTGGTCCACTATTGCATTGGGGTTTTGTCTAGAGGTCCTCCAAGTTCGAAGAAATTCTGACTATGGAATCTTGAGATATAGCAAGTCCTAGCCACAAGACCAAGTCTTGCCCTGTATTGATGTGGGTTATTGTCCTTATTAGGATCATTGCATTCAAATATCAAAATAAAATTAATCCCTTGATCCTATTCCCTAACCTAATTAGGTCAAGCCCCTCATTGGTTGATCAACTCCATATCCTTGACCTAGTTTTGGGTCCACTTTGCTCTGTGTGGACCCGCAACTTTGTAACTCCAAGTCCACAAGGAATACATAGAAGCCTCTTATCCATAAGGATCCCTAGGTGTAGGAAGCCCCTAGTTAAGGCACATCCTCCAAACCTAGGCTCAAGAATCCTCTTAGCCCTTCCTAGAGAGCCCGTCACCTTACTTTTGAAGCAAGAAAGCTATCTAATTGAGTCTCTCTTGTGAATAGGCCTTGCGAATCACTCTCTATCCACTTATAGATCCATCCTTCATAGTGATTCCCCTATACCAGGTCTCCTGCCATCGGTAAAAGTATGTAAATAACACGGAGCCTTAGCTGAGGTGAGAATGGGCTATCTCTCCATTGTTGCCCCTTGACCTAGTAGTTGCTCTATAGGATCCCACCATAGGACCCCTACTTGTTTGAGCAGTAACAGGGTTCAAGGTGACTTTTTTTTGGAGGTCTAAGGATAGGCAAAGAACATGGCAAGGCCAAAGATGACCAAAGTTTTCAATGTTAGGGTTCAAGCACTCTAGGGTTAAACCAATAAGAGGGATGTTATAAGTTAGGGCTTCAATGTTGTTCAATATTATGGTATGAAATGGCGTATAACAGCCTAAGAAAAACCTTTCTAGTAATCTTCACCAATAAAGGAGTAAACGTTTCCAATAGAGACTAGGGTTGAACTCAAGCAGGAGCTAATGAAGTGGGACTGCATTGTTTATAACACTCGTAGATAAAGGATTGAGCCCTGTTAGCCATGAGGTGCAGCGCTGCTAGTTTGAAGATTAAAGGAAGAAGATGGTCTGCTTTGCTATCCTGGAAGGGGCCCCACACGGGCCATCACTCCACTTTCCCCACTCTCCCAATTACATTCTATCTCGCTCATATCTTAAACCGACCCTCACTTCATAACAAAACCCTCTCCTGCCTTAGCCCTAAATAAATTAACCGAAAACCCCAAATAACCTTACCTTTCCATCCATATGCGCCCTCCGCACATTTCTCGAGGAGATCCTATACCTCGATGTCCCTATGCCATCGATCTCTCCCATTAATCTGATGGCCCACATTTCACTCGATCGACGAGACATGCTTGGTCGATCTTTTCTGTTAGATCACTCCCGCTAGATCTAACGATTGTCGCTCTTATCACTCGAGCAACTAGTGAGAGGAGTACTCGCCAAATAAAGGTGGTTTCTCTCTCTCCTCCTCCACTATGTGCCGTGAAATGAGTGGCATTGGGCGGACTCCACCCTTTACCGCTTACCGCCCGACAAGCACCCGATAAAAACCGTAACCACCCAAACCAAACCATCCCCCAGGCGCTATTGTCTGAGCACCTCCTCCGCCCAATAACCATCTGATCTATCCACCGAGATCCAACGGCTTAGACTTTTCCGCTCCCACTAAAGACTGTAAGCCTCATGCAGTCGATCCCCTATGTCCATTTCTTCTGATCCAATGGCCCTCATTCATGATCACTCCCGCTTTTCCTTCACCACCTTGCCATTACTCTGTTCATCCGATTTAATTCATACAACAACTACCCTCGTGTCCTCTGTCATCCTGCCATTTCTTTGTTCTTCCTAATTAGCACATCTAGCCGCCCACGCACCTCATACTCTATTTCCTACCAGTTACCCGAGGAGGAAGGTGGTTGACTCTGTTAGTATTGTGACAGTTAGGCTGCTGAACTGAATTAACAGAAAGTATGGCCGAACGAGGAAGGACACAACACGATACAAGCAAACAGAATTAAACAGTCATGGAGCCTCACTAGCACAATCAAGCCAGCCACCTAACAGGGCAGCGTTGTACTAGAATTAATTACCGTTTTCGTGATGGAAGGAAAATTGTGTCCTTGTACGCAATCAGGAAGTTAAAGACAGTGGGGATAGATTAAGACACCTTGAGCCCTAAAAAGCTCGAGAGCATTGTAAAGAGCTATAAATAGCTGAAAGTAAGATGTAATCAGGGTTCAACTTCTGGAGACTATAGAGACTTTGCTACTCAAGCTTCTCATCTTCATTCATCAGTAATACAAGCTTCTTTTGCTGTCATATGTTCAATATCCCAATTTCTCTTATGTTCTAAGCTTGCACTTGAACAGGCCATTCAAGTTTCTTTTGTGTCTAATGCCAGATAACTGTCATCTTATCTCTACATTGATGTATTAGATTAGAAAGTTTCATTTACTTTCTGTAGCTGGCCATCATATGTTTATGTATGTATTTGCTGGTATGATTAGTACTCTCGATTCATTCACCTAATCTACAAACTATTGAGCATTGGTGGTCTAACGCCTTGTAGGCTAAGGGTGTTCATGCATGTGTTGAGTAATAATAGAGTCAAAGTGGTTATTTGGATTGATCCAAACCATTATTTATTCCAATAGTTCAGGGAACAATATTGAAGATTATATGTTACCAGGCATCTCCGAGCTGCAACCTAGGATAGTTTCCTGGAGTGATAACAAGCCCAATGGTTTTTAAAAAGGTACACCCTTCCCTTTTGATTATATACATATTTTGGCTCTAGTGGATTTTGTTAATAAAAACTTAGTCCCCGTTTGGAAATTGGTTTCAAGTCTTGGCTATGGTGGTTCTGAAGCAGACTTTAGGGTCTAAATATAAAGTTGATCGAGTATGCTCAAAGTGAATTTAAGCCTTAGGCCTACACTAGGTAGCGTAGGATGAAATATTACATGAGGAAAATGAAGGACACTAGGTATTGAGAGGTAGGCATGAGATTCTTGAAGTGGATTTTTTCTCATAAGAAAACCAAATAGTATGCATATGCAATAGACCCAAGGGAAAGGAATGTTGTAGATTTAATAAAGTTAGATCATGAGGAGCCATGCCCTTCAACTTCACTGGGGATTTTTATGAGTGTTTTCCATTGTGGTGGATGGTTTCATGGTATGACAAAGTGTGACTGTATTGTTGGGAGGTTGCAATAGTTATATGTTAATGCATTCTACAGGCATATTTTGGATCCTCATATTGATATGTAGATCCTAATTTGCTTGAGAGAAGCAATCTTGGGAAGGGAGGATTATAATGTCCCTTTCCAAATGATCACTCCTGATTCAATAGCCTATTTGATTCTTGTAATTTATAGGGGGCAAGGGGGTCAATTAATTGTTTGAATGCCATTTGGGTGAAAAAGCAAAGTTACATTGAATAATTACTTAAAAAGGGTTTTAAAATAGAAAATACATGGTTTTTGATGACCCATGGTATTCTAAAGATAAAGTTATAAAGGAGAAACGGTAGCTCACTTTTGGGGTATGCAATGGTAATTGTTTTAAGAACTTTTGTAGCTTGAGAGTATGGGTGAGAACCCATGTGAGGGTTAGTTTTGGTGGTGAGAGTTCCACCCTTGCTGGTCTGGCTAGACTGGTTTTAGTAGTGTATCTATCTACCCTAGCCAGTCAAGGAGTTCTCATAGGTTCTTCGTGACGAGAATATTTCCATGGAACATGGAGCTTGAGGAGGAGTCGACCAATCCATTCATAGAAGTTCCATGTTTTTCTTGAGGAGGTCATGGCCTTTTGTACAAAACCATAATTCTTTTAGAGAGGTCATAGTTGATTGTACAACATTATTCAACTAGCCAAATCATGACATTCGCAAGGGTTATCCTTAGGTTCCAAAAATCTAAATCTTACTTCTAAAGTAAGTTGTCTGACAAGTAATATTTTGAAATATTAATAAAAAGTAGCTGAGTTATTAGTATTTATTCATCTATGGTATGATGGTGAATGGATGTGTTAGCAAAAGTATTTTTTTGTGGCATTTTGTTTTGTATATTGGTTGAGTTTGCTTCACTCAAAGAGGGGTTTCCCTTAGAAGTCACTGAGGTAATATTGATGGTTATTTGTTGTATGGTCATCATAGTTATTTACCAGGAAAGCGTTTAACAATATATTTGCCTATAAAGTGTTTTAAAAAATGTTTAATGATAGGAAAATAAAAATTACAAGTTAATTTCAGTAGGGAATATTACAATAGTCTAGTGTTAGGGCATAAGAGATCATTTGGGGATAGTACAAGAGAAATTGTTCGTGTAGTATTCCCTTGGGTATGTCTTATTTGGTTATCTCACAACAAAGAGAAAGAACTATATTTTGTTTGCAAACCTTGACATAGAGCATTTGGAATGAGTAACACATCCACACAAGCCACATCAAAGGTAAAGGTCACCTAGTGTAGCATCCCAATTAGCCCCATATATTGACATAGGAGTGAAACCAAATACAATATTGTGTTGGTTTATAATAATGTTGGAATTACTTGGAATGTTAAGAGACTATTTGGGAATAATAGAAGAAATATTGTTTGGGTAGTGTTCCCTAGTCTACATCCTTATATATGGATTTATCTAATGATGATGTAATCAAGAAAAATGAAGAGAAGCCTAAGAAAATAGTAGTCTTTATGAACATATTTAAGAGGTTACTAAAAGGAGAAGGAAATTAACAAATGACATGCTGACCACTGGGAAAATAGAGGTTGGAAAGTAGAGATCTTGATGGAGCATGGAAAAGTGTAAATTTTGACTAATAAGAAGTGGTTGAATCCATTTTTTTTGATGGTATGGATGAGTACATCAACATTTGCCCATGTATGACTTTGGTATAAACACTTTTTCCCCAATGCTGGCTATGCATGGGTGAGATTGTTCGATGGCCTGAATGGAATTTAAATGTGATATATTATATTCCCTTAGTGGTTGATTGTTGACTAAGTCTACCTTGTAGCCTGCATGGGCTTTAAATGCCATTCACTATACAGCTTTAGTGGTCTATTATTGAACACATTAGTCTGAGTGGACGCCCACTCAGATTAATGTGTTCAATAATATACCACTAAAGGTGTATAGTGAATGTCATCTAAAGCCCATTCAGGCTACAAGGTAGGCTTAGTCAACAATCAACCACTAAGGGCATATAATGAATTGCATTTAAATTTTGGCCCACTAAGAAAAATGTGTTCAACAATAGACCACTAAAGGTCTGGTAGTGAATGGCATTTAACCCATTAAGTCTAATTTGTTCCACAATACACCACTAAAGTTGTATAATTAATGGCATTTAAAGTCCACCAGAACTAAAAGCTAGATCTACTCAAGATATCACTTGTTATAGAAAAATCTAGCACCTAGTGCAAAGCCTTGCTAGGTGACCTAGATAATGTGTAACATATTGGAATTTTACCACTATCACCTCAATAATTACTCTCCTCTCTTCAGTGAAGGACACAATCCAACACAAAGTCAAATTCCATAGTAGGGCTTAGGGGGATCAAGTAACCCATGGATATTAAACTAGGTGTCCACTAAGGAACCTACAACTCAAATCCATCAGATAAAGGTATGACAAATAAAGGTTTGCAATGGATGGAGTAAATTCAGAATTTTGGGTTCAAGGGATCTATTAGTCAATCTAAAGGTTAGGGTTAGCCTAAAGAGTCTCCAATAAGTTACTCAACAATCCATCAGATAAAAGTATGACAAATATAGGTTTGCGATGGATGGAGTAAATTCAGAATTTTCGGTTCAAGGGATCTATTAGTCAATCTAAAGGCTAGGGTTAACCTAAAGAGTCTCAAATAAGTTACTCGAACATGCCAAAATAGGAAAAACTCAAGGTTGTTATAAACTAAGGTTTTTGGCCAACAATTTTTTGCAAAACAATAATTTATAACAACATAAAATAATGTTGTCAAAATTGTGTAATAACTATGTGAAATGAAGGCTAGATTTGAGAGAAAATTAAAGACAAAATTACAATAAATTATGACGGTTAACAAAGCATATAACAACAAATAAAAATGGATGTCACCCCTAGAAAATGGATGAAAAATCATGAAAAACTTCAACTTGGTTTCTCTAATTCACTTTTAAATAATATCTAACCCTAGGGAATACATAAACAAGTCTTTAAATGTCGAAAATACAATATTTTGCTGCAATTTAGCCATAATATATGGTAAAACAAAAAGAATAATGATTTTTGTGTGTTTAGAAGAGTGCAACAAATGAGATAGACTTGTGCTTTATCAATATAGGGCATATGGAGTCTAAGATACAAACTATTCTAGGGTTTTTCTGGGGTGATTCTAAATCCAAATAGAACTAGGGGAAATAAACTAACTTTCCCTAGGATTTGAAATCTAGATTCTCAATTTTCTAGATGATTAAGGGAAAGAAAAACATATCTCTTTTCTTCAAATAATGGGAGTGAGTAAGGGTTTAGCTCAACAAGGGACAATGAGTAAAATATCAAATAAACTAACTTAGCATAAGAGCATTAATCCCATGGAACATAATACTAATATGAAGAAAATAAACTAACTTGCTTCACCATCCAACATCCAAGATCCACCATAAGCATCCATGAAAAGATATCACTTCATAACACAATATCCACTCAAGAAAATCACTCAACTAGGCCTCCATTGCACACAAGAGAGAAATATCACTAATGAGTAGAAGTTATGATCCAAGTGTCACAATGATCTAATGAGGAAATTAAATCCCCCATTTATATGAGGGTAACCAAGTCAACTTTCCTTTAATTATGCTAAAATCCCTCAAAAATGCTAAATCCATGATACAAAGTGGACAAACCATCAAGTTGACCCCCAAAGATAGAAAAAGCAATAAAATAACATGAAACTAAGCCCCGATTAATCCACACATGCAAGACTAAAATCCTCTCGTTACCATCTGATTAGTACTCTTATAAACGTTCAACAAGAATCTTGGGAAGTGTTAACTAGGAGTAAATTGTTCTCCTATTTTGGACAACTAGCTAACAAGTAGCCCTATACATTAGCTTGATGATGATGGATAAAGGGGTGATCTAGATGATTGACCAATCTTGAGTGTGAATATTTCTCTCACCTTAGGAGGGGTTATTCTTTAGCCCTAATCCAGTGGGACTTTCCTTAAGGCCTTAGGGTTATAGGAGGGACACTACTTGGAAATTTTTTATTGAAATAGTTTATTCATTTTCCATTTCATCACACTTAATATTTTCCATGTCAAATTGAAATACCTTTATACCTTTATACCGTCTCCATTCTTTGAGTCTAAATTGTCACTAGTTCATTGGGATTTGGCAACCTCTTATCCATATCCTTGAGTAGAGAAAAAGAACATTGCCCTGGAGGTTCATGCAACTAAAAGAATGGAAAAGCATAATATGGCCACAATGAAAGAAAAAGAAAAGGAAAATGAAAAATTTAGTCAGGACGTAAGTTAGCACATGGGAAAAAAAATACTAGCATGAGCTCTACCCTCCTCACTAACCATCACTCAGTTCCTAGGCACTTGATGCTCCTCATTAAAAGGAACCCTTGCATGTCTCAACATTGATGAGTGATAAATTGCCTCATCTTAAAGGGTAAATTAAATGCTATATCATAAACAGAAAGCTTTGATCCTTGAGCTATGCACCATAATACAAGGCATAACAACAAGAAGTAAAAGGTGCACAAAACAAGTGGAAAAATTAGGTTGGGTAAGATAACTCATGCAACTATGTTATATCCCTTCATTACATCTATACACTCAATATTTGGACTCCCATTAGCTAGTCCCCTGACCATGGGGCTTGTCTATGAAATTTTCCACTCCATTGTCACTTGCTTACATCGACACCTATTGATTGAAGGGTTAACCTTGGAAATGCCACTTGCCATTGGGGTCTGGAAGAACCTAATAGGGTTTACTACTTAGCCACCCCTACAAAGGTAGGGTACAGTTTTACAGGACTTGGTCTAGTTATCTATTTAAAGGTGATCCCGGTTTGAAGTACTAATATGCCCTTCACTTAAGTATGGCCCACTTAGGTGCACTTATATGAATGGTTGCTTTGATTTGAGTTTAAGATGGTTTTTCCAGGTGGTAGAAAGTAATAGAAACCTAGAGGGAACCCTACTCCACATGATTTACCAGGTATTCATTACATTTTAGAGATCATGGCAACTTGGAAAATGAAACATTACATATTTTGAGTAGAGAGTTGGACCTTTTAATGATTTGAGCAGTTGAGATACATCTTAGAGCACCCACATGCACCAAAACACTAGGCTTCTCGTTCCTAGCATGGAGGATTGTTAATGATCTACTAGTGGACACAACATGTCCCCAAGTTGACCTTGACACTATTTGATGGGCATGCCATGATCCATCGCTTGGATGAGGATGGTCATCCTTAGGATGGTTGAGGACGGCTTGTTGCACCTAATGGAGACCTAATGCTAAAGAGAGGAGGCACCATGTTTATCACTTGGAAACCATGGAGATGACATGTGGCACTCATAGCTGGATTTTGGACCCTTGGAGCTATTTTGATGCATGATTTGGGGATTTTCCTACCATGGAGGATGATCGTGATGCTTAGATACATTTTCATTCTTGACTTTGCCTTGATGGAGCATTTGGAGCACAAAAAGGGCATGATGCCATCACATTTTTAGCCTTATGACTCACACGTGTGGGATTTTACTAGAAAAATATGTTCTAAAAGTTAGTGAGTTGGTTTGTAACCTTGATTTATATTTTTTCCACCCAGAATCAAACTCATGTAGGGGCTTCTTAGTTAGAAATTAGGTGAGGTAGACCTCATATAAATAAAAGGTCACCTCACTCTTTCATTCATCATCACTTGTGGATTAATTTGGCCTCTTTTACAGATTCGACCTAGCTCTTGTACCTCGCTATGCTTGTGGAAATGTGATCATTGCGGATTTTTGTTATTAGAGACTAGTCCTTTTTGTGGAGATGCCATTTTGGAATAAATAAGGATTGTTCATTGATATCTTGTGAGCAATTTTCTTATGGAATAACTTTTATGATTATTGTATGCAATATATCTTGCTAGGGTTTCTATATTCCATGTCTAAATGCTTATATTTCTAGGAAATTCTTGGTGAAAATATTGCATGTTTTAATTTAGAATCTTGAACTTCCCTTGGGAACCTCATAGAGAGCGCTTCTCTTGTTTTTATCTCCATATTGAATGATAGCTAGGGTTTTTTAAATGAAAGTTAAGGTTTTCCCCCTTCCTTCTAGGGTTTGATACTCCATAGTAAATTTCCCTTAGAATCCATCACCCAAGTTGTTAGAAGGCACTAACATCCACAAAGGTGGTCAAAGCTACAATTTTTTATTTTTTTATTTTTTTCTCTTTCCTCACCTAATTTGACCCTTCAAGGCAAGCCACTAAGGTTAGGGCTTGAGGCAGAATTCAACTAAGATTGAAGTGTTGGGCTATTTTGAGATTGCCACTATTTTTTGGACCTTATTTCACCTAAATATTCATTTTTCATGGTTGGAGTAGCCTCTTAAAGGATGACATCACAAATTCTAGGTAATTCTATGCATAGTAACCCTAATCTTGCAATGAGGCTTCAATTTAGGGCTAATTGAAGGTTTGACGATTCCTTTTGTTGACCATACCTTTCTAGCAAACCTTTTCTTTGTCTTGTGTTTGGTCAATTTAGTGTGATCTAAATTGCTATTTATAATGTCAACCCGGGGTTCGTAAATTGACGAAGTGAAGTGTACTGTATGTACTAGATAACCATTTCCTTAGTCTTTTGTCGTTTTTAGTTTTTTTTTTTAAGTTTGTTTTTGGATTTAACTTTCCCTAATCTGAGATGATGAAAAGGTGATAAAGCAAATGAAATGTGGATGATTATGGTGATCTCTAAGTGGTTTTCAAAACTTAAAAGAAAGAAAGCTTTTAAAATAAATGCAATGAAATCAATTCTTCAAAAGAAATAAAGACATCAAACAATGAACTATGACATCGGCCCAGTATCTTTGTTGCTGAATGAAAACGAAAGTGAAATCTACACTAAATTTAATGAAAAGTAAGAACAACTAGTCCACACTATTTCAACTCTTCAACTCAATCTTCCTTGTGAAAAGATATCATGAAATGTTAAGCAATGTGAAATCTAAAAGAAGTTAAACTTCATAAAAGAAACTAATCACACTACTTTAACTTTCTTGACCTTTTGCCTTTCAGCTTAATTTACCCTATGAGAAACAGTCATGAACAAGTCAAGCAATGTGAGATCTAAAGCAAACTAAATCAAGCTATAATGAGTGATATTCTGGTTCCTAATAAAGTTATTTGATTATAGAAAGGAACCATTAACAGATGAATAGCATGATATCTAAGAGCAGAAAATAAATGTACAACTTAAGGAAATGACAGTACTGGAAATCAAAACTTCAGAAAACAAGAGTCAGCGACAAAGATAAGATGATCTTGTATGCCAATAGTTATGGAAAGAAAAGGTGAAAAATTGCCCCGGGCTGCCTAAGAACACCTGCAAAAACACTGATCAGTTGTAACCATAAAAGAGCAGCAACGAAAATGTAAATCAACAGAAATC
The DNA here is from genome assembly GCA_031772625.1 of Pinus tabuliformis. NCBI lineage: Eukaryota > Viridiplantae > Streptophyta > Pinopsida > Pinales > Pinaceae > Pinus > Pinus tabuliformis. The sequence continues at coordinate 589,504,231 of CM062819.1, forward strand.
AAAAGCTTTGTTATGTACAGCTAATATACATGTTGAAATAAAACGCAGCATTTAAATGACAACTGTATAGCTAATATACATGAACATGAAAAAGTAATGCAAGAGTTATAAGACAACTGTACAAGGCTTCAGTAAGAAGGGGCCCTCTGCCACTTCAACCGATTCAATGAACAGCTACAAGCTTAAATTTAAACCAGTCTTCTCATATATTAAACAACAACGTAAAAGTGCAGTTGGGAAATACAACAACTTCAAATTACATTACCAAAAAGATTAACTTGTTCAGCGTTCATGGACGCATTATTTATAAGGAAAGAAAGCTAAAACAGATTAACTAAATCTACGCTATTAACCACGCTGCCAGAGACACATAAATCCTCTTCAGCCCGGATCTAGGTAACTGTAATCATGTTTATTAAATCTGAGAGGTATGGCTGTTGAATTCACGCTATCAGGATGTCTTCGTGGCAAAGGATTGTGCCACGTAGCTTCACGTGCTCAAAAACAGAGCTACGCAGAGCCGTGCCACCGCTGAACACTTCTGTTGACTATCCTTTGCCCCTTGTTTGACCGCGGGCTTTTATGGCCGTGCCGGATGATCTGGAGGGACACGATCCATGTCCTTGACTCCTGTAACTTGCCCATGTGGCTCATTTCTTGAGAGGACACCTGTAGCATGGTGTTTGACAAAACAGCTGCGGAATCCTGTGCTGGCTGCAGAAACCTGGGTCAGCTGCAGAAACCTGTATCGGCTGCGGAAACTGAGAAGCTTCCACAGCTGTCTGAGAAAAATTCTAAACCAAACAACAGTCATCAGCGTAGTTAGAAAACCATGTCAAAATCTCGCTTTTAAACTAAAATACAATGATTTAATCAACTTGGTGGATAAAATGAGTGGAAAAGAAGGCTGAGAGGGTGTATGGGAATGTGCAGGTTCGAGGCTCAACATACCCCCACTCTGAAGGTGTTTCATGTCCTCATGCAACCAAAACTTAGTTATTTTCCTCAATCCATATGCTCTGAGGCTTCTGCAAGAACATCTAGCCCTCTTCTCTTTCTCTTTGATGCTAAAATGGTCCTTGGTTTCCTGACTAGACATTTGAACTTAAGATTAATCAATGCCCTGCTCAACTTTTTACACTTCTTCTTCAGCTTCTTGTTCTTCTTCTGCCACAGTCCTAAATGGACCATAGTGTTGTCATGGACAATCTTGTCTACCTTACTCTGCTCTTTGAGTGCTTCGTTTTCCTGTTTGATGTGCCTATTTAGGACTTCCAGTTCAAACACTTCCTGTTTTAAAGACTATACTTGTGCATCAAGTGGCAAGGTGGTGCTTGGTCCTGCAGCTGATTGTTCCAAGGACTCTAAGTAGTTATATGCTTCTTGCTGGGTGGAATCTACCTCAGGCGTTTTTCTTGGCCTGAACTCAAATTCTGGTGAAGGAGGACTGCTTTCTCTTTTCGGCTGAAAAGGGCTTTCCTCACGTTGAGGACTTGGCTCAATACTTGGCTGAGTTGGGGATTTCTCAAGTGTCTCTTTATCTAAATCAATAGAATGAGATTGTTTTTCTTTGGTTTTATTCCCCTTCCCTTTTAGCCTAGTGCTCCTTCTTAGGTAGGAACTAGTACTTTTCTCTTGTGCAGCCTGTTTTCCTCTTTGCTTTTTCTTGGTTATGGCAGCAGCTTGAAGATCTATTAACCTCTCTGACAGAGGTTGATAATCTTCTTCTACGGATTGTTCAGGTGATGGATATGTTTCTTGAATGGTTATCTTGCCTTTGTCCTTCTTCTGTTTCTTGTTTTTAGTTCCCTCCTCTTCTTCTTTCTGAACAGTTTTCTGAATGTCTACTGTAGGAGAGTCTTGGGCTATGATATTCTTTTCTTTTCTCCTACTTCTCTTTGGAATTTTTGGGGAACTGCTTGCAGAGGTTTCAGTCAGTTCTTGGAAGTGATTTCTTGTCAAAAACTTTTCCCAAGTATCCTTAGTGTTTTTCAACTGATCTTCAATAAGGATTTTTATGAACCTGTGATGGTAAAGATGGGATTCAATACTACCTACGTGTTTTTGAACAGTAGAGCTCATTTTCTTCAAGCTTGATAACAAAAAATAAGGCAAGTTAAGGGTACAACCTTCCATGAAATTCATCATTATCCTAGCATGATACATATACATGGTACCAAAACGACCCTCGCATGTGATAAATTTCTGGACAAGTAATAACAGCGTGGACCATTCTTCTTTTATTGCATGCACAGGGATTCCTTTGGTAAATACAGAGGTATCCATACCTGGGTTTTTGAGCATGATTTTCCATCCTTGATCATCCACACTTCTGTTTTTGAACCACCTTTCGCCTTCTTGTGGGAGACTTGTTGCAGCTGCTATTGTGGCCTCGGTCACTGTAAATTTCAAGTCTCCAACCTCCACTGTTTGTCCATTAAAGGACCTGGCAAAAGCTTTAGTCACTTCTTTATTATAGCCCGTGAACTTTTGAATGAATGTCAGCCACCTTGCTTCCTTTAACGACTCCTTCGTTTGAGGATAACCCTCCAGGTACTTTGGTCCCTTCGGTTCAGCTCTTACTAGCTTTCCCATTCTCGGCTTTGAATTCTGACTGAGAATTCTACTGCGTATGAAGGTTCAGGAAAAAAAATGGGCTGATTACGGGATTCTTAAGGTAACTGGAGTAGCCATAATCGGAGTTCAGGATGTATGTGGTGACTGGAGCCAGGGTTTGGAGAAAACTGTAGTGGATGCAGCGGAAATGGAGAGCAGAGAATGGTATGAGTACCGAGGTAAGCAACAGTAACGAGTGCAACACCGAACGCATGCGGGAGTGAAGTGATAAATGGGCAGAATAATGGCTGAGTCCTTTTGAATCGGATGACTTGCGCACACGTCTCAGCAGACGGCTACGGAAATTATGGTGAAGGAGAGCTGTGGTACAGTAGGTCACGTCTCAAAGTACGGCCAATAAATGGAAGAGCAGTTCATAAATTTAGAATGATCATGGAACCGTTAGAAATGAATAGGGTGTGTGGAATGACGTTGGTGGAAGAGGAGTGGTATGGGGCTTGTCGTATCAAATCATTGCATTTAGTGGAACTTGCCATGGTTTAAATAACTATGCATAATAATGACATTGAATTGTTATTTGGTAGAGATTTTTGATCATACCTTTGGAAGTTTATCATTTCTTTGATTAAAGCTTCTGACCCATGGTTGTTCTTTGATCTTGAAGATGCCCCATGTCTTTGCTGCACTTGGTGATGATGACACTAACCTTTGACTGTGATTTTTTTGAAAACAGAGTGATGCCGGCTGTGGAGACAGAGTGATGCTGGCTGCGGAAATCATTTCTGGCTGCGGAAACTGGTTCTAGCTGTGGAAACGGTTTCCAGCTGCGGAAACTAAGACAACACCCCTTTAACTGCACAAAGATAGTTAGAGAAGAACCAACTGAATAAAATAGTCCTGAGAGGGACTTTTATTGATGGAATGAGATGAAATGAGTGGAATGAGATGGAAATGGAGTGGAGTGAAGTGGAATGGAGATGAAAATGAGATGGAGGTGAAAAGAAAGAGAGATTTTTTTTTTTTTTTTTTTGGAAAATATAGAGTGTCAGGTGCCCCTGATTTTCACTCTACATTTTCTATATAAGACTGCCAATCCATGATTGGTTTTCAGGCTTATACAAAAGAATTTTTTTTTTTTTCTTTTTTTTCTTTTTTCTTTTCAACTGAAAGAAACAAAGACTAGGCTGATGGAGGAGAAGGATTCCTCTCCACCAGCCTCATTGCAGAATTTTCTTGAAACATTTTGACAAAGTCCTCTTTTGAGAGTGGCTTATGATAAATTTTCAATCGGTGGGCATTCACAATGAGAGGAGTTTGAAACTCATCAATAGTCTTGACTCGAACTGCTCCATTGCTAAAGACTTCATCAATCTCATATGGTCCAAGCCAATGAGTCTGAAATTTTCCTTTGAAGTCTTTAAACTTGGAATCAAACAGTAACGCCCAATCTCCCTTTTGAAACTTTCTCTCTTTGATATATCTGTCATGCTACTTAGTTCTTTGGTGCTGAACTAGATCAGTCCTTAAAATTACATCTTGTCTTATTTCATCTAGCTCATTCAGCTGCTCCATTCTGTGCTTTTGGGCTTCTGATAGATTCATCCCCAACTGAACTGCCATCTTGAAGGTCTTGACTTGAAACTCAATGGGGAGCAGGACTTCTTTCCCATAAACAAGTTCATAGGGAGAATGTCCTGTTGTGTTCCTCCATGTAGTTCTATAGGCCCATAAGGCTTCAGGAAGCCTTTCTGCCAAATCTCTTATGTGGAGATGAACAGTTTTGGTGATGATGCTCTCAAGAACGTTGTTTGTAGATTCCACTTGACCATTTGCTTGCGGATGATACGGAGTAGATTTTCTGTGCTTGATTTTGTATTCTTCCATCAGCTTCTCCATCAAGTTAGATGTAAATTGACTTCCCTGATCTGTCACAATTTCTCTTGGGACACCAAAACGAGTAAAAATATCCTCAAAAAGAAATTGAACAACTGAATTTTCAGTGGCAGAAGGCAATGCCTTGGCTTCTACCCATTTAGTAACATAATCAGTGCAAACCAATATATACTTCTTTTGTTTAGATGGTGGATTAATGGGTCCAATGAAATCTAAAGCCCATTTTTCAAAGGGTTCGATGAGTACCTGTGGCTGTAATGGCATTTCATTTGAAAGAGTTGGTCTCCCAACTCTTTGGCAGCTGTCACACCTTCTAACATATTGTTTTGCATCTTTGAAGAGAGAAGGCCAATAATATCCTAAAGAAAGGATTTTATAGGCCGTCCTCTTGTCAGCAAAGTGTCCACCGCACGGTTCATCATGACATGCCTTAAGGATGTCAGACATTTCATCTTCCCGAACACATCTTCTAATCACACAATCTAACCCTGTTTTAAACAATTCATTAGAAATCCATGATTAATTTGAACTCTCCTGAATGATTTTCCTTTTCTCATTAGGAAATAAGTGTGGAGGTAGCTTCCCTGTAACCAAATAGTTAGCAATATCTGCATACCAAGGAGTTTTAGTAGTTACTGCAAACAAATATTCATCTGGAAACTTATCCTCTACAGGAGAATCTTCATTAGTATTTTGGATTCTAGACAAGAAATCAGCTACTGTATTTTGTTTCCCTGGTCTATCTAACACAGTAATATTGAATTCTTGTAAAAGTAAAAGCCATCTTGTAACTCTGCCATTAGTAACAGGTTTGTTCATGAGATATCTAATTGCAGAATGATCAGTATGGACAAAAGTTTCATAGCCTGTTATATAATGTCTAAACTTGTTGATTGCATGAACAACGGCTAAGAACTCTTTTTCAGTCACAGTATAATTTAACTCAGTAGGAGTCAAATTTTTACTGGTGTAGTAAATGGCATAAGGAACTAAATCCTTTTGACCCAACACAACTCCTAGCTGTATCTGAAGCATCTGTAGAAATATGGAAAGGAAGTTTCCAATTTGGCCCTCTCAAAATGGGTGCTTCAGATATTCTTGTTTTCAAAGTTTCAAATGCAGATTGACAGTCAGGATCCCACTTGAATTCACAGTCTTTTGTAAGTAATTTGAAGAGTGGAGATGCTATTTTGGTGAAGTTTTCAATAAACCTTCTATAATATCCAGTAAATCCAAGAAAAGTTCTAACATCTTTTTGACAATTTGGAATAGGTAACTTGGAGATGACTTCAACTTTTGATCTATCAACTTTAATCCCTTCTCCCGAAATATGATGTCCTAAAACAATCCCTTCAGTAAACATCATAAAACATTTTTCATGACTTAATGAAAGATTTGTTTCTTTACATCTTATAAGGACTTTTTCCAAATTTTCTAATGCCTCTTCAAATGAATTACCATAAACTGTAAAATCATCCATATAGACCTCTACACAATCATGAATTAGATCAGAAAAGATTCCTAGTAGTGCCCTTTGAAATGTTGCAGGTGCATTACATAATCCAAAAGGAAGTACTCGGTAAGCAAAAGTTCCCCATGGACAGGTAAATGTGGTCTTGTCCTGATCTTCAGGTGCTACCTGAATCTGATTGTAACCACTAAAACCATCCAAAAATGAGAAATACTTTTTGCCTGCTAAAGTATCTAATACTTGATAAATAAAGGGTAAAGGAAAGTGATCCTTCAAGGTTGCTTTGTTCAATTCCCTGTAATCAATGCAAACTCTCCATTTACCATTCTTTTTAGGTACTATAACCAAAGGAGAAACCCACCGGCTATCTGAAATGGGGTAAATGAAGTTTACATTAAGTAACTTTTGGAGCTCTTCTTTCACTATCTCCCTAAGGTTTGGATTCATCCTTCTTTGAGGTTGTCTGATTGGTCTATTGTTTTCCTCAATGTAGATGTGATGAATACAAGTCTTAGGGTAAATACCTTTCACATTAGTATACTCCCATGCAAATGCAGTAGAATGTTTTTGCAAGATTTTGGTTAGCTCCTCCTATTGTGATTTTTCCAAGTTTCTGTTGATATTCAATGTTTTTCCTGGAAAAATCTCAATGGCAGAACTACAAAACTCTTCCATAGAGAAAAGAGACATTTGTCTAGATGATAGACACTCAATGTCAGAATCCAACTGAAATTGTGTGTGGTCATATTCTGAAGATGGTTCAAAGTTTTCTAATATGTTCAGAATTTGACTATCTTCACTGATCTCAGAAATGGTAAAGACAGGTTGTATAGTATCTTCATCATCAACCCACTCATTATCTCGTATTTCTGTAATTGCTTTTGCTGGAGGATACAGATTGAACTTCTTTGTCGAATTACCATCAGAAATATACATATCCCCAGACCTACAACTTATGAAAGCATCAGCTGTGGCTAGCCAAGGTCTTCCTAAAATAAGAGGATGTCCTCCTAGATTACTCTTGGGAGTTAAAATCATGAAATCTACTGGATATTCCCAAGAGTCTAAGGAGACTGGAATGTCTTCTAATACACCATCTAGTTTAATAATTGATCGATCTGCAAGTTGCAATAAAGTAGGTGTAAAAAGAAGATTAGGAAGTTTTAGCTGTTCCATAGTCTGTCTACTCATGATGTTGATAGCAGCCCCTAAATCAATCAAAGTATTTGGTATTTCTACCCCATTGATATGTGTTTTGACAATTGGACTACCGGGATCTACATATTTCTGCATAGTAATTTTTCCCATCATGATATCTGCAATTTTCCCTACCAGGTGGATTCTTCTGGTATCTCTTGGTTTCCTTCCTGGTCTTTTAAGACTCAACTCCTTTATTGTTTTTGCTAGAATAGGAATCTCTTTAATGGCTTGTAACAAGGGAATCTTGATACAGACATTCTTCAATTCATCTAGAAAATTATAGTCAGGCAACCAAATTTGTTTTTCCACCCCTTTATCAATTTGTAATCTTTCAGGAAAAGGAGGTGTGGATAAAGATGCAGGTTGCTCAACTATGGGAGTTGTGGGGGTTAATTCTTTTTCTTTTTCTTTTTGAGTGTTTGGGTTTTGAAGAGATGCTTCAGAACCCTTATTGGCTTCAAGAGACTCTTCCTCAAAAATGCTTTGCTTTTGAGCATTTATAGAAGGCTTATCTAGGACTCTACCTGATCTGAGTTGTACTTCATTGAGAGGAACAATCATATAGGTAGGAAATTGTTGACCTTCCATCATGTAAGCATTTTGAGGGTTTTTATTATTGGGGTTTGGCAATGGCTGAATAGGAAGTTGATTTGACTTTTGTTGGAATGGAAGCAAGAGTTGAGAATTTGGATTCTGTTGAGAAGGTTGTTGTTGTGGAAATGGCAATGATAGTTGTGGATTTTGATTTGGAAGTTGTGGAGCTTGTTGGTTTTGAAAAGATGGGGGATATTGGTAAAATTGAGCAAATCTCCCATAAGGATTTTGCATACCTTGTACCCATGATTGAAAAGGATTTTGAGGTTGGGACCAAGGTTGTTGCCAAGGATTCCAATTTGGTGAGGGTTGAAAATTCATAGAGTTGTTAAACCCTTGATTTTGTTGCCCCTGCCAAGGTCTCCTTGCAACAAAACAGAGAGATTCGATTGTATTTGGATCTTCTTGAAAGACAGCTTTGAGCCCAGGAATTGAAGGACAATCCTTGGTCTCATGATTCTCTGAACAAATTACACATGTTTCTACAACTTTTGCATCCAAGGGACATTCCCTTAGAGCATGTTTCTTCCTACACTTTGGGCAAAAGATGGCCAAAGCCTCAGTTTCTGCTTTCTGCTTATTGTGAATCTTAAGGGTGTCCAGTTTCTCACTAAGACTCCCTAAGATGTCAGTTTTGAATTCATCAAGCATGTTGCCACTCTCAGCCCTACTTATTGATCCAGTTGCAGATTTATTCGCTCTGATGAGAGAAGGATCTCTAGGCCCTTTTTGAGTTTTAGATTTCCCTCTTGAGAGATGGACACATAGCTCTGCTATATCATTGAGTGAAAGTTGAGATATATCTCCCTTCCCCATCATGTTCAAAATATCTATCCATTCATCTCTAATGGCTTTTAATAGAAGGGCTTTCAAGGTCTCCTCATCTAGGTTACTCATTTTTTCTCTTTTCAGGTTGTATTGAAATCTTTCAAGTAAATCCTCCAAGTTTTCATCTTCTCTTTGCATCATTTTGAATACCTCATCCTTGTGATTGGTGGGCGTACAATAGTCCAGGTACCTATCCAAAAATGTTTGTTTCATATCATTCCAAGACCTAATGGATTGAGTGAGTAATCCCATGAACCATTTCAAGGCTGCTCCTTTCAATGTTGAAGGAAACAGTTTGAGTTTTTGAGAGTCTTCCAGATAATCATAAGTTCGACACACGACTTCAAATTCAAATAGAAATGTTTCAGGGTCCTCATTCCTTAACCCATGGAATTTTGGGAGGACAGATGGTGAGATGTTTTTCATGGTGGCTCCGGAGTCCTCATCGACTATAGGAAATCCAAATGAGTTACCTCCATCCCTATTTCCCCCAATGTTACCTCTACCTCCTCCATTGTTTCCTCCTCCTCCTCCTCCTCTACCTCTACCTCTACCAAATCCAGTTGCTCCTTCCTCTGTCATGGTAGTTTCCCTGGAGACTTCAGAGTCTTTTGGTTCTTCTACTAAGGGTGAACGAGAAGGAATTTCTCCCTCTTCTTCTTCAGATGACTCTACTTCTTCAGTTACAATTTTTCTCTCTGTAGAAGGAAGGAATGGATCTCTTTCTAATTCAGATTCGATGGAAGGTGTGGGAGAGTCGACTCCCGCCTCTTGAATTCCAGGAATCCTAGGGCTAGGAGTGTAAGTTGGAGATGATGGAGGTGTCTCTTGTCTATTCCTTGAAGTAGATGGACTTGTAAAAATCGAACTCTTGGCTGTAGCTAAAAACCTTCCCCTAGAATCTCTTGCTCTACGCATGTCATTTTTTATTTTTCTTCAAGTCAGGGTAATGATTCTCTTTCTAATCTTCCAGGTCACTCTAGGTGCAAGAAGAGAGCATACTCAAGAAACTATTAAACCAATAACTTTCTCTTTTCTGATCCTCCAGATCACATTAAGTGCAAGAGGAGAGCATACTTTGAGAGGTTATCAATTTTCCTTCCTTGAAATTTTCTTGTTTTTTTTTTAAGAATTTGGCTACCTAATTTCACTTCCTCGGCAACGGTGCCAAAATGTTTGGTCAATTTAGTGTGATCTAAATTGCTATTTATAATGTCAACCCGGGGTTCGTAAACTGATGAAGTGAAGTGTACTGTATGTACTAGATAACCATTTCCTTAGTCTTTTGTCATTTTTAGTTTTTTTTTTAAGTTTGTTTTTGGATTTAACTTTCCCTAATGTGAGATGATGAGAAGGTGATAAAGCAAATGAAATGTGGATGATTATGGTGATCTCTAAGTGGTTTTCAAAACTTAAAAGAAAGAAATCTTTTAAAATAAATGCAATGAAATCAATTCTTCAAAAGAAATAAAGACATCAAACAATGAACTATGACATCGGCCCAGTATCTTTGTTGCTGAATGAAAATGAAAGTGAAATCTACACTAAATTTAATGAAAAGTAAGAACAACTAGTCCACACTATTTCAACTCTTCAACTCAATCTTCCTTGTGAAAAGATATCATGAAATGTTAAGCAATGTGAAATCTAAAAGAAGTTAAACTTCATAAAAGAAACTAATCACACTACTTTAACTTTCTTGACCTTTTGCCTTTCAGCTTAATTTACCCTGTGAGAAACAGTCATGAACAAGTCAAGCAATGTGAGATCTAAAGCAAACTAAATCAAGCTATAATGAGTGATATTCTGGTTCCTAATAAAGTTATTTGATTATAGAAAGGAACCGTTAACAGATGAATAGCATGATATCTAAGAGCAGAAAATAAATGTATAACTTAAGGAAATGACAGTACTGGAAATCAAAACTTTAGAAAACAAGAGTCAGCGACAAAGATAAGATGATCTCGTATGCCAATAGTTATGGAAAGAAAAGGTGAAAAATTGCCCCGGGCTGCCTAAGAACACCTGCAAAAACACTGATCAGTTGTAACCATAAAAGAGCAGCAACGAAAATGTAAATCAACAGAAATCAAAAGCTTTGTTATGTACAGCTAATATACATGTTGAAATAAAACGCAACATTTAAATGACAACTGTACAGCTAATATACATGAACATGAAAAAGTAATGCAAGAGTTAAAAGACAACTGTACAAGGCTTCAGTAAGTAGGGGCCCTCTGCCACTTCAACCGATTCAACGAACAGCTACAAGCTTAAATTTAAACCAGTCTTCTCATATATTAAACAGCAACGTAAAAGTGCAGTGGGGAAATACAACAGCTTCAAATTACATTACCAAAAAGATTAACTTGTTCAGCGTTCATGGACGCATTATTTATAAGGAAAGAAAGCTAAAACAGATTAACTAAATCTACGCTATTAACCACGCTGCCAGAGACACGTAAATCCTCTTCAGCCCAGATCTAGGTAACTGTCATCATGTTTATTAAATCTGAGAGGTATGGCTGTTGGATTCACGCTATCAGGATGTCTTCGTGGCTAAGGATTGTGCCACGTAGCTTCACGTGCTCAAAAACAGAGCTACGCAGAGCCGTGTCACCGCTGAACACTTCCGTTGACTATCCTTTGCCCCTTGTTTGACCGCGAGCTTTTATGGCCATGCCGGATGATCTGGAGGGACACGATCCATGTCCTTGACTCTTGTAACTTGGCCATGTGGCTCATTTCTTGAGAGGACACCTGTAGCATGGTGTTTGACAAAACAGCTGCGGAATCCTGTGCTAGCTGCAGAAACCTGGGTCAGCTGCAGAAACCTGTATCGGCTGCAGAAACTGAGAAGCTTCCACAGTTGTCTGAGCAAAATTCTAAACCAAACAACAGTCATCATCGGAGTTAGAAAACCATGTCAAAAACTTGTTTTTAAACTAAAATACAATGATTTAATCAACTTGGTGGATAAAATGAGTGGAAAAGAAGGCTGAGAGGGTGTATGGGAAAGTGCAGGTTCGAGGCTCAACATCTTGTATGCTTAATCGTGTTGTTTTTGCATCATATAATTCAAATCCTAGGCTATAATATCTCCTATATAGGTTCTTTTGAGGGTACGCTTTTTCTTATTGCATTGAATTTAGCCTTGTTCTTAGTTGGAGTACCCTATCTGACCCTGTTGCAACTGTCACCTTTGAAATTTTGACTTAGAATATCCTTTAGGTGACTTATACTGGTAAACCTCCCTTGGGGTGAAATTCCACTAAAGAGCACGAGGTGGAGTGCTGAGGTGACAATGGCATTATTACCCACCACCAATGGGTGACCGCATGGGAGAGTTTTTTCTCCTAGATTTTTCTTTAGCTGGTAGCTAGCATCCCCAACAACCATGAATGTAACCAATATTGTGCCAGTTAACCTCTGCTCCTTGAGCCATTCATAAGTTCCCTTACCCACCTATCTAGAGCGTATGTTTCAAGGTGGGTCATCAAATCCTAAAGGTAGGTCTTTCATTGTGCAATTCGGTGCTTATGCTTGTTTTTCTTGGGCACACTTGGGTATGCATTATTGGGTGACTTGGAATGAGGAAGTGTTTCGACTATAGTCTTGTTCTGTCACATTAAATTGGGGGTTAATATTAAACCCTAGTCTTGTGGGTTCTCCCCTACTAGCTTACAACTTTAGGATGGACACTGCTTGGAAAACCCTGATTTTGGTAGTGTAATTCCATTTTTTCATTCCAAAATTTTCACTCCCCTCCACACATTATATTCCTTATTTCATCATCTTCCCTCTCTGGGTGCACATGACCACTCGGTCCACAAATCTCTAGTACTCCCTCTCCCTTTATCCACATGTCTAGTTTGGGTCTGGAATGATGCCTCATATTAGTTTTTGGTAGCATCAGATTTTCTCTAGCCATGAAAATTGGTGGAGAGGCTGAGGCACATAATTTCTAAAGAACCTAGAAACTGTTTGGTGAAATTCCACCCAGATTGTATTTTATTAAAATAACTAATATTTTTAATGGGGTTCCTAAGTCTAAACTTAGGAAAATTAAAATATTATTGGGTATTAATCAAAATATGGGTGAGAATGATCTAGAAGATGGATCAAGTCATGTTTTAATCTTAGACGTTGATTAGAGACTTAATATTGTCCATTGAAGTCTCAACGAGAAAAGTATAAGAAGAAGGCTTGGGGTTCATTTGGAAACACACACACACAGATTGAGGAAATCAATTTTCTAAGGTGAGAAGTTCTCGGCAGGAAAATCGATTGGGTAGATCTTGCAGCAGAGGGGTAGTGAGAATCGAGGAGAAGGAATTTCTGGCAAGTACAAGGTAGAGAAAGGACAAAAAGACATCCAAAGGTCGGTTGACGCTGGTCTAAGCAAAGTTGACACAGAGGCAACGCAGTCAGAGGGGGAAGTCAAGTTTCTATTGAGGGAATTTGAAGTTCAGTTGGCAGAAGCTATGGTGTGAGTCTAGGAGGCATGAAAGTCGATCTCTCAGCCAGTAGAGGATCCAGAGAAAATAGGCCACATAATACCTAGGAGGGGTGATGTAGAAGCTACCTAAGGTGATGCAGTTTGATGCAGAGGCCACATAGAGGGTGAGGCAAAGCCTCCAGAGATGAAGGCTCAATCATTGATTCTCCAGTGACAGGGTGAAATCATTTCGCCAGTCTTTTTTCCATTATTTTCTTTGTAAAGGATTGCTAGTTGAGCATCCTAGATTTGTACTCTGAATTTTCTCCTACATAATAATAAACCCTCAGAGCTACTACACCGATTTTCCCATATTGGGTTTTTCCACGGACTATTTTTTCAAAAATTGTGTCCTATGTATCTTGTTATTTTCTCAGTTTTTTGTTTCATGTAATCAAATTTAAAGTAATGTAGGTTGCAGAAGTAATTTTCTTCAGTTTTCAGAGAATAACTTGATAATGTATATTAAAATCAAGTAGGAGAAGTAAATTCGGTTTTGCTGCGATAGGGGTTCCTTGAGGATTAGTCATTTTCACATGGTATCAAAGCATTGATTTTGAAACAAGAAGAGTAGATCCAGTGTTGAGCAAAGAGGCCAATCGCTACATTTGGCATCAATTAGAATCCCTTGAGGGGATTGCACAGTCCTTGCCAGGAAAGCAAAGATTCTGAGGAAATCTCTCTCTGAGACAGTCGACAGAGAGGTACCATTCTAGGTGAGGAAGTCATTTGATACATCATGGTTCAGCTAGAATGGGTTTTTTATGAAGAAAAATGAATGATTTGTATGGATTAGTGAAGACAATATATGATCAAGGAAACTTCAATAACTTCACCACCATACACCCTTGCAGGGCATCTTCAAATAGTCACCCTTTGTGGGGTAACATAAATAGTAGGATTTAAGATGATGTTGTCAACCATAGGGGTAAATATTGTTGGAGGGAAAAAGAAGAAAAACTACTTTTTTATTCATATTTTCAACTAATACCCTTGCAATTTTACTCAAATGTCAAGTGTATGCACTTTTTGGATGCAAAATTTAATTCTTCATCCAATGAGTGCCTACTCTTGAAATTTAAGAAAACCTATAAGGAGAGTTGAAAATAAAATTAAAAAGATAGTTTTATTTTAATTTAAAAATTCACAAATATTGTTTTATTATGTTCCTTAAGAGGCCCATTTTACACCTCAAATTTCCCCTAATGTTCCATTTTATTTAGAAAGTCCCTTATTGCCATGAATGACCTTGAATTGTCTTTATGGAATCCTTCGTGTAATCAAAAAGTTATTGCAACTACCATTATTTCCCTTGAATCATCCATTACTACCATTAGAGCTACCTATATGGAATGGTTTGCTTTCATCATACTCAAGAACATATGAGAAGAATGGACAATGTAACGTTAACCAACTTCTATTTGATCTTATGTGATAAAATACCTAAATCAATTTAGTGGAAGTTCTTGTAATGCGGCTAATAAATGAGTATTGACAATATTAAAATTAATCCAAATTTTAAAGAAACCCTATTGCAAGGAGAATGATGACATGGTTTGCATCAACCCAAGTTTGATGTCAGAATATCAAGTTTCAATATCATTGTTTTGTTGGAAACCAAATTAATTCTCCAAAAAGTGAACAAATCCAATCATTGAGAAGAATGGCATGAAGCTTGAGAGTAATAAGCTCATGGATATATTTGATTGATATGAGAACTAGACCTGTCAACTTGTTTGTGCAAACATTCAAAACACTTAGATTCCTACAGTCTTCAAAACTATCTAGAATATGTCTATAGGTTTTAACCATGTACAAAAATTACCTGCATATGAATTCCAAAAACAGAAAATAAACAATGGCAAGAGCATAGAACATAAAACATATATACATAGATATTTTCCCCTAGATCCTAAAACCAGGACTACTAGATTGATTTTTCATTATATCCCATTCAATGTTAAAATACATATATATACATGTTGAAGCATCCATAAACCCCAATCCATTAACCCTGGATTAGAACATAATCATAGTTCCCTTGACTAGATCTACAAAATACCATGAGCAGAAAACCATCATGCCCAAAACCATGTGCAACAACCATGCACAAAACCATAGGTAGGTCCACCCACCTAATATAGGGCTAGTCGTGGAAAGAATATAACACACACCAACATTCTCCCACTTGTTTTTTTCTTTCCATGGGGGGGCCACAAGAGAGCTTAGTCATTGGTCCATCCCTACAATGCCCATTGTTTCTCTACACCAAGAAAAATTCTCAGTGCTCACAGACTCCATCAATGCATTTGCAACACTCTTCAAAGTGTCCACCTTTACCCGCAACACTTTTTTGTCCTCAACCGTATCCCTCACAAAGTGATACTTAACATCAACGTGCATTGTCTTTGAATGATAAGCAAGGTTCTTTGCCAAGAAAATTTCACTTTGGCTGTCACAGTATATCCTTATAGCTTGTTGTACCAACCCCATACTTGAACATAATCTCTGCAATCAAACTACTTCCTTGCTTGCATGAGTGGATACCATGTATTCTGCCTCTGTAATTGAAAGTGTCACTACAGACTGTCTCTTGCTCATCTAATTGACTGCACCTCCAAACAGGTTAAATAGATACCCACTTGTAGATCCTTTCTAGTTAAAATCTCCAGCCCAGTCGGCATCAACAAATCCATGGATTTCCAAAACTCTATCCAATCTTGGTCTTCCTTGGTAGCACAGACCATAATCACTAGTGCCACGTAAATACCTAAAAACCCGCTTCATTGTTGTCTAATGCTCCTTCCTTGGTTTTGGCATAAGCCTGCTCAATACTCCACTGCATATGCAATGTCTGGTCTAGTATAGATCATTGCGTACATCAGACTACCAATTGCCCTTGCTTATGTGAGAATTTATGAATCTACACATCAGAAATCCTACTACAATCACTGGTTTATCATCTCCTACTTGTTACTTACATTCAACAAGTTATTTAATTACATAAACAATGATGAAAAACACTATTGCAGACTACACATACATACAGGTCATGAACTGAAATAAAATGGGACAATCACACAAGGGACACCATTATTTTTGGATAATCACCCTTGGAAAAATCCCAATTCGGGAAAGCCAGTGCAACATATAGACGGGTTGTATTATTAAGCATATTTCTGAATACAACTAGGGTTCCAAATATGGCTCACCCAATAGAGAATAAACTTGGCAGAAGTACTTCTATCCGGAGACAGATATTTTGGCAAATCGAGCAACTGGATGATCAAACCCCACAGATGACAATGTCGTCCCTAGTGCTGGGCAACGATGGCTTCTCCAAGCTCTGCGCTGGAACTACGTCACCACCTCTAGGAGCTATGTCACCCACTCAGTGGGCCTCCCTTGCTCAGAAGTCGATTTGCTGAACTTCTGCTCTCTCTGTCCCACAAAAAAACCCCAGTGCTACCTCTAAGTGATCGTGTCAGCCCCACTAGCTTCTATGTCACCCTCTCTGGAACTGCATTGTCTCTCTTGGTGCTACTCTGCCTCTCTGTTATGTATTCTCAGCCTTAGACTGGATGTCCCTCTGCCGAACTACCCCTCTCACTGCAACTCATATCACTAGCTCGATTTTCTCAGCAAACCTCGCCCTAGAAAAATCGATCTCTTTGATCTATTGGTGTATCTCCAACTAACCCTAGAGCCTCCTCCTATACTTTTCCTTTTGATGAATCAACAGCCGAGACTAAATCCATAATCAACAAGTAAGATTAAAACAAACTTGATCCTTGTCACTTAGAACATTCTCACCCATATTCTTATTAATACACATTAATATTTTTATTTTTCGAAGTTTAGACTTAGGAACCCATTAAAAATATCAATTATTTTAATAACTCCTCATACGGGTGGAATTTCTCCAAACGATTTCTAGGTCTTGGATATCTCATGTGTTCTAGCCCCTCCACAAAATTTCGGAGCTAGAGCACATTCGATGATACCCAAAATCAACACTCCCTCTTAGCAAGGAATGTGCTCTAGCAATACTTCCACATAGAAGCATCGGTCCTCTATGCTGCTAATGCTTGGCCTGATGGCCTTCATCCATTACAATGATGCTTCCTATACTGGTGCCCATGACTCTGCCACTTCCACTGCTACATCTATATTGCAACTCCCTCTCAAAATGTTGCATCATGTTGCCCATAGCACTGCCACTGTTAACTGTTGTACTGCAACTCAGTTGTTGAGAAGTAAACAACTGATATCTCACCCAAAAACTAACATGTTGGTCAATCTAGATGCCTGATGATGCTGAAGCTATCTCTACCACTAACCTATGCTCCCTCTCTGCTGCCACTACATTGTTGCAAACTGCTTTGTGCCTCTCGTACTATTGCAACCTATACTGCGATGCCTCAGACTTTGGTACTCTAGCTCTGCCACTATCACTCCCTCACACCTCGCTCCAACTGACACCGTCACTTTGCTACAGTTGTTAAGGGCTCCGATAGCCGTATGGGATCCAAGCATTTGGGCACCTCAAGGTTCTTTCCCTATCATGTAATCCTCTTGACTACAACTCCATATCTTCCCACCTCTTCTATAGAGGCGCATGAGCACTCATGGCACAATTGTCATCCTCGCTTTCCTTGTTTTCTTTTGCTAGAGCAACCTTTGAGTCAGAAGCCTCCCCCTTGCCTTTCTTCCCATGGCACTAAGTGGAATAATGTCCCAGTTCCCCACAACTGAAGCATCTGACCTTGGTTATGTCCTTCTTCTTTCTCTTTTGTTGTTCATGTTGTCCCGATGATGTGAGAGTTGCATCCTCCTCCTCCTCCTTCTTGAACCGGGCTCCCTTGGCGGTACTCCCTATATTGGTCAACCTCGTGAGCTCTTTTTGTAAAAGAGCTTCCCACATCTCCTCCCAACTGGAGAGAGTCACTCTGCCCAAGATACTTTGGACAAAAGTCTCCTAGTCCTCGATGAATTCATTTAGGGCAGTCCTGACCATGAACCCAGGATCTGGTGTAGACCCCACGAAAGTCAACTGGTCGCGAATCCCTTGTAACCGAAGAAGGAAGGGATCTATCTCCTCTCCCTTCTGCATCTGGTACTGTCTCAACTGATTTTCTAATAGCATCTTCCACTAGATGGAAGAGCCCTAGTACAAGGTGGTCAGTGCCTTCCACATCTCCATTGTTGTTTCCTTCTAAGCAATGTGTGGCACTACATGATCTTTGACCCTATCTAGGATCATGCACTTGGCCTTCGCCCGGGCCTTCTCGTTCTTCTTTTCCACATCAACGTCAACTGGAACAACAGCTACCTTCAAGGCATAGTCCCTCAAAAATAGGATGGGTTCTCTTCTCCCTCTCCTACCGTCAATCTTGCAAGACTTGGATCTGGATTTCTTCGGCGCAAGAAACCCTCTAAGGAACAAGCTCCTCTAGAATCCTTCTAAGTCCTAATTTCCCTCATATAAATCCTACAGCCAAATGTCGAATTGATCCTCTCCAATGCTCCTTTGCTGCTACAACTCGGATCTAGGTTTCTTTGGCTAGAAATTTGTCAAGGGAGTGATTCCCTCTACCTCGGTTCTGTCTCCACAGACACTGTTCCACACCAACATAAACAGTGTCTCACCAGCTCCTCAAATATGATCTGCACTGCTCCCCCTACCCCAACAACTGAAGAATCTTAGCTCCTCAGGCTCTGTGCAGTCACTGCGTGAGCTAGGTCAGCTCCTCCTGGCCACTACATCACTCCTTCCTGGCTGAGAAAGATGACGTGGCTCTGCGTGAGCCTGATTTGCCCCTCATTACTTCTACATTGGCCTCGATAGCTGACATAGTTCCTATGTGGGCTACTCCCAGCCACTGTGTCACCCTCACCTAACTCAAAATGCTGATGCAGGCACTGGGTGAGCCTCTGTGTCTTTGGCTCTCGAACAAGACTGTCACTTAGGACAACTACCTCTCTGCAACAAATTCTCTAAACTTCTCGGCTGGTATCTTCAGTCTCCTAGGATCTGCAATCCTCTGATACCATGTGATAATTTATGAATCTACACATCAGAAATCCTATTGCAATCACGAGTTTATCATCTCCTACTTGTTCTTTACATTCAACAAGTTATTTAATTACATAAACAACGATGAAAAACACTATTGCAAACTACACATACATACAGATCATGAATTGAAATAAAATGACACAATCACACAAGGGACACTGTTATTTTTGGACAATCGTCCCCAGCAAAACCCAAATCGGGAAAACCGGTGCAGCATATAGAGGGTTTGTATTCTTAAGTAGATTTATGAATACAACTAGGGTGCTAAATCTGACTCACCCAATAGAGAATAAACCTAGAAAATGTACCTCTATCCAGAGACAGATATTTTAGCGAATCCAACAATTGGATGATCAAACCCCACAAATGACAATGTTGTCCCCAGTGTTGGCCTACCTCTAAGGGATTGCAACAGCCCCACTAGCTTCTGTGTCACCCACTCTGGAGTTGCGTTGTCTCTCCTGGTGCTGCTCTGCCTCTCTGTTATGTATTCTTGGCTTTGGACTCAATGTCCCTCTGTCGAACTACCCCTCCCACTGTAACTAACATCACTAACTCGATTTTCTCAGCAAACCTCGCCCCAGGGAGATTTTCTCTTGTGTTTTAGCCCCTCCACAAAATTTTGGAGCTAGATCACATCCGATGCTAACCAAAATCAACAGCGTATGGAACATAGGACATGTCCTCTTCCTTTTCTTCTGTCTTGAGACACTGCTTCTTGATTTGGGGTAGCATCGGATGTGCTCTAGCCATGAATTTTAGTGGAGAGGTTGGGGCACATGAGATATCCAATACCTTGAAAGGGTTTGGGAAGATTCTAAATAGTTCAAGAGATACTAAAATAATTAATATTTTTAATGGAGTCCCTAAGTCTAAACTTAGGGAAAATAAAATATTAATGTGGATTAATATGAAACTATGTTAGAATGGTCCAAAATGCATGGATCAAGCCAGATTTAATCCTAGTTAATGATTAGGGACTTAATCTCGGCCGTTGATATGTCAACAGGAAAAGTATAAGAGGCTTGAGGGTCACTTGGAGAATACACCAAAGTGATCAGTCATTCTATTCTCTAGAGCGGGGTTTGCTAAGAGAGATAAAGTTACTGATCAGGAGATGTAACTGAGGGGAATTTGAGTATAGAGAGATAGAGAGGCAGAGATAGTGCCGGGAGTGCAGCGTAGTAGTCAGGAAGAGTGATGCAGAGCCAGCGAGGGCTCATGCAAAGGTAGTTAGTAGCTGCACAAAGCCTCAGAGAGGCCACCATTGCTGATGCAGAGGGCTAGAGGGATGACATAGGGCCTCCTAAGGTTGATGCAAACCATCCAGGTTGATGCAAGGCCAACGCTGGGCATAGAGGGGTTGACATGGTCTAGAGAGAGGCTAACGCTGGGGTTTCTAGGGCAGATTTGTGCTGAGTAGCTGTCAGAAGGTTTATTCGAGGTTTCAACTAGGATATTTGTTATAAATTGAGAGATATTATTTCCAAGGAAATTCTCTATTGGGTAGGCCAGTTTCGACACCCAGATTGTACTTTGATATTGCTTAATAAGAAAACCCTTAGATAGCTGCACTAGTTTTCCCACGTTGGGTTTTTCCAAGGACATTAGTCCAAAAATAATGGTTTCATATGGTGTGATTGCTTCTGTTTCCTTAGTTGCTAATCTGTAATATGTTGAGCATGCGCTAGTGTTTATTTTCAGTATTTACATTGTAAATAACTTGTTAAGTAAAATAAAAAGTAGGTAGGAATAAATCAGATAAAGTGCATGGAAGGTTTCTAACTAAGTAAACTTAGAAAATTCAACATGGTATCAGAGGGTGATTGCAGATCATAGGAGGACTAAGGACATTAGCCGAGCGGAGTGATAGCAGCAAAAAACAGTTGTCCCAAGGTGACAAAAGTTGTTTCTAGCAGAGCAACAACAACAAAAGGGTGACACAGTGCTTGTGTCATCAAAGGTGAGCTGGAAAGAGCCAGTGCAGAGGCTAAGGAGAAAAGGAAGCCTCACATAGAGCCACGCAGTAACTGGGAGGGTCGACATAGTTGGCTAAGGAGGCCAGGTTGCTGGTATCGGGATTGTGCAAAGTTTGGGTGCTCTCACCTTCAAGTTGCTGGGGTTTAGAAGGTTGTGGGAATATTCTAGAGTGGTGTTGGTGAGGTACTGTAGTCAGAATAGTACTTGATAGAGCAAAGCCAAGAGGAGTTGCTACCGAGGGTTTCTAGCTGAGGAACCTAGATCAGCAGTGCGATTGCACAAGACGATCAGAGTAGGGGGCATCTCGACAACAACAAAAGAATTCCCATGAGGGAAATGAGGAATCAAAGGGAGTCCAGAAGAGAACTTCCAGACGGGAAGTAGAGACTTAGAGGAGTCGAACAGAGAAGTTCCAAGAGGGAAGTAGAGGAGCATCATGGCACTACACAGAGTAAGAGACTAGGATAAACTAGACGGAGCGTCGAACTTCACAGTTTGGAAGGCCAGAATCTTATCCATACTTGACAGAAATCATGTCAAGAGCTTCGCCTTGAAGGTAATAGCTATCCCAGTCGAACCCAATGATATCGACAAGTATGAGGAGGCAATGGCGAGGGCCAAGAGCATCATCCTTGATGGGGTCAAGGATCATGTAGTGCACACGTAGCCAAGAAACAAACGACATTTGAGATGTGGGAGGCTCTCAAGAAATTGTACCAACATACTTCTATGTAGAGAAGAATGCTACTTGAGAATCAGTTGACTATTATAGAAGCGACACTAGATCAAGAGTTGATGGTGAGGACAACCTTGAATGTTGTCTTAGAAGACTGGGAGGCATTTGTCCAGAGTATACTGGGTAGATGGACTCTCCCACCTTGGGACAAGATGTGGGCAAATCTTCTCCAAGAAGAGATCAGATGGCAGTCAGAGACTGGTAGTAGCAGCATGGGGATCAAAGTTAAGCAAGAGGAGGAAGATGTTGCCCTAACATCTGAGGGAAAGCAGGAAAAGTGAAAGAAGAAGGATCTCTGCAAGCTTAAGTGCTTCCACTATAGGGAGCTGTGTCATTATGCGACCTAGTGTCCAAGGAAGGAGAGTAAGGGAGAGTCTTCTGAGACTAAGGCAGTGCGAGCACAGGCAGAGAAGGAAGTTTTGACAGATGATGACTGTGCCATGAGTGCTCACGCACCACTTGAGCGAAAGTGGGGAGACATCGAGCTGTAGTCAAGCAAACTACAGGTGATGAGGGGAAAGATCCTCGAGGTATCCAGCCTCTTGGATTAGACCATGCTACGGGAGCCCCGAAGAGAAGTAGTAGGACCGGCTGAGTCGGGTAGAGACGGATGCAGATGGAGCAACAAAGAGAGCTATAGTGCAGGAGTCCTGAGACAGTGTGAGGCTGGCAGGCTATAAAAGTGTCAGAGGCACAGGAGTGATGCACCAATGCAGGATGCCACAAAGAGGTGTGCAATGATGCGAGATGCAGGGAGTTGTTGCAGTAGCCTAGAGCTCAGAGAGGGAGCACTTGTCAGCAGTAGAGGGAGCTTAAGCATTAGGAGGGTCTCTAGCCTAATAGGGAGGTCAGGTTGGGGGATTAGTTGCTTACTTCTGAGTAACTAAGCTGCAGTGCAGCAATGGGTAGCACGATGCAACATAATGAGAGGAGGTGCAGTGCAGATGTAGTGCTGGGAGAAAGGACCAACAACAGCACAGATGCAGAGGGAGATGTTGTATAGATGAAACAGTGGCAATGGTAGAACCATGGGTAGCAGTACAAGATACAACAGTGTAGAGGGTGGTGGGTAGCAGGCCTAGCATCAGCACAGGGACTGATGCTGGGTGATCAGGGTGATACTCAGTGAGGAGTATTGCTAGAGCACAATCCTCGCTAAGAGAGTGTGTTGATTTGGGGTAGCATCAGATGTGTTCTAGCCACAAAATTTGGTGGAGAGGTTTGGGCACATGAGATCTCCAATACCCAGAAAGGGTTTGGGCAGATTCTAAACAGTTCAGGAGATATTAAAATAATTGATATTTCTAATCGAGTCCCTAAGTATAAACTTAGGGAAAATAAAATATTAATGTGGATTAGTATGAAACTGTGTTAGAATGGTCCAAAAGGCATGGATCAAGCTAGATCTAATCTTAGCCGTTGATTAGGAACTTAATCTCGGTCATTGATATGTCAACAGGAAAAGTATAAGGGGAGGCTTGAGGGTCACTTGGAGAGTACATCTGAGTGATCAGTCATTCTATTCTCTAGAGCAGGGTTTGGTAAGAGAGATAGAATTAGTGATCGGGAGATGTAGTTGAAGGGCATTTGAGTACAAATAGACAGAGAGGTAGAGATAGTGTCGGGAGAGCAACACAGTAGTTAGGAAGAGTGACGCAGAGCCAACCAGGGTTCACGTAGAGGCAGTCAGGAGCTGTGCAGAGCCTCAGAGAGGCTAGCATTGTTGATGCAAAGGGCTAGAGGGCTGATGCAGGGCCTCCTAAGGCTGACGCAGACCCATCCGAGGTGATGCAGGGCCAATGTTGCATAAAGAGGGGCTGACACAGTCTAGAGAGAGGCTGACGTTGGGGTTTCTGGGGCAGATTTGTGCTGAGTAGCTACCGAAAGGTTTATCCGGCGTTTCAGCTAGGAGATTTGTCAGAAACTGAGAGATATTATTGCTTTGGAAATTCTCTATTGGGTAGGCCAGTTTTGGCACCTAGATTGCACTCGGATATTGTTTAATAAGAAAACCCTCAGATCCCTGCACTGGTTTTCCCACATTAGGTTTTTTTGGGGACATTAGTGCAAAAGTAATGGTGTAATATGGTGTGACTGCTTCTGTTTCCTTTGGCTATTGATCTACAATATGTTGATCATGTACTAGTGTTTATTTTTAGTAATTACACTATAAATAACTTGTTAAGTAAAATAACAAGTAGGTAGGAATAAATCAAATAAAGTGCATGGCGGGTTTCTAACTAAGTAAACTTAGAAACTTCAACATTGTTCAACAGATTACTTTACATCGACAGGAATAGGAACCTTCACTAGTTTGCTATCCTACATATTAAACCTCTACAATATTGTCTTGACATACATCCTCTGGTCTAACCAGAGCTTCATTTTTTCCTGATCTTGTTTAATTTCTATGCCCAAAATATAGTTTGCAACACCAAGATATTTCATGTCAAATTTGGAGGAAAATAGGGTCTTTAATTCCTAGATAATTTCTTTGTTATTTCCAATCAACAACATATCATCCAGATACAAGACTAAATAAATATCATGGTCACCAGTTAATTTAAAATACACACAGTGATCTGCTTTGCTTTTAGTGAAGCCAGGTCCCCGTATATATGTATCATATTTTTGATACCACATCCCGGGTGACTGTTTTAACCCATACAAAGACTTTTTTAACCTTCATACCAGTTCTTTTTTACCCTTCACCGTAAATCCTTCATGTTACTTCATGTAGATCTCTTCTTCCAGATCCCCGTGAAGAAATATTGTCTTCACAACCATCTATTCTACCTCAAAATAAAAAGAAACAACAATAAATAAAATGAATCTAATAGGAGCTACCTTGGCAACAAGAGAAAAAAATATCACCAAAATCAATTCCTGACACCTAGGAATAACCTTTTGCTACCAACCGAGCTTTGCATTTCTCCACCTTGCCTTCTACATTCATCTTCTTCATGAACACCCATTTGCTACCAATGCATTTCTTTCTAGCCGACACCTCCACCATATCCCATGCCTCATTATTTTGCAAAGATGCCATTTTATCAACCATGACCTCTTTCCAGAGTTTTCCATCCTCTAAATCTACTGCTTCCCTGTCATTTCTGGGATCATCATCCATAATAGATAAAGAAAAATTTGAACAGAAAGCATCTGAACTATACCTTTCTGGCTTCCTTCTTTCTCGAACTGATCTTCTCATAGCTGGAGTTTGTGGCTCTTCATCTTATGATTCCTCTTTTTTTGTAGAGTTTGATTCCTCCTGCTTTAGCTCAAACTTTATATTCTCAAGTTCCTTTGGTAGGACTTCATGTTTAATAACATCTTTCAGCTCTCTAAACACCACATTGTAGCTATACACAACCCTCCTTGTTTCTTGGTTCCAAAGCTTATAACCTTTTAAACCATCCTTATACCCAATAAAGATGCACCTTTCAGATTTACTATCCAACTTGGTTCATTCCTCTGGAGCATGTACATATGCATCACATCCAAATACCCTCAGATGTGAAAGAGAGGTTTTCTTACCAGTCCATACCTCTTGTGGAGTCTTATCCTCCAACGCTGATGAAGGTGATTTGTTGACTAGGTAACATGCAGTCTCCACCACCTCTACCCAAAATTCCTATCCTAAACCGGCACCACTAAGCATGCTTCTTGCCTTTTCCATCAACTTCCTTTTCATTCTTTATGCAACTCCATTTTGCTGAGGTGTCTATGGAGTAATATTTTTTCGTGTTATACCACACTTCTTCCAAAACTCTTCAAATTCCTTCTTGCAAAACTCTCCACCATTATTTGTCATCAACATCTTTATATTCTTCTCTATCTGGTTTTCCACCAGAGCCATACATTTTTTAAACATGTCAAAGACCTTAAATTTCTTCTTGAGGAAATATATCCACATATTCCTTGAAAATTCATCTATAAATGATACATAGCACACAGATTTTCCTAGTGATGGAACTAACACAGGTCCAAATACATCATTGTGCATAAGCTCTAATATTTCTTTCGCCCTCTTAGCACCAGAGGAGAAATGCATTCGAGTATGCTTCCCATATATACAATTTTCACAGAAATCAAAATCTAGAGAGAAATTAGACATACCTTCTACCATACCATTACCATGAAGTATTCGAAGGCTCTTCTCTCTAATATGTCTATGCCTTTGATGCCATAGCATGGTATTTTCTCCAGATACCAATAGATTTTCTGCTCCACTTTTAGGATCCATAGAACGGTTGCACCCATCAATAACAATGCTACCCTGAAACTTGTACAGATTTCTAATCCAAACTCCTTGCATCAATCCCAGTGCTCCTTGAACCATCTTGCAGGTGTTTTTCTCGCACACTGTTTTTACACCTGTATCATCTAGCTTGCTTACAGAAATCATATTTCTAGCCAATGAAAGAATATGCAGAACACCTAGAATTGTTCTAATTATTCCACCTTGCAACTTCAACTTGACTTTTCCACGACTGGAGATTCTAGCCTTCATGTCATCCCTTAAGAAGACGTCACCACCATCATATTTATCATACTCACAGAACCACTCCATGTGGGTAGTGAAGTGAAAGGATGCACCTCAATCAGTCAACCATACCTCATGATCTACATGTGTACTTGAAGAAGAAGCCAAGTACACTACCTTCATCTGAGGTGGTTTTCGCCTTTGAAAAAGGAGCATCATTAGATCCTTTCCTTTCTCAAGAGCCTTAGATCTATAGTCCTTTTGGAAGTGCCCTTCCTTTGTACATTTACATAACACCTTTACAAGTTTTTCTGGAGGTTTAGATCTCCCACTCGAGGATTTATTTTTGTTTATTTTACGGGATCGTCCTCGTACAAACAAGGCATCACCATTCTGGTCCTTCATATTTTTTTTTCTCATCTCTTTCGACAACAAGGATGAGACTATTTCATCAAACTGTAAGGTAGTCACATTGCTACCTATTAGAAAAACTAGACTATACCATGAATCTGGTAGAGAACACAACAAACTGATGCACTTATCTTCATCTAAAATTTTTATATCAACATATGAAAACTGGCTTACCACAATATTAAAGGCATTCAGATGCTCTGTCACCAAGTCTCCATCCTTCATTTTCAGGTTATACAACTTTTTCCGTAGGAACATTTTATTCACCAGAAACTTAGATTGGTACAAAGTCCCTAACTTGTCCCACAAATCTTTCATCGAAGCTTCCCTTGATACATTCAACAATACTAAATCTAAGATACACAACTATATTGTGCTCTTTGCCTTTCGATATAACTTCACCCAGTCTTTAGCTGACATTGTCGTTGGTTTAGTACTTGGATCTACTGTGATCCACTAATCTTTATCCACCAGCAGATCCTCCATCTTGAGTTTCCACAACTCAAAACTTTGACCTTTAAATTTTTCGATCTCTATCTTTCCACTACTCACCATCTTCTTTCACCACAAGAATCGATCTTGTAGATCTCCCATTGAACATGTTCTACCACATGCCAAAGAAAAACCCCTCAACAGCAAAGGCGTCCCCTTGAAGCCAAAACAACTATGATACAAAATGTAGGTTTCAACCCCGTACAGAGATTACTTGCATATGAATTCTAAAAATATAAAATAAGCAATTGCAAGAGCATAAAACATAAAACAGATATACACAGAGATCTTCTCCTGGATCCTAAACCGGAACTACTAAATTAATTTTTCATTATATTTGTTTCAATGTTACAATACATATATATACATGTCCAAGCATCCATAAACCCAAATCCATTAACATTGGATTAGAACATAATCATAGTTCCCTTGACCGGATCTACAAAATACCATGGGCTGGAAACCATCATGCCCAAAACCATGTGCAAAAAACACACACAAAACCATAGGTAGTTTCATCCACCTAATATAGGGCTCGTCGTGGAAAGAATATAACACATACCCAACAATCTCTTGTCAGGTTATTAACACTAAAATTTTCCCTAGTCAAGCTTGTTAAGTTTAATATTTCAAATGAGGGTTTTAGACATGGCTCTCTGAGTTTTGACATTTTTCAATGGAAAAGGAATTGCGTTAGATATTTAATGTTCATGATAGTGGCATGAGAATTAATAGATCATATAATAAATGATCATCAATCAGGCTTTCAGGCAATTTTTAACATGTTACAACTCAAAAGAAGGTGGATTTTAAAAAGTATTACGATATATCTTGAAAGGTTATTCTTGAGACGTTTCAAGAGGTACATTTAACAATTGGTACTAAACATAATACAATATATGGAGGTGGTTACTTCAAAAGATTTTAAAAGCTTTTTACTCTTTCATGCTCATGTAATTCATTTTTTATGCAAGGTTCAAAGGTGCGAGCTAACTTAACATAGGTAGTTACTTCTACTATGAATTTTGGAGTACATTAGATATTCTACTAGGATGGCCTATGCACTAGAAACTATGCTTAGAATGACTAGTTTTGGTGGTTGCAAATATTACTATTTATATATCCTCTTAACACACTCTTTTGAGATGTGACATAAGTTGACATGAAGTATTTTTTATGCTTGAGTTATGCAACTCTTAGTAAGGCTTATGGTTGCATGAAGATGCATCCACACTGAGCACAAGAATCAATAGATCGATGGGTTTCCTGGTGTAGCTGGAAGACTCACGTTTGCTGAGAGTCCAAACGACGAGAGGCGACATGGTGTACCAGGAGAGAAAAATGGAATCAACGAGTTTGGTGTCAATCTCTTTGGCACATTGAACATCAGGTTTCAGCTCAATCCTTATGGAGGATATCTAAGTTGTGTTGTACAAGGTGGTGAATTATAGGCCTACTACCAATGGGGATGCTGCAGTGGCCCTTCCTGGACCGAGGGAGTATGTGCGCTTGTATGGTATCAAAGCCTGTAAAGGCCTAGGGCCTTGGCCCCTCTTGGGCCGAGGGGAAATAAAAGAGTGTATTTGTGTTGTTTTAATTTTTTAGGTTGTCCATCAATCGATGGCTCTTGAAATGTGGTGAAAATCTGTAATTTTGGATGGAAAAACTACAGTTATCAGAAGCGAGAATGTTAATGTAGTTGTGTCGGAAAAACACACTATTTGAATTCGATTGTTTCTTGTTTGGGTTATGTTTTTTGGGTTCAGTAATTTGGTGCAGGGGATGAATTCCTCAGAGGCGAATGGCCATGTGGGGTTGTTGGTGACAAGGGCCTTGCATAATGCCCTGGACTTTGCGTAGACCAATTTTAAAAATGACACATAGAGGGATTACATAGTTATAAAATTCCATGAGTTATAACTCTTGTTCCCCTTTCGTGCTAGTATGTTGCAACTCTAGAACACTGCAGCCGCATTGTTGATGAGGAAGTCCATGCTGTTGTAGAGATCGCATTCTCTGTAAGATTATCTTTGGCTATGTGCATACAATGTGTCCTACTAACCTTTGATGTTGTAGTGGTATAGGGAAGATTGATTTGATGTTACGATAACAACAACGACTTGGCCCTTTCATGGACCCATTGTGTTTTGAAGTTGCAACGAGAGTTTTGAGTTTTTCCAAGGTTACCTTCACTTCAATCAGGGCGAGATCCTTGGAGGTTCTAGCTCTTTCAGGATTTAAGCACGTTGTAGCTGCTTTTGGCCTTTAAATACACTCATTCTCTTTGATTGATCTCTAATTCATTTTAGGTTTGCTGCTCTTCTAGCCAGCAAGCAACAGGACCGGAAAATCTAGCTGTGGCCTTGATAGGTCATCAAATAGTAGAGATTGTGGGCATCCTTCGATAGGCACAAAGATTTTAGTGAGAGCGCCCCCTGTTAGGACTGAGAAACATGGCTTTGAACAACCCGACACTGTTGGAAACTATGTTAGCTAGCCTCTGATGAAGCCTGCTTGGATTGATCCCGGGCGTGTCCTCCAGTAGATGATTTGTACTGTTGAGCCAACATTGAGTGTTGGGAGCCAGGATTCACGTGGAAGATTTGTTGGAGAGTGTTGTTCCTCTCAAGTGGTTTGGTCTCGTTTTTCATCTTAAAGCAGCGGTTGCAGGAATTTATTGTGTGAGGGGACGAGATGTGTGCAGAGGTAAGCCATGGCTCCATGGCAATGCACACTATGCAGATGGAGAGAATGGAAATGAAGTAGGAAATAGGAGCCTAAGAGCAGTTGCCCTCATCGATTTTGAACGAAACACATTTCTGAGGCACGAGGAAAAGGCTGTGGGGACGATTTACAACCGAGATCAGAGAGATCTAGATGGTGTCTTGTTCACGCAACTGCAGGTTTACCGCCATCTTCTTTCTCTTCGGGTCAACCTGACAAAATTTGATTTTGGGAAGGTAAACACATTGAGCCTAATGAACTCAGTGTAAAAATGCAATTTGTTAGAATTGTTGACCTAAAAAAACTCCAATGAGAAACAATTAATGTGGTATTTATAAATGTTTTGGAATTAGAACCATTGAGCCTAGCTAACTCAATGGAGTGATTTTTTTAGAATTAGAAACTCTAACAAATCGTGTAGGTGAATCCAAGACAATTAAACCAGAAAAGGAAAGAAGGGACAAAAGGCACTGGGTGGTTAGGGTACAAGTGCAACAAATATTGATTTTTTGCAAAGCAAGTAAAAATTTGGGATGATGGACAACTAGTTGAAAGTTTGTGTGGGTTTGTAAAACAGACTCATGATCATGTAGTATGTGTCACATACATTTATTAGTAAGCAAGTCTAGGATGTTTTGTAGTGGTATTTATAATGTATGTACATGGTAACTCCAAGAATTGGAGTGTGAAATGTAAGCCTAATGAGGCATATGTATCCACATAAAGTTTGTGGCAATCTTAAAACCACTTTCTAATTGCAGGTTTGTGGTTAGCTGGAAACCACTATGTAGTGTTGGTTTGTGCTAAGCTAGAAACCATGTGTTAGAGTGAGGTGGGCAGGGATTCATTTAGGTATAGTTTAGGGTCAGTCGACAAAACACTTGGCATGGTTGAAGGTGAGCCGAGAAAAACCTGGGCTTAGTTAAGTTGGGTTTGTGGTGAGCATTGATGGCTGAATTGAGTGCCTTCGTGGCTTAGTTGAGCCTTCATGGCTAAGTTGAGCCTTGGTGGCTGAGAGCCCTTGTTGGCATGGTTGAGGGTAATCCGAACCCAAAGCATGGTTATGGGTAATATGATAAAACCCATGATGATGATGAAGGGGGATTTGTAGGTACTAGTACATGTATGCAGTTGTAAAGGTTGACAGAACCATGTATGCGAAGGGCATCGTAGTAGACTAGCAGTTGTAGTGGTTGGAACCCATGCATTCCGGTGGATGGTTTCTCCTTTATATGGACATCAACATATTCCCTTATTATGTTTGACCACAGCTAGACTTTGCAGATTGATATCAAGACAAGTAGTCATTAAGGGGGTGTGTTGGAAAATGTAATTCCTACTTGTCTCAGTTGTGATTGTTGCAATATGAAGGAGTCTGTTCCTATTAGTTAGGACTTGTTTCCTAGATATGTGTGTGGTTGAGATATTCTCTCAGCCAAGTGATTTTTTGTCCAAGATAATTTCCCTTTCCTAAGACAACACTTTATATATTTCTTTGTAACATTATTTGATTAATTATAATATAGATTTCCTTATGGAAATTTAACTTGGTATCGGAGGGGGTCTGGGCCTGACTCCCTCACAGGAGGGCCCAGGTAAATCCTGCAAAGAATAAAAATTTCTTTGTGTTGTTGAGATCATTGTCAGGAGGCATCATTGTTGCATTATTGTGAGGATGTCATGTTGGTTTATTATTCCTTAGAGTGAGACCAGAGCACTGGTGTGATCTGTATGTAAGTTTAAAGACCTGAGCACTGAGTCATTGCAGAGTCGCAATTCTCACCAAAGCCGATTGTGAAGCTCGATTTGCTATCAGAGGCTCTGTGAAGGCCAATTGTTACGAAGTCACCTTGGTGCTCAAACATGGCTATAGACTTGCGTGTACGTCGGCCAAATAATGTTGGAGTTAGGTCAGTGATTCCCTTTGCAATATTGTAAGGGCTTCTCCAGAGAAAGCCACAACTACTATTATTGTTCTAGCGATGATATCTAAGGTCAACAAATATGGAGACTAAACTAGCAGGTCGAAAGTCTTCCTGCTGAACTTTTGAGATATTATAATGCTCCAGAATCTTTGTTGATGTTGTGTATACCTTTGTGGAGGCTGGTAGAAAGTGTCCTATGATGTAGAAGGTGCCACTGAACCTTCCTTTAATCATTGAGGAAGATACATTGCAAAGTCATTGACCAGTGGGTTGTTTGGAATGACGGACGAGGGCTAACGACTATGTAAAAGGCATTGTATGTTGCTATGAGAGACAACCTGTGGAGAGGACCTCTGCATAGCACAAAGTTGCATATAGAAGGAGGCAGCGGTGCAAGGTTAGCCACATCCATTGCCCTACACTGGATCATCTTCAAGAGCCAAGTATTGAATCTCTCGGTAGACGCATCCACATTGAGCACAAGAAGCAGCAGATTAGTGGGTTGGGTTGCTTGGGGAAGTTGGAAGAGTCACATCTGTTGAGAATCCAGATGACGGGAGATGACATGGTGTACTGGGAGAGCAAAATGGAGTCAATGAGTTTGGTGTCAATCTCTTTGGCACATTGAACATCAGGTTTCAGCTCAATTCTTATGGAGGATATCTGAGTTGTATTGGACAAGTTGGTGAATTCTAGGTTTGCTGCCAATGGGGATGCAGTTGTGGCCCTTCCCAGACCGAGGGAGTATGTGTGTTTGTTTGGCATAAGATCTTCTAAAGGCCTGGGGCCTTTCCCCCTCTTGGGCGAAGGGGATATAAAAGAGTGTATTTGTGTTGTTTTAATTTTTTAAGATGTCCATCAATCGATGGATCTTGTAGCACGGTGAAAATCTGTAATTTTGGACGGGAAAACTCCCGTTATCAGAAGCAAGAATGTTAATGTAGCTGTGTGGGAAAAACACACTGTTTGAATTTCAATGTTTCTTGTTTGGGTTCTGTTTCGTGGGTTCAATAGTTTGGTGCAGGGGATGAATTCCTCGGAGGTGAATGGCCATGTGGGGTTGGCAGTGACAAGGGTCCTGCACAATGCTCTGGACTTTGCGCAGAGAAATTTTAACAATGACATGGATAGGGATTACATAGTTATAAAATTCCAAGAGTTAAAACTCTTGTTCCCCTTCCACGCTAGTATGTTGCAACTCTTGAACACTGTAGCCACGTTGTCAAAGATGAAGTCCACACAGCCATAGATATTGCATTCTTTGTAAAATTATCTTTGGATATCTGTGTACAACTTGTCCTAGTAACCTTCGATGCTACAATGATATAGGGCAGATTGATCTGATCTTACCATAACAATAATGGCTTGGCCCTTTTGTGGACCTGCTGCGTTTTGAAGTTGCAGCAAGAGTTTTGAGTTCTTCCAGGGTTACCTTCAATACAATTGGGGTGAGATCCTTGGAGGTTGTAGCACTTGCCAAATTGAAGCACGTTGCAGTCACTTGTGGCCTTTAAATACACTCATTCTCTCTGATTGATCCCTAATTT
Source organism: Pinus tabuliformis (assembly GCA_031772625.1). Taxonomy (NCBI): domain Eukaryota; kingdom Viridiplantae; phylum Streptophyta; class Pinopsida; order Pinales; family Pinaceae; genus Pinus; species Pinus tabuliformis. The sequence continues at coordinate 589,537,672 of CM062819.1, forward strand.
GTTTTCGGTTTGCTGCTTTTCTTGCTAGCAATGAACAGGACCAAAGAATCTATCCATGACCTTGATAGGTCGTCGAATAGTAGTGATTGTGGGCATCCTTCAATCGGCACAAATATTTTAGTGAGAATGCCCCCTGTCGGGACTAAACAACATGGCTTTGACTGACCAGATCCTATTGGTAACTCTATCAACTAGCCTCTGATGAAGGCTGCGGGAATTGATCCCGGACGTGTCCTCCAGCATATGATTTGTACTGTTGAGCCAACATTGAGCATTGCGAGCCAAGATTCACATGGAAGAGTTGTCAGAGAGTGTTGTTCCTCTCAAGTGGTTTGGTCTCGTTTTTCATCTTAAAGCAGCGGTTGTAGGAATTGATTGTGTGAGGGGACGAGATGTGTGTAGAGGTAATCCATAGCACCATGGCAGTGCACACTATGTAGATGGTGAGAATGGAAATGAACAACGAAATAGGAACCTATGAGCAGGAGCCCACGTCGCTTGTGAAGGAAACACATTTCCGAGGTACGAGGAAAAGGCCATGCGGACGATTTGCCGCCGATATCAGAGAGATCTAGACAGTGTCTTGCTCACACAACCGAAGGTTTACCGCCCTCTTCTTTCTCTTCAGTCAACCTGATAGAATTGGAGTTTGCAAGTGTAAACACATTGAGCCTTATCAACTCAATGTAAAAGTGCAAGTTGTTAGAATTGCAGATTTAAAAAAACTCCAAAGAGAAAGAAATTAATGTGGTATTTATAAATGTTTTGGAATTAGAAGCATTGGGACTAGCTAACTAAATGGAGTCTTTATTTTAGAATTAGTTACTCTAACAAATCGCGTAGGTGAATCTAAGAAAATTAAACCAGAAAAAGAAAGAAGAGTCCAAAGACACTCGGTGGTCAAGGTTGAAGTGCAAAAAATATTGATATTGTGCAAAGAAAGTGAAAATTTGGGATGATGGACAACTAAAGTTTGTGTGGGTTTGTAGAATAGACTCATGATCATGTAGTATGTGTCACATACATTTATTAGTAAGCAAGTCTAGGATGTTTTGTAGTGGTCTTTATACTGTATGTACCTAGTAACTCCAAGAAATGGAGTGTGAAATGTAAGACTAATGAGGCATGTGTATCCCCGTAAAGTTCGTGGTAATCTTAAAACCACTTTGTTGTTACAGGTTTGTGGTAAGCTAGAAACCATTGTGCAATGTTTGTTTTTGTTAAGCCAGAAACCACATGTCAAAGTGAAGTGGACAGGGATTCCTGTAGGCATGGTTTATGGTCAACCGACAAAGCCCTTGGCATGGTTGAGCCAAGAAAACCTTGGGCCTGGTTAAGTTGGGTCTTTGGTTAGCCTTGATGATTGAATTGAGTGCCTTTGTGGTAGAGTTGAGCCTGTGTGGTTGTTTTTAGCCTTCATGGTTGAGGCCTTCGTGGTTGTGTTGAGCCTTGGTGGCTGAGAGCTCTTGTTGGCATGGTTGAGGGTAATCCGAACCCAGAGCATGATTATGGGTAATCTTATTAAACCCATGATGATGATGGAGGGGGATTTGGAGGTACAAGTACATGTATGCAGCTGTAATGGTTGACAAAACCATGTATGCAAAGGGCATCTTGGTAGAATAGTGGTTGGCACCCATGCATTCCGATGGATGGTTGCTCCTTTATATGGACGTCAACATATTCTCTTGTTATGATTGACCACAACTAGTCTTTGCAGATTGATATCGAGACAAGTAGTCATTAAGGGGGTGTGTTGGAAAATGTAATTCCTACTTGTCTCCATTCTGATTATTGTTGTTTAAAAGAGTATGTTCCTATTATTTAAGAGTTGTTTCCTAGATTTGTGTGTGGTTGAGATATTCTCTTAACCAAGTGATTGTGAGTCCAAGATAGTTTCCCTATTTTGAGACAACCCTTCATATATTTAATTGTAACATTATTTGATTAATTATAATATAGATTTCCTTATGGAAATTTAACGCTAAAAAGAGTTGAACCTCTCAAGTTATTTTGAAAAGGGTTTCCTTAAATCCCTATCAACCTAGCTTATGCTGGGAGGTGAATTCTTAATGCATGTTAGATCCTAGAATGCTTATGTAAGATGATGAGTGAAATTTTCTTGAGTTAAGATTGTTTATGTTACTTAAGTACTTAATGTGAATCGTCTTATAGCAAGAGTACTTAACAATATTGAGATGGCAATCTTAAACAAGATAAATCCTCACAAATACAAGTACAAACTTTAATCAAAGATTAATATATGAGATTCTTGACAAGTTCAAAGAAATCTAAAGCACTTGTTGAGTAATGATAATCTTCAAGATGTAAAATGTCAATATTTCAACAATGTTCAATACCACTTAGGATAAACCAAACACCACTTTCAACGAAGGAGCTCACTTGGCTTATGCAAAGGTCGTAGGGGCTTACGCAGGGCTAGGGGAGGCTGGATTCACGTCAGGGAGACCTCTAAATGAAAATTGTAGCTTTGAATTTTCTTTTCTCTTCCATATTTAAATTTTGTTGCAAATATTCAGTGAATAGCCCTGCAAAATTTCCTAGAGACTAAATCTTACCCTAACGGGCCTAGATCTAGCTCTACTTCAGCTTGATCCCTTGATCTAACCTACAAAAAATGAAACTAGAACATTCAAACCCCAAATATATACAAAAATACTTAAAACCCCAAAAACTAAGTTAGAAAAAATAATTTACAAATTAGATTTATAGAATTATTTACAAGATCTACAAATATACAAGGGTTTTGAAAATTTTAAATTTTGAGAAAAATATTTTTATGGAGTTTTTTCCTTTTGATGAATGGTTAAAAATAATTTAGAAACCGCAATGCATACTTTAGCCTCAACAGAGATTTAATCCACCATACAAATATTTGGGATCCAAGCAATAGTGATTCCTGCCCAAGTTTGTGAAATTGGAGGCCAAAGACTAAAGTATCTAAAAGCACTATGTTTATCTCAAAATAATCTGCTAGAACACATGGGGAATCAAACCACCTAAGATTAGTCCAAAACTATTAATAACATGATTTTATCTCCATCTGATGAAAAAACAAATCTTACCAATATTCATCACAACAAAGAGATTCCCGTAGCCAGTACATACCACAAATCAATAAGAAACAACACCTTGAATTGCACCTCAAAGTCTTTATTATGATGGAAAAATAGTTCCCAATGGGACAATAGTTACAATGATGCTTCAACAACAATTTTCTAGCCAGAGATCAAGATGTTAGAGACTCAACTGTCTCTCTAACTTATAGATAAATCCTCCATGTGAAAAAATAACGGCTAGCTTCTTTGATCCTTGTTAAAATAATCTCAGTCATTGATAAACACTACACGATCTTTTAATCTTGGCCCTTGTTTTTTTTATTTTTGAGGAATTTTCGAATTTATCTTTTAGTTCCATTTTATTAATTCAAAATTAATTATTTTGAGCTATTTTTATAAAAAAAAAAAGAGTTTGACTTAACCACCAAGGTCCAAGGGTCCAAATTTTCTTGAAATATAAAATATTCCGTTGGTGGAGGACCTTTAAAAATTGATTCCTTTAAGACCCATAAATTTTTCCACTTGGAGAGGTATTTTTATTAAGACTATTTACTTTTGACTTGAAATAATTTATTTTATGGCTTAGGATTTAATTTTATTTTTCTAGAAAAAAGTAATTAATTTACACATGAGAGTATTTAATTATTTTTCCACCCTCTAATACATAATTTTTTTAGATTTACAACCCTCAAAGGGGGAATACACATTGGTTGTACCCTCAAAACACATACCCCATCTGCGACACAATATGATCTAATAAACCAAGTGATTTGTAATAAAGTAATTAAGCTAGCCATCTTAAATTATTCCCAAATCAATTTTACACCAGAATCAACTAACAACATTAGGACTCACCTAAAACTTCGACAATAAATTTGACCCTAGCTTTGGGGTTTAAGTTCGAGGGAAAAACTCTTTTGATTAGTCGTGTTTAGAAACATAGGTAATCAGCGATGTTAAAAATCTTCCTAGGATGAAATTTGTCATCTGAATCATAGGTGTACTTAGGTTGTTACATATACTCAAGGTCTTACTAAGATCATTTACATTACATAACATGTATAATGGGTTTACAATGACATGTGAACTGCTGATAGACAACCCGATCTTGTTGAAAAATTTTTACACTTCCAGTTCCTTAGAACTTTAACAAAATGTTTGCAACAACCTACATGGCCTATAATTTTAGTATAATAAGAGGGAAATAATTTCGAATGTTTGTGCGAAGAAGTCACCTTGGGTTGTTGTTGTCTCTCCATAAAAAAGTGGGTTGATTATGTGAAAATTTCGAACATGAAATTCTACTGCAGTAACTTATTTATTTCTCCTACTTATCTTCCACAATAAGTTATTTACAAAAACCCTTCAGTAAACATTAAAATACATTCTACTGTGGTTATCACATAATAACATAGAGAAAATAACATTGATATACAAGCACAAGTATCAATCACATCAACGTAGTTATTTTTGGACAATTGTCCCCAGAAAAACCCAATGCGAGAAAACTGGTGTAGCAGATGAGGGTTTATTTATTATTCTTCAGCAACAATCTCTTGAGAAGGAACGATTTTACAGAATATAGAGACATTTCTGAGAGAAACACCTTAGATAATTTTCCTCCACCCTTTGGAGAAATTTTGACACCCCGGAGACCCTCTATCCTTCACTGTGTCACCTCTGCATCACTTTTGTGTGATGGCTACGTCCCCTACTGCGTTATCTCTCTGATCTTCCCTCTACATTGTCCCACTAATGTTGTGCGTCACCTCCTCCTTAGTCTTTGATTGATGTTGATGTCCTCCTCTTCCTTAACCTTTCAACTCTAATTCTGAAATTGAACTCCTCCTTGAGAATCGATTTCCCTCGGGTTACTGTGTATTTGCCCAGTGTGTCTCCAAATGACTTTCAAGTCTTCTCTTATACTTTTCCTGTTTATGAATCAATGACCAAGATTAAGTCCCTAATCAACGGCTAAGATTAAAACAAACTTGATCCTCATCTCTTATAAGCTTCTCACCCATATCTTTATTAATACCCATTAATATTTTTATTTTCCTATGTTTAGACTTAGAAACCCCATTAAAAATATTAATTATTTTAATAACTCATAATCCGAGTGGAATTTCTCCAAACAATTTCTGGGTATTGGACATCTCATATATTCTAGCCCTTCCACAAAATTTCAGAGCTAGATCACATCTGATGCTACCCAAAATCAACACTCTCTCTTAGCGAAGAATGTGCTCTACCAATGCTTCCCAATAGAAGCATCATACTGATCCATGACATCGGTCCTGTACACTACTGATACTCGACTTGCTGCCCCTCATTTACTACACTATTGCAAACTGTACTGTTGCCCATGACATTTCAACTGTCACTGCTACATCTGTACTGCAACTCCCTCTTAATATGTTGCATCATGTTTCCCATAGCACTCCCACTACTAACTGTTGCATTACAACTCCATGTACTATCTGCTTCTACTATTGAAACAAAATCTCAATCATCCCCATCTTCTCCTTGAAATAAAAAAACTTTGTTCTTCCTAGATCCTTGGTGAGAATGTCTGCTACCTGTTCTCCTATTGGAGTGTATTATAATTGTACTGCCCCTCGTTAGACACAGTGTCTGATAAAGTGACACCTAATGTCAATGTGCTTCGACCGATCATGAAAAACTAGATTTTCAGAGAGCTTGATGCAACTCTGTTTATCACACAAAATATTGGTCACTTCCATCCTTCTCTTGAATAGATTCACAAGCAATTTCCTAAGCCATATGGCTTCACACGATGTTGTGCTAGCTGCCATTTATTCAACTTCACCTGAGGTCAAAGCCACTGATTTTTGTTTCCTAATACACTAGGAGATCATTCTCGATCAATGTTGAAATAGTACCCAATGGTACTTTTCCAATCTACTGAACTTCCAGCCCAATCTGTGCCAGTGAACCCAGTCAACCTGATTCCATTGCCTTGGGTGTACATTAGTCCATGCTCTATTGTTCCTCACATGTATCTGATAACATGCTAGGCTATTGCCTAGTGTGACCTCTTTGGTTTCACCATGAACTAACTGAGGGTGTTGACAGCGTAACAAATATCTAGCTTGGTATTCACCAGATACATCAGGGACTCTATGAGCTGCCTATATAAGATGGGATCGGCTTCTTTATATTCGGATGCATCAATCTTGTTCTAGTTGGTAATAATTGGTGTAGCCATAGGTTTACAGTCTTGCATTATGAACCTTTTCAAAAATTTTGTAGCACATCTCCCTTGTCCAAGGAAAATTCCATCCTTCTGCGTCAAACTTCCAACCCCAGAAAATAATGCATCCGCCCCAAATCCTTCATGTCGAATTTTGTACCTAGGTTTTCCTCACAATCTTTGATGAACCTGGATGAGCCTGTTAGAAAATTTCATCCACATATAACACCAAGATTAGAGGCTCATTCTCTACAATCAGATAGTAGAGGTTGGGAACTGCGTCACTCTTGACGAATGCCATCTTCTGCAAGTGACCATCAATTCGACCGTACCATGCTCTAGGCACCTATTTAAGCCCATACAAGGCTTTCTTCAACCTGCATACATGAGATTTCATCTCATATGTCTCAAAAACCTCTAGTTGTTCAATGTATACTTCTTCTTCTATCACCCCATTCAAGAACGCAGTCTTGGCATCCATCTTGTGAATCTCCCACCCCATATGTGCTGCAAGGGATATCGCAGATCTAATAGAAGTATACTTGGCTACTAGTGCAAAGGTTTCTTTGTAGTCTATCCCTTCCTTCTGAGCATACCCCTTAGTCACAAACATGGATTTGTATTTTTCCACACTACCATATGTAGCATATTTGACCTTGTAGATCCAGCCTAGGTACCATTTCCCAGACATCGTTGACCATTATGGAACTGTATTCCTCCACCATAGCATCTACCCATACTTGATGCTAAACAACCTTTTGAAAACTAGAGGGTTCTCCAACCTGAGCCACCAAGGCTTGGTATCTATCTGGCTATCTATGCTCCATTTCCTCATTCCTAGGAGCTCCAACAAAATGTTTTGTATCTCGTAGTGTTTTTCAAAGTTCCAGCCCTGTTCTTCCATTGGTAGTGGGTAAATCTATCTGCTTCTCCTCTTCTTGAGACTCTATCAGTTGTGATACCTCTGGATTTTTGTCTTTCAGAGAAACATTGGTGCTAGCTTCTGTTGGTCGAAGTGGCTGGACTAATGGATCATTCTTTGACTGCTCCTCAGAAGGCATTTCTCAAGATTTCCTGAAATTTGTTTCCTCCATGAACTTTACATCCTTTCAAACTATGATCTTCCTATTTCTCAGAAGATATACTCTATATGCCTTATAATTCTTGTTATATCCCACAATATATCAATTTTCTGCAGTTGGATCCAATTTCCTTCTCTTTTCTTCAGGTATATGGCAATATGCCAAAGTCCCAATTTATCCTGAAATGACTCACCTCAAGCTTCTTAACGGTGAATACATTCTTTGGAGTAATCTTACCTAATTCCTTGTGAGGAGTCCTATTCTAGACATATACTGTTGTGTTGCATGCTTTTGCCCATAAGAATTTGGGCATATCATGATCATACAACATCACCATGGCTACTTCAACAATAGTCCTGTTCTTCCTCTCTGCTTCTCCATTCTTCTCTGAACTATAAGGAGTTGTCCATTCTCTTCTGATGCCTTCCCTTGTGCAAAAATCAATGAAGTCCTTGTCAATATATTCTCCACCATTTTTTGAGTGCAACACCTTTATCCTCTTTCTTGTGAGATTCTCATCTAGAGCCTTGAACTCTTTGAATCGACCAAAAACCTCATCCTCGATTTTTAGAAAGTAGATCCAAGTTTTTCTGAAATGGTCATTAATTAAGGTAATGGAGTATTTGGCACCACTAAAAGCTTTTGTGGACATGTGTCCGCAGATATCTGAGTGTATCAATCCCAGGACGCTTTTAGCCATATTGTTACTTATGGAATAAGCCACTTTGGCATACTTTCCTAGTGCGCACCCTCTGCATACATCCTCTCATTTGCTACTCAACTCTAGAACTCCTGTGATGATTCTTCCAAGAATTCTTAGATTCCCATGGTGTAAGTGTCTCATCCTCATGTGCCATAGTTCATTCAAATCTTTTTCTCCACTGTTGCCTATCAATGCCATTGGCGATTCTAGTTGTAACTTGTACAACCTATTACTTCTGACTCAAATTTGGGCCTTCTTCTTCCAACTCGAATGTTTGACATATACCTCTTCCCCAATGAAGAAAACATCGTAGCCCTTGTTTTGTGGTTTAGATACAGAGAGTAAGTTCATCCCCAATCCTGGCACATGAATCACATTGGTTGCTCGAACTGAGATTAGAAAGGTCTTTGTTGCCAGCATTCACAGACACTGGGTGGCCACTACATCCATGGGAAAAATCCAGGCAGATCAACCCGAAGGGATCTACCCGTCGGCCAAACAATAGGGCCTAACCCCAAGGGTGTCAAGGAGATTTGATCCCATGACCTCCCAACTGGCGAGGTACATATACACGAGAACTTGAACAACTGAGCTAACCCTTAGGGATATACACACACACACACACACACACACACACACACTAAGATGCTTCGTGAGCACGAAGACAAGGAGGGAACCAATATTTTTCTTGTTTATTGCCTCGAGTAATTTACTATATGCCAAATTATTGTCACTTCATTTGAGTTAAGCTGGGTTTTGAAGTTCAATTTCCTTTGATCTAAGTTATATAATAATTTAATTTGTGTAAGTTGAATTATTGAAACTCACCATTGTTATTATTGTGCCCCACAGAAACCCACTATTGTTATGGTTGTGTCCTTACAATATTATTGTTATGTTGGCTCTGATTATATTATGACCCCTTAGATTCCTATATATAGAAAGAAGGTCTTGTCATTTGTCTCATCCAATAATTGTTCATTTGTGTAATGTAAAGGAGATTTTCCCCTCGAAGAGGTTGATTTTTAAGTCATTGATATATCTTTTCTATCTTTTTGTGAGCTGGTTTCATAACATTTAGTATCAGAGCTTTAGATTCTAGGGTTTCGCTACTCCAAATAGGTCATCGTGGAATTTTCACTATAACTTTTTCTCTACAAAGAATCAAAATCTCAAAAAACTCATTTGAGTTGAAATTTTTCTGAACCTCGAGTCCAAATTTCACATTTTGTCTCGCTATATTTTTGGAGATATGATATGAGGAAGTTAGGGTTTTTGCAAGCTCTAAAATTCTATCTCAAGCAGGTCATTGTGGAATTTTAACTATAATTTGTTTTCTGTGAAGGTTTAGACTCTGAAATTAAAACCCATTTGAGCCTAAATCTTAGTGAAGCTCACGCCCAAATTTCAGATCTTGTTTTGGTATATTTTCGGAGATATGGTCCAAGAAATTTAGGGTTTCTGTAGGCTCCCGAATTACATCCCAAACAGGTGACCATGATAAAATCTTCATAACTTTCTCTCTGAGCATCAAATTGAAATTTCATAAGACATTACAGAAAGAGTATAGTTTGTACTTTTATGTGTATTGTTTTCAGGTCCTAAGGTTGAAAAACTGACATGTGGCACTTCAAGTTGACTCCACTGAAAAAATATATAATCATGTCATCTTGGGAGATTGGGCATAACTCTTTCTTGGAGAATCCAATTTCGATTAGACTAGTCACATTGGAAAGAGGAAATAGAGGGCTACTACAGGTCATAATTTCAGACCTTGGAGATCCAAAATTTCAGAGATACAATAGATTCAAGATCGAGCTGCTAAAAGTAAGAAAAAGAATGACTCGAATCAAGAAAATAGAAACATCTAGTAAGCAAAACTAGATGGATGATTTGAAGAATGCGATCGAAGATAAGATAAATAGTTTTATATGTGCCATGGAAGCTAATATTAATGGTAGGGAAGTAGATTTGAAGAAAGACATGGAAGGTTTGAAGGAAGGTGGGACAAAGCTACTACAAGAAAGATCTCCTAATGACGAAAAGGTAGCAGAGGAAACTCATGATGAGAAAAAAATAAATGTTAATCATGATTTCATAGAATTTAACATTAGATTGAAGAATAGCGTGTATGTAAAAAAATCATAAATTAAGAGATATAAGATATGTTATTGGGATTCATCATTTTCTTTTATGTATTATGTGTAGGAGCAGCACACCATTTCTTTTTATTCCATTTCTTGTTCCAACATGAAAAGTCTGTAAATATTTTGTAGTTGGTTTTGTTTATGTGTTTCTGGAGGGACAATTAGGCAAGTTTGTTTATTTTATTATTAATAGATGTGTCCCTTTTACGGGATAGGTGTTCCGTTTGTTAATAGATGTGTGCCTTTTATGGGATAGGTGTTCTATTTGCTAATATCCCTTCTAGAACAAGGTTTTATTGTCATGATTAGAAAGGTCTTTGTTGCCAACATGCCTATAATATGTTAAACGATGTTTTTACCTATATATATATATATATATATATATATATATATATATATATATATATATAAAGGGTGATTCACAGACACTGGGTGGCCGCTACATCCACGAGGAAAATCCAGGGGGATCAACCCGAAGGTATCTACCCATCAGCCAAACAAGCAGGGCCTAACCCCAAGGGTGTCAAGGAGATTTGATCTCGTGACCTCCTAATTGGCGAGGTACATAGAAACGATAATTTTACCAACTGAGCTAACCTTTGGGGCTATACACACACACACACACACTAATATGCTTCACGAGCACAAAGACAAGGAGGGAACCAATATTTTTCTTGTTTATTGCCTTGAGTAATTTACTGTATGCCAAATTATTGTCACTTCATTGGATTTAAGTTGGGTTTTGAAGTTCAATTTCCTTTGATCGAAGTTATATAATAATTTAATTAGTGTAAGTTGAATTAATGATGTATGCTAGTCCATTTTAAATTGGTGAAGAATAGTCAGTGTGTCATTTGGAACAATGGTGGTTTTATAATAGAAGGAACAAGTGAAAACTTGCATTTCCTAGCTCTAAGGAAGAGGCTCTGCTACAAATATTGAGCACATTTTTAAGTTAACAAAATTTGACCGTGAGAAAATATGCTTAAGGTAGGATTTTCAATTTATGCATCGAGTGTTGAAGTGTTGGGATCGCAGTCAGGGTCGCACAAACCGTTCACATTTTATAGAACTTGAGAGCCTTGTCCTGACCTGACCTTGTATTGTGGGCCTCTTGGTAGTTGGGAGTTAGTGGTTCAATTGGCATAATAATTCAGTGGGCAAAGGAAAACCTTACCACAGTCGAGCCCGACGTATAGTTGAGAGTGATGCCACTTTGGGGAGTTGGAACTACCTCGTAATTTCTCCTTGAATATTGGGTTTAAATTTTTTTAAAGGAAATAATAGTGAATTAAACTTTTGTACCTTGTCAAAATTTTCTAAAGCGAGCATAGGTAGAAAGACGAGAACACCGAATAAATTATCATGCGTCTTTTTGTATTCAAAATTTTAAAAAGAGAAAAAGAAGAACACACTATCGTTGTGTTAATTATGGTATCAGAGCGTGCTTTGAGCTATGAAACAAAACATGTATCTGGAAGAAAATTTAAGGAAGCTACTAAGAGGGTGTTGTTAACATGTCACCAAGGAGAGGAAGTCGAGAAGGGCATGGAATGGATGATGATTGGAGATTGGATATGAGGTGTATCCAGGAAAGGATGAAGGTCATGTAAATATCCCAAAGATGAGACCCTGATGCAGGAGACATTAGTGCGAGTGAAGATACGAGTTCTGAAGAAGAGGTGGAAATAACTCAAGGAAGAGAGGAACCAAATGAGCAGTTGATTAAATTGGTCATCAAGGTTGGATCCAAACCAAAATGGAAGTGTCAATATATGAAGGAAATCTAAATGTGGAAGAGATATTGGATTCAATCAACACTCTGGACAAGTATTTTGACTATGAGGATGTTGAAGAGGACCAGAAGGTCAAGTATGTTGTGACCAGGTTAAGAGAACATGCAACACTATGGTGGCACAAGTTACAGGCAGACTAGAGAAAAAAGGGAAAGGAAAATATTAAAAGTTGGGATAGGATGGTGGAAAAATTCAAGAGAAAATTTATGCCCAAGGATTACGAACTGAATTTGTTCAAGCAACTACAAAATTTGAGGCAAAAATTCATGACAATCAAAGTATATACAAAGGAGTTCTGCAAACTAAGTATAATACCAAGTCACATCGAAGAGGATGTGGAGAAGGTGGTCAGGTACATAAATGGCCTAACATTTTAGATGATTCAAGATGAAATCAACCTCTTATCCTTGAAGACTATGGATGATGCCTATCAGGCAGCACCGAGGATAGAAGAAAAATTAGCTAAGAAGCAAATCCAATGAAGTAGAGGAAGGATTCTAGCTAGAGGGAAAGGGACTCCCAATAGGGGAAGAACACGAACTCCCAGAGAAGAAGCAAGGAGTTCAAGAAGTCAATCCCCAAGAAGAGGAAAATCAAGTGGTGAAGATTAGTCACAAGAGGCAGAGGCAGAGGCAAAGACAGGGAAGTTAGATGTTATATATGTGGAAGGATAGAGCACCCATTATGGAATTGTCTTGAAAATAGTTACCAGGCTAGAGAGGAGTGCGTGTTGCAAAAGGTAGGGATAAGGTAGAAATAAATACAGTAAAAGAGGAAACCCCTGAGTTTGGCGAGTCTCTAATGCCAAAGAGGATTTTAATTAAAGGATAAAAGGTGAAGCAAGATCCATCCCCATGAAGAAATATATTTAGAACAATTTGTAAGTCTAAAGGAAAGTGTTGCAAAGTAATCATTGATAGTAGCAACACATATAACTTGGTTTCTGTAGAGATGGTGGAGAGATTGGGGTTGTAGAGGATGGCACATCCCAATCCTTATCGAGTAACATGGCTACGAAAAGAACATCATATTTTGGTCAATGAACATAGCAAGCTGGAATTCTAAATTGGCAGTTGCAAGGATGAGGTGTTGTACGATATCATGACTATGGACATTTGTCATGTCTTATTAGGTAGGTTGTGGTAGTATGACAAAGGTGATATTCATGATAGGAGAAAGAACACATATTATTTTGAGAAGGATAGCTACAAGAAAATGTTGTTACCATTGGAAGAGAAAGGATCCAAAGAGGATGCATGTCAGAGCGTGTTAACGATGATTGGGAAAGAGATTCGACAAAAACTCAAATGAGAAGAGGAGGTGAAATTCACTATAATTGGTAAGCCTCAAACTATCCTTACACACACTAATTTAAATGAGTTGCCCACTGCAATTCATTCATTATTAGATGAATTTATTGATGTATTGTCGATGAGTTTCCAAATGTGTTACCACTTATAAGAAGCATTAACCATCATATAGATTTAATTCCAGGAGCTAATATACCTAACAAGGCATCTTATAGAATGACCCTTAAGGAAAATGAGGAGATCAGAATGTAAGCCCAAGGGCTGTTGGACAAAGGGATGATCAAAGAGAGCTTGAGCCCATGTTTTGTGGAAGCTGTCTTGAGTAAAGAAAAAGATGAAGGTTAGAGAATGTGCACTGATTCTAAATCTATTAACAAGATAACTATCAAGTAAAGGTTTCTTTTACCCCGCATGGATGATATAATGAATTGTCTCAGTGGTGCCAGTGTATTTCCAGAATAGATTTAAAGAGCGGGCATCATTAGATTCACATGAGAGAAGGGGATGAATGGAAGACAACATTCAAAACCAATGACGACTTGTATGAATGGTTGGTTATGCCTTTTGGCTTGATCAATGCGCCCAACACTTTCATGAGGCTCATGAATGAAGTTCTTAAAGAATTTATTGACAAGTTTGTGATTTCTTATTTAGATGATATCCTTGTGTACAACAGAACCAAGGAAAAACACCTCAGATTATTAAAGTTAGTATTAAAGAAGATGCAATAGGGAAAACTTCTAATAAATCTAAAGAAGTTTTATTTTCTTAAGACAAAGTTGGTTTATTTAGGATCTGTAAAGAGCTCAAAATTGACTCTGAGAAGGTAAAATCCATTAAATATTGGCCTTCCCCAACCAACATACATGAGGTGAGAAGCTTCCACGGATTGGCCAACTTTTATAGAAAATTTATTCAAAATTTCAACTGCATTTGTACACCAATGGTAGAGACAATTAAGAAGGAACAACAACTGCAAAAGAAGAAAATTACTAAGCAACCTATATTATTTTTTCCTGATTTCCAAAAGCCTTTTTAGGTAAAATGTGATTCCAATGGAACGACAATTGGAGTTGTTCTTAGCCAGGATGATAGACCGGATGCATATTTCAGTAAAAATTTGAATGAGGCCAAACATAAGTATTCTACCTATGATAAAGAGCTTTATGATATAATTTAGTCTCTCAAAAAGTGAAGATATTATCTTATCCCCAAGGAGTTCATCATGTACATTAACAACCACGCATTGCAATTTATCAACAAACAAGACAATCTGAACCAAAAACATGTAAAATGGGTTAAGTACATGCATAATTTTTCTTTTGTTTTAAAGCATATAAATGGAAGTGCTAACAAGTTTTTTATGGTTTGAGTAGGTGATGTTTAATTCTGTAAGAGTTTCAAGTTAACACTTTGGGATAGGAGCATATCCAAGAGTTGTGCAAGGAAGATCCAAATTTTTAAGAAATCTATGAGACCCATGAAAACCCTATGATCAGAGATCGAAGCCCATGGCTTGAATATTTGGTTCAAGATGGATTGTTTTTCAAGGGAAGCAAGTTGTGTATCCCAAGAGGATCGATGAGGGATAATTTGTTGAAAGAGAAACACAATGGGGGACTTGCTGGTTATTTTGGCCATGAAAAAACCTATGCCCAATCAAGTTCATTTTATTATTGGTTGGGTATGAGGGAAGATGTCAAAACGTTCATGGATAGATGCAGGATTGGCCAACATGCTGAAAGGAGGCAACAAAATGAAATACTATATTAGCCACTGCCCATACTGAGCAGGCCTTGGGAAGCCATTAGTATGGATTTTATTCTGAGTTCTCCTAAAACCTAGAGGAGTCATGATTATGTTTTTGTAGTGGAAAGGTTTTCTAAAATAGCATAGTTCATACAATGTTCCAAAACCAATTATGCTTCCCATATCGCATATTTATTTTTCAGGGAAGTAGTGAGACTACATGGACTACCTAGGAGCATCGTCTCATATTGAGACACCAAGTTTGTTGGAAATTTATGGAGAACTTTATGGAATAATTTGAGGCAAGTTTGACCTACAACTCAGCCGATTATCCCAAAATAGATGAGCATATTGAAGTGGTTAATAGAGGTTTGTGAAATTTACTCAGGTGTCTGGTTCATGAGCATAATAAACAATGGGATCAAGTTATCCCACAAGGTGAATTTTCCTATAATGATTCTCCTAATAGGAGTGCAAGCAAAATCCCCTTTCATATTGTGTATGGCATGCATCTGAGGGGTATTTATGAACTCAAAATATTGGGAAAACATGAAAATCAAAGTGTCAATGCAGAGGAGTTCGCTACAACAATGCAAATGATCCACGATCAAGTTAAAGAGCAGCTACATGAAATCTATCTTAAATATAGGCAAAGGGTTGATCTCAAGTGAAGGGAGGTGAATTTTGAAGTTTGGGATCTAGTTTTAGCTCATTTAAGGAAAGAAAGTTTCCCAAAGCATGAGTACAATAAGTTGAAGTTGAAGAAGATTGGTCCTTGCAAAATCTTGAGGAAGTTTTTAGTGAATGCTTATGAGATTGAATTGCCTCCAGATATAGGAATTTCCCCTATATTCAATGTTGCAGATCTATACCTTTATCAAGAACCTGAAGAAGAGACACAAAATTCAAAAGAGCAGATTCAGTGGGAAGCATAGTTACCTACAACTTAGAAACTACATATGGAAATGATTCTTGACCAAAAGGTCATCAAAAGAACCAGAAACAAAAATTATTATGAGTACTTGGTTAAATGGAATGGTCTTCCAGCTAAAGAGGCAGTTTGGATGGATGAAGTAGAGATCCTGAAGCGTGGTAGCACTATTGCAGATCTCATGGATAGGAGTCCATGAAACATTTTGTTTTGAGGGAGTTTGATGCAGGAGCATCACTCCACTCCCTATTCTGACGTCAAAAGTTTGTAAGTATATCATAGTTGGTTTTGTTTGTGTGTTCTCGGAGCAACAACTAGTCAAGTTTATTTATTTTATTGTTACTAGATGTGTCCCTCTTGAGGGGAAGGTGTTCTAATTATTAATATTCTCTTCTAGAACAAGGTTTCATTTTCATGAATAGAAAGGTTGCTGTTGCCAACATGCCTATAATTTGTTAAACAATGTTTTTTCCTAAATATTATATATATGTACTAAGAGGCTTCGCAAGGAGAGCAAGAGGGAACCAATCATTTTCTTGTTTATTGCCTTGAGTAATTTATTATATGTTGAATTTTTGTCACTTCATTAGAGTTAAGTTGGGTTTTGAAGTTCAATTTCCTTGGATTGAAGTTCTGTAATAATATAATTGCTGCAAGGTGAATTAATAATGTAGACTAATGCCTTTTAAATCGGTGAAAAATAGTTAGTGCATTGGCTGGAATAATGGTGGTTTTATAATAGAAGGGATGAGTGAAACCTTGTGCTTCCTAGCTCCAAAGACGAGGTTCTGCTACAAATATTGAGCACATTTTTAAGGTAGCGAAATTTGGCAGCGAGAAAATATTCTTAAGGTAGGATTTTCGATTTATGCATTAAGTGTTGAAGTGTTGGGATCATAGTCAGGGTCGACACAAATCCTTCACATTTTATAGAACTCTTGAGCCCTATCCAGACCTGGACCTCATATCGTGGGCCTCTTGGCAGTCGGGAGTTGGGGCTTCAATCAAGGTAAATATTTAGTGGGAAAAGGAAAACCTTACCACAGTTGGGCCCAACGTATAGTCCAGCGAGGTGCCATTTTGGGTGTGGTGGAAAAAGGCCACAACCCCAACTTATTTGGGTAATTGGGCATGAGTTGAAACTACCCTGTAATTTATCCTTGAATATTGGGTTTAAATTTTTTTAAATGAAATAAAAGTAAACTTAAAGGTTTGTACCTGGTCATAAGTTTGTAAAGCAAGAACGTGTAGAAAGGCGAGAACGCAGAGAAATTATCATGTGCTTTTTTCTGTTTAAATCTTAAAAAAAAAAACAAGAACTTGCTATCGTTGTGTTATTATGTATTAGTAAAAGAGTAGACAAATAATGTATGTGTTTGTTTTTCCAATCTCAATCCTAAAAGGTTCACCGACAATAATAAACATAGATAAAAATTTGATATTTTTTATTTCATATTAAAAATATCACAACGTTGAAATGATCTAAACAATGTACCAACATAATCGATTCTCAAATAATTCATGGTAATTTATTCATTCTTTTATATTTTAAGTGATTATTGTTAAATGAACGCCTAGAATTTATGTTTTTCAATGTGCTGTTTAGAATATTAAATGGATACCATATAATACTAAATGGAAACCATACTATAAATTTTGGAAAAGCCAAGTATTCATTTCATTGTTAATACATGTTTATGTTTGTTTCGATTTTCACTCAAGGAAAATGTTGCCTTATCTTTAAATATATAATATTAAGATCAAAATACTACTTTTTATTTGAATCATAATGTGTGTGAATTTTTTTTCAAGTGTGTGTGTACTTATCCCTCTTCTCTAACGGTGTTGGTTGAGTAACATTATCTCGTTAGAATACATACATTAATAAAATAAATAATAAAGTAAAATACTTTATTTCACATAAAATTAATTAAACATGGAATACATATGGTTCTTATTGTAACTAAAGGTGTGTTGAGTAGCATTGCCTCCATCGAATACATCAATTAATAATAATATGAGGAAGTAAAATATTTTATATAAATTTAATTTAAAAGTAATCATATATAAAATAAACATTTGGAATATTTGTTTTGGAATTTTATTATTTGTGTGGGTTGATTTTTCAATATTTATTTCATTAAGCCTTATTCCAGTTTATTATTATTATTATGATGATGTAAAACATAATTAAAGGATGAAATATTTTAACTTTAATTATTATATGTGTCATATGCAAGGTATTACTTATTCAATTTTGTTTTTGATTGCATATTAATTTGTTTTTGACAAAAAAATCTTGCCATTTATTTAAAGTTTAACATTGAGAATTCACTTTTGTTATTTTATTATTATTATTATTTAAATTTATTTATTTGTAAGGTGATTGGTTTCTAGGTCTTTATTATGGGTGTTGTTTAATAAGTTCTACTTTTCTATTAGTTACTAATTTTTTATTTTTATTGTTTTTTATTTAACCATTTTATTTTTATTTTGTTTTGTTTTTTCTATTGTGAGGAGGACTAGTAGCAAAAGCAACAAAGTAAGTAAGATTCTCATTGTATTGGGTCCTTGTTTAATGTTAGGTCCCTATACTACTAGTGTAACCCCTTATAACAATTAGTGCAACCCCCTTATTATATTGGTGTGTCCATGTAGTCCCCATATTGTTATTATTGTGCCCCATAGAAACCCACTATTGTTATTGTTGTGTTCTTACATTATTATTGTTATGTTGGCTCTAATTATATTATGACCCCTTAGACTCCTATATATAGAAAGGAGGTCTTGTCATTTGTACCATCCAATAATTGTTCATTTGTGTAATGTAAAGGAGATTCCCCCCTCGAAGAGCTTGATTTTTAAGTCATTGATATATCTTTTCGATCTTTTTGTGAGTTGGTTTCATAACATCTAGTATCAGAGCTTTGAATTCTAGGGTTTCGCTGGAATTTTCGCTATAACTTTTTCTCTACAAAGTTTTAGAATCTAAAAAAAAAACTCATTTGAGTTAAAATCTTTTTGAACCTTGAGTCCAAATTTCAAATATTGTCTTGCTATATTTTCGGAGATATGATATGAGGAAGTTAGAGTTTTGGCAAGCTCTAGAATTCCATCTCAAGCAGGTCATTGTGGAATTTTAACTATAATTTGTTTTCTACAAAGGTTTAGATTCTGAAATTAAAACCCATTTGAGCCTAAATCTTGGTGAAGCTCGGGCCCGAATTTCAGATCTTGTTTCAGTATATTTTCAGAGATACGGTCCAAGACATTTAGGGTTTCTTTAGGCTCTCGAATTACATCCCAAACAGGTGACCATGGTAAAATATTCATAACTTTCTCTCTGAGGATCAGATTGAAATTTCGTAAGACATTGCGGAAAGAGGATGGCATGTACTTTTCGGTGTATTTTTTTTAGGTCTTGAGGTCGAAAAAGTGACATGTGGCACTTCAAGTTAACTCGATTAAAAAATATATAATCAGGTCATCTTGGGAGATTGGGCATAACTCTTTCTTGGAGAATCTAATTTTGATCAGACTGGTCGCATTGGAAAGAGGAAACATATGGCTACTACAAGTCATAATTTCAGACCTTGGAGATTCAAAATTTCAGAGATACAATAGATTCAAGATCAAGCTGCTAAAAGTAAGAAAAAGCATGACTCGAATCAAGAAAATAGAAACATCTAGTAAGCAAAACTAGATGGATGATTTGAAGAATGCGATCGAAGATAAGATAAATAGTTTTATATGTGCCATGTAAGCTCATATTAATGGTAGGGAAGTAGATTTGAAGAAAGGCAAGATTTGAAGAAAGACATGGAAGGTTTGAAGGAAGGTGGGACAACGCTTCTACAAGAAAGACCTCCTAATGACGAAAAGGTAGCAGAGGAAACTCATGATGAGAAAAAAATAAATGTTAATCATGATTGAATAGAATTTAACATTAGATTGAAGACCCACCATATTCCAAAGATCGATATGAGGAAGTTTGATGGCAAGGATCCCATAACATGGATACTATAGTTGGAGAAATATTTTGATCTACATTATGTGCAACTGTTGCAAAAGGTACCTATTGCATCTTTATATTTAGAACTGAATCAATTTGTATGGTATAAAGGTATTTGTTCTCGTAAACCACTTGTCACCTGGTCAATTTTGACAGAGGAAATGATAGCACATTATGAGGATACAAAGAAAAACACCTTCTTTAGCCATTTGATAAATCTCAAACAAAAGGGTTCAAAGGCAAAGCACATTCAGAACTTCCAAAAATTAAATATAAGGTTAAATGGTATTCCAAAGAAGTAGAGGATTGATGTCTTCATAAGGACTTTAAAGGATAACATTCAACATGAGGTTCGCCTTTGGAAACTTGATTCATTGGAGAATATGTACAGGTTGGCAAGAAAAATTGAAAGAAAAATTATGGCAACAAGGAAGCCTACCACTCGTAACTATAAAGATGGAACTGTTGTTTCTCTTAGCCTTTCACCACCTACAAGGTTGAGACCACAACAATTGGAAGAAAAAAGAGCAAAAGGGCTTTGTTACAATTGTGATAGAAAATATACTAAAGGTCATGAGTGCGTTGAGAAGAAATTAATTTCCATAGATGGGGAAGAGGAGAAAGAAAAGGAACAAGAAATGTCAAAAGAAGAAGATATACACTAGGAACCAATCCCTAAGAAAGAAGAAAGGAATCTGACCATATCTTGTAATGCATTGACATGAATTACCTCTCCTTAAACTCTCAAGATAGAAGGGCATATCAAGAAGAAAAAGGTAACAATGTTGATTGATTTGGGTAGTACCCATAATTTTATTCATTGTAAGATAGCCAAGGAATTGAATTGCTTCCTATATCTAGCACCAAAGTGTCAAGTAATGGTTGCAAATGGAGGAACCATAAATTGCTCTGGAAAGTGCCATAGTATCAAGTTATCCATGGGAGAATATGTCTTGAATAGTTCAATGCTTTCCATTCCAATGGGTGGTGTGGATGTTGTACTAGGATTTCAATGGCTACAATATTTGGGTACGATAGCTTTTAATTTTCAAGAACTTTTCTTGATATTTTTTTGGGAAGGAAAGGATGTTGAATTAAGTGGTATTGCAGGGAAACCGAGAAAGATAATTAGCTCTAACAACATGACAATGCTTCTAAAGAAATAACAATGGGGTGAAATTGTACAATTATGTTCACTAGAGGTACCCACATCGAAATCATTTATTTCTCCAGATCTCCAAAAAGTTTTGGATAATCATTCCAAGGTATTTGAGACTCCCAAAGGCATCCCACCTATTTGTGATCATGATCATGCTATTCATTTGATTCCAGGAAGTTATCCCATAAACATTAGGCATTACAGATATCCCATTAAGGGATTTTTGAAGTCTAAAATGGGCCTCCTAAGGAAATTATAAAATAATAGTGGAAATAATAAAATAAGATTAGATGACATCATCAAATTTTAGAGGTAAAAAAGAAAAACTATTTTTTCATCTCGTATTTTCAACTTATCTCCTTATGGTTTTACTCAAATTTCGAGCGAAAACACTCGTTGGATGCATAATTTGATTCCTCATCCAAGGAGTACCATATTGCATACTTTTGATGGACCCCACTACATGAAAAATGATAAATACATGAAAAATGTGATTGCAATCACGTTTTTCATGTACTTCTTATTTTTTGTGTAGCAGGGTCCATCGAAAGTATGCACATGGGTACTCTTTGGATGACGAATTAAATTTTGCATCCAATGAGTGCTCGCACTTGAAATTTGAGTAAAACCTTAGGGAGATAAGTTGAAAATACGAGTTGAAAAGGTAGTTTTATTATTTTATTATTTTTAAATCTTTTTACTTTTTTACTCCAAAAATGATGAATCATCCCCCACAGTTGACATCATCATCTTGAATCTTATTGGTTCTTATAAAGTTTATTTTTTTTGTACATTTTTCTTAGGAAACCCATTTTAGACCTCAAAAATCCCCTAATGCATATGTCCAAAAGAGTAAAATTGAACATATGGTTGCAGAAATGCTAGAGGTTGGTATAGCTCAAGCTAGTCAAAGTTCTTTCTTTGCTCCAGTGGTATTGGTACACAAGAAGGATGGACATGGCGCATGTTTCTAGATTATAGGGAGCTCAACAAGCTTACTATTAAAGATAAGTTTCCCATTCCTGTCATTGATGAATTATTGGATGAATTACATGGAGAAATTTACTTCACCAAGTTGGATCTTCGTTCAGGATATCATCAAATTAGAATGGAAATTGAAGACATTCCAAAAAAAACATTTAGAACTCACGAGGGTCATTATGAATTTTTGGTCATGCCGTTTGGCCTTACCAATGCACCTTCTACATTTCAAGGTTTGATGAATTCCATTTTCATATGCTTAGAAAATTTGTGTTAGTAATTTTTGATGATATGTTAATCTACATCAAGACTTGTAAGGATCATGTTCAACATGTTGGCAGGGTGCTCGAACTATTGGAGGAGAAACAATTATATGCAAAAATCTCCAACTGTTTCTTTCGAGTACAAGAGGTGGAATATTTGGGTACTTAGTTAGCTCATAACTCATCTTATCACCTTCAGTCTGATGGGTAAATTGCGATTGTTTGGAAGGATATCTTCGTTGCTTTGTATCTGATAAACAGACACAATGGGTCAAGTGGTTTCCTCTGGCTGAATGGTGGTATAACACTTCTTTCCATACTGCATAAAAAATGACCCCATTTATGGCACTTTATGGATATCATCCACCGTCTATCACATCATCTTTAAAAAAAACTTCTAAGGTTCAAGGAGTGGAGGATCACATCGAGCATCAACAACAATTTCTCAAACTCTTAAAGGATAACCTCACTTTGGCGCATAATAGAATGAAACAACAGGTAGATCAACATTGGAGTGAAAGAAGTTTTGATGTAGGTGATTAGGTATTTCTATGACTAGAACCATACAAACAAATGTCCCTCAAGCAAGATAAGAAGGATAATAAATTATCACCAAAGTATTACGGTCTGTACAAGGTGTTACAAAAGATTGGTACTATGGCATACAAATTTGAGCTTCCTTCATCTTCCCGAGTGCACCCAGTTTTCCATGTTTCATGCTTAAAGAAGGTTATAGGTGAGAAGATCCTATTTCAAAAAATATGGCAAGAACTTGACGAGGAAGGAAAAATCATATTGGAACCTGAAGCAGTCATGGAAACAAGAACTCGATAGTTACGAAATCGATCAATTTTAGAGTATCTCATAAAGTGGAAGAACTTACCCGCTGAAGATTCCACATGGGAGGACGAGGATTTTATATAGAAGCATCCAGAACTACTCAAGCATTGAGGTCAACACTTTTTGAAGGAGAGGGGCATGTTAGGTCCCTATAATACTAGTGTAACCCCTTATTGTTATTAGTGCAACCCCCTTATTATATTGTTGTGCTCATGTAGTCCCCATATTGTTATTATTATGCCCCATAGAAGCCCACTATTGTTATTGTTGTGACCTTACATTATGATTGTTATGTTGGCTTTGATTATATTATGACCCCTTAGAATCCTATATATAGAAAGGAGGTCTTGTCATTTGTATCATCCAAGAATTGTTCATTTGTGTAATGTAAAGGAGGTTGTCCCCTCGAAGAGGCTGATTTTTAAGTCGTTGATCTATCTTTTCTATCTTTTTGTGAGTTGGTTTCATAACAGTGAATAACATCCATAACTAATAAAACCTATGATGATTCCAATTTTTGCACGAGTGGAAGACAAGTCAGACTGGCAACAAAGGCAACAAGTTTTCATTGTTACTTGCAGGTAAATAGAGGAAATTTTCTATAAACATCATGTCTTTGAAGATTATAGATCTAGCTCGCGCCTTGATAACATTATTAACAATATCACTAGGGCAACTTGGACAACTTGAGTTTCTCAATTTGAGAGGTTGTTATATGAGAAATTTGAGTCCAATCTATGTCTGATAGTGTTAAAAATATCAGTATCGGAAAAATATCAGCGAGGGTTCTGAAAACATCTTATCAACAATATCAGTGAAAATATTGGCAAAATATCAGAAAATATCGGCAAACATAAAAAAGAAAAAAAATTAAAAAAAAATTAAATAAATAAATCATTTTTTTTTTTAGATTTTTAAACATAGCCAATATTTAGCCAATATTTTCAAAATATCGCGATATTTTTCCAATATTGAAAATATCGGGATTTTTTCAAAATGAAAGATATCATGATATTTCTTAAGCGATATATCGTCTTGCCGAAAATATCACGATATTTTCAAATATCGTCGATATATTGATGATATTATAAACACTGGTGTCTGGATATCGACATAGAGATGAATGATTATAAATGATACAAGAAGATGTGTATATCAATTTATCGATGGTGAGGAATATGACCATAAGAAGATTTGATCCTCATATATTGTTTGCAAGGTCTGCGACTCAACTTCCCATCAAGACCTCTATATGTTAGCTTTTCGGTGCGATATAGGGTATCTGTGGGAAAACATGAGTGAGCTTGCAAGAATCACAGTTGAGGTTAGTTGTGACAAGGCCACTAGGCTTACCCAATTTACCATAGATCAAAAGAGAACAACGGTAAGCAACCACCTTGGTGCCCTTTAAGATTGCAAGAAACTAAGATTATATTTAATCCAATATATCAACTATCAATGGATTCCATCTACATTGGTTTGTTTTAATATTTTCATGACTTTAAAAAAAAGATATTACCAGTGTTTTAGAGAAGTCTCTGAAATTTCAATTTCTATCTTTTTGAATATTAAACATGCATCAATAGAACAAACCTTTTTATGTTTGTAATAACATCGTCATTCTTTCTCCTCATCTCTAGGATCATCCAAATCTTTAAAGTACAAGGTTATTAAATCTTTCAAAATATAAAAAGTGCATAGTTAAAAGTAAATGTCAGTTTTGATGTAATTTCACATTTTCATGCTTTCGAGAGCTATTACATTATTTTTATTTATTTATAAATTATTTTATCATAATATTTACTATAATATTATATCACCTTCTTTATTTACAATAATATTTTCATATTATTATTTTCATGTCATTTAAGATGTAAAAAATAGATATTCTTTTGTCTTTTAATAAAGATTAACATATTTATAAAGAAGAGTAAACACAACACTTAAGCATTTTCAATCCATTTAAACTCATTATTAATGGGGAGAGTGAATGTTGAAACTATGAAGCTGAAAAAATCAGAGGTTGACTGCACTTCTTTTCTTGATCTTGCTATCATATGGTACAACCATTTCTTTGAACTCTTTCTAATATTCTATTTAATTTTAATAAGTGTTTATTTTCATATTTCAATCAATTAATCTTTTTTATTATTTGCAAATCATGGGACTATAACAGAGGCTAAAACCTTTTACAATTGTGATAAAAGCCACTATAACATGCAACACACAATATATCAAAAAGTTGAGCATGGTTAATTCATCATTGGTTGATGAACTTGGATACTTGTACAATTTGATTACTTATTACAAAGTCATACAAAATATTAATTATTAATTGTACAGTCGTATGAAGTATTAATTATTGATTGTATTTACCCCACCATTGTATACACTATATCATAAGGTTGCAATAGAAATTGTTGTATGGTAATATTTTCATACACATTAAACATTGGTTAATACGCCACTGCCTTAACCCAAGTGTTACACTAAAAAATGTCACCACGACTATTTACAGTTAGTATGGCTCTATCAACAGTCATGCTATCCTCTTAGGCAAGTCTTATGCCTCTGCTCTCCATGTCAAACTCCAAAAAGAGAGAAAGTCTTTATAAATGTATTTATCTCTGGGTATGCAGGTTCTCTCAACCTTACCTGCGGGTACGCACCCAATGTTCACAAAAGCTGCGTACTTGTACGCTCTTTATGTAAAGGGGCAGATGCATCCCCCTGTAAAGGTCAAAATGCGCAAGTTTCATCTTTAAAAAGTTACTTGTGGTCATTTCTAGAGCATTCTAGAAGGTTGTTCGATGTGTATTGAGTGCCTCCAGATGGTTCATGTACCCCTATCAAAGAGGAACTTATCCCATCAATAAGGAAGCTATCCCATCCAAAGAGGGGATTATCCCATTGATGGTGGACCCCAATAACTTCCTCTTGAGCACTATAAATACAGGCATTGGGCCAGAAGGAGGGGAGGTTGGAAGCTATACATTTCTAAGGGTAGATGCTGCTGGAATTAGGACTCCCATTTAGAAGCTTGTGAGGAGAGATTACCATCTTTGCTTGTTCTATTTGGAAGTGGGTGAGCTTTGTCAAAGTAAAGGAGAACTCTTGATGGACCCTGGGAGGGACTTGCACAACACCAAGGCTCAGGTTGTAATTGTTCCTTTTGTTTCCTATTAATGCAAATGAGTCCATTCTTCTCAATAACTTGTTATTTATGAGTTGTTTCATGTACTCCTTGGTCTATGTGTTAAATATGTTTTATTCTATGAGATTATCAAGTGCTATTTAATCGTTTGATTGTTAGTGGATGCAGGTTTCAAAGTGAAGGAGGAGCTCATCTGGATCAGTGAGGCTGGACTGCTACAACAGCGTTGGATTACAGGTAGGATCTAAACACTTGATTTCTTATATAGTAAATGCATGTTTAGAGAAGGATTGCTCTTGTTTGTCTTGTTTGTCACTAGAGAGTCTTAGGCTCCTAGGGAGGTTGGTTGTGTCCGCACTATCGACTCTTTCTGCCTAACAAATTGGCGACTCCACTGGGGACTCCATTGATGTGAAAGTATTTTCCTTTGTATGCAACTTTGATCTGAGAAAAGTCATTTATTTTCTGGTTTTTGGCTCTGTGACTTTGTTTTTGGGTGGGTTAGCTTAGGGTTAGATTGAATTTAGTTTTTCTTGGTTTTTTCAGTAGGACACACCCTCTGAGTATTGCACAGTGTGTACCTGTACGCACTGTTGCTGTGTGCACAGAGCAGGCCCGCACCTGGCTTAACTGGTTGCCTGCGTCCCCTGCTAAAAATTAAGAAATTTCCTTTTTTTGCATTTTTTCTCTTAGATTTTGCTTTTTCTTAGTTTTTACTGCCCAGATCCATTAGTCTCTTGTCAAAGATCTTCACCTGAACTTGTTTCGATAGCATTGAGTGTTTTAGTGGATTTCATAGAAGTTTAAGCCCTAGGGTTTGATTTTTGAGTAGGTCTTGTAGTGACTTTGGTGGTAGAAGTTGTCAAGCCTTAGATCTCTCTGGTTTTGTCAGCATTCTTAGAAGTCAGACCTGTCATAAAGTCTACCTGTGAGAGCAACTTACCTTTGAGTGGTCTCTTTGGCAAATTTCGAAGTACTTGTTGATTGAGTATTGAATTCCATTTTACAAAAAGAACAAAAAGATTTGAGTTTTGTTTTGACTGGTCTTTTGATTCTACATTAGCTGGTCCTTGACTTGATTTTGGTCAAGTAAAACAACCTAGAATCATCTTTGTAGGATTTTGCATCGTTAGGTTTGCTTAGAGTAAACTTCTTTTTGATTTGCTTGTGAGTCAAGTTTTCATAGATTTTATAGATTTTGAGACTGATTTTCGTTAAAATAGATTTATATACTTTATTAAATAAGAGAAAATACAAAAACATCTCCTTTGAAAAGTTTTGTTTCAAGTAGCTTTGAGGCATTTTGAAAGAAAAAGAGTTTTTCGTGCACGTAAGGAGTGGTCATGTTTGTATGCTTGAAAAGATAAAGAGAATTGTTTCTTTGATTGTCTTTACTAAGAAAGTTGTTTTCTATAAAATTTGCATTTCTCAACTCTCTTAGTTAGGAATTTCATTGAAAGAGAAAAGTAGCGTAAATCATCTTAGGTGCATCTTTGTAGTGGTTTGAGTCGAGTCTACACACCATTGGTTTCATTTCCACTACCTTTTGTCTTTAAGAAAAACCATAAAATTAACACTTAAAGTAAAATCAACGTAGTAACTTTTATTTACTAGGGCTCTGAAACACCAATTTAGATCAGGCTAGTGTCTTGGAGTAGGAGAGTAATTAACTCTCCAAGACAACAAAACCAAACAAGTAGCTGATCTTGTGATAGAATAAATCCAATTGTCTCATTTGTACTCTGGGAAAGCTCCTCTTAAAGGAGCAGCATGAGCTCGTGTCCGAACCAGTGAGGGGATCAATCCCCCCTCGTTGGGAACGATGCCAGACATGCACGTATTACAAACGGTAAACCTCGGATTAATCATTGTCGAGGAGCCAGGGGTCACTTGTCGGTAAACCTTGGATTATTGTCAAGGAACCGGCAAGGGGATTGAGCTTGATACTCTGCCCTTGCGTGCTGTCGGAGTGTAGACTATTCCCCCAAGTGCATTTGTTGCGGTTGGTAACCTTAGTGACCATTATCTTTAAGATTCTACCGAGGTGACGGTGGAGGGAAGATTCCACTGTACATGGAGCAGACGTCGGCTAGACTCACTTGGATTTTCCGGGGGGTTCACTTCACTCGAGACGGTTAAAGTGGAGGAACTTGTGCCGGTCTATTCATTAAGCAGGTTGATGGGGTAACTGTTCCACCCGCCACTTCTGTACTGAATCCGGCGATGTTGGGTTTCATCTCCAACTAGCGTTTTTGGTCTGGAAGGCTACTGTTTGTGCTTGGTTTGACACCCTAGATTCTTTAGGCGTGTGATTCAAATTTGTTTGGTTCTTTAGAGACTTTAGGTGGTTTGATTTGAGATTTTACTTTGTTTTCGTGTGTAGTAGTTAAAAGTTTTTAGCTGTGGCGGAATTACCGAGACAGTCCTGTAGACTTCGGGGCCAGTCTCTTGAAGTTGTTTCTGTGGCCGAATTGTTGAGAAGATCCCGTAGACTTCGGGGTGAACCTCGTCGAGACGACCCCAGTAATCTAGAGGGTTTGAAGGTCCTTGTAACTCCTCCTAGTGGCAGTAGAGTAGGTTCACCTGAAGAAGGAGAATCTTCCTTGGTAGTCCATTCAGATTACCAAGGTCTAGAGACAGGTTATAATCCTGAAGCTGTTACAGTTTCTGAGCTTGTTGGTAGTTTTTCGTCTACTAGTGATACAGGCAAAGAACCTGAAATATCTGAACCTGTTACTCCGACTTCTAGTGTTCCAGATTCACCAAGAGTAGAACGAGTTATCACCGAAAATCTTCCTACTGGTTTGATTGCTATCGAAGAACTTGCTCCAGAGGAAGAAATAAGCGTCTCTAACCTTGAGGATCAACTTACTATTGACCTCAGGGAGCGTGAATCTATCTTTTACAGTCCTCCTAGAAGTACTACTTGGTACCTTTCGTTAACCAATTATTTAGACAACTCAGGGGTAGGTTTTTCTACACCTCGTACTCCCTTTCCACCTGGAGGTATTTATACTCCTGTAAATATGTCTGGTTAGTCGTCCGTGTTTACTCAAACTCCTGAATCTTTCTTACACGATGGTCCTTCTGTTCCTACTAGGTATCAATCACTTTTTGGTACCTTTGTGGGGGCATCTCCTCAACCCGTTGATCATGGGTTATTAGCTGGAAACAATGGTAATATACCATTGGGTGTAGGAGACATTTACATGATGTCAGGTTCAGTTCCCGTTTCCCAACCTCAAGGTGGCCAATTACCGCCTGGGGGGCAGCCTCAGTTAACGCTTGGGGGGCAACCTCAAGGTACACAAATCGTGTCTGGGGGGCAACCTCAAGATCAGTATGTACCTATGGTGCAATACATGCCTCAAGGTCAACCCCAGCCTCAATATGTACCCCAAGGTCAACCTCAGTATCAATATTTACCTCAAGGGTATCAACCTCAAGGGTATCAACCCCAAGGGTATCAACCCCAAGGTTATCAACCACCTCAAGGTCAGTCATATGTTCAAG
Source organism: Pinus tabuliformis (assembly GCA_031772625.1). Classification (NCBI taxonomy): domain Eukaryota; kingdom Viridiplantae; phylum Streptophyta; class Pinopsida; order Pinales; family Pinaceae; genus Pinus; species Pinus tabuliformis. The sequence goes on from CM062819.1 coordinate 589,567,606, forward strand.
GTATGGGAACTGCACCTTTCAATTATCAATCCTATCCTCAATCCGATTATGGATCTCAGTATCCTCAACCTGTTACGGGTCAATACCCCGGAATGTTAGTGTGGGATCCATCACAGGGTCAACAGGTGTTGCAGCCAAGTATGCAGTTGGTACCTCAAGCTGGACAACCCGTAGTTTCTGGTCCACCCAGCAACCGCAACTTGTCCAGTCAAATGTTCAAACTTTTGTAACTTCGGTAGTTACTCAGCCGCCAATTGCACCTAGTACTCCATCTCAAACGGCTGCTGCAACTACCGCTACATCTACCACACTTACTTCTGGAGTATCGACAGCTCCAGTTTCTACTGTCTCTGCAACCACTCCTCAGACATCTTTACTGTTGTCTGGATCTACGATTCAAACCATGGTCCAGATGCCTACAGGTCAGCCTGGTATAAGTACGGTTGTCACTACTCAACCTCAATTTGTTCAACAACCGTACCAGGGACAGTACCAACATGGGCAAGCTGTCCAACAGTCGGTTTACCAGTATCAACCGTATCCTGGGTACACTTATCAACAGCCTCAACAACCCCAGTACGGTGCGGTTAATCCTGGTTTTCCAGGAGGATATAATATCCCTAATGCAACTCCTATTCCTAGTTATCTTGGATATCCTCCTCCTGGGACTGGTCTTGTGACCCAGAGTTTTAGAGATCCTAACCGGCAGTTACCGTTTATTGCAACTTTGGATTTACCAGACTTGACGCGCCTAACGAACGATCCAATTCAATATCTTCCGTTCTGGCCGCCAATGCCAAATAAGTTGCCCAGTGATATACCCAAGTTCGAAGGTAAGTCTGGAGAGGATCCGTCCAATCATGTGATGACTTACCACCTCTGGTGTGCTTTAAATTCTATCTCGGATGATTCGATCCGCTTACGTCTTTTCCAGCGTACACTCATTGGTCTCGCGGCCAAGTGGTACATTGAGTTACCACGGGCCTCTTTTTACAATTTCAGCCAGTTAGCTACCTCGTTCTTAACTCACTTTCAGTTGCCGGTCAGATACGATAACGGCACGGAATTATTAACTTCACTAAAACAATCGACGTCCACGTATATTTCTGATCACATTCATGAGTGGAGACGTCGAAGAAGGCTAGTGAAAGTTTTTATTCGGGACCAAATCTTAGCTGAATGGTTTGTTAAATCATTATTATCGAAGATTACTGAAGATGTAGCTAAGGCCGGAGTAGTTACTGAGGAGCAAGTCATTGCTCAGGCGCAATACCTTGACTTAGTTTATACTCAGTCGGGTATGTTACACGAGAAGATTCCAGATCTTCCAAAATCGAATCAAATCGCTGCTGCTCCTTCGGGATCTCATGCCGCTGATGGTATGATTGGTATCGTGAATACAAAGAGTAAGAAGAAATCTTCCAAGACTTCTACTACTCCTATAATCACTTTGCCTGATTCCCCGACAGGAGAGTCTTCTCCTGAACTTTCCGCCGATATTCATGCTGTAGAGTCATCTACGGCCAAATCAAAAAACGGTGGAAAGAAGAAAGGAAAGAAGAAGGCTAAAGCAGACAAGGCTCCGAAGGAGAAAACGGAAAAGTCGGAAACCAATGACAAAAAGCGCAAACCTCGATATCCTTGTCTTATTTGTGAAGAGGATCATTTTACAAGAGATTGCCCTCATCGGGCCGAGGTTGTGAAAATAGTCAAAGGTTCTCCCACTCCTGCTGTGTTAAAAGATCCATTTCCAAAGCAGGAAAGTAAGATGATAGGTTCTTCCTCGACTGCCAGTGAAGAACCCATTTTGATGATGTCTCATGTGAGGATTGCGACTCGATCGCAAGATTATGGTAGTAAGAATCCTGTTGATGGTAAAGAAGCAGAATCTTCTCATTCTAATCCATCAACCTCAGCTCCTGGTTCCGATCCACTACAGATCGAAAAACCTAACCCGGACTTAGTAATCAAACCGCCCGCCAAGGGTGTACTTCGAAGGTCTGCTTTCAATCCACATGCGAGAGCAGCCCAGAATTACAACATTGTTGAGGACTTAGCTGTTTCACCCTCAGCAATGTCGGCTTTAGAAGTGCTGCAATCATGCCCAGCACAACGAAAATTACTTTTGTCGGCTATCGGAGCTGTTGATGTTCAGGACCCGAATCTGATAATCTTCGATCTAGAAAATAGTACACCGCGTCTACCCCATCAAATGGCTTTCCAAATTCCAGTGATAGTCAAAAACAGGCCTATTCATCAGACTGTGATTGATGAGGGAGCTTCTACGTGTATTATGTCGATTCAATGTTGGAGATCGCTTGGTTCTCCTTCGTTGAACCAATCCCCCACCATCCTTAAGGCCTTTGATGGCCGTGGGTTCCGTCCGTTTGGTATTCTACAGGAATTGCCTATAGGGGTAGAAGGTAAAACCGTTAGTCTGGATGTGGAGGTGGTTGATGCCCCTCTAGACTACAACCTTCTTTTGGGTCGAAGTTGGTCATATGCTATGACAGCGGTCGTTTCATCGGTCTTCAGAGTAATAAAATTTCCATATAACGGTAAGATCGTGACCATTGATCAGCTGACATACTTTTCATCCGACCCAGCCTCTTCAGAGAGTATCCAGCATGTCGGTAAGACGACAATCCCTTATAGGGACGTTGGCGTAGGTTTAGTTAAAGATTCCGGTTTACTGGGAACTTTTCCTTTCCCTCCAATCAACGCAGACCCTTCATTTGCATCAATTCATATGATTACATCAGACAACATTATTTATGATGATCCTTGGATTGTCCCATCTGAATCTGAGATAGACTCATTCGGTGATGCTATGCCTTTGAGTCCATATGAAATTGCTTATGAAGCTGTCATGTCTTTTACCGACTCGCGTTCAACCCAAATCGACCAAATGAATGTGGTCAGTGAAGAATCACTTTTCACATCAACCTTAGAACGGATAGCGTTTCCCGAAGTCGTGTCATCTGACGAACAACTTCGCGAAATCCTAAGTGTAGACGATCTACCATGGGAAGATCTTCATCACAGATCTTCGTTTTTACCTAAGGATGATGCTTTTGAAAATGATTTTTCATCTATCTTTACCGCTGAATATGTCAAAGACGCTCAGAATCCAACGAAACATTCTGATTCAGAGTTGAATTTAGGGAATATTTCTCGCACTATTCCCATTGATATTTCAGTGAAGCCCGGAATTGAGGAAAACATTCATATAGGTGCCTCATGTACAGAAGATGAAATCCAAACTTACAAGGCCCTATTCCAAGAATTCCGCGATGTGTTTGCCTGGTCTTACGAGGAAATGCCGGGAATCGATCCTGCCATTGTTGTTCATGAAATAAAGACCTACCCGGACGCTAAACCCGTCCGGCAACGGTTGCGTCAGATTCACCCTCGGAAAGCGGCTGCAATTAAAGCAGAAGTCGAAAAGCTGTTGAAAGCAGGTTTCATTTATCCAATCCCGTTAACGGATTGGGTATCGAATATTGTTCCGGTCAACAAGAAACAAGGAACAATAAGAATCTGTATCGACTATAGGGATATAAATCGAGCTTGTCCAAAAGACAACTATCCTACGCCTTATATCGATCAAATTATTGATGATTGTGCCGGAAGTGAAATGTTTTCCTTCATGGATGGTTTTTCGGGCTATAATCAAATCAATATTCTACCTGCCGACCAACCAAAAACGGCATTCATTTGTCCATGGGGGACATTTGCTTATTGCAAATTACCTTTTGGACTTAAGAATGTCGGGGCCACTTTTCAACGGGCGATGTCTTATGCATTTCATGACATCAAGCACATTGTGCAACCGTACCTCGATGATTTGCCTGCTCATTCTTTACATCGAGCTGATCACCTTGTCCACTTACGAGCAATCTTTATGAGGTGTAGGCATTATCGAATTCGGTTGAATCCCCACAAGTGTGTTTTCTGTATAGAGACGGGTCGATTGCTGGGATTTGTTGTTTCAAAAGCCGGCATTCGCGTCGATCCCTCGAAGGTCGAAGCTATCATCAAATTGCCTCCTTCGAGTTTGCGCCAACTCCAAAGTTTGCAAGGGAAAGCGAACTTTTTACGCCGATTCATTCCAAACTACGCCGAGGTCACTAAAGGTTTTACACGGTTGTTGAAACAGAACGCTCAATTCTTTTGGGACGAGATTGCCCAACAATCTTTTGATGCACTTAAACACGCGTTGACCCATGCACCGTTGTTGCATCCTCCCAACTACAACCAGGACTACTTCTTATACCTCGCAGCTTCGCATTCCACCATTGGAATGGTGTTAGTTCAAGAAGATGAATTCGGAGCGGAACATGTGATATATTATCTTAGTAGGACATTAAACCCCACTGAGCTAAAATATTCGCATGTGGAGAAATTGGCCCTGGCAGCCGTTCAAGCTGTCCAGCGTTTTCGTCACTACATTCTTCTCCGTAAAACTACAGTTATTTCGGATTGCAACCCTATGATTTATATTTTGACAAAACAACTGCTAGGGGGCAAGTACTCTAAATGGATCGTTATCCTGCAAGAGTTCGACTTGGAGTTTGAGAAGTCCAAGTCTAAGAAATCCTTAGTTTTTGCGGAATTGATGTGTGATTTCCCGCGTGCTGACACAGAAACTGTGGCAGAGGAGTCCATTGCGGACGAATCTTTGTTTCTTATCAGTACTTTAGATCCGTGGTACGGGGATATAATCATCTATCTCCAAACCCAAACCTTTCGGCCTGAAGCTTCAAAGTCGGAACGTCGAAAAATTCGGTTTCAATCCCAGCAATACAAGATTATTGGAGATACACTTTATCGCCGGGGGGCAGACTTAGTTTTTCGACGTTGTTTAACTCACGAAGAGGCTGAGAGGGTTTTGAATGATTGTCACTCTGGAGCATGTGGCGGTCATATGTCTGGGTATGCCACAGCTCAGAAGGTGTTGCGCGCTGGCTATTTCTGGCCGTCCATGTTTAAAGATTGTATCATTGCAGTCCGGAAGTGCCACAACTGTCAAGTGTTTGATCGCAAGATGCGCGCACCACCTGCTCCTCTCCACCCTATAATTGCCGTTGGTCCTTTCGCCAAATGGGGTATCGATTTTATTACTTGTAACCCTCACTCGGCCGGGGGCATGCGTATATCATCCTCGCGGTTGATTATTTTACTAAATGGGCCGAGGCGATGCCTACATTCGACGCAAGCGGCAAAACAGCTGCAGTTTTCGTATTCAATCATATTATAACTAGGTTTGGTGTCCCACAAGCAATCATCACTGACCATGGGAGCCATTTTCGAAACATCATGATGACTGAGCTTACAAGCCAGCTTGGTTTGCGCCACGATAGCTCTACTCCTTATTATCCGCAAGCCAACGGTTTGGTTGAGTCTATCAACAAAGTTCTGGTTATCATGATCCGACGAACCATTGGTATTCATCGGTCGAATTGGCACAACATGTTATTTTCAGCGCTATGGGCATACCGAACCTCAGTGAAAACTTCAACAGGGTTCACTCCTTTCCAGCTAGTTTATGGCTTGGAAGCTGTGTTACCCATTGAATGCGAAATCCCATCACTTCAAATGGCTGTCGAATTACTTCCAGCTACTTCCGAAGAGGAGAAGCATTTATTATACTTAGCTCAATTAGATGAGACTCGACGTGACGCTGCATTGGCAATCGAGACTCACGCGAAGCGAATGAAAGCTCAGTATGATAGAAATGTGACCCCTCGAAGTTTTTCGGAGGGAGACCTAGTGCTATTATATGATCAAGCTAACGATAAGCTAGGTGCTGGAAAATTCGTTCCTATGTGGCATGGACCCTACATTGTAAAGCGAAAGCTAGCAAAAGGGGCCTATGAGCTAGTAGATTTTGATGGGGACTCTTTGGGTAAACCCAGAAATGGACTTTACCTTAAGAGGTATTATGCTTAAATGATGGGTATGGAGAATTTTTAGTTAGGTTAGGTTTTCTTTCTAGCTAGTATGTTTGTTAGTTTAGTTAGTGTGCTTAGCTTAGAAAGTGTGTTTTTCGTCGTTATTCTGGCTTATCTTGGTTTTACTCTTGATATTGCAGATGTCGACGCCTCTCCAAACATACATTGGATTTGCTGATGGTGCTTGTCGTAGTACACGGAATATCTCTTCCGCAGCTTGGGTTATCTATTCGCCCTCTGACGAGTTAGTTTCTATGCATGGGGTAAGCCTCGGTCAAACGACGAACAACATTGCAGAATACAGTGCAGTGGTTGAATTATTATCTGAATCTATTTCATTTGGAATTCGACGTTTGATAGTGAGGTTAGATTCTGAACTTGTTGTATTACAGCTTAATAGAGTATATGCCATTAGAAATCCTGTGTTATTAAGGTTGTTTTTGAGAGTGCGTCTCTTGGAACGTGAATTTGATTACATTGAATATCAGCATATTCCAAGGTCTTTAAATACATTAGCAGATGCAATTGCTTCTCGAATGTTGGACAGACATTTACGATAATCATGCAAGTAAATTTAAAAACATTTCATCACATATGTTAAACAAGATAAGCCGGTAATAGTGATATATATATAGATAGGAGTGTGTCAAAAAATATACATCGTCTTCGATCATAGGTTGAAAAACACCTTATGATCGGCAAAATGATAAGTACAAAAAGCCAAAAATGTCATATGTGTCTACAAAAGTGACTAGCCAATCACTGGTGGTGCTCTCTATACGACACCACTGCACAGGCTACCTTACACAAAAACCTCCTAAACGGTCCAGGGACTGCGACTACATAGCGCTGAAGTCTGATAGGAATATCATCTATGGTAGTCTCAGGTATATCCACCGTCAGACGCTCTAGATCCTGCTCCAACTCAGCTAGTGACTCTGCAGCCGTGCCCTGTGGAGCCGGTACCGGTGCAACTGGATGTCTCCTCTCAAAAGGCCGGAGGTTGGCTGGGCGCTGTGGACCAACATCTGCATTTTGAAAATTTTTACTGTCAGTTTTGAGACGATATATATAAAAAACAAAAAAAAAATAGATAAATTTAAAACTTGTGAAAAATAAAGTACCTCTGTCATCCCATTGTTCTCCCTGTGGAAGAACCATGTCCGGATCACCTCGAAAATCTACTCCGGCATACGGAAAGTCCTGGATCGCAAAAACCTGGTCCTCTAACCAGTGAAAATAACTAGCAGGGAATCGAACAACTGCCGCGCCCTCGTCAGGATGCCGGGCCATCACCGTAACCCATCGTATCAGCTTTGGCTCCTGAGGACCCAAGATATCAACAGTGAGATGCTGAGGGATCAGCATCGGAACTCTCTCTAAGGCAAAGCTCACAACTAGAGGCCCATATCCAAAGGTCTTCAGTTGTCCGTTCTTTGCCCTAGTCAGTTGGCCCTTCATATTGGCCGACACAGCATCACACCAGTTGAAAATGGTGCCTTGGAAACAGTCAATCGCCATCCGCATTTGGGACCCGGTGGCAATATGTAAAGCGGCTGCGCCGCAAATTCTGGTAACCGTGAAAGCTATAACCATGAGTTCACGCCGAGATATGTATTTGATTTCTATGCCTTTCGCATGGTGTTGATTGGGTATGCACCAATCTGCCCGGAAACTAGCAAGGGATTGGCCACCCGGCCTAGTCCCGGCTAGATTGAGTTGCTTGCCCCTATTTGGCAAGCCAGTGAGAAAGTATATGTCAGAGGGCTCTATCTCGAGCTGGTGCCCTCCGATGTAAAAGCATTGCTCATGAATGTTCCATCTCTCAACCAGCCACTCCAAGAATGTCACATGAGCCCTCATGCCAGGTATGGCCCAGTATTTATATAGTCCGCATGCTTTTAGGGCATCAATGGAAGGTTGGTGACCAATTGTGGCTAAATCGACGTCCTTGTGCTCTCTTTCTCTCCAATCCAACATGGTGAGTACCCTACACACCAAGAAATAAAGATTAGAATTGATTTGGGAAAATTCAAATGGTTATTTTTGGGGTTTGGGGTTTCAAATTCCGCTCTTCACGGGGGACGCACCCCGCGTTTAGGACATAGAGCGCCGGGACGCAGCTGGCCTGAAGGTGGGCTGCGTACCCCGACCTTTTTTCCTGTATAGGAAAAGGTCGGGGGACGCAGGTCACCCTTAGGGCACCTGCGTACCCCGCAGAGCGGATTTTAAAACCTAAAACCCCCCAAAAACCAAAACTAAAACCTAAAACAAAATTTTAATCGGATGAAATTAAAGAGGAGGATGTTGTGAAATACCTGGAAGAGACGGCGTTCGATTCTGACGGTCGGATTCTCCACAATGACCACGGGAAGTTTCTTGCCAAAAGCCCTTTTCTCAACCTCAACAGTAAAATGGTAAAAATGACATGGTAAAAAGTCTTTTTATAGGATTTTTGGATGAATGAATGCTAAGTTTGTTTATTTTTCACCATGGAAGGATATTTTTCAATGTATTTTTGCCTATCTTAAACAGGTATGAGTAATGTGTCGTTTTTGTGCAGGACAAAGGGATTTAGAGGGAACATTGTCATTTTTCACGAACCAAAATATCAGAGTCATCTTTTAAGCCCTTTTCTGACTCCTAAAATATGAAAAGATTGCCGAGCGTTTCTTTTACACTCGTTAAAACGGAATTAAAAGACGGTCCCCTTATAGCTCTTTTCTGACCGTAAAATTAGGAAAAGATTGCCGGGTTTTTGTCGTTTCAAACTCGATACTGGAAATAAAACGACGTGTCCTTGATCGCTTTTTACTTTTCAGGTCAGTGGCACTAATTATGAAAGTACTCCTTGGTCGCAAGATCAAGCGGTTCCCCCAGGTATTATTTTATACTTTTTCGGGCTTGAGGACACAAATCTACGAAAAAGTTCAACTTGGAGTCTTCTTAAGTTTTTCAGACTCTCTAAAATTGAAAAATGCCGAGTTTCTCCTATACTGGACTCGTTAAAATTTCACAGTAAAGGACCTGTTCAATTACAAACAGGAACGAACCACTCCTTCCTAGGGTTCGAATCAAAACTAGGTTGGACTCATCCGAAGGATGAGCTTATAATCAAGCATATGTTATCCTCCTCAAGCTTGTTAAAAATAAAGAGGTACTTGCCAGAAATGGTGGGGGAAAAGAGAGAAGAATGAGCCTATTTGTTACCCTTTGTCTCAGAAGAAACCTTATTACCACTCTTGAACATGACACTTTTCGTTCACCTGGGTTGGGAAATCCTTTACCTCACAGTTGATCAAACCGCATTGAAAGTCTTCAGCCGGGTTCCGGGGATTAACTTTGAATCATTCATCACCAAGCCATCTGTCGTGTCGTTACGTGTTCAAGAGGTCTGCAAGCAAAACTTTCATCTGCAAAATACTTGTCATCCATTTGACCATTCCTGAGTCAGTCGTTACAACAACATTTCTTCAACTTGAACAAATGATTTCGTGTTGTGGGCTTGCCTGCAACGGGTCGCTTTCTATCGACATCAGCACATTATCTAGAGAGATGACTTAGAAATCGTCAGTACCTTGAAGTCTGCATGCATCAATGGCAGGTTTCTCGCCTTTGACGTCAGTTTACATCATTGACTCTCGATCGAAGGATTCCGTGAAATGTTCGACATCAACTCATTCATTCACATCTCATGGATTGTACTGGGTACTTTGAGAACCATTGACATTACTGGTGGTCTCTCTCACACTTGTTAACAGTTTACATCATCGATTGGTAATCAAGTGGTTTCTACCATGTTCGACATCAACTCATTTATTCGCATGGCTATAATCGTACCAATTCGGGAAGTAGAAATGAAGACCCTGGATCTAGTTTCCACCATCCAGGCTGCGAGGAGTTTTGTATTCATTATCTAAGTAGACTAATCATAAACAGATGGCTGCGCCCATACTGTGTCTACAAAAGTCTATGATTATGATGTACTACAAGATCATTCCTGTATCAGAGTAGTTAGTCTGTTAGTTAAAGTTTTGATCTGAGAATGGGAATGCCTACCTCAGTGATGATATAATCTTATACATGTATTTTGTGTTGAAAATTGCAGGTTCTGACCAGGCTGTCCACGAGATAATCCTTGAAATGATAAAGCGCTTCACCCTTCCTAGATAATACAAAACCCTAATCTATTACAGGCTTCGCACTTTAGGGGGCAATCTGTTACACTAAAAAATGTCACCATGACTATTTACAGTTAGTATGGCTCTATCAACAGTCATGCTATCCTCTTAGGCAAGTCTTATGCCTCTGCTCTCCATGTCAAACTCCAAAAAGAGAGAAAGTCTTTATAAATGTATTTATCTCTGGGTATGCAGGTTCTCTCAACCTTACCTGCGGGTACGCACCCAATGTTCACAAAAGCTACGTACTTGTACGCTCTTTATGTAAAGGGGCAGATGCGTCCCCCTGTAAAGGTCAAAATGCGCAAGTTTCATCTTTAAAAAGTTACTTGTGGTCATTTCTAGAGCATTCTAGAAGGTTGTTCGACGTGTATTGAGCGCCTCCAGATGGTTCATGTACCCCTATCAAAGAGGAACTTATCCCATCAATAAGGGAGTTATCCCATCCAAAGAGGGGATTATCCCATTGATGGTGGACCTGAATAACTTCCTCTTGAGCACTATAAATACAGGCATTGGGCCAGAAGGAGGGGAGGTTGGAAGCTATACATTTCTAAGGGTAGATGCTGCTGGAATTAGGACTCCCATTTAGAAGCTTGTGAGGAGAGATTACCATCTTTGCTTGTTCTATTTGGAAGTGGGTGAGCTTTGTCAAAGTAAAGGAGAACTCTTGATGGACCCTAGGAGGGACTTGCACAACACCAAGGCCCAGGTTGTAATTGTTCCTTTTGTTTCCTATTAATGCAAATGAGTCCATTCTTCTCAATAACTCGTTATTTATGAGTTGTTTCATGTACTCCTTGGTCTATGTGTTAAATATGTTTTATTCTATGAGATTATCAAGTGCTATTTAATCGTTTGATTGTTAGTGGATGCATGTTTCAAAGTGAAGGAGGAGCTCATCCGGATCAGTGAGGCTGGACTGCTACAACAGTGTTGGATTACAGGTAGGATCTAAACACTTGATTTCTTATATAGTAAATGCATGTTTAGAGAAGGATTGCTCTTGTTTGTCTTGGTTGTCACTAGAGAGTCTTAGGCTCCTAGGGAGGTTGGTTGTGTCTGCACTATCGACTATTTCCGCCTGACACCAAGGTAAGTAGAGATTAGGAAGATTCAGGAGAAAATTATGTCATACAGCTGTTGTGCAATCTTAGGGACAACTGGGAACATCTCCGTTGTGGTTTCTCTAAGAGTGGATCGGACGGACTTGATGTCGCTTGACCCCATTAAGGTAACTAATTATGTAGTCCTCGCCTCTTGGTTGTCTCATTTTCCTATCGAGGCTCTACGCGTTGTGTTCTGCATTTCCATGGGGGCACTTCGTTTCTGCTGCACAGAAAGACCTTATATTCTACATTTGAAAAAAAATTGGTGAATTTTGTTCCCCCATCAAACCATAGTTTCACTATGCAGTCTTCGATGTTTGTTGGTGTTTGAAGGTGTTTCGCCAGCGGCCATCCTACAGAGGTAACTTTCCACTCGTCACTGCGAAAATTCTATGCGTTGTATTTCTTTCGCTTTGTGTTTTTAAGTTAAGACAGTGCCACTATTCTATAGTAGGTAAGCTCCCCCATGGCCAAGAAGTTCTCGTTGCGGATTGTTTTCGACGAGTTGGCCCCATATTGTCGGTAATTGCTTGTTTTATTTTCTTTTTGTTAATGAAACTCACTTCAATGAGCTGGCTTCTCCATATTTTCTTACAGGTTCCAGTAATTTGCACGTTATGCCTACTGGCTTCTGGAGTCAAGCAACAGTTCTCATTGATATCCTTGATTTCTCCAGGTGTTTTCTCTTGTTGACCTATTACTACTGGCAGTTAGGGGTTTTAGATGAGGGTTTCTTATTTTGCAAACATGAACAAATTTTTCATAATATTTAAATTATTCTCGCCTATAAAGGGTTTATAATTCTTACAGAATTTTGACAATGTTTAAATTATCCTCACTTGTCAAGGGTTTATAATCTCTTACAGATTTTGGTAATGTTTAAATTATACTTCGCTTGTACAGGGTTTATAATTTCCTACAGATTTTGATAATGTTTAAATTATCCTTGCCTATAAAGGGGTTTCTAGTTTCTTTCTGTGATTTATTTGGTTACAATAAGCGTATTGGTTTTTCCATTTTCAAATGGTTCAATAGCAATACAAATACATAAGTACAGAGCAGTGGTTTATGGAGCATTGCCACCTTAATTTTCTATTTATCTATTGTGCTAAAAGGAGTAAGCCATGCAGATTTATGATTGTGGTTGCATGCGTTGTAATTATATTTACTGGTTCTATAGTCAACCTGGAAGGGTTTTCTGTTATAAACTTACGCATGCATGTGGAAGATAATACTGTGCTTTTCTTTCTATATATATAGTTTCACTTATTTGCATAAATTTTTCATGAAAGGTTTACAGTTCTCTCTTTCTATTTAGTATTAAATTAGAAGAAATTCTTGTGATTGTTACAGTTTTTCTTTGCTTAGTTTTTCGAATACCCGGTAAGGGTTTCTCCGAGGACTGTACAAGGTTGATTATATCAAAGGTGACCCAATCCTAACTCCACGACTCGTAATTAGGTTGTTAAACCCTCCTCTAGCTAGTCCTTTCGAATCATTCAATTTTTCCTTAATTATTCACATTCTTACGAATGTCTATTAATTTATCAAATAGTTCTTCATATGTATCTCTACATTTTAGACCCTAGGTCTCAATGGATAACTGTATAGAAGTCTAGACCTTCTTCTGAAGAAATTTTATGCTCTCATATTCTAAAAGAAATATGTTAGTCTCTTCTATGGAATTCACTTCCAACTTTATTAATGGAAAGAAAACAATACTAGGTTATTCAGTTTCCATTTCATGTTCTAGTTCAATTAGTACTATTGGTTCTTTTCCAATTTTCCTTTCCAGTTTTGACCCAACAAATACAAAACTGGTTTTCTAATTCTTTCATTACAAGTCTAGAATATACTTTGCCTAAGTTGTCCCCATTTGGAACCATCTATTTCAATTTCCTTTTTAACACAATGTAAAATCAAACTGTTGTAATATATTCTGTAACAATACATTCCACATAAAACATCCATGCAAAAAGTTTACAGATTCCAGTCATATACTTATCTGTTATAAGCTAATTCCATGAATTAAATAGGGTGACCTTCTCCACCCAAAACTGTAAGAAGGGAAATGACGTCCTTTTCTTCCACCGAGCTTCCACTCCAGATAGCAGAATACAGTTCTCTTAATTTTTGAATCAGGCAACAAACCTCAGGACTACAGTCCAGTGTTCCAGCCTATGATTTCCTCCTTGTAATGAGGTTATCCATTGGAACCATTCCATCTCTAGATATTCCTTTGTTATTTCTATTTTTCCCAAACTAAAATTGAAACCCTTTCTTCGCGCTGAGATCCATTTTTCTCCAATAAATAAAGGTATAACAATTTTTTTAATTGTTTCTAATTGCCTAGGAGTTGGAATTCTTTTTTCGTCTACCCTCTTGAATTCTGAATTTCCATGAAATAAAAACAATATTATTATCATTAATTGTCCATCTAAAATATCATTGAACTTTTCAGAGCCCTGTTTACCAACCAATAATAAATAAAAATAGTTGACTGCTATCCGGGGGGGTGCTACATCTTCCCCTCCTAAGAAAAGCATTGTCCAACGTGTTTAATCTAGCCCATGATACATAGTAGGATAAGCTTGTCTCAGTAGACTTTCATATTGCCAAGTAGCTTCCTCCGGGCTAAAGTGCTTCCATTGCACTTTAGCTTGGGTGATAACTCGCTTCCGCAGCATTGTTTCTCTCTGGTTCAACTTGTCAGGGCATCATTATCACCATTAGTTATTCATTTAAACTAATTTATAACATAATTCAAATTCCTACACACTTACTTGCACATCTTTCCAATTAATAATGTGTGTGGGGTCATACACATATTTCTTTAATAATGATACATGAAACACATTGTGTACTTTTATGTGATGAGGAAGAAAAAGTTGATAAGCTACTGGCCCTACCCTTCCCAAAAAATGGAAAGGGCCACAGTAACGGGGTGTTAATTTAGCACAAGTACCCCACTGCAAAGTACTTTTCTTGGGTTTTATCCGAACGTGGACATGATCCCTAGTCTAATATTCCTTGAAAATTCGCTTTTTATCTGCGTAATTTTTCCGACTGTCTTGAGAGGCTTTCAAGTTCTATCGAACTCTATTCACTTCTTGTTCCATAAATGCTAAAATTTCGAGTTAGAGGATCATTTTGTCCTCCAGGTTATGCCACCCAGCAAGAATCCTATAATTTCTTCGATATAACACTTCATAAGGGCTCATATTTAGCTATTCATGGTAGCTATTGTTATAGGAAAATTCAACCATTAGGAGGTAGTCCTCCCATTTGGTTGGTTGTTGCATCACATATATTCACAACATGTCTTCTAGCACTTGATTAACCCGCTCCATTTTCTCATTCGTCTGAGGATGATAACTAGTGCTAAATTGGATCTGAGTAGCGAGCCCTGTAAAAAGAGCCTTCCATAATGCAGATTTAAATTTACATCTCTATCTGATATTACTACTTTTGGCATTCCGTGCAATCGAAATATTTCTCTAATAAAGATGTCTACTATCTCCACAACTTTGTAGGTGGACTTAAGAGGAATAAAATGAGAAACTTTTCTCAACTTTTCTACCACCACAATGATAGAGTCACGTTGTTTCCTAGTTCTCGAAAGTCCATTTATGAAGTCCAATATAATCATCTCCCATTTCCACTCGGGTATGGGGAGTGGTTGGAGAAGTCTAGTAGGGTGGTGATGCTCAACCTTAACCTGTTAGCACTCTAAACACTTTTCGAAGTATAACATAATATCCTTCCTCATTCTAGGCCAGAAATATCTTTCCTTAATCGCAGAGAATAGTTTCTGATAACTTGGGTGCGCAACATAAGCACTGCAATGAAATTCATCTAACAACATTTGTTTGAAGCTTACCTGATTGGGAACATATACCCTTCCTCTAAAATTCAATAATTTCTAATCATCAATGTTGTACTCAGCTGGTTTTCCTAGGTTTTTCATTTAGATAGCCTACTGCCATAGGAATGTATATTTCAGATCCTTAAGGGAAACTTCCTTGAGTTGTTTTGTCACATCAACCTCCACACGATGATATTGAATTTCGTACACACAATGAACCCTCTTGATTAAGGAATCATCTACTCTATTATCCTTGCCTTTAAGGTGCCTTATATCAAAGTCAAAATCACTCAGGAATGTTGTCCATCAAGCTTGGCATGCATTTAAATTGGGCTGCCCAAAGAAATTGGTTATACTGGTATGTTCTGTCATCAGTACAAATTTCTTCCCCAACAAGTAATGGTACCATACCTTCAATGCATGCACAACTGCAGTAAGCTCCAAGCTGTAAGATGAATATCAATGTTCATGTTCTTTGAGCTTCCTTTAATCATAAGCCACCACTTTACTATCCTTCATCATAACTCCTCCAACTCGTTGTTGGCAGGTGTTGATTTGGGGTAGCATCAGATGTGCTCTAGCCACGAAATTTGGTGGAGAGGTTGGGGCACATAAGATCTCCAACACCGAGAAAGGTTTTGGGCAGATTCTAAACATATCAGGAGATATTAAAATAATTAATATTTTTAATGGAGTCCCTAAGTCTAAACTTAGGGAAAATAAAATATTAATGTGTATTAATATGAATCTATGTTAGAATGGTCCAAAAGACATGGATCAAGCTAGATCTAATCTTAGTCGTGGATTAGGGACTTAATCTCGACCATTGAGATGTCAACAGGAAAAGTATAAGAGGAGGCTTGAGGGGAACTTGGAGAATAGACTGAAGGAGACCAATCAGTTCAATTTCTAGAGCAGGGTTTTCTGAAAAATTGAACCAATGTTTTGGAGAGTAGTCAAGAGGCAGAAAGTACGTAATAGAGAGATGGAATATCAGTGCAGAGGTATAAGAGGTAGACACAGAGCTAGAGGAAGCCACACAGAGGCAGCAGAGACTACGCAAAGCCAGAAGGGCCTACGTCATCCACGCAGAGGCTGTAGGAGTGACATAGAAGGCCAGAAAGGCTGTGCAGAGCCTCAGTAGGCTGACGCAGAGGGTTTGAGGCTGATGCAGAGGGGTTGAGGCTAACGTGGAGGGTTTTAGGCTAACGCAGAGGTTAGTAGGGCCTACGATGGATTAGAAGAACTGTTGGAAATTTGTTTATCTGTGGGTAAGCCAGTTTGGCACCTTATTGTACTAGAAAATTGCTGAATAATAAAATCCTCCATTGCTGCACCGGTTTCCTCACATTGGGTTTTCCAAGGACATTAGTCCAAAATAAATGTGTCAATGTATGCATATGTTTGTTTCTATATTACAGTGTGATATCTACAGCAGTATTCATTTTAATGTTTGTTGAAGTAATTTCATGAATAACTTATGATGAAATAAGTAGGATAAGTAAATCAGTTGTTGCAGTCATAGAATTTTCACATGGTATCAGAGCAAGTAGTCAGAGATACAAAGGGAAAATCAGTTATGGGTCGAGACCACGATACAGAGGCATCTACCTCAGGGGACTCTTGCAGATTTTCAAAAATCTACACAAGAGAGAAAGATTTCGATTTCTCTATGTTGGCTTCCAGGTTGGAAGAAGAAGTGGTGTGCACGGCTAGTGTTGCATCATCAGAAGTATGGTATATAGATAGTCAAGCCTCATGGCATATGATGGGAATCTGGGAATGTTTCTCAAAATATCAAAAAGAGAAGATGAACTTTCATATCACCATGGGGAACAAGGCAAAGTGTAGTCCAATAGGAAAGGGTACCATAGTTTTTCAGACAGAATCGACAGAGTAGTTCCGTACCACAAATGTACTACATGTACCAGGATTGGGGATGAATTTACTTTCCATGTCACAACTACAAGGAAAGTGTTATGACATCTACTTCATCAAGGAAAAGGTATACGTCAAACACCCAAGCTAGAAAAAGGAAGTGGAAATCAGGATCAAAAGTAATCAGTTTTATAGACTACAACTAGAATCTCTAATGGCACTAATAGGCAGTTATGGGGACAAAGACCTGAAGGAACTATGGCATAGAAGGATGGGTCACTTGTAGCATGGAGCTCTAAGAATTCTTAGGAGCACTGTAACAAGAGTTCCGGATCTAAGTAAGGAATGAGATGATGTATGCAGGGGATGTGCTCTAGGAAAGTATGCCAAGGCGGCATTTCCTAGGAGCAACCACAAGGCCAAGAGTGTACTAGGACTGATACACTTAGATATTTGCGGACCTATGCCTGCCAAAGCTCTCAGAGATGCCAAGTATTTCCTTACCTTCATTAATGACCACTCGAGGAAAACTTGGATCTATTTCCTGAAAACCAAGGATGAGGTTTTCAATCGATTCAAGGAGTTCAAGGCTCTAGTGGAGAATTTGACAGGTAAGAAAATAAAAGTCTTGCACTCAGATAACGGTGGAGAGTATGTCGATAAGAACTTCACCGATTATTGTGCTAAGGAGGGCATCAGAAAGGAGTGGACAACTCCCTACAATCCAAAGCAGAATGGGGTGGTAAAAAGGAAAAACAGGACTATTGTAGAGGCAGCTAGGGCCATGCTGTATGATTAGGATATGCCAAAATTCATGTGGGTTGAAGCATGCAACACATATGTCTACATTCAGAATAGGACTCCTCATCGGGCATTGGGCAAGATTACTCCAGAAAAATTCTTCACTGGGAAGACACCTAAAGTTAGTCATTTCAGGATATTTGGGAGTTTGGCATATTGTCGCATACTTGAAGAAAAGAGGAAGAAGCTGGATCAAACTGCAGAAAAGGGGTTTCTGGCAGGATATAGCGAGAATGTTAAGGCATACAGGATCTATCTTCCAGGGAGCAAGAAAGTAGTAGTACGATGAGATGTAAAGTTCATGGAGGACAGAGCTTTCAGAAGATCTCGTGAAATGCCTTCCAAGGAGAAGTTGAAAGAGGATCTGTTGGTCATGCCTCTTCAACCAACGGAAGTGAAGAATCCTTCCTCAAATCAGGAAGATTCTCAGGATGAGGAATAGGAGCAAACAGAAGCACCTGTTGGTAGAGGAAGAACCAGCAGGGAACTTCATTAGATTCTGCATGATGCAGAAAACTTCATCAGAGAGCCAAGTAATAGTGAAAGGGAACAAAAACAACCAAACAAGTATCAAGTGTTAGTAGCTCAAGATGGAGAACCTACTAGCTTCAAGGAGGCAGCTCAGCATCAGGTTTGGCTAGATGCGATGGTGGAGGAGTATAACTCCATAATGGTAAACGATGTCTGGGAGGTGGTGTCAAGGCTTCAATATGGATGCGTGGTAGGTTCAAGATGGATCTAGAAGATCAAATATGCTGCGGATGATAGTATTGAAAAATACAAGGCCAGGTTTGTGGCTAAGGGGTATGCTCAAAAGGAAGGTATTGACTATGAGGAAACCTTCGTCCCAGTAGCCAGGTATGCATCTATTAGTATCATGATATCTCTTGCGGCCTAGATGGAATGGGAGATCCATCAGATGGATGTGAAGAATGCATTTCTGAACAGGGTAATAGAAGAGTAAGTATACATTGAACAACCAAAGGGCTTTGAAACTCATGAGAAGAAGTCTCATGTATGTAGACTGAAGAAAGCCTTGTATGGGCTGAAGTAGGCACCAAGAGCATGGTATGGTCGAAGAGATGGCTACTTGTAGAAGATGGGGTTTGTCAAGAGTGACACAGATCTGAATCTCTATTATCTGGTCATAGAGAGCGAGCCACTTATCTTAGTATTATATGTGGATGACCTCTTCCTCACAAGATCATCTAGACTCATTGAAGACTGCAAGAATAATCTAGCCATAGAGTTCGATATGAAGGATCTAGGAGGAATGCACTATTTCCTAGGGTTGGAAGTTTGGTAGTAGAAAGGAGAAATCTTCCTTGGGCAAGGAAGGTATGCTACAAAAATCCTTAAAAGGTTTGGGATGGGAGACTGTAGACCTATGGCTATGCCAATGATCACTAATTGGAAGAAGACTGATGCATCAGAAGACAAGGATGTCGATCCCACCCTATACCAACAACTCATAGTGTCCCTGATGTATCTAGTCAATACCAAGCCAGATATTTGCTATGCTGTCAACATCCTCAATCAGTTCATGGTGGAACCAAAGAGGGCTCACTGGGCAATAGCCAAGCACATTCTCAGGTATTTACATGGAACAGTTAATTATGGGCTCTTGTACAACAAGGGGAAGGATATCATGTTGAGTGGATTTATTGATGTAGATTGGGCAAGAAGTTCAGTGGATCGGAAAAGTACCTCTGGGTACTGTTTCAACGTTGGATCAGGAATGACCTCTTGGTGCAGTAGGAAATAGAAATCTGTGGCTCTGAGCTCGTCTGAGGTAGAATATATGGCAACAAGCACAGCTTCATGTGAGGCCATATACCTTAGAAAAATGTTGGTAAACTTATTCAGAAGAAATATGGAGGTGACCAAGTTTATGTGTGATCATCAGAGTTGCATCAAACTCTCTAAGAATCCAGTACTCCATGATAGGTCGAGGCATATTGATATCGGGTGTTACTTTGTCAGAGATTGTGTCCAATGAGGAGCTGTATAGTTGAGTTGCACTCCTACAGGGGAACAAGTGGTAGATATCCTCACCAAGGCCCTTGGAAAGTCAAAATTTGACTACTTCAGGTAAAATATGGGGATGGTAAAGAACCCCTTTCAGAAGTTGTGTGTTAGCAGCACAAACGAAGAGGGAGTTGTAGTGCAGATGCAGTGTTGGGAGAAAGAACCAACAGCAGTACGGATGTAGAGGGAGCTGTCGTACAGATGCAGCAGTGGTAGTAGTAGAGTCATGGGCAATAGTACAAGACATAGTAGTGCAGAGGATGTTGGGAAGGAAGGCCTAACATCATCACAGGTACCGATGTCGGATGATCAGAGTAATACTCAGTGAGAAGTATTTCTAGAGCATAGTCCTTGCTAAGAGGGAGTGTTGATTTGGGGTAGCATCAGATGTGCTCTAGCAACGAAATTTGGTAGGGAGGTTGGGGCACATAAGATCTCCAATACCCAGGAAGGGTTTGGGTAGAGTCTAAACAGATCAGGAGATATTAAAATAATTAATATTTTTAATGGAGTCCCTAAGTCTAAACTTAGGGAAAATAAAATATTAATGTGTATTAATATGAATCTGTGTTAAAATGGTCCAAAAGACATGGATCAAGCTAGATCTAATCTTAGACGTTGATTAGGGACTGAATCTCGGTCGTTGAAATGTCAACAGGAAAAGTATAAGAGGAGACTTGAGGGGAACTTGGAGAATACACTGAGGGAGACCAGTCCGTTCAATTTCTGCAGCGGGGTTCGCTGAGAAATTGAACCAGTAATTTGGAGAGCAATCAGGAGGTACCAAGTATGTAGCAGAGAGACGAGAGAGTAGTGCAGAGGCAGAAGAGAAAGACGCAGAGCCAGAGGAAGCCACGCAAAGGCAGCGGAGACTGCGCATAGCCAGAAGGGCCTATCTCATCCACACAGAGGCTAGAGGAGTGACACAGAAGGCCAGAGAGGCTGCGCAGAGCCTTAGTAGGCTGACGCAGAAGGTTTGAAGCTAACGCAAAGGGGTTGAGACTGACGCATAGGTCAGTAGGGCTTACGCTGGATCAGAAGAACTGCTAGAAATTTTTCTATCTATGGGTAAGGCAATTTGGCACCCTGTTGTATTAGAAAATTGCTGAATAATAAAATCTTCCCTTGCTGCACTGGTTTTCCCACATTGGGTTTTTCCGATGACATTAGTCCAAAATAACTGTGTCAATGTGTGCATATGCTTGTTTCTGTATTATAGTGTGATATCTACAAAAGTATTTATTTTAATGTTTGTTGAAGTAATTTCATGAATAACTTATGATGAAATAAGTAGGATAAGTAAATTAGTTGCTACAGTGATAGAATTTTCACAACAAGCATCCGCACACACAATAAAATATTTTTCTGGATCAACCACTTTCAAGATTGGGGCAGATGTTAACGAATGTTTTAATTATTCAAAACTGTGTTGAAATTCCACTGTCCATTTAAAAACTTTACCCTTTTTATGTAGGGATGTCATGGGGTACACAATTCTAGAAAATTCCTCGATAAATATACTATAATAACCTACTAAGCCCATAAAGGACTGAATCTCTGCTACGTTTTTAGGAATAGGCCAATCTAAAATGGTTTTAATATTTTTGGGGTCAACAGGAAGGCCTTCGGAAGATATCACATGCCCTAGATATTGTGTTTGCTCCTTGAAAATTCACATTTTCTTAATTTGACATAAAGTTGATTTTTCCCTTAAAGTTTGGAAAACGTTTCTCAAATGCTGCTCATGTTTTGCTGCATTCTTTGAGTAATATCATCAATAAAAATTAGGACAATCTTGTCCAAGTAGGGATGAAAAATCCCATTCATCAAACTCATAAAAGTTGTTGGGGTGTTAGTCAACCCAAACAGTAGCACAATGAACTCATAATGGCCATATCATGTTCTACATATATGCTCGTCTTTGATGCGAATTTGATGGTACCACGATCGTAAATCGATCTTAGAGAACTCAGTGGCGCCTTTGACCTGGTCAAACATGTCATCTATTCGAGGTAGAGGGTATTTATTTTTTATGGTTAACTTGTTTAATTTCCTATAATCAATACAAAGTCTCAATGTCCGATCCTTCTTCTTAACAAACAACATGGGTGCTCCCCAAGGCGACATACTTGGTATAATGTACCCTTTATGAAGTAATTCATGTAACTACATTTTGAGTTTAGTCAGTTCAGGGATACTCATGAGATAAGGTGTCTTTGACACCGAGGCAGCCCTAGGAACAAGTTCTATGGTGAAGTCAATACTCCTTTTTGGCGGTAATCCAGGTATGTCTTCAGGAAATACATCACTAAACTCTTGAATCACAAGTATATCTTCCAAAGCTGACAATTTATCCTTCGAGTTGGCATACCCAACTTGAACTTCATATACTTGAAAACCCTTTCGAACACATTTCTTCAGTTGGTTAGTGGTGATTGATCGTAGTTTAACATTTCTTTTAACACCCTGCATTTCCTGCCTGTTTCCCTCCTCTATGAGGAAACTGGTGGTTTTATCCTTACAATTTACTAAGGACCAATGACCTTCCATCCAATCCATCCCTATTAACACATAATAATAACCCAAAGGTAATATATTTAAATTCACTTTGGTGGATTGTCCTACAATTTCCACAGGGCAACTTTCTACCTTGTTTGTCACTCTACATTTTTCCCCTGTGGCTAATTGCACTAGTGATGAGGTTTTAAATTTCATACTTGATAATTGACATTTTTGAAGTAATTTTGGACTAACATAACTAAGATTGGCTCTTAGGTCAATCAAAAGAGACACAGTCTGATTAGAGATCTTACCTTCAAACTCCACCATAGATGGTTGATATTCTGCTTGATGATCCTCCAAGGCAGTGTTGATCTTGGGAATGTTTTTGGCCACATCCCCAACCATGGAAGCCTCTTGAACACTTGTTGTAATTCCATTTCTAGCGTGATGAGGAGAATTCTTATAATAGTGGGGTTCCCCACACCCCCAGCACTGCAAGGGGTTTTGGTGGTTGTCCAAGTTCTACCTTAGTATGAGTTTATGTTGTTTTGGCTTCCTCCAGTTTTCGGCTTCACAGCAAATACTTTCCAAAGGTTTTTCCCGCTATTTTCCTGGGTACATACTTTGTTCTACCTGATTTTCCTGATTTGTTACCCTTAAAATTGCTCGAGAATCCCTTCTGTCCTCTTTTCCCTAACCAGTTCTTATTACCTTCACCTTTCTACAACATCTGTTGATAACAGATATGAGTTTTTCGAATAGTTTCGTCCATCATTTTAGGATTATTGACCTTTATTCGTTCTTTCATATGAGTTGGTAAACTACTCAAGAAGTGTTGCACTTTTTCCTTTTCTTCTCATATATATGGAATGTAATGTTGTAAGGAGATAAACTTGGCTATAAACTCGTTCATAGACTATTGTCCCAACCACAAGTCATGGAACTCTTTCACTTTCTCATCATAGAAACTTACTGTCAGGAACTTATCTTTGAAATATTTCTTAAAGGTATCCCAGGTTACCCCTGCTCGTCAACATTTCAAACTGTGTGGCTTTAGCTCGCAATTGGTACACAACTAGTCATGCTCTCAAATTATCATCATATTCATATATCTGAAAATATTGATTCATATTAATTAACCAAGCTTCTGCTGCCTCTTCCGCTTTGTCATCAAATAATGGTGGTTTAATTTTCTTAAATTCTCCTTGTAATTCAATTCTAGACCTTTTAGGCCTCTGCCCCTAGAAGTATTTCCAAATCTTGCTTCATTATTATTCATCCAAGTTTCCTCTATTTCCAGAGGACCTCTTTGGTGTTGTCTTGTCTCCTCCTTGTGTTTGTCGTCTGCACTAGGATTTGGATATCTCATATTCTGTCGATTTGAGAGAATTTTTAGGATTTTCTCTTGCTCCAACCTCGGTCTCTCGTTGTCAGCGCACAAGTTCATCATTTATGTTTGTAGTTGTTGAACCATCTCCTGTATTAAAACATTTTTGTTTGTCCTATTTCCCCCAACTAAATCCACATTTCTGGGATAGGTGGGGTGGTCCCTCGTCCCCTTCTCATATTGTTACGTTTTGCTCCTCTTTTTGCATTTAAACATTTTGTTATTGATAGATTTCTTGCCCAAGGCCACAGAGCTAGAACTTGTGGCTCTAATACCACATGTAACATGCAACACACAATATATACAAAATATAACTGTTAGAGTCGGTCTGTTCAGCCCTCCGTCAGAGATCAAAACCTATTTTGTTGCATTTCATTTTAGGTGTCCCATTCTGCTCGATCACCTGCATTCCATTTAGGAGCATCGATCCTCTGATGGAAGGGTCTTGTCCCCATACTTCACTCATGTCATTCACCTACTGGTTGATGTCTGTTCATAAAAAAAAAGCATATACAGTCTTCTTTTCATGAAAGTTGCAAAAGCTGTCTTTAGGGTTTTAGTGTCAAGTAGGTCTAGGGTTTCATTAGGATTTTGTCAATAAATGCTTTAGAGTGTCTGATAATCACCGACAGGCCATGAGGATGTTCTATCGCCAATAAATTTTGTTAATAAGTATACAAAAATGTGTTTTTCCTCAAAACTCTGTTTTGAGGAAAAAACAGAGTATTTAGCTTTATTTGTACAAAATCATGTAAATTTTGTTCTCTTCATTGTAAATTCCTTCACCTGCACCCTGGTTCCTTTCCTTAGCCTAAGAAGCTCCAACACCTGCAAAAACAAACAAAGTTCAGCTCATTTAGTTCATCAACATGCTAAAAAGTGAAAAAGTCCAAAAACAGAGGTTGAAATAAAAGTTATTTGATAAAACATTATAAAAGTGGGTTTCATGAGCCAAGATTTCAAAAGCTCTTGGTTTATAAGCTATTCCTTCATGTCATAAGCCCATTTGCAAAGGAGAAACAAGATTGAGCAGATTTGGTGAGCAAGTGAGGATATTGGGCAAAAAATCACTGCAACTTGCCGGTGCGGCGCATTGAGTAGGAGGCGCGACGCACTGGGAGAAAATGTGCAGTTCATTTTTACACGGGCATGACGCACTAGGAAGGCGTGGCGCATTGGGAATTTTGCACGGCACATATAGCTGAGCAACCCGAAAAGTTCCAGAACAGTCTCCAATTGCCAAAACAACATACATTCTCTTGGTTTCAAGTAGGTTGAGCTCCACTTTCGCTGTTCATCCATCTAAGTTTAAGGTTCATATTATGATGATTGATGTGGTGAATGCCTAAAAAAATAATCAAACCCTACCATGTCAGAATCATCAACATGAAGATTGCTACCTAGGGTTTAACAATTTACTTGCTATCAAGGCTATCCTCTTTCCATCATTCCCTTATTTCCCCCCATTCCATTTCTCCCTTATTTTCATCATTCCTAAGTTTCCCTACCACCTAAAATTATTAAACCCCTATCCCAAATTCTCTGTCCCAAATTCTAAAATCTAAAACCCCTCAAACCCTCCTATATTTCCCTAACAAAATCTATCCCAATAGTCCCTAATCCCTCACTATTTTCCTCCCTCCTAACAGTCCCTTGTTTCACTGTTTTCCCCTTGGTGGCAGAGGTTAAGTACATCATCAAAAGGCAGTCCAATACAGTTTCATACATCAGCAGCCATTTCTCCAAGGTAATTTGTACATCAACAGTTATGGCATCCGAGCATTCATCTAATTATGAAATGGAGACCCAATGTGACTCACCCATGGAGGAACATGCACCCTGGAGGCCTCGTATAGGTGGCAGACATATCAAAGAAGAACCAACCACCCTTACTAAATTACAGGCCTGCCTTCTTGCCATGTTTTGTTTCCAGCATTAGTCATGTTATGAGTTTTGTGAGAAGGTTGCTAATGTTCAATTTCATCATGAGTTGGCTCATCTGTTTGTACTGCATTTACATGGTCATGAGGCCACTTTAGCTGGTGTCACTTTCACACTAACACCATATTCCATTTCATTAGCAATCGGCATACCAAAGATTGGAGAACCATGGAACAAGAGGCAGAAGATTGACCGGTAGCATTATGAGCCATATATTAAACCCAGTTTCTTGAGGTAGCTCAAGAGAGTGTTTCCATTCCGATATCTTAAAGATGAATATGCTCCACTAATGAAATTAATCATGAAGTATTTCAGATGTGAGGGACGGTTCTCCCGCTTATATGCTTATCACATCAGGTTGCTCATGCATTTCACCTGGGTACGGATGATGAACATTCCTTATTTCATATGCCGAAACATAGAGAGGATGACCAACCTTGTGCAGCACAAGACCCCTCAGCAGCAACTTAACAGTGTTTATAATTTTGCTCCCGTCAAGATTTTGGTGGTTCATCAGCTTGGATTACAGGGCATCACTTGGGATGATTTTATCTCCCGTGACTTTTTCAGAGCTTCACAGGGATCTTCAGAGGTTGGAAATGTGACAGGAGGACCTTCTTATCAGCATGAAGGTCATGAGACACATATTACTACTATGCCAGTATTCATTACTTATCTCAAGGGTACCAGGCAATTGTTTGCGGCAATAAAGCGAGTGTTATCTCCACCCGGTGTGGAAGGGGCCTCGCTTCCGAAGCACCATAGGTACAGGACAAAGGCAAGAGGCGAATGTAGGATGAGGGGCCTTCAGGTGAACGAGAGACCAACTTAATTCTCATTCAGGATGACGATACAGACATGGGCCCGCAAAGTGCCAACCTTAGAGATATCATCTAGGAGCAACAGATAGAGATCAAAGCCTTGTCCCTCAAATTGGAGAGGGCTAAGTGGAATATAAAATACTTGGAGCAAAGGAATAAGTAGCTTGAAGATCAGCAGGTGATTATGGAATTACAAAACATCAGGGAGAATCGTCAAGCTGCCCAAAGGAGGAGGATTGAATTCACTTCATTGGAGCAAGAGATTAATGATGATCAGGAGTCTTGGCTCGAAAGAGTCAACATCCACTTAGAGAGACTACTGGACAAGGCCGATAGGGACAAAGCATTGCTGAGACACATGGATTTCCACTACATGGCACGGAACAAGGTTTGCAAGGCACGAATAAGGAATCTAAAGGCAAAATTAAAGAAGGCAATAAGGAAGCAAAAGAGGCAAAAGGAGCATGATCATCTTCAGATATTATTCGAAACCTCTTTAGCCTAGCATGACACTTGATAGAGAAGGTTCAGCCCAAATTTCAAGAAATTTGGAGCAATTTTTGGCATTTTGAAATTTTTTGCACTAAAAAACAGGTTTTGTCTCCCTATGCGCCGTGCCACGTGGCGCTCGCTTTTTCTAGAGGGCTCCAAATCCAAAAAACTTTGCATTTCTAGATTTTTCATGATAAATTATGGTTTCTTGTGCATGGCCAAGAAATTTGGGCAGGTTTTGAGCCCTCAAGAGGCTAAAAACACTCAAAAAATGACCTCACTGCCCCTATTTTGACACAGAGGAAGCAGTCTTGGGAGATTGAAGTTTGGGAGGTGACATCCAAATTCAGAAATTCGACTTGGGTTGGAAAGTAGATAGGCAGGGCTTTCCAACAAGCTATCTTGGGCTCAATTTGGACTCCGGGAAGGGCCTCAAATTCAGCTCCAAAGTGGCACAATGCATAGAGAATCAGGCGCGGTGCATAGAGGATTTTTGCCTATTTTTCACTGTACAGCTCAGAAATTCACCTAGTTTTGACCAGTTTTGCTTTTTGATGTTACTCTTGATCTTTCATGATGTAATTTGATAACCATGATGTAATATTGGCACATTTTTACTTGTTCTAGAGGATTCATTCACTAAAAAGTGAAAATTAAATGAATGAATCAGTTTCCTACCATATAGAGGCAAGTTGTTTGATTGCCTAGATTTCAGTGCTTTGTTTAGAATTGGTTGAAACAGCTCCTAGAATGATGAGCTCGACCCATAGAGGCATGGGAATGGGTTGATCTAGTCTATATCATGTATTTTCTGAGTCATTTTCAGGGTTGGACACTTGGGATTGCTGGGTACATCATTGTACATATTATCTCTGCATTTTTGGCAAAGGAAAGACCAGGGTTTTGCAGCACTTGTTGGGATCCATTTGGTTCTGTGTTTTGATGGTGTTTTTTTCTATGTAATCGTAAGTTTACTAATGTTTATGTGTATCATTTTCCCTTCTCTTTTCTTCTGAAATTAAAAAAATGAGTGATTAAGGTAATATTCATTGGACTGCTGTGCTCTGCCTTGATATTTTGCTTAATTTTACTTGTTTTCATCTGTTTGAGGAGGACTCTTGAGACCCTCTTGCCCTCCTTAGCTCCTCACCAGTCTAAATACATCCATTCATTTAATCTAAAGCATCAAAACGATTGCCTTCCTTGCCCCAATCAGAACTCTACAAAAACTAGGCCTTATCCCCACACCCAAAATTTCCTTTCCCTTTTTCCAACAAAACCCTCAAAAACTCAAATCAAATCCTTGCACTTCATACCTAGCCTAAGATCAGTCAGTCATATCAAGCCCAATTGATTATCTTGCGCTAAGATTGACCCGGAGAGAGCCCTCTCCTGTCCTCGTAGGGCTAGCTACGAGGCTGAGCATGGTTTGATGTGGACCTAGAACCTTGCCTTTTCAGCCTGAGGAAAATCTAGGCTCTAACAATAACAATACCAAGATAAAAAATAAAATAAAAATAAATAAATTATCATTACACTTTCATGGCTTAGACGAAAGGTTGAGCATGGTTAATTCAATATTGGTTGATGAACTTGGATACCTGTACAATTTCGTTACTTATTACAAAGTCATACAAATTATTAATTATTAATTATTAATTGTATAGTTGTATGAAGTATTAATTATTGATTATATTTTCCCCACCATTGTAGACACTATATGGTAAGGTTGCAATATAAAATTCCATATGGTAAGATTTTCATACGCATTAAACATTGGTTAATACGCCACCGCCTTAACCCAAGGTAGGTAGAGGTTAGGAAGATTCAGGAGAAAATTATGTCATACAGTTGTTGCACAATCTTAAGGAAAACTGGGCACATCTTCACTGTGGTTTCTCTGACAGTGGATCGGTCGGTCCTAATGCTACTCGACCCCGTTAGGTTAACCAATTATGTAGTCCTCACCTCCTAGTTATCTCATTTTCCCATCGAGGCTCTACACATTGTGCTCTGCAATTCCATGGTGACACTTTTTTTCTGCTACAGAAAGAAGCCTTATCTTCTACATTTGATTACTTTCTAGTGAATTTTGTGCCCCCATCAAACCATAGTTGCACTGTGCAGTCTTCGATGTTTGTTGGGGTTTGAAGGTGTTATGCCGATAGCCATCCTACACAAGTAACTTTCCACTCCTTGCTGAACAAATTATTTGCAATGTATTTCTTCCGGTTTGTGTTTTTAAGTTAAGACAGTGCCACTGTTCTATAGTAGGTCAAGCTACCCTGTGGCCAAGGAGTTCTCGTTGCGGCTCGTTTTCGAGGAGCTGGCCCCATACTGTTGGTAATTTCTTGTTTTATTTTCTTTTAATCAATGAAACTCGCTTCAATGAGCTTGCTTCTCCATATTTTCTTACGAGTCCACTTCTTTGCAGGTTATGCCTACCGGCTTCCATAGCCAAGCAACGATTCTCCTTGATATCTTTGATTTCTCCAGGTGCTTTCTCCTGTTCGCCTGTTACTACTAGCGGTTAGGGTTTTTAGATGAGGGTTTCTTATTTTGCAAACATGAACATAATTTTCATAATAGTTAAATTATTCTTTCTTGTAAAGGATTTATAATTCTTACAAAATTTTGACAATGTTTAAATTATCATCGCCTGTAAAGGGTTTATAATTTCTTACAGATTTTGATAATGTTTAAATTATCCTTCGCCTATAAAGGGTTTATAATTTCTTACAGATTTTGATAATGTTTAAATTATCCTCACCTGTAAAGGGGTTTCTAGTTTCTTTCTATGATTTATTCAGTTGCGTTAAGCATATTGGTTTTGCCATTTTCAAATGGTTCAATAGCGGTACGAATACATAAGTACAGAGCAGTGGTTTATGGAGCATTGCCTCCCTACTTTGCTATTTTTCTATTATGCTAAAAGGAGTAAACCATGCAGATTTATGACTATGGTTGCATGCGCTGTAATTCTATTTACTGGTTTTATAGTAAACCTGGAAGGTTTTTCTGTTATAAACTTTTGCATGCTTGTGGAAGATAATATTGTACTTTTCTTTCTATATACATAATTTCACTTATTTCCATAAATGTTTCAGGAAAGGTTTATAGTTCTCGCTTTCTATTCAAATATTAAATTAGAAGAAATTCCTATGATCGTTATTGTTGTTATTTCCTTGATTTTTCGAATACCTAGTAAGGGTTTCTTTAGGGACTGGACAAGATTTCTCATATCAAAGGTGACCCAGTCCTAACCCTGCGACTTGTAATTAGGTTGTTAAACCCCTCCTCTAGCTAGTCCTTTCGAATCATTCAATTTTCCCTTAATGATTCACATTCTTACGGATGTATATTAATTTAGCAAACAGTTCTTCATATGTATCTCTACATTTTAGACCCTATGTCTCAATGGCTAATTATATAGCAGTCTACAACTTCTTCTGAAGAAATTTTTTGTTCTCCTATTGTGAAAGAAAATATGTTAGTATCTTCTATGGCATTCACTGGCAACTCTATTAATGGAAAGAAGACAATACTAGGTTATTCAATTTCCATTTCATGTTCTAGTTCTACCAGAAATATTGGTTCTTTTCCAATTTTCCTTTGCAGTTTTGACCCAACAAATACAAAACTAGTTTTCTAATTCTTTCATTACCTGTCTATAATATACTTTGCTTAAGTTGTCCCTATTTGGAACCATCTATTTCAATTTCCTTTTTAACACAATGTAAAATCAAACCACTGTAATCTATTCTGTAAGAGTACATTTCATATAAAACATCCATGCGCAAAGTTTACAAATTCCAGTCATATACTTATCTGTGATAAGCTAATTCCATGAATTCAATAGGGTGACCTTATCCACCCAACCGTAAGAAGGGAAATAACGTCCTCTTCTTCCCCCGAGCTTCCACTCTGGACATCAGACTACAATTCTCTTAATTTTGGAATCAGGCAACAGACCTCAAGACTACAATCCAGTCTTTTAGCCTCTAATTTCCTCCTCATAATGAGGTTATCCACTTGAACCAATCTAGCTCTGGATATTCCGTTGTTCTTTCTTCTTTCCCAAAACTCAAACCAAAGCCCTTTCTTCCCACTGAGATCCCTTTTTCTCCATGAAATAAAGGTATAACCATTTTTTAATTGTTTCTAATTATTTGGAAGTTGGGAGTTAGATTTCATTCCTGGTCTCCCCTCTTGAATTCTTAATTTCCATGAAAGAAAGGCAATATTATTATCATTAATTGTCCATATCATTGGACTTTTTAGAGTTCTATTTACCAACCAATAATAAATAAAAACAATAGTTTGACTGTTATTTGGAGGGTGTTACAGCCACACCTGCAACCCTAACAATAACAATTGGCCCCATACAACTCTCTACTGATTGGTGATAATTTTGTGTGTTGTGGAAAGAGTGAGTGTTGTGATGATAGAAAATTTTTGTGACTCTCACTTTATTTTAAATTTTAGAATGGGTATGTGTTTTTTTCTTTTTTACAAAATGCCAAAAAGTGAAGAGAGAATTTTGTATTTTTTAAACATGTTTTATAATTTTTTTAGAGTTTAAAATAATATTTTTTTACATATTTAGAAATGCATGTTTGTGTAATTTCTTCTACTTAAATGAAAAGGTTTTTGTTGACAACTATTGATTAGTTTTTTACCATAATAATATTGAAATTTTATAATAATGGAAAAATATATATTTTATAAATTTGATTTTCATTAGCATTATTGTTTAAATTGTTTTTGGTTTGCAAACATTTTCTCAAAAGAATGACATTTATGTTTTTTTCAATTGTTTTTGACAAATGAGAGAAGTCTGTGGTTTATATCTTTTGACTTAGTTACTGGAGAATCCACAGTACAAACCATTTTCCGTCAACGTTTCAACTCCAACTGGGATCCATTATCAAGACTTCTTGAATGCTTGACAGTAAAAGAGCTTAATTGAGAGATTTAAATAGTAATGAGGAGGGTGGATTTAAAGATGATATGAATGTCGACTATGTTTTAATACTATTAATCGAAGATTTTTTTTAGTTAATTAATTGATTTAAATTATTATTATGTTAATCATTATTATAATTAAAATTGATTAATTAATTTTAATATTATTGATAATTAATTAATTCTAATGTAGTAATCATTATTATAAATATTTATTTAGTAATTATTATACTAATACTTCATATAAGCATTTAATATTTAATATTTATTTAATATATGTTAGTATAATATTTATTATAAAATAGTATGTGAAATATTTATTATTAATATGTATTGGTATTTATGGAATAGTAATATTAGTGTATTGTAATAATATTAATTTTAATAATAATTATTATATTAAAATTAATTAATATTAATAATATTAAAAATTAATATTAATAATTAATAAATAATTAATATTAATAATTGATAAAAAGTCAATACCCTCTCGTGTCACCCTTAGGGGTAAGAGACCTAGGGTACGAGACCCAGGAACAGTCAGTCCCCAGTCCAGTTCCCTGCATCCAATAGGAATTGAACCTGCCAATTATGAGTTGGGCGCTTTAACCATTCAGCCATGGATACTGGATAAAGATCATCAAGATATATGATACTTTTGGCCCTCTCCCTACTTTGGGTGGCAGTTTTGGGCGAGTCTTAATATCAAGACCTAATAATTAATATTAAAATAGTAATATTATTAAAACATAGCCGACATTCATATCATCCTTAAATCTACCCTCCTCATTACTATTTAAATCCCTCA
Source organism: Pinus tabuliformis (assembly GCA_031772625.1). Taxonomy (NCBI): domain Eukaryota; kingdom Viridiplantae; phylum Streptophyta; class Pinopsida; order Pinales; family Pinaceae; genus Pinus; species Pinus tabuliformis. Next base: position 589,600,338 of record CM062819.1, read on the forward strand.
ATTAAGCTTTTCTACTATCAAGCATTCAAGAAGTCCCGATGATGGATCCCGGTTGGGATTTGAAACATTGACGAAAAATGGTTTTTACTGTGGATTCTTTGGTATCTAAGTCAAAAATAAAAATAAAAATGAGAAAGTGTTGAGTTTCCTATTTTAAATCTTACAATAATATATATATATATATATATATATATATATATATATATATATTAACAACAAAATGACACATTTTATATTTTAAATGTTTTTACAATTGTTTGAATTGTAAAATATTTATTTTTATATATTTGGAAATGCATGTGCCTTCGCAACTATTGATTAGTTTTTTACCATAATAATGTTGAAAGACCACAAGTTTCAAAAATATTATTACTTCAAATTTTTAAATAAAATTTTAAGAAGATAAAAGTTGTAATAATCGAATATAATTATATATTTATATTTTACATATTATTTTTTAAATTATCTTTACTTTTATATTAAATATACAAAATTATAAAAAAATAAGAAAAAAAATGTTTTACATTAATTAATAGTATTATTATACCTGCACTTTTTCTTTGATTGCCATTAATTTGGTTGAGACCAAAAATTTGTCCAGTTTATCCATAGTTTAACATTCAAAATTATTTTTTGTTATTTTATTATTATTATTTAAATTTATTTATTTTTAAAGTGATTGATTGAGCTCTTATTATGGGTTGTTTAATAACTTCCATTTTTATTAGTTACTAATTTTATGTTTTCAGTTTTATTTCATTTTTATTTCACTTCTTGTTTTTTACTTAGATTTCAAGCTTTACCGGATCGGCATCAATGTTTTCGTCAATACAATTTAAATTTTGGCCCTAGGTAGATTTGTTCAAGCATCTCTTTATTGCTATGGCATTCACTCTTATTCTCTTCCAGGTTGCAGGAGCCTTCCTCTGTTGTGTGCTTACAACCTCTGTTTGGTTCTCAGAGGTGTAGATTGGTGGCTAAAAAACTGAGCTACAGGTGAAGGCTTTGGTTAATCTACAGTGCCGCCAGGGATCTTCTCTCAAATCTTAGAACGCTTCTATGGATCCGCCGTTGAAGTGGCCTGAAAAATTCTCCGTATGCCTATAATTTAGCTATGCTGAACTTCTTCCCGAACATGATTGAAAAGGAAAAATGAGCAATGTCTTCAAGAGAAGCGTGGTGAGCAGTGTGAGTAGTATGGTCAGTAGTATGAGTAGAGCAGTGTGAGCAGTGTGGGCAGCAGTGAGAGAAGCGAGAGTAGTGAATAGTGAGTAGTGTGAGAGAAGAGGTATCAACCAGCAACAAATGCATTCAAACATGACAAAGGAACCAAAAATTTCAGAACATGTGGAGACAAATGATTTAGGACAAGTGAAAATTGCCTCATCTGCCAAAGCTGGGAAGTGGGTTTGGCTCAACACCAAACAATATCAGGTCATTTTAAAATGAAGAATAGCCCGTCTAGAATGGGAGCAAACAAGGAAGAAACGGTCTAAAAGGTAAAGTAATCGAGCCCTTCACAAAAACCACTCAAACAAGTCTCGTCCACAAGCATGTGGCAAGAAGAAGTCCAAAGGAAAAGCCATTGATGATTATGCCTTATATAGTCCCACATCCACACCTCGCACCTACTCATCTGATATTTATGTGAAAGAATTGTTAAATGCAAAACAAAGGTTGGAGGTTTTAGAAGCTAAAGGGCAGGAAAGAGATCATAAAATTCATATAATAATGGCTGAGAACAAGGCATTAATAGAAAGCAATAAAATTTTAAAAGAACAAGTGGCATTGCCACAGGAAGCTCTCCTGATAGGGAAGACAAAATGGAAACGCATGAAGGCGGATGTGAAAAACATAAAGATATCTGTAGTGGAAAGTACAGAGGTGGTGAACGTGAAATCATCCCAGGATAAAGGGAAAATGATTGCCCAAATAAACAACCATGAAGAGAATGCAAGAGAAGAAACGAAAGGAGATTCCGCCAAAGTTTCAAAAACTTGGGCTCAATTTATTAGCAATTCTGCTAATAAGGAAGGAGAAACAAATATTCAGGTTGACAACATGCAAGATAGTGAAGGCAAGGAAAGACAAAATAGGGCAGGAAACATAATATTAAAGGGGTGAAAGGCTACGGGAAAATTGAATGTACTGTTGACTTTGCAAGAGACTTATTGAAAGACAAGTTGCTATGGCAAGGAAAAATATGCCAAGCATGGAGGGTGGGTAAGTTTAACAGGGAGAGAGCCAGGCCCATAAAAGTCATTATGCCTACCTTGCATGAGAAATATATTATTCTAAGCAAGAAACATCTCTCGAGGGGTTCTTGTTTTTTCCTAGAAGAAGATTTAACTGTAAAACAACAAGAGGAAAGAAGGGAAGAAATTTTAAAGGTTAGAGTAGAAAGAGATGAAGGGAAGAGAGCATGGATTTATAAAGGCAAAGTTGTGATAGCACAATTCGGACCTCCTTCTAGAACAGAGCAACAGATGGTAATAAAGAAGAGGCAACAAACTCTTCAACAGGAAATCAGAAAGCAAGGTCGGTATGGGAAAACATGGAGAAAGACTCAAATGTGAGTCTTGCATGTCAAAATAAATAACAATCAAGTCATACCCAGGTTTCCTTAAGATTAGTTTGCTGGAACTTCAGAGGTTACCCATGGAGATGAGGACCTGGGTTAGCGCCTATTGAGGAAAATAGAGACATAATTTTCCTCATAGAAACACATGAGCATGAAGGGTTGTTAATTTTATGTATGTTCTATGCTAAAGCAATTTATTTCAATTTCTTTTCCACATTAGTAATCACATCAGCATAAAGTAAACTGCAGATAGAACATAAATATAAATCGTAGAAGACAAGCCAAGACAAGAGGACGCAAGATGTGGTTCTAGCGAGGGACAAACCCCACAATGTGTGGGGAAACCCTTTGATCAAATCTTCTTTTATCTTCAAATTTCAGCAAAGAAAGAGAGAGAGAGAGAGAGATAATACATTTACAATAGAAGTTAAGACTTTCACTTATCTAGATCTGAGCATAGGTCATTTCCTATAATGATGAGATCAGTTGAAGACATTCTGCTTCAACTGAATCTCCTAGGTGATGACTTCACCTATCCATTTCGTTCATCTGCTGCACCTTACCGTGTAGCACCATCATGCTGCTCATGATCACTGTGCTAACCATACATCAAGTTGTCCATGACTTCATACTTCATGCTATTCATGCATCATCATGCTTCATGTTGCCCATGCATCATCGTCATCATGCTACCTATGCATATGTTGCCCCTGCTAGTATGAATCATAGTCATCATGCTTCCTGTGCATCATCATGCTACAACATTATAACACTGTCATCAAGCTTAGCTGCTTGCTATGGCTTATAGCCTAGCAAAGCAGCTAGGTTATCTTTCCGAAATCCTCCATGCAGTCTCAAACTACACAATCATGTTGTCATCTACAGTAATCCGTTTTCATCATTGCGTATATATATATTGCCTGAATGAAGCTGTGCGTGTATATATAAACTACCTGAGATATATATATGCCTGAGCTGCGTTGAATACATATATACCTGAGTGACTACGTGCCCGCATATATGTATTTATTTCTGCGTGAAAGAAGTCTCTAGACAGCGTATGAGACCATATGTGACTACGTTCCAATTTCATATATGACTGCGATCCATATATAAATGTGGGTTATATATGACTGCATTCCTATTCCATATATAATTGCGGGTTATATATGATTGCATTCCAAACAACAGGTTCTATATATGACTGCAGTCCATATATAAATGTGGTTGCATTCCATATATAAATGCGGGTTATATATGACTGCATTCCTGTTCCATATATAACTGCGGGCAGCTCCTTGCATAGACTGCGGCTATCATGCATTGACTACGGCTATACCTCAAGAATGAACAGCATGTGACTACAGCTCCATGTATTGACTGCGGCTATCATGTGTTGACTGCGGCTATCATGCATTGACTAATTCATCACAACATTTAGGGATTTACGTGCCTGGGATCTACTTCTAGACTTCTTCACGATCGTTGCTTCTACGTTTTAGATCTAGGGCATTATTTGTACATAGGCCAGCATATCCTTTATGTGTTTTTCCTTCTCCAAAAACCCAAGACGTGGAGAGGAGATCACACATGAAGAGGATGTTTAAATGACTTCAAATCCTCTTCTATTTATACCAAAACATATAGGTTGAATAGACATGACATTTGGGCTTCCTGAGCCTATGTAAGAGATGGTCGGCTAGATAATAAAACCATAATCTAAATAAATTCATATCTCCATAAATACATATCGGAGTCAGATGATCTTTGGATCAGTCCTACACCTCTCGATGAGAGGGATCCAATAAAAATACTAGCTGCCTTAAATAAGCTGACCCACATGGAGTTTGGCCCTAATTGCCAATTTAACACTCCCTCTCAACTAGGGAGAACTCCATCCGGTGATCCATAAGTATGACTGTACTATCTCTACCATCAATGCTTTGCACCGCTCTGCCCAACTCTGCTCAGCTCTATTGGATTTGTTATGCTCTGCTCAGCTCTGTTGGCTCTGCTAGCTCTACTCTACTCTGTTGGCTCAGCTCAGCTTAGCTTTGTTGGCTCTATTATGCTCTGCTCAGCTCTGCTACCTCTACTCTGCTCAGCTCAGCTCAACTCTGCTGGCTCTGCTATGCTCTACTCAGCTCTGCTGGCTCTGCTAGCTCTACTCTTCTCAGCTCTGCTAGCTCTGCTCTGCTCTGCTCATCTCAGCTCTGCTGAACTATGAAGAAGAGGAATTGATCGAGAATGTCTCGTACCATTCTCCACTAACCCGACTTCATTCTCAGATTGCGTACCACTGGTCCCAGACCAGTATCATAGGCTCAAAAAGTGTACCACTGGTCCCAGACTAGTCTCAACCGACTCGAAGTCAGCGTCCTAGTATGTACCACTCTCACTAGTCCTAGACCAGTCTGACACTGACACAAAGTTAGTCTCAGAGTATGTACCACTAGTCCTAGACTAGTCTTAACTGACCTGAAGTTAGCATCATAGTATGGTACAACTCCTACCACTGGTCCTAGACCAGTATCGCAAGCTCAAAGAGTGTACCACTGGTCCTAGACCAGTCTCAACCGACTCAAAGTCAGTGTCATAGTATGTACCACTCTCACTGATCCCAGACCAGTCCTACACTGACACGAAGTTAGTCTCAGAGTATGTACCAATGGTCCCAAACCCGTCTCAACCGACCCAAAGTCAGCATCATCGTATGGTACAACTCCTACCACTGGCGCCAGACCAGTATCATTGATCCCAGATTAATGGAGGTCATCCTAGCATAGGGAGTGTGGTAGATACAACGATGCATCCATCGGTACTACTATGGTCCCTAACTTCATTTCCATGCTCATTGATCAGATGAGAGTTACTACCCATGAGTCCCAGACTGCATTGGTAGGATGCCTCGATAGGAGAACTACTCAAGCCTATCCTCACAGGAGAACACATCAATCCTGCTACAATCGCCATGGAGAACACATCAATCCAGGCCTCATAGGAGAACTCATCAATCCTGCTACAATTGCCATGGAGAACACATCAATCGAAGCCTCAGAGGAGAACTAATCAATCCTGCTACAATCGCCATGGAGAACACATCAATCCAAGCCTCACAGGATAACACGTCAATCCTGCCACAATCGCCATGGAGAACACATCAATCTAGGCCTCACATGAGAACACATCAATCTTGCTACAATCACCATGGAGAACACATCAATCCAGGCCTCACAAGAGAACTAATCATCCTGCTACACAGGAGAGCGAATCATCCTGTTCCACAAGAGAGCAAATCATCTTGTCCCACAAGAGAGCGAATCATCTTGTTCCAGTGCGCACCACCAGGGGAGGGTGAGTCACCCTGTGGTCCTATGTTGCTCTAGTAAGAACCGCAAGCCCCCCAAAGCTCCCAGAGCTGAATGTATGCAACATGCAAGGCCCTTTTACAAAGGGCTATCGATGACTCTAAGTCATTCGGGAAAATAAAAAATTTGATCTTTCCTCGAGGCTCTGACCTGTACATCATCTCAGTGTGATGGAGCCTCCTTGCTCATCGACTTACCATATCCCAGATAAGGCAGTTTTTGACGTCTATCTGCTAGAGAAATCATTGAATACGGGATTCCTTAATAATCGAATCCCACCTCTGGTTGTCACAGAGAATCACAGAGGTATTCACAATGTGTACTCACTGAAGAGTTTCCATAGCCAGGCAACTTCATACGAGGTCATACTTGTAGTTACATATCCGGTCTCAATGGTACTTATAACAATCGATTTCTGCTTCCTGCTCATCCACGATATCGAAGCAGAATCCAAAGAGAACCAGCACTAAGAAGTGCTCTAGTGATCCTCCACAATGCTTGCCTAGTCAGGATTCAAATAATCATACAGTGTTCATATTTCCGGCAATATATCTCAATCCATGAGAGATTGTGCCCTAAAGATATCTCAGAGGATTCTTGGCACCAATCTAGTGAGGCTCAACCAAATATGAGCTCACCATGCAAAACATATGTCCAGAAGTTCACCAAGAAAATCAATGTGATTGAGTTTATGAAACTCAGAGGCATTTCCCAAATTTGGTCAGACATCTCTACCATATAATTTTTTAAAGTTAATATCCTTGAGGTAGCCACAGGCTTGTAGTTTATCATTCCACATACGGAATCCAACTCCCTCTGTCTTCTACAAATGAGAGGGTATGCACCTATCAGACATAGGTGTCAGTATGAGAGGTCTATCATCCACAACCTTGGGATGGTTTGGATAGATTTCACTCCTAGTAAATCTTTGCTTCATTAGACAGCTATTGATCCTCTCATACTATGCTCGGGGTGTCTTGCTTCAAGCCATAGGGGGCTTTCTTCCACCTATATACATGAGATTCTTGTTCATGAATTTCAAACTCCTCGAGTTGTTCCAAACCTGTGGACTTGCTACTTGAGGGGAATGGTCCCCTTGTAAAATTTTCCTTCTGTACATCTGAAACATGTAGTTTCATGCTCTTTTTGAATTTAGGCATCTCTGTCACCATCTAATGCATAGAACTCTAGTGCCATGTCAATGGACATGGTCCCCAGTGGACTTCCTGCAACTTGATACAACCTTGAACTCAAAAACATCTTCGAAAATTCAATTTTCAAACACGTACCTTTCCATTGACGAATGCCACCATAAAACCTTTGACTTCCATTCCCTTTTCAGGATAGGTGGCATCGGCTCCAAGTGTAATCCCATGATTGTTTCCATCTCTATCAAATTAGAGAGTGCACCCTTCTATCCGATGAAGTGCCTTGAAGCACTACAATCAATATGCTAGATTCCCAAAGAATCTGAAGGAGAGGGCCAATACAAGATAACACTTCTCTATCAGAAACAATATTTGATTCTTCTTACCTGGGGTTCCTTGCTTCCTTGAAGATTCAACTATGTCTTTGATGACCTGCATCTCTGTCATTCAGACACTCCTTCGCACAAGGGCCGAACTCATAACCAAGATATCTACCTTTCCTTCTACCCTTAGATCCGAACTTCCCAATGAAGTGATATTTAGGTATGCCATCAGAAGTCTTGCTATGCCATTCTGATAATATGCTCTGCTTCGAATTCACCCTAAGTGAATTGTGAGGAACCCATTGATCCTTTTGTCTTGTCCCAACTGTGATTGCTCTTTCACTCTTGCTTGGGCATTGTCTTCACCTCTGCTCTGATACCATGTTAATTTTAGGTATGTTCTATGCTAGGGCAATTTATTTCAATTTCTTTTCCACAGTAGTAATCACATCAGCATAAAGTAAATTGACGATAGAACATAAATATAAATCACAAAAGACAAGCCAAGACAAGAGGACACAAGATGTGGTTCTAGCCAGGGACAAACCCCACAATGTGTGGGGAAACCCTTTGATCAAATCTTCTTTTATCTTCAAAGTTCAGCAGAGAAAGAGAGAGAGAGAGATAATACATTTACAACAGAAGTCAACACTTTGACTTATCTAGATCTGAGCATAGATCATTTCCTATAATGATGAGATCAGTTGAAGACATTCTTCTTCAACTGAATCTCCTAGGTGAAAACTTCACCTATCCATTTTGCTCATCTGCTACACCTTACCATGTAGCACCGCCATGCATCTTCATGCTGCTCATGAGCACTATGCTGCCCATACATATAGTTGTGCATGACTTCATACTTCATGCTGCTCATGCATCATCATGCTTCATGCTGCCCATGCATTATCGTCATCATGTTGCCTGTGAATATGCTGCCCCTGCTAGTATGAATCATAGTCATCATGCTGCCTGTGCATCATCATGCTGCAACATTATAACACTGTCATCAACCTTAGCTGCTTGCTATGGTTTGCAGCCTAGCAAAGCAGCTAGGCTATAGTTCTGAAATCCTCCATGCAGTCTCAAACTACACAATCATGTTGTCATCTACAGTAATCCATTTTCACCACTGCGTATATATATATATATATATATATATATATATATATATATATATATATATATATATATATATATATATATATATATATATATATATATATATATATATATATATATATATATATATATATATATATATGCCTGAGCTGCGTTGAATACATATATACCTGAGTGACTGTGTGCCTGTGTATATGTATCTATTGCTACATGGAAGGAGTCTCTGGACAGCATATGAGACCATATGTGACTGCGTTCCTATTCCATATATAAATGTGGGTTATATATGACTGCATTCCAAACAACAGGTTCCATCCTTGAAGATAAATTAAAGAAGTATGCAAAATGAATGAACACCTCAGATGTGGGAGTTATAAGAAGCTGAACAATAATCCCATTCCCAAGATTATGAAGGAAGTAAAAAAGACAATTTCGGATTCCAACTTTGAAGATAAATTAAAGAAGAAATTGACCCCTTCCTGTGAAACTATCCCAAGAATGTATGGGTTACCCAAGATCCATAAAGAAGGGGTGCCTCTTAGACCTATAGTCAATACCATTGGATCGCCAACCTATGAGCTCGCTAAGTATGTTGCGAAAATCCTTAATCCCCTTGTCGAACACACTGATTCTTTCATCAAAGACTCCCATGATCCAAAAAATCTTCCTATTGAAAATTTGATATGTAGCATAGAGGATGGGATTAATAATATTCCTCTGGAAGATAAAGAAACATTAAGACAAGAATTGTCCCTCATTATAAGAAATGCCAAAACTCCCAAAAGTAATTTGAGTAAAGAAGAACAAAGAGCCTTGAAATCCCTGCGGAACAATGATAAAATTGTGGTTCTTAAGGTAGATAAGGGAGGGGCAGCGGTGATCATGGATAAAGAAGACTATGTATGCAAAATGAATGAACACCTCAGATGTGGGAGTTATAAGAAGCTGAACAATAATCCCATTCCCAAGATTATGAAGGAAGTAAAAAAGACAATTTCAGATTCCAACCTTGAAGATAAATTAAAGAATAAATTGACCCCTTCCTGTGAAACTATCCTAAGAATCTATGGGTTACCCAAGATCCATAAAGAAGGGGTGCCTCTTAGACCTATAGTCAATACCATTGGATCGCCAACCTATGAGCTCGCTAAGTATGTTGCAAAAATCCTTAAGCCCCTTGTCGAAAACACTGATTCTTTCATCAAAGACTCCCATGATCCAAAAAATCTTCCTATTGAAAATTCGATATGTAGCATAGACGATGGGATTAATAATCTTCCTCTGGAAGATAAAGAAACATTAAGACAAGAATTTTCCCTCATTATAAGAAAGTCCAAAACTCCCAACAGTAATTTGAGTAAAGAAGAGCAAAGGGCCTTGAAATCCCTGCGGAACAATGATAAAATTGTGGTTCTTAAGGCAGATAAGGGAGGGCTAGCAGTGATCATGGATAAAGAAGACTATGTATGCAAAATGAATGAACACCTCAGATGTGGGAGTTATAAGAAGCTGAACAATAATCCCATTCCCAAGATTATGAAGGAAGTAAAAAAGACAATTTCGGATTCCAACCTTGAAGATAAAGTAAAGAAGAAATTGACCCCTTCCTGTGAAACTATCCCAAGAATCTATGGGTTACCCAAGGTCCATAAAGAAGGGGTGCCTCTTAGACCTATAGTCAATACCATTGGATCGCCAACCTATGAGCTCGCTAAGTATGTTGCGAAAATCCTTAAGCCCCTTGTCGGAAACACTGATTCTCTCATCAAAGACTCCCATGATCCAAAAAATCTTCCTATTGAAAATTTGATATGTAGCATAGAGGATGGGATTAATAATCTTCCTCTGGAAGATAAAGAAACATTAAGACAAGAATTGTCCCTCATTATAAAAAAGGCCAAAACTCCCAAAAGTAATTTGAGTAAAGAAGAACAAAGAGCCTTGAAATCCCTGCGGAACAATGATAAAATTGTGGTTCTTAAGGCAGATAAGGGAGGGGCAGCGGTGATCATGGATAAAGAAGACTATGTATGAAAAATGAATGAACACCTCAGATGTGGGAGTTACAAGAAGCTGAACAATAATCCCATTCCCAAGACTATGAAGGAAGTAAAAAAGACAATTTCGGATTGCAACCTTGAAGATAAATTAAAGAAGAAATTGACCACTTCATGTGAAACTATCCCAAGAATCTATGGGTTACCCAAGATCCATAAAGAAGGGGTGCCTCTTAGACCTATAGTCAATACCATTGGATCGCCAACCTATGAGCTCGCTAAGTATGTTGCGAAATCCTTAAGCCCGTTGTCGGAAACACTAATTCTTTCATCAAAGACTCCCATGATCCAAAAAATCTTCCTATTGAAAATTTGATATGTAGCATAGAGGATGTGATTAATAATCTTCCTCTGGAAGATAAAGAAACATTAAGAAAAGAATTGTCCCTCATTATAAGAAAGGCCAAAACTCCCAAAAGTAATTTGAGTAAAGAAGGACAAAGAGCCTCGAAATCCCTGCTGAACAATGATAAAATTGTGGTTCTTAAGGCAGATAAGGGAGGGGTAGCGGTGATCATGGATAAAGAAGACTATGTATGCAAAATGAATGAACACCTCAGATGTGGGAGTTATAAGAAGTTGAACAATAATTCCTTTCCCAAGATTATGAAGGAAGTAGAAAAGACAATTTCGGATTCCAACCTTGAAGATAAATTAAAGAAGAAATTGACCCCTTCCTGTGAAACTATCCCAAGAATCTATGGGTTACCCAAGATCCATAAAGAAGGGGTGCCTCTTAGACCTATAGTCAATACCATTGGATCACCAACCTATGAGCTCGCTAAGTATGTTGAGAAAATCCTTAAGCCCCTTGTCGAAAACACTGATTCTTTCACCAAAGACTCCCATGATCCAAAAAATCTTCCTATTGAAAATTTGATATGTAGCATAGAGGATGGGATTAATAATCTTTCTCTGGAAGATAAAGAAACATTAAGACAAGAATTGTCTCTCATTATAAGAAAGGCCAAAACTCCCAAAAGTAATTTGAGTAAAGAAGAACAAAGAGCCTTGAAATCCCTGCGGAACAATGATAAAATTGTGGTTCTTAAGGCAGATAAGGGAGGGGCAGCGGTGATCATGGATAAAGAAGACTATGTATGCAAAATCAATGAACACCTCAGATGTGGGAGTTATAAGAAGCTGAACAATAATCCCATTCCCAAGATTATGAAGGAAGTAAAAAAGACAATTTTGGATTCCAACCTTGAAGATAAATTAAAGAAGAAATTGACCCCTTCCTGTGAAACTATCCCAAGAATCTATGGGTTACCCAAGATCCATAAAGAAGGGGTGCCTCTTACACCTGTAGTCAATACCATTGGATCGCCAACCTATGAGCTCGCTAAGTATGTTGCGAAAATCCTTAAGCCCCTTGTCGGAAACACTGATTCTTTCATCAAAGACTCCCATGATTTTGTGAATCTTATTAAAAATGAGAAGATAGAACGTGATGACATTCTTGTTAGCTTTGACGTGGTGTCCTTATTCACCAAGATTCCTCTTGATGAAGCCATTCAGGTTATAAGAGATATCACTGATCCAGGAACTGCAAAGTTGGCCGAAATCTGCTTGCGATCAACTGTCTTCACCTTCCAAGGAATATATTATGAACAAACATCCGGTGTAGCAATGGGATCACCTCTTTCGCCAATCGTGGCCAACTTATACATGGAATACTTTGAAAAGAAAGCCCTGGAATCTTACCCCTTGAAGCCAGCTTGGTGGAAGCGATTTGTCGATGATACCAATATAAAATGGACACATGGTAAAATAGAGCTTGACAAGTTCTTCATTCACCTGAATTCTATCTCTCCAGAAATAAAATTTACCATGGAACTTGAAGAAAACATGAGCATTCCATTTTTGGATGTGCTCATCATCAGGAAAGAGGATGGCTCTTTAGGGCATAAGGTTTTCAGGAAGTCAACCCACACAGAAAGCTACCTCCACGCTGATTCCCACCATCACCCAGCCCAGAAATTTGGTGTTTTAAACACTCTTGCTATCAGGGCCCTTCGAATTTCTGATGCGGAGCATCTGAATGAAGAAAAGAAACATTTGGTTTCAACCTTTAAGAGTATAGGCTACAAAGAAAAAGAGATTAAAAGAGCTATAGAGAAAGCTGAAAAAAGGATGTCATCTCATAAACCTAAGGCTCAAGACCAGCCTCAGTGTGGAAGGGTATTCCTACCTTATATTCATGGAGTAACAGATAAGATTGCTAAAATCCTAAGGAAGAAAAACATAAACACGCAATTCTCAGCCCCTGGAACTATTAGGCAAGGTATGAGGTCTGTCAAAGATAGTATTGATAGACATCAGCTTAAGGGAGTCTATAAAATAGATTGCTCATGTGGAAAAAGCTACATTGGTGAAACTGGTTGCTCCCTACAGACTAGACTTAAGGAACATGGAGCTGATATCAAGAATGAAAGGTCTCGTACCTCGGCCTTGGCAGAACACTCCTCAAAAACAAAACACCATGTCTGTTTGGAAAGCGCCTCAATTGTCGCAAGGGAAGATCAGCATCATAGACGAAAGATTAGAGAAGCTCTTGAAATTATGAAGCATCCGGATAATCTCAACAGAGACAATGGTATGGACATTAGTGGAAGCTGGCTTCCCCTAATAAGAGAAATTAAGGTCAACAATTCATCTTAGGCTTAGCATTTAGTGGTAGATTTCCCTAACCCTTTTTTAGTAGTTAGTAACCTTGCTTTAATAATTTAATTAAGATAATAATAATAATAACTAGTACTTAATTACAATATTTCATTAATAATTAGGATATATCTATTACCTTATCATTAACTATTATTATAAAGCATTATTATGTATTAATCATAAGCCATTAATTAGGTATTCTATTCATAAAAATAAAATATATTAATTAATTTAACTATTTATTAATAATTAAAAATTAAGCACTTGACAGGAATTATCTATAATTATTATTAATTAATTAATATTAATTAATAATTATTGTGATTTGATATTATTAGTATTTTGTTATTAATTATCAACTTTTAATTATTAATATTGGTTTCTAATATTATTATTATTAATTAATTCTATCATAATAATTATTAATTTAAGTTATTTTAATATACAATTCACCAATATTTCTTTTCATCATATACCAATATATATTATTAGTTAATATATAGATTTTACATATTTTTATAATTAATAATATTATATTATACTAAAATATATATTAAATTCAAATACTTTTATGTATTATTAATTTAATTATTAGGTATTAACATGAATTATCTCCTATTAATTATTAATTTTGATATTATTAGTATTTTGTTATTAATTATCAACTTTTAATTATTAATATTGGTTTCTAATATTATTATTATTAATTAATTCTATCATAATTATTAATTTAAGTTATTTTAATATATAATTCACTAATATTACTATTCATCATATACCAATATATATTATTAGTTAATATATAGATTTTACATATTTTTATAATTAATAATATTATATTATACTAATATATATTAAATTCAAATACTTTTATGTATTATTAATTTAATAATCACTAAATATTTAGAATAAAGATTATTATATTATATTATTTTACATTATATTAAATAAAAAATAAGTTATTAAACTTAATTAGAATAATAATTAACATAATAGTAATAAAATAATAATAATAATTTACATCAAATTAAAATCAATTAATTTACTCATCATTAATTAATCAAAAATTAATAATATTATTGAAACAAGGCCGACATTCATCTCAACCCAAAACCTAATCTCCTCATTACTATTTAATCCCTCAATTGAGCTCTTCTTCTATCAAGCATTCATGAAGTCCTGATGATGGATCCCAGTTGGGATTTGAAATGTTGACGAATAATGGTTTTTACTGTGGATTCTCCGGTAACTAAGTTAGAAGATTTAAACCACAGATGTCTTAAATCCAAAAACAGGTTCTATATATGACTGTGTTCCATATATAAATGTGGTTGCATTCCATATATAAATGTGCATTATATATGACTACGTTCCTATTCCATATATAACTGCGAGTTATATATGACTAGATTCCAGACAACATGTTCTATATCTGACTGCGTTCCTTCCACGACCAACATATCTTTGCATGAACTGCATATATAAATCAGGAATGAACAATGTGTGACTGCAGCTCCTTGCATAGATTGTGGCTATCATACATTGACTGCGGCTATACCTTAGGAATGAACATCGTGTGATTGCAGCTCTATGTATTGACTGTGGCTATCATGCATTGACTACGGCTATCAAGCGTTGACTAATTCATCACAACATTTAGGGCTTCACGTGCCTAGGATCTATGTCTAGACTTCTTCACGATCGTTGCTCCTACATTTTAGATCTAGGGCATTATTTGTACATAGGCCAGCATATCCTTTATGTGTTTTTCCTTCTCCAAAAACCCAAGATGTGGAGAGGAGATCACACATGAAGAGGATGTTTAAGTGACATCAAATCCTCTTCTATTTATACGAAAATGTATAGGTTGATTAGACATGATGTTTGGGCTTCCTGAGCCTTCGTAAGAGCTTGTCGGCTAGATAATAAAACCATAATCTAAACAAATTCATATCTCCATAAATACATATCAAAATCGGATGGTCTTTGGATCAATCCTACACCTCTCGATGAGAGGGATCCAATAAAAATATCAGCTGCCATAAACAAGCCGACCCACATGGAGTTTGGCCCTAGTTGCCAATTTAACAAGGGTGCAAGACACCTTTGTTTGAAGGATACTGGAAGATGGCAGTATGGAACAAGGCAGTAGGGAATGGCAAAGGGCACGGGGGTATCATGGTTTTAGTAGGGGAGAAAGAAGGTCGTCTCATTCAATTAGAAAAAGAAGACTCAAATAAGCAATTCATTTGGTTTAAAATATCAAAAAATGGAAACCACATCAGAATTGCAGCATGCTATTTTGTGCCATAGGTTTCAAAAATCTACAAAGGTAGAGGGCTTGACCACAAAGATCCATTTGTAGCTTTAAAATCAGATATTGCAACATATTCATAGCTAGGTGAAGTCCTTATAGTGGGTGATTTCAGTGCTATGACTGCAAGTGAGCAAGCTAGCATTCTTTCTTGTAAAGATGATTGTGACCCTATTTGGCTTACAGAAGAAAGTAATCATCAGTGGGAAAGAATTTCAGAGGACAAGGGCTGCAATCTCTTTGGTGAACAATTGGTTACTCTATGTGGGGCCTTTGATTTAGTCATTCGTAATGGCTTGACTAGATGGGTAAAGTCCGGTAGTTTCAATTGCAATACTTACAATGGAGCAAGTGTGGTAGATTATGTAATTTTCTCGGATGGTTTGTGTGAGAAAATGGAAGAAGCTTTGGTTGGAGATCAGCTTTGGGATTTGAAATCATATCAGAAGCCAATTTATTTATGTTTCTCTTGGATTGGAAAGAAACATTTAGAGTAAAAAATTCAGCATGTCCAACAAAATCTCCCACAGGGCAAAATGCTTTTGACCCGAGAAAATTGTAACACCTTCAAAATGATGTTAAAGAGGCTCTTTGAGGAGGAGAAAATTACAATTCATAGCCTTCATAGTCATGAATTAACACATTTAATTCAATGCGCACTTGCAAAGTGAAAAAGAACAAAAATTAAGTAGTCTGAAACAAATTACTTTCTAGTTAATGCTTGGTTTGATGAGGAATGCAAAAAGGAAAGGAGAATGTGGAGAGAGTCAAACAAGGATAACATAAAGCTCAAATCTTACAAGTAGTTATTAAGCAAAAAAAAGGTTGATTTCATGGTTTCAAGGAGGGAAGAACTAATCTTCCTTGGGAAAAATAATCCCAAATTATTTTGGAAGGAGCTCCAACTGAAAAAGATACAAATTGGAAATAATATTACAGCTTCTAAATGGTTTGACTATGCAAGACAACTCTATGAGCAGGTTCCCAAGGTTGACCCTCCCCCTTGGTCAACACTTATACTGAACTCTTCATGGTACAAGAGGTAGAGATGGGTATCAAGAAGTTGGGTGTTGGAAAAGAAAAAGACTTAGCTGAACTCCAAGCAAAATATCTAAAGTGGGGCTCAAAGATTCTTGCACCTCACATTACAAAAATCTTCAATAACATCATACAATAAGGGTTCCCCACAAATTGGACAACTAGTTTGGAAATACCTCTTTTCAAGAGTGGTGATGTCAATAATCCCTCCAATTAGAGGACCATCATGATAATCCCTTTGTTTGCAAATCTATTTGGAAGCATGCTAGAAAACAAAATTAGCAAGTGGGCAGAAGAAAGAGATAAGCGTGCTAAAGGGCAAGTAGGTTTTCGGCCTAAACATTTGACAGTTGATCATTCCATAACTTTAAGGCACATCATTGAAAAAGTTTGGGAGAAAAAGGAAGAAGTCTTTTGTTGCTTTGTTGATTTTAGAAAAGTGTTTGACTCGGTTCCTAGGGATAAATTTTTGCAGAGAATGGAGGAACTGGGGGTTCCTAAACATTTGAGAGGAGTTGTGAATAGGCTGTATGAAGAGGTGAAAGTAAAAATTAGAACTTCAGCAGGCATTTCTGAAAGTTTTAGAAGTGATATTGGGATCAAGCAAGGTTGCCCACTGTCTCCTACCCTTTTTGGTTTATACATCGACAAGCTTGAGGAGTGGTGACCTTATTCTGATTTCTAAATCGACTCTTGGTTTGCAAGAGCACTTACTATCCCTTGATCATTTTTGTACAAGTGAGGGGATGCAAGTCAATATCAGCAAAATGAAAGTAGTGGTATTCTCTACGAAAAGAAAACATAACCAGCATAAGTTCTACTTTGAAGGCAACATTCTAGAAGAAGTTACGGATTACAAATACCTCATAATTGACTTCAACAAAAATCTAGGCTGGAATGGTTGTAGAAAGAAAATAACTTTGGGGTGGTTGGAAAGCATTTTATGCTTTTCAAAATGGGTGTAGAGAGGCAGAGTTATGGGTTTGGAAGACCACTCAAACTGTTTTTGGGCATCTAGTGATTCCAATGATTCTCTATGGTTGTGAAATGTGGGCTAGTAGTACCTCCAACATGCAGTGGAGAAAAATTGAGAAAATTCTGAAGCGTTTGGTTACAAACAAATTTAAGATTAAAAGTTTAGTTTCTTATGATATCTTGTTAAGTGAAATAGGTACTGCTCCTACTGAAACAATTTCTATGGTGCGATTCATAAGGTATTTAAAAAGAATTGAGCAAATGGAAGAGGGTAGATCACCTAAGGTTATCTTTAATGATAGATTGTGCAAGAGCAAAAGAACTTGGATGCAACAAAATAAAAAATGGTTTAGTAAATGGGGTATTTTCTTGAACGCATGTCCCATAAACAGCAAAGAGATAAAAGCTTTTGTTATGGAAAAGTTCCACAAACGTACTTGGGATAAGGAGCTAGGAAGAAATAAAAATTACTATATTGAAGTGTTTAATCCCACTCGTAATCATCAACCAAAAGCATATATAGAGGCCAATATCTCTTGGAGAGTCAAAATCCTTATTGCTCAGTTAAGGACTAATTCTCATCAACTTCGTTGTGAAACAAGGCACTGGAAAAGGCCAAAGGAAGTGTGGGAGGAAAGGGTATGCATTTTTTGCTCTTCCAGAAAAGTGGAAATAGAAAAACATCTCATTTTAGAATGTGAGGCCTTCAAAGACAACAGGGAAAGTTATGCAAGTATGCTGGCAGCCAGCTCTTTGGATAATCTATTTAACAAGGGGTTTGTCGAGAAGCTGGGAACATTTATTGTGAAGCTTCAAAGAAAAAGGGTCAAATACATCAAGCAAATGAAAAAGCAATATGTCCCATAGGCTATATTTAGCCTCGTGGACATTAAAATAATTTCTTTCTTTCTTTCTATCTATTATTTTCATTTTCATAAATTATAGTTAATATAATATTTTTATTAGTTATTTTATTTTTGTGATGAATTTTTCATTTTTATTTTTATTTTTTTAATTTAATTAAATTATATTTAAGCTAAACAACAAATACTAACTACTATATAACCTTTTATAATTTATTATAATTGTGTTCTATATAAATATTAAATAATATTTATTAATTTTTGTATTTATAAAACAATGCTAGATATTTTTAATAGTCATTATTGTGTTATCTTTTCCTAATTAAATGTGCATTATTTTTTTAAAATATTATTAGAATTTTAAGTTGCGTTATTTTTTTTCTATTATATTATTTTATGTATGCTTCTTCTTATTCATTAATGAAATTTTTTAAAGACCCATCAAATAAATTCGTTAAAATAAAAATATATATTTATCAATGAAAACTTTTATTGTTAAAAATAAATATAAGATGATAATACAGTTGTTGTCCCACATTCATTTTATTCTATGTTAGTATTACCTTTTTCTTTCGGAAAAGTGGAAATAGAAAAACATTTCATTTTAGAATGTGAAGTCTTCAAAGACAACAGGGAAAGCTATGCAAATATGCTGACAGCTAGCTCTTGGGATAATCTATTTAGCAAAGGGTTTGTCGAGATGTTGGGAGCATTTATTTTGAAGCTTCACAGAAAAAGGGTCGAATTGTGATATCCCTAGACAATGTAAATATTTTTAATTACTGCAGTTTGGACAACTATTCATTTTTCTTAATTTTAAAAATATTATCTGGAAGTTAATATTTTTTGAGTAAGGATAAGTGATATCAGTCAATAATACTTTACTAAATAATTAGTTAGGAAAACAGCTACATATTCCGAACTAGGTTCTTGAAACTAATTTCTTGAGGATTTAATGAAGAGATCAAGAGGATAGAGGTATCTGAGATCCAAAGCAAAAAAAAAAGAAGAGAAGAGAAGAAAACATTGTGCTGAAAGGTCAGGCAGTGATGTATGGCCAAGTTTGGATTGGACCAGAGGGCATGGAGACAATAAAACTCTTGAAATAGAGAGTTCCTATGAACAAGTCTGGTTTGGACCAGAGGGCATGGAGAGTATAAGTCTCTTGAAATAGAGATTTTCTATGAACAAGAACAACTAGGGGGGAGTCTAGTGGCGTAGTCTCATGGATGGGAGGAAAATATATAAATAATTTCAGGTCTAAATGCAAGACTGAATTTAGGAGTATTTCAAGCTAGACAATTGACAAGATAAGTTATAATATCTGTTACTTATTAAGATAGATTTTAATCTGTTTATGATTAGAATGCTTTAATCATTGTTAGTAATTTAGAAGATAGAATGATTAAATATGTTAACTATAGTGTTGATTTATTACAGTAGTATGTGCATGGAAGGAACTCATGCAAATGTCAGAAATTCATTTAATATATTACATGATTTATAACATTGCGAGTTGAACTGTAAGCTAAACCCAGATAAGGGAACAATCTTAATTAAGCAGCAGAGAAACAAAAAAATTCTTTTCATTATCTGAACTGAGCAACATAATTTACAAGAATGATGAGACTAGATTACTACTCTTTCTATAGGAAAAACAATAAAAATATTTATCTCTCTGTCTTATAAAGAAAATCTGTTCAGATAAATTTTATTCAATACATAGCTAAACAAACCCTTCCTAGAAAATCAAAAGGGGGAAGGTTCTCCGACCACGAAATTACCTTGAAACTATAACTTATGCTAAGAACCAGAGAGATAGATTTGCAACTACTTTCTGAATAATTTTGAAAACGATTGAATAAGTAGAAAATGCTCTACAGTGACAATCCCCCGAACAAGTTCAGGGAGTTGGTATAGGCCACCCGTTGGCAGTAAAATCATAAGTCTTGAGTAAAAATATTCTCAGTATCATATCAAACAAGGAACAAAGAGTCTTTCTCAGTATCCCAAAAGTAGAGGAACTCTGAAAAAAATAGTATAACCAGAGCAAATAGAAGTCGAGACTCCATACATTCTAAATGTTACAATTCTTAGAAATAGGAGCGACAAACTGTATTCGAAACCCTCTAATAAAATATACAACAAGATACACATTGTAAATATAGGTGTAAGGCTAACAGAACATTCAATAAATTGCAGGAATAAAATACCACAAGATGAATAAATGAGACTACGATGCTTTTCTACAAAAGGATTGTATAAAGAAGTACACAAAAATTATATTTAAACTCATCCAAGAACATCATAGAACTCAGAAACGATAGTCTCTCCTGCCAGGGTTCGAATTCTCTTCACCCTCAACCATTAAAAATATACAGAGAACTTAAAGACTCATTCAGTAAACCGAAATAGCCAAAATAAATGTAAAGAGTCGAGAAGGCTTCAACAAACTCTAATTAATACATACTACGATAAACATTGTTAATTTCTTCCACAACAAAACAAGGGTTGAGCTCCTGTCGGAGTCATGACCTCAACTAGAACCAAGCCAAAAAAATCATAAATACCTAGATTAAAAGAAATCAGGTCTTCAGGCCACCCAAGGAGCCAAACGATAGTAGTAGCCAGCACCTTGCCCGTTACCTAGTTCCGGCAAGAAAACCATCACCCTATAGAAATTCCCACTAAAGATCACCCGATAATGCAATATTCTAAAGAAAAATACTAGATCTACTTCTACAATCAAACGTTGTGGAAGCTTAATCAATTTGAGCTAGATCAATCATAACACATATAACAGAGAAGAAGAAACATTCACACATGAGCATAGAAGAATACTCTGGGGAAAGCCTCAGCTAAAAACCCCAATTGCTGTATTATCATACAAGTGGAAATATCTCCGGATTACACAAAGCTTTAGCTCACCACCTATCTAGCTCTCAGTACAATCCCTTAATACAACCGATAGATAGAATAGACACAACATATGCCTTCCCTCAGTCCTCCAAGTCTCCTATTTCCTTGCGCAGATTCTCCTATGTCCACTAGTTGCCACCTGTGTGAATTCTCACCTCACGCAACTCTCCAAACTCAAAAATAACTACGGAATCCTCAAGGAATGAATTCCTTCTGCATGCAGGAGATATCCTTAATGGAATATTCCTACAACTGATAGTACAATGTCCCATCATTTTATCTCAACTAGGTCTCTGACATAACTGACATGCATGAGTTATTTATGAGAGAATATTCAGTTATCTGAAGTGCAGTAGTTACATGCATGCATGCATTAACTAACTGAACTCATAATCAGTTCCTCAAACTGCTGGAACTAATCTAACTGGACTTAACTCAGTTAACTAAGCTAACTAATTACAACTCAAATTACAACTCATCCTTATCTCATTAATTAAGGGATAACTTCCTCAATCAAAGGGATAATTATTGCATGTCCTCACATAGAATTCATGTTTGATTTTCTCCAACTAATTAACTCAAGATGAATTAATTATTTATTTTTCAATTTTAGTTCAGGGACTAACTAAAATTGGAATTTATCCCAAAATGCTATTTATAGCAATGCTCTTTTTAGCACTTCTATATTTAGCATTTCTTGTTGCTATTTTCAACACTCCCTCTCGACAAGAAAGGGACTATTAGTCACCCCAATCATGTCTTTGTGGAACTTGGATTTGCATGTTGACAATGCCTTAGTCAAAATATCTGCATCCTGCTCCTCAGTCAAAACATACAACAACAACATGATCCTCTTCACCACACAGTCTTGAAGAGGATAGTACCGGATATCAATGTGCTTGGACCTGTCATGAAATACTTGATTCTCAGAGAGTTTGATACAACTCTGATTATTGCAATAGATCACTGTTGGATCCATCCTCTGACCAAACAATTCGACTAGAATCTTCCACATCCAAATGGCCTCGCATGCTGCCTGACTGGCAGCGATGTATTCAACCTTTGTTGAGTTAAGTGCAACTGACCTCAGTTTCCTACTATACCAGGAAACTACAACTGAACCAAGGTTGAAGATTCCCCCTGAAGTGCTCTTCCAGTCTGATGGACTCCCTGCCCAATTTGCATCTATGAAGCCCTGAAGCTTCACTCCCTCTGTCCATCTGTACAATAATCCATACTGATATGTGCCTCCGACATATACCAGCACATGCTTCGCTGCATTCCAAAATAGCTTGGTAGGCAGAACCATAGGTTGACTCAGCTATTTCACTGCAAAGCACAAAAGTGGTCATGTGTTCACTAAATACATCAATGAACCCACAAGCGGCCGATAAACAGTAGCAGCTACTACCTCACTTGAAGTAGCATCCTCCTTCCTCTAGTTACTAGCTAGAGGAGTCTACATGGGTTTGCACTTCTCCATGTGGAATCGCCTGAGTATCTCATTGGCATACTTGCCTTGAGGCACAAACACTTCCCCATCCTTCTACCACACTTCCATGCCTAGAAAGTAGTGCATGAGACCCATGTCTTTCATCTCAAACTCTCTTGTGATTTCCTCCTTGCAAGACTTGATGAACTGATCATCACTTGTCAGTATCAGATCATCGACATAAAGAAAAATGATCAATGGCTTACCTTCTACCATGATGTGGTAAAGGTTCGCATTCGCTTCACTCTTTGTCAAGCCCAACCCAGTGAAATAGTTGTCGATCCTAGTGTACCGAGCACAAGGTACTTGCTTCAGCCTGTAAAAAGCTCTCTTGAGTTGACACACATGCGACTCACGATCAAAGGTCTCAAATCCTTCTTGTTGCTCAATGTACACCTCTTCCTCAATCTTGCCATTGAGGAATGCGGTCTTCACATCCATCTGATGGATCTTCCAACCCATCTAAGCTGATAGTGCCAACATCGATCTGATAGATGAGTACCTTGCTACAAGAGAAAAAGTATCATTGTAGTCAATCCCCTCGACCCGTGAGAAACCATGGGCAACAAACCTTGCCTTATGTTTGTCAACATTGCCATCAGCTGCCTGCTTTACCTTATAAAGCCATCGGGAACTCACCACTCACTTGTCCTCCAGTCTTGGGACAACATCTCACACATTGTTCCGAATGATAGAGTCATACTCCTCTACCATAGTATCAACCCAGACTGGTTGTTGCACTGCTTCCTCGAAGGAAGATGGTTCGGTATCTACACACTTCCCAACCAGGGCCATATAACCAGCGTACCGCTCGGGTGATCTCCTCTGTCTGCGCTGAGAGGATGGCTACTCCACCTCCTCTCGTGCATCCATCACCAATATTTCAGCTTCCCTTAAGTGTTTTCGCCCATATCTGGAAGATTTAGCATGAGTGAATGTCTCCACTCCCGGATCCTCTGCATGCGGCTGCTCCACATCAGTCTGAGGCTCCTCCTCCTTTGGTACCAAATGTTCCTCCTCCACATGAAACTTGAGCTCCCTCTTAAGTGATACTCTCATGGCTTTCTACTCGTCAAACATCAGATCTCTGCATACCACTGTCCTCTAATTGGTAGGCAGGAACACCTGATAGTTCTGGGGTGTATTAGTGTACCCCACAAGTATCCCCAACTCAGCTGTTGGATCTAGCTTCTTCCAAGCATCGTTGGTCACATGGCAATAAACAGATGATCCAAAGATCTTGAAATGACTCACATCTGGTCGCTTCCTGGAAAAGGCCTCCATTGGTATCTTCATCCCTAGTATACGATGCAGACTTCTATTCTGCAAGTACATTGCTGTATTGCATGCCTCATCCCACAAATGAAGTGGTAGGCTTTGGTCATGCAACATCACCCGAGCTGCTCCCACATTTGATTTGTTCTTCCTTTCGGAAACCCCATTCTGTTGTGGGTTATGGGGTGTCGTCAACTCCCGTTTAATTCCTTTTGCAGCACAAAAGTTCTTAAACTATTGGGAGACATACTCTCCACCATTGTCACTTCGTAAGGCCCTTATTTTTTTTCCAGATTCTTTCTCTGCCAAGGCTTTGAACTCACAAAACCTTGAGAAGGTCTAATCCTTCTTTTGCATAAAGTATATCCAACATCTACAAGAAAAGTCATTAATAAAAGTAACATAGTAGCTTTGTTTAGCGGTGGAGGTTGTAGAGAAAGGTCCACACACCTATATGAACTAACTCTAGGATTTCTCCAGCTCTACTATCTCAATCCTGAAAGGACGATTTTGCATACTTACCCAAGGTACAACCTTTGCATGTATCCACTTGCTCTAGTTTTCCCTTGGGTAGTCTGGTAGAAATTAGCTGCATGATCTTCAAGGCCCCATGGTGCAAATGGCCCAATCATCTATGCCATAGCTCACCAACATCTTGGCTTTGCACCAACTCTATTTTGGAACTCAATTCAACACAATTGTCTACCTTCATCTTGTAGATATTCTTTACTCGAATCCCAATTCTCTTGGCCTGTCCAATGTTGATATGCCTCAGGAATACCTTTCCTTTACTAAAGACTACATCATAGCCTTTATCTTCCAACATAGTGACAGACACAAGATTCTTCTTCAAACCAGGAACATACTTTACATCACTTAGGGTGAGAGGAGCTCCATTCTCCCTCTGAAACATAACCGTACCTTCACCTGAAACACAATACTTTCCATCATCGCCCATATTGATGTGCATCTGGAGATCCTTCTCCTCCAAGGTACTAAATATATTCTTGTCGTCAGACATGTGGAACGAGGCTCCACTGTCTAGGTACCAAACACATCTGGCCATCAATGAAACCATGCATGCGATGAGGGATAAATCCAATTCAAACTGTGAGGCCAATGCCTCACCATCTGATCCCTTCGAGGATCCCTTCTTGGATTTCTTCAGTTGAAAATTCGTAGCATAATGGCCCACTTCATGAAAATGAAAGCATCGCACTTTCGATTTGTCAAAATTCTTCCCACCATGGGAAGAACTCGATTTGGAATGGGACACATTCCCTTTCCGTTTCCTAGCCTTACTCGCTAAGGCTATATTTTCTTCATCATCTTGCTTTGATGAAGATCCATCTCTGGTGCTTCTTCTTATCTCTTCCTACATCAAATTTGACCAAAGTCGTTCCCAATCTGACAGTTTCTCTCTTCCATTTATTGAGTCTTGGTAGCTATGCCAGCTATTAGGAAAACCGAGAAGAGCAAGACTCACCATGTCATCATCAGTTGTCGTGATCCCTACACTTCCAACCTCATCCTTGCAGGTGGTGCACTTGTTTAGATATGTAGAGATCGTGTTGCCCTTTTCACACTTGATTTTTCAAAGCTTGTCTTTCAGCACCAGCTTCCTCTGATCATTGTTATTCTAATATAGATCCTTTAATGTTTTCCACATTAAAACCGGTGTCTCCTTCCCATGGAGGCTCGAGACAATGTGGTCTCGAACTCCCTCTAGGAGGATTCTCCTCTCTCTAGCCACACATTTCTTCCATTCTGCCAATTCTTGGGCATTAGCTACTGCGGGCTTGGGGAATTCTTGATCAATGAAGTCCTTCAAACCATTGTCCTCTAATACCGCTTCCAGGTGATCCTTCCAGGCTATATAATTCGAGCTACCAAGAGCATACTCAAGTCTCAAATTGTTGACTGCCATTGGTGAAATTTGAGATGTGATAAGAATTCGATTTCTATAATCAGGAACTTCAAACTTTGAACTTCTCCCTTCTTTGTATACTATTCTTTTCTTTGATCAAGTTGGCTCCAATACCATGTAGAAATTCCCACTGTAGATCACCTGATAATGCAATATGCTAAAGAAAAATACTAGATCTACTTCTACATTCAAAATTTGTGGAAGCTTAATCAATTTGAGCTAGATCAATTGGAACACATATAACAAAGAAGAAGAAACAATCACACATGAACATAGAAGAATACTTTGGGGAAAGCCTCAGCTAAAAACCCGAATCTCTATATTGTCATACAAGTGGAAATATCTACGGATTACACAAAGCTTTAGCTCACCAGCTATCCATCTCTCAGTACAATCCCTCAATACAGCCCATAGAAAAAATAGACACAACATATGCCTTCCCTTAGTCCTCCAAGCCTCCTATTTCCTTATGCAGTTTCTCTTGGGTCCACTGGCTACCACTTGTGTGAATTCTCACCTCACACAACTCTCGAAACTTAGAAATAACTGTGCAATCCTCAAGGAATGAATTCCTTTTGCATGCAGGAGATATCCTCAATGGAATATTCTTACAACTGATAGTACACTATCCCATCATCTGATCTCAACTGGGTCTTTGACAGAACTGACATGCATGAGTTATTTATGAGAGAATATTCAGTTATCTGAAGTGCAGTAGTTACATGCATGCATGCATTAACTAACTTAACTCACAATCAGTTCCTCAAACTGTTGGAACTAATCTAACTGGACTTAACTCAGTTAATTGAGCTAACTAATTACAACTCAAATTACAACTCATCCTTATCTCCTTAATTAAGGGATAACTTCCTCAATCAAAGGGATAACTGTTGCATGTCCTCACATAGACTTCATGTTTGATTTTCTCCAACTAATTAACTCAAGATGAATTAATTAATTATTTTTCAAACAGCTGCTAAGATCAAATTCGAATTTTAATTCTCAATTTTAGTTCAGGGACTAACTAAAATTGGAATGTATCCTGAAATGCTATTTATAGCAATGGTATTTTTAGCACTTCTGTATTTAGCATTTCTTGTTGCTATTTTCAACACACCCCAACGAGATGGTATGACAAAGATTAGCAAGAGACATCATCGAAAACCCTTACAATAGTAAACGATAGAAAAACAATACTTCCATAAAATACCTGGTAAATGTGCGAGGGCATCTTATCAGTGAAATCATTTGCACCTTGAGTAACAGAGAACCTTAACAACCGAGGAGGGCAGCCAGGACCCTATCAAACACAGAGGAATCATGGGCTCTCAGAGGTTTTGAAGAACTCTCTCAGTAAGACCCCAAACTGAAACAAGCTTTCCAGAATACTGCTCAACCAAACCGCGTATAATGAATGGTGACCATACCGAAATAAGGGTTAGAAACCCCAGGTTTCATCTCCGTCGTCCATTCTAGTACCAAAGCCAAGGCTGTTGATTTGGAGTGGATCCCAATGTTACAACGAGTGGAGTTTGGCGGTATTAACTCCAGCAAAGTACCACCTAGGCCGAACAGCGATCAACCAAGTTAATGCAAATCGCAAAAGAATCTCAGGCAAGGAGTAACGTGAAACAGAGCCAACAAATCCACCCTAGAGACATTTACACTTGTACCAGAGTTCAATAAATGTAAATTATAAAAGGACAAGTGGAATTGAACAGAGAGCCACCATGTCGAACAAATAATTGTCCTCATGTCAACCTATATTATAATAAACCTTGAGACTATGGTTCGAGTGGTAACTTGTTTGTAATCCAAGATTTCTATGATTATATTTGTAATAAGGGTCGTTAATACAATAGTTCATGATTAAAGATTTGTATGAATAATTATGTGCTCAGATTAATATTTAATATAGTAATGTTTTAAGGTATAAGTAAAAAAAAAATTGCTATCCATAAGATGTGTGACATATGGTATTGGAACACTCAGGTTGCTGAACTGAGGCCTCTGGAATCACAAAATTAAAAACTTGGTGATATGCACATAGGAAGCAGGTAATAGACAACATGAGGAGAGATGGAGACCCACCCCACCAGACAGTGATGGGGACAGGACCAACATCTTTTCAAGAAGGCAATCCTGAAGTATGGGTACAGTTAGGAGATGAGCCACGAAATACTAATACAACTATCCTGGAAATTGTGCAAGAATTAAAAGGTGAGATGGCCTAGCTACGGGCAGACAATGAAAGATTAATGTAAGAGCAAGAGAAAATCATGAAAAGTTTGTCGGATAGGCAGAATCATCAGCCATTAGTCCCTAGCCCTGAACACAGAAATATGACAGGGGAACAAGAATATCAAATGAAGAACATGGAGACAGAAGGAGGTGAAGAAAACCATGAAGAAGAATCTGATAATGTGTCAAATCACAAGGCACAGAAAAGACAAAAATCAGAACTTTAGGGGGAATTTCGAAAAATAAAACCTCCTCTCTTCGATGGTGAACAGGAAGAGGCAGTAGAGGCATGGCTCATCAATATGAATAAGTACTTCTAGTTGTATGAGTATGACTTTAATTTGATGGCTCGACTGGCTATTTTTCAGTTAGAGGGAAAGGCCACATTATGGTGGGAAGAAGTAAAACAGTTATGGGAGTCAATGAACAAAATATTACCTGGAAAAATTTTCAGAAATATTTTAAGGAGAAATATCTAATAGAAATATTTTATGATGAAAAAGCAAAGGAATTTCACGATCTCTGATTGGGTCAGATGACCATGGATGAGTTCATAACCAAGTTCACATCACTACTTCGGTATGTCCCCTACATACGCGAAGAAAAAGCCAAAGTGCAGTGGTTTATCAGCAGTCTCCCACTATTCATGAAAGAACAACTGGAATTTGACAACCCAAAGACCATGGATGAAGTCATTCATAAGGCACGAATCTGCTACTAGCAAAACAAACCAAAGGGGGATTTGAGCAAGAAGTGGGTTGACCGAAAGGGAAGTAAATTTGTGTCCAGCCACAAGGGGAACAAGAGTACCAGCAACAAAGGATCATTTAAGAGTCAAATTAACGAGAAAACAAATGGAAATCAACCCAGATTTAAGGTACCAAGCAAAAATAGGCGAATGAACAAGCTGGTAGATCTGAAATTGAATTAAATAATAGACCACTTGTACAATTTTGGGGATGTGGAGGCCCACATTATGTCAAAAACTATCCACAATGTAGAGGAACTAATCAGATATCATAGATACAAGAAGCGTCTATGGTGGGAGAGGTGGTGAGAAGCATTCCTAAAATTAATGCCACCCTCGAAGACCATCAGGCAAAATTTCAACCAACTATGGTTGAATTTTAAGGTACAATTTTTGACAGATCTATATCTATTTTAATAGATCTAGGGACCACCTTGAGTTATATCAGTCCCAAAATTGTAGAACAATGTAAACTACAATCAGTCCAATTTAAAAATCCATGATTATTACAACTAGCTATATATGCAAAAATAAGAGTTTTATCCAAGGTCATTTATTGCCCTTTAAGTTTAGTTGACCAGTATATTATGGAACATTTTAATGTGTTACCCCTGGGCTCCTACAATCTCCTTATAGGTATGGACTAGCTGGAAAAGCACTGGTCCCTTATTAACTGTAATACCAAAACCATTAATTACCAAGATGAGAAAGGAGAAAGGCAAGAAATTCAAGGTATTCAAAAACCTCTGCATATAAGACCTGTAACAACTTCCCAATTAGCAAAATGCATCAGAAAAGGCTGCCAAATCTATGCAATCCAAGTGGGGTACGTTGATTCTAAAGAGAAGTTTGTTTCTGTAGAAAACATTCTAGTGATACAAAACTTCCAAATGTATTTCCCGAGGAAATCCCAGGTCTACCCCCAAAAAGAGACATAGATTTTACCATTGAGTTAATTCCAGGAGCTGCCCCGGTCTCTCGAGCCCCTTACCGCATGAGCATACCAAAGCTAACTAAATTAAAAATGCAGCTACAAGAGCTGCTTGATAAAGGGTATATTCGACCCAGTGTGTCCCCTTGGGGAGCTCCAGTGCTCTTTGTCAAGAAGAAGGATGGAACATTGAGGATGTGTATGGACTACCGTCAGTTAAACAAACTGACCATTAAAAATAAATACCCCTTACCCCATATTGATGAGTTATTTGATCAAGTAAAGGGTGCAACGGTCTTCTCAAAGATCAATCTTCGCTCTGGATATCATCAGATCTGGATAAAGGAGGAGGATGTAGCAAAGACAACATTTAGAACTCGCTATGGACATTATGAGTTCATGGTGCTGCCGTTTGGACTAACTAACACCCCAACAACTTTCATGTGTCTCATGAACAACATATTCCATCAATATTTAGATAAGTTTGTACTAATCTTTATTGATGACATATTAATCTACTCTTGAAACATGGAGGAACATAAGGAACACCTTCGTATTGTTCTGCAAGTCCTAAGAGAGCACCAGCTATATGCCAAATACAACAAGTGTGACTTCTTTAAGGAAAAAATCCAGTACTTAGGACATGTCATCACCAAGGATGGCATCACAGTAGATCTGGAGAAAATAAGAACCATCATGGAATGGCCAATATTGAAAGATGTAGCTGACATAAGGTCTTTCATGGGTCTAGCTGGATATTATAAGCGATTTGTGGAAGGATTTTCTAGGGTGGCATACCCTATTACTTCCTTGCAAAAGAAAGGGAAGGCTGGCATGCCCTAACTACCAGAAGAGAATTGATTAACTCAAGCATCTACTTACCACCGCACCCGTTTTAAGCATTGCAAATCCCGACAAATACTATGTGTTTTATACAGATGCTAGCAAGGAGGATGTACATGGCATATTAATGCAAGAAGGAAGAATTGTAGCTTATGAATCAAGGAAACTTAAGGAATACGAACAAAACTATTCTTCTTATGACTTAGCACTGAAAGTGGTGATTCATGCCTTAAAAAATGTGGTGGCGCTAATTAATCGGCAATAAGTTTCTGTTATTGATTGATCATCATAGTCTAACCAGCTATTTTAAGTAGCCCACATTAAATGCTAGACAAGCTCGATGGGCAGATTTCCTAAGAGAATTCGATTTTGAAATCAAGAATTTGAAGGGGAAAGAAAATTGGGTTGTTCATGCTCTAAGTCGAAAGGTAAACTATTTATATGAAATTTCTTTCAGTGAGTTACAAACAACTTTTTATGAGGAGATTTGTGAAACCGCCATGCAGGATTTGGTATATAAACATTTGTGGCAGCAAGCAAAAGTTCCAAATAGTCATGAACAACAATTAGGATATAAGGTAAATTTCAAAGAATTGTTGGTTTATAGGAAGAGGTTATATGTGCCTAACGAAAAACATCTTAAAATTTTAATTTTAGATGAATTTCATAAGATTCCTTGTGCAGGCCATCCAAGATACCATAAAATGATTTTTTCTTTAAGAAAGGAATTCTTCTGGCCTGGAATGAAAAAGGAAGTAGCAGAATATTTAGCCAGATGCCTGGTGTTAGAGTCGGTCTGGTCTCCTCCATCAAAGATCAAAACTCTTTTTCCATTTCATTTTTAGGTGTCCCATCTCATTCGATCAGTTGCATTCCGCTAGGAGCATGCCATAAATCTTTTGGAAGGGCTTTTGTCATTCATCTCCCTCATGCTTTGCACTACTGGCTCAGGTCTGTTCATCATCATCAAATCTTAAAAGTCATTTGTAGTCCTGTTTCAGTTTCTAGGTCCTAGCATTCATTTTAGTCATTAGGTCTAGGGTTAGTCAATTTGGTCTTCAAAATGGTCTAATAAAAGCCAGCAGGCCTGAGGGAGGTTTTTGATAAGTTGTTATTTCAAAGATTTTTATCGTCATATGGACAAGTCGACATTTCGCTTTTTGTAATAATTTTCCAAAATTTTCAGTTCTTGAATTCTTCAAGCATAACCCTGGCCTCCTTTGCCAAATCATATGTCAACTATTCGTTCAAAAATTTGCCAAGAAATTCATCATTTCAACCAAAAAATCAAGGAGGAAACAAAAAAGTCAGAGTTCTATTAATTGTCAAAAAGTGCCAAATTCAAAACATTACAAAATGGGTTTTAAAGAACCAAAAATCAAATTGATGTCTTTATAAAGGTTCTGCCATGAAAATGAATGTCATTTTGCATGCCAAGGTTGGACTCTTGGGAAAAGTTTTGCACTCCATTGTACATTCACTTCTGCATTTTTGGCTAAGGAAAGACCGGGGTTTTGCAGCACTGTTTGGGATCCATGTGGCTTTATGTTTTGATAGTGTGATTCTCTGAGTAATTGTAAGTTTATCAATTGTTATGTGTATCATTTTCAAAGCTTTCTTCTTCTAAATTTGAACAAATGAGTGATTAAGGTAGAATCCATAACTGTTATGCTATGCCTTTGAATTTATTTAAATTTTCATGTTTTCATCTGTTTAAGGGGATTTCTTGAGACTCTCTTGCTCTCCTTATCTTCTCACCAGTCTGATCTATCCATCTCACTCACTTTAAAGCATCAAAACGATCACCTTCCTTGCCCCAATCAGACCTCTGCAGAAACTATGCCTCATCCTCGAGCCCAAATTTGCCTTTCCCATTTTTTCAACAAAACCCTAAAAAACTCAAATCAAACCCTTTGCACTTAATACCTAGCCTAAAATTGGTTGAAAAATCAATCATATCAAGCCCCATCGCTTGTATTTTTCCGAGATCAACCCGGAGAGAGCCCTCTCCTGTCCTCGTAGGGCTAGCTACGAGGCTGAGCGTGGTTTGATGTGGACCTAGAACCTTGTCTTTTTAGCCTGAGACAAATCTAGGCTCTAACATAGTGGCGACTCCACTGGTGAAGAAAATGGTTTGCTTGTTGATTTCATTTGTTTTATAGCTACAGACGTAGCTTGAAGTTATGCCAGGTAGCCTTCGAAACACTTTTCCTTTGCATTAGCGCAAGTAGATAAATGCTGCTTAAGTCAATCTCCGATCTATCTTGTAAACGTGACATCTAACTTGTTAATTGCCCTAGTACATGTATCAAGTTCAGATCTGATTATTGATGGTGAACAATGATCAGACATAAGATAGGCTAAAATCATTCACCCGGTTACTTCATTCACTAAAAAATCCAGAGATCAATGCTTCATGGTGACTCCACTGTAGAGAGATGAGTAGCTTTGAGATTTTCAAGATGGAACGGGTTGCAAGAAGATACACTCCCATGAGCCGAGATCACATCCCAGGTTTTCCAAATAAAATTCCTAAGGTAGATTGGTGAAAGAATTTTCCTACATTTAAAGATGACGGTAGGAAGGATGCTGCTTTACATCTGGTCAGATTTCACATGCATATCCACAAGTTGAAGGTTGATTTTCCTGAAGATTGCTTGATGAAGATATTCCTGGCCACCCTGGAAGGTGAAGCCCAATCTTGGTATGAAAGTTTGCCGCGTGCTTGTATTTACTATTTAAAGGATTTTCATGCTATGTTCTTTGAGAGGTATAAAGAATCATATCCATCCTTGGCTTTAGTTCAGGATTGTTGTAGCCATGTTCATAGTTTTATTGAAAATCTTGAGAAAGTTTATGAAGATGATAATTTCATGGATGATGAGATCATGGAAGCCCTGTACGAAAATCCATTCCAGCAGCATAAAGAGAGTGATACTTATCAAGATGATCAGGAAAATTTGCAGTAGGATCAAGATCTTAGTACGGCGGAAGATGAAGGAATTTTACATCTTGACAGTCAACAAGAATTACATGAAATGGATCAGCAGTATGAGGAAAATTTGTACACTCCTTCACTTGAAATTAATGAAGACAATCACTGTTTGAGCAAGAGAAAACAAAAAGTATTATCTCCTCTGTCTGAAGATGAGATAGATCAACTCTTGAATGGTCATGTCACAGCTCCAGTTAACGCAGATCTGCAGTGTGCACATGGTCAAGAAAGTGATGGTGGAACTTCTTCCTCTTTTGAAAATGATGACAGTCTTGTAAGTAGCTTTATATATCAGCAGGTTGAAGATTTCCATATGGCTGAAAGTGATGAAAGAGAAAGTGTCGTTTCAGATCTATCCATAAAGGAGGACAGCATGCGGGGAAGTCAAGTTTCAATTTCAAAATGTGATAACGTTAAGTCAGCCATTTCAGATCTAGATTCAGATTGTGATGACCAAGAATACCTTGTACTGAATCCCATGAAGGAGAACTCTACTGCTGAAAACATCTGGAATAAAGAAGATAGAGTTATGGATCCAAACGTTCTCATGTCATCAGAACAAGGCTTTCATGAAGAGGTAATCCAGTCAGGTCAAGCAAGTGAACAACAAGATGAGATCTTCACTCAAGTAAGTAAAGAGGTTTCTCTAGATGAATTTATGGTAGATGCTAGAAATGTTAGTGTTGGGTTTCACAAAACATCTGAAGTTTCTTTTCTTATGATTGATGAATGTAATGAGAATCTGGCTGTCATATCATATGAATATGACCTACAATATATTTAGACTAAAGAAGGTCAGACCATTCAGGATTCCCTTTTAGATTCTTCTTCATATGCCTCATGTTTTGAAATGTTTTTCCAAGAGGAGATTTGCTCATCTATTTGTTCATAATTTTTTGAGAACCAAGAACATCCTCTTATTGAAGTACAGTGTGAAGAAAGATCAAAATCAAAGGAGAAAGACACCTTGCTCTTTCAGTAGGAGGAAAGACTTCATGTTTTTCATGATCCAATGGCAAATCTGTTGCAGGCAGCAGTGAAGGTGATTATTACAGTGTTCAGTGATGAAGGAGATCGTGGTCAATTAGATTTTTGGATGCCCAGTTACAAGTATCTACTGTTGACTAGGAGATTTGATCAAGAGAATCAATCAAGAAGGCATCTTCTTTATTGGTTACATTGGCATTTTGATATAGTTTGATCATATATTGTCTTGTAAGAAACACAGGTGGTCATGTACTACCATTAAGCTTGAAGTTTTAAGTTTAGGTCTTAGTATTTTTAGTCAGTTTGTTAGAGTCAAGTGCTTTTTTCAGTCATTTTAGTTTGCATCGAGTTAGTTTGAGTCAAGTTTGAGTCAAATAAATGAGACAAGTCTTGTGTTGTTTGTTGAAATAATGACTCCACTGCCCAATGGACGAAGGCACTGTCTAGATCTTCCAGAGATCTACCATTCTTGGCACCTCCGAGGAGCTACCATCCCCATTGGAGCCAATGTTAGAGTCGGTCTAGTCTCCTCCGTCAGAGATCAAAACTCTTTTTGCATTTCATTTTTAGGTGTCCCATCTCATTCGATCAGTTGCATTCCGCTAGGAGCATGCCATAAATCTGTCAGAAGGGACTTTTTCATTCATCTCCCTCATGCTTTGCACTGCTGGCTCAGGTCTGTTCATCATCATCAAGTCTTAAAAGTCATTTGCAGTCCTGTTTCAGTTTCTAGGTCATAACAGTCATTTTAGTCATTACATCCAGGGTTAGTCAATTTGGTCTTCAAAATGGTCTAATAAAAGCCAGTAGGCCTAAGGGAGGTTCTTGATAAGTTGTTATTTCAAAGATTTTTATCGTCATATCGATGGATTATGACTTTTCTTCAAAACTCTATTTTGAAGACAAGTCAACATTTCACTTTTTGTAATAATTTTCCAAAATTTTCAGTTCTTTAATTCTTCAAGCGTAGCCCTGGTCTCCTTTGCCAAATCACATGTCAACTATTCCTACAAAAATTTGCCAAGAAATTCATTATTTCAACCAAAAAATCAAGGAGGAAACAAAAAAGTCAAAGTTCTATCAATTGTCAAAAAGTTCCAAATTCAAAACATTACAAAATGGGTTTTAAAGAACCAAAAATCAAATTGATGTCTTTATAAAGGTTCTACCATGAAGATGAATGTCATTTTGCATGCCAAGGTTGGACTCTTGGGAAAAGTTTGGCACTCCATTGTACATTCACTTCTGCATTTTTGGCTAAGGAAAGACCAGGGTTTTGTAGCACTGTTTGGGATCCATGTGGCTTTATGTTTTGATGGTGTGCTTCTCTAAGTAATTGTAAGTTTATCAAGTGTTATGTGTATCATTTTCAAATCTTTCTTCTTCTGAATTTGAACAAATGAGTGATTAAGGTAGAATCCATAACTCTTATGCTCTGCCTTTGAATTTATTTAAATTTTCATGTTTTCATCTGTTTAAGGGGATTTATTGAGACTCTCTTGCTCTCCTTAGCTTCTCACTAGTCTGATCTATCCATCTCACTCACTTTAAAGCATCAAAACAATCGCCTTCCTTGCCCCAATCAGACCTCTGCAAAAACTGTGCCTCATCCCCGAGCCCAAATTTGCCTTTCCCATTTTTTCAACAAAACCCTAAAAATCTCAAATCAAACCCTTTGCACTTAATACCTAGCCTAAAATTAGTTGCAAAATCAGTCATCTTGAGCCCCATCGCTTGTCTTTTTCTGAGATCGACCTGGAGAGAGCCCTCTCCTGTCCTCGTAGGGCTAGCTATGAGGCTGAGCATGGTTTGATGTGGACCTAGAACCTTGTCTTTTCAGCCTGAGACAAATCTAGGCTCTAACACCTGGAATGGCAGCAAATAAAAGTTGAGCACCAACATCTAGCCAATTTACTACACCGCTTACCTATTCCTGAATGGAAATGGAAAATCATATCCATCGATTTCATCACCAAACTGCCTAAGTCAAAAAAGAAAAATGAATCTATCGTGGTAGTCGTAAACAAACAAAGAAAATATGCTCATTTTATACCAGTCCAGTCAACTTTCAAAGCAGTACAAATTGCTAAAATTTTCATGCAACATATATTCAAGCTACACGGAATACCCAAAATGATCATCTCAGACCGCGATGTGAAGTTCACATCAGCCTTCTGGAAGGCCCTTTTTGAAGGATTGGACACACAACTACACTTCAGCACCGCCTATCATCCTCAAACGGATGGACAGACAGAGAGAGTAAACCAAGTGGTTGAGGACATGTTGCGAACTTATGTTATGCAATAGCCATCGAGATGGGAAGACTACCTACACTTGGTAGAATTTGCTTATAACAATGGATACCACACATCTCTACAGATGAGTCCTTTTGAAGTATTATACGGACGTAAGTGTAGAACACCCTTGAGCTAGAGTGGACCAGAGGACAAGTTGATGTTAGGACCCGATATGCTAGAGGAAATGGAGGAAATGGTAAAAAGAGTACGAAACAACTTGAAGGCTACTCAAGACCGGCAAAAGAATTTTTCTGACCGAAAAAGGAGCTTCCAGAATTTCAAGTAGGGGACCATGTTTACATTAGAGTCTGAGCTAAGAAAAGCACATTACAATGGATTGGTTGTGCTAAGCTAGCACCCCGTTTTGCGGGTCATTTCAAATCTTGGCTTGGATCAGGCTAGTGGCTTACTAGCTTTTCTTACCCAGCCACATCTGTGTGCAAAAAATGTCTTCCACATTTCTTTACTTAAGAAATATATTTATGATCCTAAGCACATAATCAATTGGCAAAACATTTAAGTAAAATATCCAAGGAGATTTAATTTTTTTTATATAGATTTATTAAAGGAGCTGACTGATGACTTAAGTCATTTTGTTGCAATGTAGGTCGAACTGGAAGGTGAGTTCTTTTTCGAACCTCTGGGTATACTAGATTGGAGAGAAGTAATGCTACAGAAATGAGTTATCACCCAGGCCAAAGTGCAATGGCAGTACTATGAAGCTGAAGAGGCCACCTGGGAGGATGAGCAGGTTATGAAGGAGACCTTTTTTATTTTTTTTAGAAGGAAAGCATCGGGACGATGTTACATCTTAGGCGGGACAATGTTACATCCGCAGACAATGTAAATATTTGTAATTACTGTAGTTTGCACAACTATTTATTTTTCTTAATTTTAAAAATACTATTTGGAAGTTAATATTTTTTGAGTAAGGATAACTGATATCAGTAAATAATATTTTACTAAATAATCAGTTAGGGAAACAGTTACATATTCCTAACTAAGTTCTTGAAACTAATTTCTTGAGGATTTAATGAAGAGATCAAGAGGATAGAGGTATATGAGATCCAAAGCAAAAAAAGAAGAAGAGACAAAAAGAAAACATTGTGCTGAAAGGTCAGGCAGTCATGTATGGCCAAGTCTGGTT
The DNA here is from genome assembly GCA_031772625.1 of Pinus tabuliformis. Classification (NCBI taxonomy): domain Eukaryota; kingdom Viridiplantae; phylum Streptophyta; class Pinopsida; order Pinales; family Pinaceae; genus Pinus; species Pinus tabuliformis. Next base: position 589,638,593 of record CM062819.1, read on the forward strand.
TGGACCAGAGGGCATGGAGACTGTAAGTCTCTTGAAATAGAGAGTTCCTGTGAACAGGAACAACTTGGGGGGAGTCTACTGACGTAGTCTCATGGATGGGAGGCAAATATATAAAGAATTTCAGGTCTGAATGTAAGACTGAATTTAGGAGTATTTCAAGCTAGACAACTGACCAGATAAGTTATAATATATGTTACTTGTTAAGATAGATTTTAATCTATTTATGGTTAGAATGCTTTAATCATTGTTAGTAATTTAGAAGATAGAATGATTAAATATGTTAATTGTAGTGTTGATTTATTACAGTAGTATGTGCATGGAAGGAACTCATGCAAATGTCATAAATTCGTTTAATGTATTACATGATTTATAACATTGCGAGTTGAACTATAAGCTAAACCTAGATAAGGGAACAATCTTAATTAAGCAGCAGAGAAACAAAAAAACTTCTTTTCATTATCTAAACTGAGCAACAGAATATACAACAATGATGAGACCAGATTACTACTCTTTCTATAGGAAAAACAATAAAAATATTTTTCTTTCTCTGTCTTATAAATAAAATCTGTTCGGACAAATTTTATTCAATACATAGATAAACAAATCCTTCCTAGAAAATCAGAAGGGAGAAGGTTCTCCGACCATGGAATTACCTTGAAACTGTAACTTATGCTAAGAACCAGAGAGATAGATTTGCAATTACTTTCTGAATAATTTTGAAAACGATTGAACAAGTAGAAAATGCTCTACAATGACAATCACCCGAAAAAGTTCAGGGAGTTGGTATAGGCCATCCGTTGGAAGTAAAATCATAAGTCTTGAGTAAAAATATTCTCAGTATCATATCAAACAAGGAACAGAGAGTCTTTCTTAGTATCCTAAAAGTAGAAGAACTCTTAAAAAAAAACAATGTAACGAGAGCAAATAGAAGTCAAGATTCCATACATTCTAAATGTTGTGATTCTTGGAAATAGGAGCGTCAAATTGTATTCAATGCTCTCTAATAAAATATACAACAAGATACACATTGTAAATATAGAGGTAAGGCTAATAGAACATTCAATAAATTGTAGGAAAAAAATACCACAAGATGAATAAATGAGACTATGATGCTTTTCTACAAAAGGATTGTATAAAGAAGTATGCAAAAATTATATTTAAACTCATCCAAGAACATCATAGAACTCGGAAACGATAGTCTCTCCTACCCGGGTTCGAATTCTCTTCACCCTCGGCCATTAAAAATATACAGAGAACTTAAAGACTCAGTCAGTAAACCAGAATAGCCAAAATAAATGTACAGAGCCGAGAAGGCTTCAACAAACTCTAATTAATACATAATACAATAAACATTGTTAATTGCTTCCACAACAAAATAAGGGTTAAGCTCTTCTCAGAGTCATGACCTCAACCAGAACCAAGCCAAAAAAATCATAAATACCGAGATTAAAAGAAATCAGGTCTTTAGGCCACCTGAGGAGCCAAACGACAATAGTAGCTAGCACCTTGCTCGTTACCCTATTCTTGCAAGAAAACCATCACCTCGACGTGATGGTATGACAAATATTAGTAAGCGACATCATCGAAAACCCTTACAATAGTAAACGATAGAAAAACAATACTTCCATAAAATACCTGGTAAGTGTGAGGGCATCTTATCTGTGAAATCATCTGCACCTTGAGTAACAAAGAATCCTAACAACTGAGGAGGGCCAGCCAGGACCCTATCAAACACAGAGGAATCATGGTCTCTTAGAGGTTCCGAAGAACTCTCTCAGTAAAACCCCAAACTAAAACAAGCTTTCCAGAATATTTCTCAACCAAACCGCGTATAATGAATGGCGACCGTACCAAAATAAAGGTTAGAAACCCCAAGTTTCATATTCCTCGTCCATTCCAGTACCAAAGCCAAGGTCGTCATTTTGGAGTGGATCGCAACGTTACAACGAGCAAGTTCGGCACCCCCGCTATAGAGGTAGTTATGTCACTAAATGAAGTAACTCAGGATATATGAACCTTCCAGAAAGTGTATGAATGATCTGACCTATGGTACAATTCATGCACTCTATTAACTCCAGCAAAGTACCACATAGATCAAACAACCATCAGCCAAGTTAATGCAAATCGCAAAAGAATCTTAGGCAAGGAGTAACATGGAATGGAGCCAACAAACCCACCCCAACGACATTTACACTTGTACTAGAGTTCAATAAATGTAAAGTATAAAAGGACGAGTGGACTTGAACAGAGAGCCACCATGTGGAACAGAAAATTGTCCTCATGTCAACCTATATTATAATAAACCTTGAGACTATGGTTCGAGTGGTAACTTGTTTGTAATCCGAGATTTCTATGATTATATAAGGGTAGTTAATAGAGTAGTTCATGATTAAAGATTTGCATAAATAATTATGTGCTCATATTAATATTTAATATAGTAATGTTTTAAGGTATAAGTAAAAAAATAATTACTATTTGTAAGATGTGTGACATGAATACATCAAACAAATGAAGAAGCAATCTATCCCATAGGCTATCTTTAGCCTTGTGGAAGTTAAAATACTTTATTTCTTTCTTTCTTTCTCTTAAGAATATTAATATAATAATAATAATTAACTAATTAATTAAAAATAGTAAAAACATATTCCATTTTTTTAAATAAATATAAATATTTATTAAAAAATACATTAAATGTGAATAAATATTAAAAAATACATGAAATTAAGTTGGTATTTCTATTTTAACTTTTTTATTTATATAAGTTTATATTTTAACATTTTTATGTGATAGATAATAATTTGTTTCATTTAATTTTTTTATTTATTATACTTAAGGTATTCCTATGATGGGTTTGGTTGGGTAGATTTGACCAATAATGTTTGTGTATTTTCATCCTCGTTTCTCCGAATAAAAATTGACACATGGCACTGTAACCATCATGGAATTAACTAGAAAATGTGTTGTCCTTTAAAGATTTCTAAATCCAATATCTCTTGGAGAGTCAAAATTCTTATTGCTCAATTAAGGACTAATTCTCATCAACTCTGTTATGAAATAGGGCACTCGAAAAGGCCAAAGGAAAAGTTATGTAGATATGCTGGTAGCTAGCTCTGGGGATAATCTATTTAGTGAGGGGTTTGTTGAGAAGTTGGGAGCATCTATTTTGAAGCTTCACAAAAAAAGGGTCAAATACATCAAGCAGATGAAGAAGCAATTTGTCTCATAGGCTACCTTTAGCCTAGTGGACATTAAAAATAATTTCTTTCTTTCTTTCTTTCTTTCCCATTCTATATGAAAAAGAAAGATTCCAATCTCTACATTTTGATTTTTCATTGGTTTTTAAGTTAATTTATCACTAAAATAAGTTTTATTGAGTTTTTAAAAACAAATCTATAAAAATATTAGAATAATAATATATATTTTTTATATTTAAATGTTTTAAAATTAAATTTTAATAAAAAAATTTAATATTTATTATACAAATTTTTAATATATTTATTAATACATAAGCATTTTTGACACATGGCACTACACATGGAATTTTCTGGGAAGTGCCATGTGGTTTAAAGTTTTCTAAATCCCACCCTAAATTAAAAAAGAAAGATTTTAATCTCTAAATCTTGAGATATTTTTATTTTTTATTGGTTCCTAAGTTAATTTATTATAAAATTAAGTTTTATTGGGCTTTGAAAAACAAATCTGTAAAAATATTAGAATAATAATTTATTTTTAATATTTAAATATTTTAAAGTCAATTTATAATAAAAAAGTTAATATTATTATACAAAAGTTTAATATATATTATTAATATATAAGTATTTTTATTCTTTTATTATTATTATACTATATTATGATATTATAAAAGAGAGAATAGAAGGACTTAGCAACAGTGAAGAATGACACAAGGATGTGATGGAGCTTCCTAGTGTAAGGAAATATTTAATTCTTGTAGATTAATCATAGAGTAATGTCACTTTTGTGTTGTCTTCTTTTAATCAATCTGATGGATTGGATGTGCCTGTAATCTATCAAATCTTTTGCCAAAATCAATGCCCTTGGTGTTGCTTTTACCTCAAAAGGGAAAATTATGGGGACTTGGAAGCATTCAAGGATTGATAGTTTTGTTCACAAGCCCAAGCTTGAGATCACACTAACACACGATGTGCTTGGGATTTCATAGGCATGACCTAGAAATTTGTTGGTGAATTCAATATTGTCTATTGTAGAATATAACTCCTATTCAAAAAAAAATTATGTAATTGCACTCAGCACAGGTGAGATGTGGTACCCATTTCGCTTATTTTTTTTTTTTATTCTAAAAGGATTTTTATACTATCACGGTTCCCATAACTTAAAACCTAAAAGTTCATAGAAGTTCAAAACTAGCACAGAAATGAACTTAACAAGAAAATGATTAATGAAATTAGATTGTTTTTCTTGGAAAAGTGTCTCTCTTTCCACCTTTCGAAGAGCGTCACTCTACTCCAATTCCACCTCCTCTGTTGTCATTCTCATTCCTCTTGCTCTAACACTGGACTGTATCGAAGTAACTAACAAGCAAAGGAACTAACAATGACGTCTTTCTAAATACTGAAAATGCCTTCTTCAATCCTAATAGTAGTCTTATTTTTCTCATGAGTCGTTAAAATCTAATGGATGGAGTCCTCTTGAGAGATTTGTATGCCCCTTTCTAACTTCTCTTAGTGGCTTTAGATATCTGTCATCTACATATTCTTTTTGAGAAGCAATTTTGTTGCACTCATAGAAATGATTAACAATGCATTGGAGTGAGTGGCAAGATAATCTTCCCAAATCTTTATTGTTTGTTTTAAAATATTAGTGCATGAGCAATTTTATAATTTAATTATTATGTTTGTTTTTTTTTATAATTTTTTATAATTTTTATAAAAAGTTTAAGTGTAAAAATTATTAGATTTTTTCCAAATTGATTTTATCAAGTATTGAGAAGGATCAAAAATCTTAAGAATCCTTATAATTTTTATAAAAAGTTTAAATGTAAAAATTATTAGATTTTTTCTTAATTGGCTTGATCAACTATGGAGAATGATCAAATATCTTACAAATTTTTATAATTTTTATAAAAATTTTAAATGTAAAAATTATTAGATTCTTTCTAAATTGGTTTTATCAAGTATCGAGAAGGATCAATGCATTGGAGAGAGTGGCAGGATAATCTTCCCAAATCTTTTATTCCTTCTGTGTACCCTTGCAACTTTAGGGGCAATTGCTAGTTTTAAACTTATGTTATTTACATTATTGATTTTTCATTTTCCTAATTTATTTTTTAATGATAAAAAATTAACTATTTATTTATAATTAAAATATAAAGAGGTTTAAATATAAAGGCAAATTTATGTGAATAATTATCCATCTTAAATTACATATCAACAACATTATAATAAGTGTCTCTATCTATATCAACACATATTTTAATAATTAATATTGTGCAATTAGAAAGAAATAATGTATATAATGTTGTTAAATTTTTTATCACAAGATCATTACCTTCAAGGAAGAAAACAATTGAAAAGAAGCCTTTTTCCATTAGTTTGTTTTTTTGTCTCCTATTAACAATTAAATAGCCCATAATTACATGTATATTTCAGAATATGTCTTTCACAAATTTTGATTTAATTATCAATCATTATTAGGTAGATAGTAGAGATTTAACCTCTATGAAATATGTTGGAATATTTATAGTAGTATTAGCAAATTCTAGGGTTAAAATTTATCATAGTATTTCAATTAATTTATCTCAAATTAATTAATTAAAGAAAATGTGATATCAACACATGTTATATTGGGCATGTGGTATTGATGAGCCATGGTATTGGCCCATGGTATTGTAAGAAGAGCTATTTACAGGTTAAGAATTTTCATGATAAAGTAGGGATATATGCTTAACTCATATATTATTTTTTAATAATTATTATTAACTTTTATGATTTTTTTTAATATGGGAAATGTGAGATGTATAATGGGATAAGTGCTTTGATGATTATCATGGATTGATGCCTAACTATGTTTACCAACCATTTAATTTTTATGGTTATTCTAGTATTAATTATACCAATAAACATGTCTATTTTGGAACAAGGCTTCTAGAATTCTAATTTAATTATGGTGGATGGCAGGGCTTTAATTTTAGAATATTCTAGAATATTATTAAAGGTTGAGATTTATTTCCAAAGTAGTTATGCATTTTTTCCCTTTTAATTCATTAATTAACAAAAATGTCATGTGAACAAGTGTCATATGAATTGAGTTACATTTTTTTGAGAATATGGTATTGATAATGTCATGGTATTGGAACAAAGACTATTTACAGAATAGGAATAACCATGATAAAGTGGGGGTGAATTTCCATGGTTAAGAGTTGTGTTATATTTTTTTTAAAGTATATGTTTAACTTATCTATGAATTCATTTTATCCTCAACGTGGCAAGGGCCTCCCTCCAAGTGGATACACACCAAGAAACAATGAATTGGTCTCAAACAATAAGAAGATAGATGAGACACAATATCGGCAATAGCAGTAAATGTGTCCTATAAACAATATACAAGTTATAGATGGTCGTTAATGGCATCAAACACCCGGAGGGTTCTAGCAAAATGATCTAATTTGAAGGAAGATTGCTACATCCCTCAACATGTTTTGATTCCATTGATAAGAGGATGTTGATGCCGTAGAGCCATCACCAAAGGTACCAATGCAATTGGAAACATTGTCTCTACATAATCTATGCACATTTGGAGTAAGGACTAGGCCCTTGGCCTAGTTCCTCCTTCATACAAGTACTTGAATTTGGGTGATTTCGAAGGGGGTATCTATGCAAATTCAAACTATATGGGTCTAAGTAAGATTTGCAAAAGTTTTCATGGTGTTTCTCTCTTAAAGAAAATTGCTCAACGCTACAACAAACCCTTGCCCTTCTGCAATGGATGCACTCATCCATTCAAATTGGATGTCATATACCATGTTGCATCAATGTCATTCTACACTTCATGGGATAGACAAGATCGTAAAATTACTAGAAGTGTTTTTCATATTAAAGCATTGGTACACCATAGTTTGCATTAGTTTATGTTTGTTAATTCTACTTTGTTTTTAATTGAATACACTGGGATGGAAGTCTATCTACCTAGATTTGGTGTTTCCTTGGGTATTTGTCGCTTTTCTTTCCTCTCATGGACCTTTGTTAGGCTAAGATCGCTTTTACATTGATTCCTCCTCTATTTGTTCACCCTTATCTTTCCTCTATTCCTTTAGCTACAACCTCTTGAAGAATGTGTCTAGCTATGGTCGGTCTTCATAATTATCATTATACTTGAGAAGAACATAATTATTATTGTTTCTAGCATGTTCTTCATGTTTTGATTTTGTATTTTATTTATATTTTCAAGTGGCTCCACAAGTGTTAAGTGATCACATGACAACTAGTTGGCTTGCCTTGAAACTCTCGCATTTAGGTGACATGATGGCTAGTTGGCTTTCCTTAAAACTCTCTCATTCAAAGCACATTATGGCTAGTTGACTTGCCTAGAAACTCTCTCATTCATATCACATGATGGTTATATAGAGAGGTTAATTTACTCTCCTTTGTATGCTATTGGAACACACATACCTTACTTATCTTCTCTCCTATGTGAAGTCGTCCGATATCTGTAGATCTGCTCGTTACGTTTATGATCTAAAATAAGTGATTAGAGATATGTTCATTATATGTGTGATCTAAAGTCATAGGTTTGAGATTTTCACATTTTACTTATGATATGAAGTCAAAGGTTCAATATTTTCTCATTATACTTATGATATGAAGTCAAAGGTTCGAGATCTTCTTATTTTACGTATGATATGATGTCATAGGTTTGATATCTACATATTATAATTGAGATCTAATGTTTTTTATTCAAGACGTGCTTATTATCATTAAGATTTGAAGTCTGGTATTTGAGATATGCTTATTATCACTAAGATATGAAGTCTAGTATTCAAGATCTTCTTATTATCATTAATATCCGAAGTGTAGTATTTGATATCTTCTTATTATCATTGTCATCTGAAGTTTGGTATCTGAGATCTTCTTATTATAGTGATCTAAAGTATGGGTCTGAGATATGAGCCTAGATCTAAGTTCTAATCTGACTATCCTATGTGATATGATGAGATGATCAACCTCTCCTTGGTGATATTTGATGGACATTTAGCTGTGGAGAATTAACACTTGTGAAAGCCTTATTGGGTTAGTATAGTCTGTCTTGATTATTTTTGAAGGATCTCTCTAAGAAATATATGGTTGTATTTTCCCCCTTGCGGGTTTTTGCCTTGGTCTTTGACCTAATTCTGGTGTCTCTTGTTAGTATGCATTGCGATATCTTCTTTCTCCTAAATGTTCATTTAATTTCTGAAGTGTAATTACTTGATGAAGTGAGTTAAATTGCAAAGAATACCTAAAACATTCACAAGTAATTCCCAGTAGTTCAAAAATTTTCTTCCACTTGGTTTCTCAACATGGTATCAAAGCAATCAGATCAGGAAGTGGAGTGTGCCTTGGTGGAATAATCTTGTAGATCTATGTATTTTTCTGGAATTCGTTTATGTGTATATTTGAGAATTCATGGATATCAATTGATTTTGGCACTAGTAGTTGATGGAATTGTTTTGGGATAGGTTTGGAGGAGTGATACCAGCCATCATGACACTAGTACAGGTCAACACTTCATTTTTTTTCACTTTGTCCTTAAGTTAATTGGCTATGTGCATAAATATGCTTTATCTATGTAGTAACAGTGCATATATCCCTTTTATTGACTAGTGTGCAAGCCATGCACATCACATTTTCAATCAATGTTTAATTTATTTGTTTTTGTATCGAATCTTAATCATTGAAGGTTCATTATTAATTACACATCATATTTTGACTAGTGATCCTCTTATTACATGGAAATTTGTTGAATATTTTTTTATATATGTAGATTCTCCTTGATTGACTAACTCGTATGTTAGAGTCTTCTATTTTCAAATAGATAAACTAGCTACTTAACTTTTTGTTAGAGAAAAGATCTCTTGTTTGCAATAATCCACACATATATTCATCCATTGAATTCTATCACGTAGTGAATGAAATATATTGATGCTTTGATAGTGTTTGTGACAATGTATTGAGTACGGTAAAAGTTGTGGGTGCAAGAGTGTGTTAAGGGCTTATTTGATTATACATTGAGCCATCTGAATAAAAGTATTCCAGAATTTTGGATGCTTAATCTTTGACTTATTTGTTAATCTGAAGGTCAAAAGTTATATTCTCTTCTTCGCTTAGATCGAATTATTGTTCATTCTTTTAATTCCTAGAGGTCCATATTTTGTTTTGTGGACTCTATTAAGTCATTGGAGGTTTCTTTTATGAATTGAGAACACATTCTTGTCTTCTTGTATATGTTATGTATGCAACATATGTAGTCTTAGCAAATATTCAAAGGTTGATGTCAAAGAAAGATTTTTTTTGGTGTTACTATGTGACAAAATCCTGTGCCTAAGAGACTATCATGAAGGTTTTTGCACAAATGAGTAGGTGAATGATCTTGATATATGTCCTTTATTGATTCTATGTTCTTTATATATTGTTGATACACTTCCAAGAGTCATATTCTATCAATAAATGTGTAGTACATAGCTCATACCAAAGGGTTATTGTTTGGTAAATTAATTGTTCTTAATTTCCTTCATTAATTGTCAACCAGGATTCGTGTACTTGTGAAATGTATGTGCACTATATATGCTAGGATTCTTCTTGTGAATTAATTGATTCTAGAAATGAAACTAGTTCTAAGCATGGACACAAATTGGAGAGTAATTACGCACATGTTCTTTCAATCTAAAGTTATATTAAATTCTAATTAACCAAATTGAAATCCACTTCTTTGCAGAAATTGAAAATCTATCTTAAGTTGCATAATTCAAAACTTTCCTCTAATTGTATGAAAGGAAAATGCTTAAAATCCAAATATCAATAAAGAAAAAATCTAACTCTATTTTGCATAATTCAAAGCATTCTACACTATCTTGCAGAAGGAAAATCTTATACTAAATTGCAACAAAGAAATTCTAGATTAATTGCATGAAAGAGAAATTGCCATAAAAGGATCTACTTGTAGAAAATGAAATGAAAATATTTACAACTTGAGAATGATTACTTGTGTGCATATTTATCCTCTAAAGAGTGTTTCATCAACAATTAAGAAATAAATTTAAGCTATGAAATGATTAAGTGCTAGAAAGAAGATGCATTCAACAATTGAAATCTTTTTAATGCTTTTCTGTTTATGAGTACTCTATAGTAAAATGAGAATTGTCATAAATGAAACTATCATGAAAACAAATTCTAAAAGAAAATAGAATACTAAGGATAAGAAATGCAAAACAAAACTAAAAACAAAACCTCACAGCTCAACAGGGGGCCCTCCCGTGAGTGCAGGTCAGCTAGTAATCACAAAATATTCACGCATGCATTGAGAAAAGTAGCTTATATTAAACTGAAACAAAGTATATCGGTCTTCACAATAAAATGACTATAAACTTCAATATTCCAAACTTATGTCTCAAGTCTCAGCTTACAGCCTTTATACAAGTTTCATAAAATGATTTTGAGATATTTATGCCTACATGACATGTGTTGCTTTGGCATCTACAAGATAGATGTGATTTAAAACTCAATGTCTTTATGACTTGCTACTAAAATATCAAGTCTTAGGAGATTCATTTCGATCCAACATCTAGCAGCAGAACATATCTTCAATCTCACTTGCTTGATATTGTTTTATTCCTTTGCTTGATCGCTACACGTCATTTTAAGAGTTTGACTTCTAGATCTCCCAATCCTGATAGCTCACCACATTGTGCCGATATGTGGTTACCCATAAGGTGGAAAATTGTCATCTCCAAGTAGTTTTTATCCTTTATTTTAAGTGTTGCAACTTGTCTAACAATGAACATTCTTGCAGAAAATAATATTAGCTACAAAATGTTTGTAATTTCATCATTGTAAGAATATTTTCATTATAATTCATTAAGAAGTAGATATTCTAATTATGGATGATGAATACATTTTTTAGAGTTGACCTTGACCTTAAACATATTGAATTTGCTACAAAATGATGATAACAAGGTGAAATAAGAGTGAAACAAGGATAGTAAAAAAGAAATAATTCTAGACTTCAACATTCCCCCACACCAAAGGTTTTGCATATCTTCATACACCAAAAATTCAAATTTGTCTCTTATTTTCCTTTTTAGTGAATGATATATGAATCTTGTGGAAGCACATCCAAACTAGTGCTTGCTTTCTTCTTTTTAATGCTGAAAGTGGTCCTTGGTTTCTTCATTAGAATTATGCTCTGTAGTCCTCTGATTTTGTTCTTGAGAAACTTGTTTTCAACCTTAACTTTCTTATTCTTCTTATACAAATAATAGAGGTGTAGAAGTATGTTATCATTTTGCATTTTGAGAATATCATTTTGAACTTTATTGATTCCCTTTCTTGAATTAAATATTTGTTAAGAACCTCCAGCTCATATATGTCTTGCTTTAGATTTTCTTCAATTTTGTGTTCTTGTTCTACATTTTGTTTTGTTGCTGAAGTTTCACCTATTTCATACTAAGAAAATTTTACCTTTTGTTGTGCTCTTTGCTCCAGATATTTCACATAATCATAAATTTCTTTCTGAACCAGATCAATTTCTAGAGTTTGTCTTGTTGGGTTGGATGTGTGAGGTGGAGTATCATACCCTTCTTCTTCAAGATCAATCATCTCTGGTGACTGATTATTTGACATTTTTTAAATCCTTTTACTTCTCCTTAATTTTATTTTTGAGCTCCTAAAGTCCTTCCTTTTTATTTTATTATCCCTTGTTTTCTTCTTTTCCTCGGGTAATTTTTGGCTAGGCTGGCTTTCTTTCTTCTAAGTCCTATTTTTCGTTTTTCTATTTAATTTTATCAAGACACTGGGATAGTGGCGTATCATCTTCAAATGGATCTCCTGGTGTGTTAATTACATTCTTTTCTTGAATTTCTTCTACAATTTTCTCTTTTTCCATGGTTAGTCTTTGAATTTCTTCGGCTTCCTTTAACCCTACCATTTGTTTCTTCCTTTGGGGCTTCTACAAAATGGTTTCATTACTAAGAAATTTTTCCAACTATCTCCTTTAGCTTCTAAATGTGTTTCTATGAGAATATTGATGAGTCCATGATGGTAAAGAGAGTTATCAATGAACCTGTAATCTCTCTGTATGCTAAACGCCATTTTCTTCAAACTTTAGAATAGAAAGTAAGGCAAATTAATCTCATTTCCATCAATAAAATGCATCATAAGTTTGGCATGGTAGAAAAACATTGCCCCAAATCTTCCTTCACATGTGAAATATTTTTGAATAATGAGTAAGAGATTTTTCCATTTTCCTTTTAATGCAATAATGGGAATACCCTTTTTGAAAATGGATAAATATATACTTGGTTCTCTGAGGAAATGGACCCAGTCATTCTCTTTAATTATTCTATTTTTAAACTAGCTTTCCCCATTCCTTGGTAGTCTTGTTGCTTCTGCCATAATATATTTTGTGAGGATGAGCTTTATTTCTCCTATCTCTACTTCCACTCCATCAAATGCTCGGGCGAAGGCGTTGGTAACTTCTGCTTCATACCCATTAATTTTTTCAAAAAACTAGAGCCATCCCACCTGTTTCAATTGGTTTTTCAACCTTGGATGTGCTTGGAGAATTTTTACTCCATTTGGTTCAGAACGAACAAGCATTACCATCATGAGGAAAAGTCTCAACCTTGATTGTTTCTTTCGACTAGGATAATGGCAGTTTTTAAAAGAGGGAATGAATGAAATGTGAATTAGGAATGAGCGGAATGGATATGACACAAGGTTAAATGATGGCGAAGTAAGGCGTTGATGGGAGAGGTAGTGTTGCATCTAGATTTTAATTCACAGTTTCCTAGATCCGGTTTCAAAGTACTAGTGTCGTGTTTTAATTCCAATCAGACTTGATGTGACTAGCGATGTAATGATGAGGAGATATGGTATAATGGTTATGAATGTGATGGAAATGTATAAGGTCTTCAACTTATTAATATAATCATCCATGAATCAAAACCTAAGCTCTTATATGAAATATAATTTAAACATTCTTACATACCTTTATTCCTGTGTTCCTTGATATTTTTCTGTAGAAATTGGATTTGGTTGCAGAATTGAAGATTGGTTGCAGAATGATAAAAATTCTATTTCTGATTTTATTCTCGGACTTCATTTATTTGATCAGGAAAATACTTCTTTATTGTTGTTGTTGCTATTAATGATCAGTAAAAATATTGATCCTAATGAATATAGCTTGGCACCTTAAAAGAAAAAGAAGGACAAAAAGAAATAGGGACAAGAAAAATATGGGTTTTGAAAATATAAACTACCAAGAGATATTGGTTTTCAGTTGAAAAAAATTTATAGACATGCCAACATAGTTGGTTTTTATGTTTATACTTATCTTGTTATTATTATTATTATTATTTGAAAAATTACAATAAAGTTGGATATTGAGGAGAAGAATCCCCTTCCTTGACCAACTTGAATTCATAATTTTCTTACAAATATTTGACAAATTCTTCCCTTGTTAGTGGTTTATGATACAACCTTAATCTATGACCATTAACAAGGAAAGTAATTTGTTCATCATCAATAGTTTTTATTTTGATTGTTCCATTATAAAAAATAATATCAATCTCATAAGGACCAAGCCAATGAGTTTGAAATTTTCCTTGAAAATATTTGAACTTGGAATAAAAAAGAAGAGCCCAATCACCTTGCTTGAACTTTTTAGCTTTGATGATTTTTTCATGCCACTTAGATCTTTGTTGCTGAACTATGCTAGTTCTTTGAATAACATCTTGTCGGATCTCATCTAGCTCATTCAATTGTGTCAATCTTTGTTTCTGAGCTTTTGATAAATCAAGGCCCAATTTAGTTGTTCTCAAGGTCTCCACTTGGAATTCAATTGGAAGCAAGACTTGCTTTCCATAGACAAGCTCATAAGGAGTATGTCCAGTTGTATTCCTCCATGTAGTTCAGTATGCCCATAATGCTTCTGGAAGCTTTTCTACCCAATCCTTTCTATGCAAATGCATAATTTTGGTAAGAATTTCTGATGAGCACTAGTATTATAGAAAGAATGTTGCAACTCCTAGGCTACTAGATTTACTTAATCAACTCGGGGTTTGTACAAACTTGGAGGTGACAGTGTTGTATACACAAGTAAAAGTGATGGTTCTGCCTTTTGTCACTTGTTTAACTAGCGAGAGACCACTAGGGGTTTTCAAGCCAGACTTCTATGATTCAAAAGGAGCTTGGTTTCTTGATGAAAGAAAGGGAATCTACTCTAAGATAGAGTTGATCTATTGCAATAATGAAAAAGACTGAAATTAAATGCTAAAACACATCATTTCCTAATTAACTGATAAGAAACTATGCTTTGCAATAATGCTAAATTAACATGAACCAAATGCTACTATCTAAGCATGGAAGTTAAAAGCATAAAAAATCACTATTGTGCAAGTAAAGGGACTGAAATAACTCTGTTTTTTTGTCTTTTCATTGTTTTCATGCAAAATCAAATATGAAAACTAATCTCTTGTGGTGATGTGGCAAGTGGTTTAGGGATGTTTGAGGATGGATGTAGGATTTAGGAGATGGTTGGATCACGTGGGAGACCCTTGGGTTACCTTTGGGGGCTTCCTAGAAGTTTTCCCTCAATTCAGCCTCAAAACAGGCCACTATAGGAAAACCTACAGGATTCCTTGTATTTCTATAGGATGCAGTTGAGAGAAAAATGAGAGAAAAACGAATCCAACCATCTCCTAACCTTACTGTTCACTTTTGAGTTACCCTAGGCCTTTTCTCACTCTATTACACCCATCAAACACCTTCCCTAAGCCTTCCATCACCTCCAACACCTCTCATTCTTCTCTCAGCTGCATATTGTAGAAATACAGGGAATCCTATAGGTTTCTAGCACATTCTATGGGTTTTTCTATAGTGGCCTGTTTTGAGGCCGAATTGAGGGAAAACCTATAGGAAGCCCCGAAAGGTCACCCAAGGGTCTCCCACACCATCCAACCATCTCTTAAACCCTCCAACCATCTTCAAACATCCTTAAACCACCTACCACATCACCATAAGAGATTAGTTTGCATATTTGATATTGCATGAAAAGAACAAAAAACAAAAGCAAAGTTATTTCAATCCCTTTACTTGCACAATAGTGATGTTTGATGCTTTTAACTTCCATGCTTAGAAAGTAGCATTTGGATTATGTTAATTTAGCGTTATTGCAAAGCATAGTTTCTTAGAAGTTATTTAGGAAATGATGTGATTTAGCATTGAATTCCGGTATTTTCCATTATTACAATAGATTAGTTCTCTCTTAGAGTAGATTTCCCTTTCTTTCATCAACAACCAAGCTCCATCTGAATCAATAGAATTGTAGCTTGAAAAGCCCCAGTGGTCTCTCGCCAGCTGAACACGTGACAAAAGGTAGAACCATCACTTTTTCTTGTGCAACACTATCACCTCCAAGTTTGTACGAACCCTAGGTTGATAAAGTAAAGTTGGTAGCCTAGGAGTTGCAGGATTCTTGCTGCAATACTGGTGCTCATCACTTTTTTCCTAGTGCAGATGCATGAGATGAGCACTAGTATTGCAGCAAGAATGCTGCAACTCCTCGGCTACCAACTTTACTTTATCAACCTGGGGTTCATACAAACTTGGAGGTGATAGTGTTGTATACACAAGTAAAAGCGATGGTTCTGCCTTTTCTCAGTTGTTCAGCAGGTGAGAGACCACTGGGGGTTTTCAAGCCAGACTTTTATGGATTTAGAAGAAGCTTGACTTCTTGATGAAAGAAAGGGAAATCTACTCCAAGAGAGAGCTGATCTATTACAATAATGAAAAAGAACAAAATTCAATGCTAAATCACACCATTTCCTAATTAACTACTAAGAAACTATGCTTTGCAATAATGCTAAATTAACATGAACCAAATGCTATTGTCTAAGTATGGAAGTTAAAATCATCAAGCATCAGTATTGTGCAAGTAAAGGCACTGAAATAACTATGTTTTGTCTTTTTTTTCTTTTCATGCAAAAACAAATATGCAAACTAATCTCCTTTGGTGATGTGGCAGGTGGATTCAGATGTTTGAGGACTCCTCGAAGGTTTAGGAGATGGTTGGATGGTGTGGGAGATCCTTGGGTGACCTTTTGGGGTTTCCTAGAGGTTTTCCCTCAATTCGGCCTCAAAACAGGGCACTATAGGAAAACCTACATGATGTACTAGAAACCTACAAGATTCCCTATATTTCTACAAGATATGCAGCCATGAGAAAAATGATGGGTGTTGGAGGTGATGGAAAGCTTAGGGAAGGTGGTTGATGGGTGGAATTGAGTGATCCACCCATTTTGCGTGAAATGAACAAAAAGACAAAAAAATAGTTATTTCAGTCCCTTTACTTGCACAATAGTGATGTTCGATGCTTTTAACTTCCATGCTTAGAGAGTAACATTTGGTTCATGTTAATTTAGCATTATTACAAAGCGTAGTTTCTTAGAAATTAATTAGGAAATGATGTGATTTAGCATTGAATTTCGGTATTTTCCATTATTGCAATAGATCATCTCTCTCTTAGAGTATATTTCCCTTTCTTTCATCAAGAAACCAAGCTCCTTCTTGTCGGCTGGATAAATCGTTCTTGCAGACAAGACCGATCTCCCTAGTATCAACTGATATCTAGCGACAAGCAGAACAAGCAAATCTACCTTTCTCTAAATATTGTGATTTATAAATAAAAACTAAGAGGTGTCTTTAGACCCTACCTTAATTGCAATGTTAGTTTGTGGCATCCACGCTTCGACCATCCGAATGAGTTTCCTTTTAAGAACCTGCAAACACAAACAAGCACACATCAAATAACACCTGCATAGCCAATATAATAAATCATATTCATCATGGTGATCAAGGAATCCATGAAATAAACCATAAGAGACAGCTTATTGAGAAAAATAAACTTGATTGTATTAACTTTAAACAAAGAAGAACTTTACAACCTTGGTGCCTTGATGTTGTACAAGCTCCTCCTAGGGTCCAAGCAAGAATCTCCTCTACTTTGACAAGCTTCACACTCTTCCAAAAGGGATCAAAAGGTATGTAATCTCTCCTCTCAAGCTCAATTAGGAAGTCTAAATTCCAACAGCATTTACCCTAAAAAATATTCAGCTTTCAACCTCCTTAGTAACCAGCCCAATGCCTCATTTTATAGTGTAGAGGAAGGAAGTTACCAGGTCCACCTTCAAAGGGATAGAGTCCTCCTTCAAAGGGATAAGCCCCTCACATCAAGGGGTTAGCTCTTTTAGTTATGGGATGCATGAACCACCAAGGAGCGAACTTGCCACTTCAAGATTCCCTCTAGAAGCTTCCAGAAATAACCCAAAGTGAGTTTTTAAGAATGTACTTGCGCGTTTTTGACTTTTACAGGGGTTTGCACCCATTACACAGAAACATAGCGGGCAGGTCCACAGGGGACATGACCACAGGGTGCAGGACCGCAAGTAATGCTAAGAGAAAGTGCGGAACCAGAGTTTTAGATATTTTTAAGGAATTTCTCTCATTTTTCAAGGCTTGACATGAAGAGCTGAGGTTTAAGACTTGCATATGAGGAGAGTATGAGTGGTGATAGACTCAAACTGACTGCAGAATGTCGTGGTGACAATATTTTGTGTAACACTTCTGAATCCATAGAATTCTAGCTTGAAAACCCCTATTGCTCTATCGCCAGCTGAACAAGTGATAAAAGGCAGAACCATCACTTTTACTTGTGTATACAACATTGTCACCTCCAAGTTTGTACGAACCCCGGGTTGATAAAGTAAAGTTGGTGGCCTAGGAGTTGTAGCATTCTTGCTGCAATACTAGTGCTCATCACTTTTTGGCGACATTGACGGGGATGGATGGAATCAAACACAAGTAATGTATTTTTCAAAATCAAATATGCAAATTGATCTCTTTTGTTGAGGTGGCAAGTGGTTTAGGGATGTTTGAGGATGGTTGGAAGGCTTAGGAGATGGTTGGATTGCGTGGGAGACCCTTGGGTGACCTTTGGGGGCTTCCTAGAGGTTTTACCTCAATTCAACCTCAAAATAGGACACTACAATAAAACCTACAAGATGTAGTATAAACCTACAAGATTCCCTATATTTCTATAGGATACAGCCATGAGAAAAACGATGGGTGTTGGAGGTGATGGAAAGCTTAGGGAAGGTGGTTGATGGGTGGAATGGAGTGAGAAGAGACCTAGGATCACTCAAAAGTCAACAGCAAGGTTAGGAGATGGTTGGATTCACTCAATGTGCTTGGAAGAATTTCTATGTAAAATGATGAAATTAGTGAAGGCAATGGTGAAAGCAGGGAATGATTATGGTGGATGAAGTGGAAGGTGATTGTTGGCTATGAGGTCTTTGTCTTCTCCTGAAGCACCTGCTCTACATCAAACATGTATGATTTCCAAAAGGTCATGTAAATAAGAGGCATTCTTATAAGCTAAAAGAGCAGAATTAATGAACTAACTGTCTACCTTATGCATGAGGAAAGTAGCTGAAAGGAATGGAATCATGGATGAGATCTACTGTAAGAATGAAGAGAGAAGAGATGGAAATGCAATCCTACTTTGCAAAATTGATCAAATGCTAGCTTAAATACAATAAACTCTCAAAGCTTATGAAATAAACAGAAATCTATGTTTTTGGGGCTACATAAGGGTCCCTTCCTCAAATCATGATCCCAGAGGGAAGAAGTGAGGCCAAGACACCTGCTGAAAATCTTATGGTGCTTATTTTATCCCTGCCAACCTGCTACTGAAGTAAGGCACAAATGAAAGCAAACTAATAAAAAACCAATCAAATCTACACTACTTTGCAATGAAAATACCTCTAAAGACAAATTAACAATGAAGCTATGAAACTAAGCTAATGATATGAAATTATCATATGTTAAAACTAAAGTAGAATTGATTATTCCAACAATGAAATGAATGTTAACTTAAAGTGTTGAAACTAAGAGAAATGCTTGAGAAGAAAGACTTTACGATAGATGAAAAACATAAGAAAGATGAAAAATAGAAGCGAAAACAACAAATACACAATGATACCAGACAACAAGATTGATTACGGAGTTCGTCTGTGATGGACTACATCTCCGGGTCCGCTTTCAAGATGGGTGACTGCTTTATTAGGATTGAATCTGAGAAGGTCGCTTACATATAAAATTGACCAAACTGAATATACATGTAGGCACTTCTGGTCACTATCATAAGAAATCTCTCTGAACCATCTTTCCAACGCCTGTCACAGTTCCCAATTCCGACTCCCGATGCTCCTATTACATTGAAAACAAAATAGACTATATCCTCCAGAATCTGCATACAAAACTCAAAAAATCACTCCCCCTCTCTTCAATGAGAAAAACAACCTTTTAAAACCCTGCAAATACATTTGAACTTCTTCATCCAAGTTTATGGATGAACTAGCTGAAATTAGGGTTCATATGCCCTCGGTCCGCTCATTGTTTGACACCTTAGGGTTCATATGCATGGTCTTTGAATTAGTTTTAATGCCAAAAAGAAATCCAAAACCCAAAATAGACCATATAATAACATAATCCACTTGCATCTTACTAACGGCGCGCTATTCAGGCGGTTTCCATGTGACAGGCTGCATGCCTTGACGGTCGACTCGCTGACTTCCACTTGCACGGTTTCCTCTGGGGGTTTTGGTTGACAATTGCGGTGCGTTCACATGTTGTCACTGCCACGGTAATGTTACCCCGCCTAACCGCGATTTCAATGCCACCGTTAACCTCCGCCCAACTATTTAACTCTTGTTCACATGTCACACTCTAACATGGTAGCTGCTGCGGTCTAAACTGTGAACTCTGCCCAATTAACAATAACACTTTTCGTGCTCACATGAATATAGTCCCCGCGGTCTTCTCCCATGAAATTTTGCTACGGTTAAGACTATGGGTTGTATTTATAATGTTTATAAACAAGGCCGAGAGGGTTTATACATAGGTTAATGTATTTTGAATTTTTTTTTAGCATAGCTTTGTAATGTAACGTGGTCCGATAGGTCTAGAACTTAGCGTAATTGTTTTTTAATGGTCTAGAACTTAGGTTTAGGTGTTTTAATGCATGGTTAGGGTTTGGATGTATTAGGTTAGGTCAATGATACATGGTGTTTCACCATAGAGTTTTAGGGCTAGGTGTAATCTTTACATCAAATAAAAACCCATTTACAACCAATTGTCACAAAGTGACATTCAAACCCACATGATGACAAACCCTTGTCGTCAACCAAACTCTGTGAGGTGGTCGACAAACCCATTTCAACAATCAAACCCTGGTGGAACTTACGACAATCACATGTCGACAACCAAGTGTCAAACTATATCACCATGAAAACCATATACATTACCAGACAACCTAAACCGTAAACATTACTGTCAAAGCTGACGACACCAGACACTGAATGTTGACGATGAAACTGAACTTGTGCAACTGATCTGATGAGATCCTCCTAGATTAATCCTCTCCACTTTAAAGCTTTTGGACCACAAAATTTTGACTTAAACAGATAGTCGATGAGGGTAGAGCTCCCTCACTCTCCACCTTACCCTTATGATGTTCCAATACATTTGATCAACCATCTGAAAGTGATGACCCTGATGATGCTGATTATGGCACATTTTGAATCTGTGAACTGTTCCATCCATCTGCAGTATGAACAACTTGCGAAGATGGTTAAACAACCTATTATGAACATGGCAATTGACTTCTTTCCCCGAAATACCATGAATTAGTGATTCATAATCATCTTTGAAAAATGTCTCTACAGGATATTGTTCAATACTATTGACATGTATTAACAATATATATTGCGGAATGACAGAGACAATCAAAGATATTCTTGACATCAAACCAGCTAATTGAATTGATATACTTTCCTGATTCATGTTTACTAAGTGAACTTGCTGCAATAAACCCATCAAACTATAAGGTGTAAATTGCTGCAACTTAGTTTGATTTTGAAAGTATTGAAATGGTTATTGATTTGTTTGAATCACTGTTTCTTCATTTATTAAATGATGTTTCCATTGATTAGCACTTTCCCATGATGCATAAGTTTCCCTTAGATACTTTGACACTACTTTAGAAAAGGCTTTGATATAAAAACAAATGGGCTTCCTCTCCACTTGAAAAGAGGCTTCCAAACTATTTGAAACATGAAATGGTGACACAATGCAAGAGAAATTTAATACCAAGTTCCCCAATACTGACCTGCATCCCTATAACTAATCATTTCCAAACTTGGACTAAATTGTTTCATTCTGACATTAGGAAGAGAAGCTTTAGGCATCAATTGTAATTTATGTTGTATTCCTTGCTTATGAGCAAGATGTTTGGTTTCTTTAAATAGAATTGGAAAAGTTTCTACCTCTTCGATCAAACTATCTTTAAGCTGAGACTCATAACTTGAACAAACATCATGTTGATTCTTATGTTGTTCCTTTACACACATGATTACAAATCTCTTATTTGAACTTATTAATCACTTCATCTGATTAGAAACAACTAAATTCAAGTGATTTTTACTTTGATGTGCCCTGACAATAAATTCAAACCCATCTTTCTTAAGGTGATATTTATGCTCTCTTCTATAAAATACTGCATCACAATCATAAAGATAAGGACTTCCTAAGACAACTCCACATATGTCTACTGGAACCACATCTAATTCCACTTCATCAATGTAATTAGCTATAATGGAAAATCTTAATCGACATTGTTTTGTGACTTTTATTTGAGTTGATTTATTTAGCCATCCTAATGGGTAAGGTCTTGGATGATTCCGTGTCTCCAAACCCAAATTCTTAATTAAATATTCAAATATTAAATTGACCCATGATCCACTGTCGAACATTGTATCTATCTTTGTGTGCTTAGAAGTTATTCTTATGTTAAATAATTCAACTCTTTTATCCTCATTTGAAGGATTTATGTTTGATGAAGATGCAATAGTATTTGAACTTGAACCAGTGTTAGAAGTTTTACCTGTCGAAACTATGGCAGTTATCCTCCTTTCATCACCTGAATCAGAACCTAGATCTTGTTGGACTGCTGCAATTGCCTTGTTTTCATCCTTCTCCTTAAGGAACCTTTTCAGCTTAAGTTTCCAACACTTATATTCATCATGACTGATTCTCTGGCAATGAGAACAAGTAGGCCTTTCCTTATGAGCTATCGCTGATTTCTTTCTCTTCGAATTATTCTTCCCTTTATTGTCATTGGAATCCTTGATTTCCAACTCTTTCGATGATTGTGCTGAAAACTTGAATGGTCTGCCACCTGATTCAATATGTATGGCTTGAACACACACTTCATCAAAATCCTCATGATTAAACATCAATAATGTATGCTGCAAATATGAATTTAAACCACCAATGTATTTTAATAAAGTTTCACATGTATCCAATGAAATACCAAGTGCCAATTATTTCTTTTTGAACTCCTGATTAAACTTCTTAACACTCTTCCCTTTACCTTTCCTCAAATGTTGCCAATCAATAACATCTTGCTGCATGTATCCTAATGGATAGAATTATTTCCTAAGAGCTTTTAAAAACTTAAACCATGAAGAGATGATTTTACCTTTCCACTTTACATCTATTTGAGTTTTACTTTTCCACCATATTAAAGTTGTTCCCCCCATTCTGAGTGTAGCTAACTGAATTTTCGTTTTATTGTCAGAAATGTTATAAATATAAAAAAACACTTATAACTGCTTAATCCAATTATCTAGCTTTTCAGGATTCATTTCGCCATCATAAATAGGTAACTCAAATTTTATGTCAAGTTTCAAAAGAGATGTTTTCTTAGGTTTCTTTTCTATTTTAGATTCTACACTGGAAGAAGAAGAAGAAGATGATGATGGAGATGATGGAGGTGAAGGTGGTTTATCAACCTTGCCTTTACCTTTGTCCTTTTTCGATGTCTTTGAAGAAGAAGTTGCATCTCTCACCTTCCTATCTTCGTAAATTTATCCCAACATCTACTGCATAGTCAAGAATGCTTGCTGAAACTGTTCATCGCTCATCTTAGTTTTTGGCGTTTCACCCAGATTAGATCTTGTCATGGTCGACTTATGAATGACTCTTCGCTTTCCAATCTTTGGATCAATCTCCTCGAGGATTCCTTCTCCATGTTGTTACTTTGACCTGGTTAACATTCACTGACAAATTATATAAACGCAACCTACTCTGATACCAAATTATATGATCTGAAATGATCATATGTTAAAACTGAAGTAGAATTGATTATGCCAACAATGAAATTAATGCTAACTTAAACTCTAAAACCGAGAGAACTACTTGAGAAGAAAGACTTTACAACAAATGATAGACATACGCAAGATACAGAACAAAAGAAAAAATGGAAAATACACGGCGATACCAGACAACAATATTGATTACGGAGTTGGTCCCTGATGGACTATGTCTCCGGGTCTGCTTTCAAGATGGGCGGCCACTTTATTAGGATTGAATCCAATAAGGTCGATTACATAGAAAATTTACCAAATTGAATGTGCATGTAGGCACTTCTAGTCATTGTCATAAGAAATCTCTCTGAACCAGCTTTCCAACTCCTATCATGGTTCCTAATTCTGACTCCCGATACTCCAATTACACTGAATACAAAATAGACTATATCCTCCAGAATTTGCATACAAAACTCAAAAAGTCACTCCCGCTCTATTCAATGAGAAAAACAGCCTTTTAAAACCCTGCAAATACATTTTAACTTCTTCGTCCAATTTTAGGGATGAACTGGTTGAAATTAGGGTTCATATGCCCTCGATCTTCTCATTGTCTGACACCTTAGGGTTCATATGCAGGGTCTTCGAATTAGTTTTGATGCCAAAAAAACAACCAAAACCAAAAATAGACCATATAATAACACAATCCACTGGTGGTTTACTATCGGCGCGATATTCAGGAAGTTTCCATGTGATAGGCCGCATGCCTTAACGGTCGACTGGCTGACTGCCACCTGTGTGGTTTGCTCCGGTGATTCTGGTTGACAATTGTGGTGTGTTCACATGATGTCACTGTCACGGTAATGTTATCTCACCTAACTGTGATTTCAATGCCACGATTAACCTCTGCCTGACTGTTTAACTCTTGATCACATGTCATAACCCAACACGGTAGCTGCTGTGGTCTAAATTGTGAACTCCACCCGGTTAACAATAACACTTTGCGTGGTCACATGACTACAGTCCCTGCGGTCTTCTCCCGCGCAGTTTCACTGTGGTTAAGACTGTACGTTGTATTTATAATGTTTATAAACAAGGCCAAGAGAATTTATACATAGGTTAATTTATTTTGAATTGGTTTAGAACATATCTTTGTAATGTAAAATGGTCTGATAGGTTTAGAACTTAGGGTAATGGTTTTGTAATGGTCTAGAACTTAGGTTTAGGTGTTTTAATGCATGGTTAGGGTTTAGGTGTATTAGGTTAGGTCAATGATACATGGTTTTTCACCATAGTTTTTTAGGGATAGGTTTAGTCTTTACATCAAATAAAAACCCATTTACAACCAATTGTCACAAAGTGACATTCAAACCCACACGATGAAAAACCGTTGTCGTTAACCAAACTCTGTGAGGCGGTCGACAAACCCATTTCAACAATCAAATCCTGGCAGAACTAACGAAAATCACATGTCGACAACTAGGTATCAAACCATATCACCATGAAAACCATATACATTACCGAACAACCTAAACCATATACATCAGTGTTGAAGCTGATCACACTAGACACTGAATGTTGATGATGACACTGAACCTGTGCAACTAATCTGATGAGATCCTCCTTGATCAGCTAAACATACATATACAAAGAAGAGGAGCCTTGGCTACTAGGGTTGGACCCTAGCCCAATAACTTTAGCCCTCTGAGTTAACCCAGTGTGTGCTCAAAACAAGACTCATTCTTATTACCAAAACAGAAAATTACATCCAAAATCTTCCACAAGTCTGGAGCTCGAAAATAACTTAGAGTTTTACAACAAAAATTTGAATCCTAATAAGACTCTAGGTCTCTCTACTTATACAACTGAAGTCCCCAACAAATTCCTCAAAATTATGGAGGCTCAGCTCCTAAACTTGAGATAAACTAGCTCTTTGTCTCTCACTTGCTCGGATGCCTTCTAATCCTCATGACTTGGTTGCTTGCACTCTGAGCTGGTGTGATGAATGGAAGAATATTCAAATGAGGGTGAAGTAAGTGAGGAGGATTTACCTCCTACAATCCCTCTCCCTTGTCCCATTCGAGTTTCAACCTTAGTCTTTGCCAAAATTCCTTGATTTTCTCCTTCAAACCTGCATTCAATGCATATTAGTCCACTAAGAATGATATCCCACTCTAACTCATCTCATAAACAAAATATAATAAAAAACATGTAATATGTTGTGATAAAAGTTTGTTTTACTCAGCTAGGAGGTGAATTAAGGCCTATATAATTACCCAATGATGAGGCTCATCAATTTATTCAAGAACTTTGTTGGTATATACCACTTTTCCATTGGCTTGTGGATGATATGGAGTAGAATTTTGATGCTTAATTTTGTACTGCTCCATGGTCTTTTGCACCAACTTTGATGTGAATTAGGTAACTTGACATGTTACAATTTCTCTCGGAACACCAAAACAAGTAAAGATATCCTCAAAAGGAAATGTAATTACAGAATTTTGAGTTGCAAATAAAAGAGTTGTAGCTTCTACCCATTTTGTAACATAATGTGTGCAAACAAGTATGTACTTTTTCTGTTTAGATAGAGGATTTATTGGTCCAACAAAATCTAGAGCCCATTTTCAAAGGGTTATACAATTACCTATGGTTGTAGAGGAATTTCATCTACTGGAACGGGTTTCCCCATTCCTTGAATACTATCACATCTTTTAACATATTCTTTGGCATCCTTGAAAATGGATGGCCAATAATACCCCAAAAGAAGGATTTTGTAAGAAGTTATTTTACCGGAAATTTGTCTTCCACATGGCTCATCTTGACAAGATTTCAAAATTTTAGGTAATTAACCTTCTTGAACACATCTTCAGATAAGCAAATCAAGTCTAGTTTTATATAATTCTCCATCTATCCAGCAAAAAGGTGCATTGGTTTTGATCACTTTTTTCTTTTCTCTAGCTGATAGTTGTGGAGGTAACTTTCTTGTAGCCAAATAATTAGCAATATCTGAAAAGCAAGCTGTTTTAGTAAATACTACAAAAGTATATTCATCAGGAAATTTATCTTTTACAGGAACATCCTCATTATTATTCTGCATTCTAGAAGGAAAATCAGCAACTGTATTTTCTTTTCTTGTTTTATCAAGAATTATGATGTTGAACTCTTGTAGCAATAACAACCATCTTGTAATTCTACTGTTAGTGATTTGTTTTTTCATTAGATATCTAATGTCATAATGATATATATGAATGAAAGTTTCATAATCAGTAATGTAATGACGAAATTTATTAATGGCATGAACAATAGCTAAAAACTCATTTTCTGTTGCCATGTAATTTAGCTTTGACGGAGTCAAAATTTTACTTGTATAGTAGATGGCATAAGGAGTTAAATCACTTTGTCCCAAGGAAACTCCTAGATCTATATCTTAAGCATCATTAGAAATATGAAATGGAAGAGGCTAATTAAGTCCTCTTAAAATTGGTTCTTTAGTAATCTTTTGTTTCAATGTCTCAAATGCTTTTTGACAGCTAGAATTCCAAGCAAATTCACAATGTTTTTAAGGAGTTTGAAAAGTGGAGAGGCTATTTCTGTGAAATTTTCTATGAATCTCCTATAATATCTAACAAATCTAAGAAAACTTCTAACATCTCTTTGACAAACAAGAATTGAAAATTTGGAAATTATTTCTACTTTAGATGTATCCACTTTAATTCCATCACTTGAAATATGATGGACTAAAATAATCCCTCCATTGAACAACATAAAACATTTCTCATGGTTAAATAAAAGGTTTATCTCTTTACATTAACAAGAAAATTTTCCATAGCTTCTTCAAAAGTATCACCATACACAATAAAATCATCCATGCACATTTCCACAAAATCATGAGTTAGATCAGAAAAAATACCTAAGACTGCTCTCTAAGATGTGGCACGTTCATTAAATAATCCAAAGGGAAGAACCCTATAGTCATATGTTCCCCATGGACATGTAAAAGTAGTTTTATCTTGATCTTCTAGTGCTAGTTGGCTTTGGATATATCCACTAAAAAACTCTAAAAACGAAAAATAATTATTTCGAGTCGAGGTATCTAATATTTGATCTACAAAAGGTAGTGGAAAATGATTTTTTAAAGTACCTTCTTTAATTCCCTATAGTAAATGCACACTCTTCATTTTCAATTTTTCTTAGGAACAATGACTAAAGGTGACACCCATTGACTATCTGATATTGGATAGATAAAATTCACATTAAGTAGTTTTTGTAATTCCCCCTTAACAATTTCTCTTAGATTAGGATTCATCCTTCTCTGAGGTTGTCTAACTAATTTCGCATTTTCTTGAATACAAATATGATGCATACAAGTTTTAGTATCATTCCTTTTCATGTTAGTGTACTCCCATGCATAAGAAGAAGAGTAGTTTTGTAGCATTTGTATCAAATTTCCTTTTTCAAATTCTTCCAAATTATTGTTAATGTTCAATGATTTATCTGGAAAAATTTCTATTTGAGAATTGCCAAATTTTTCCATAGAATGTAAAGCCATTTGGTGAGATGATAAATATTCAATATTGCTTTGTTCCTAAAAACTTTGATCTAGCTCAAAGTATGAAGAAAAATCATTATTATTTATTGAATTTATAAATTGATCTTCTTCATATAATTGTGAAAGAATATAAACTGGTTGCAAATCATTAAAGTATTCATTATCATCATCTATCGAAATATCACTTTCTACTTCAGTTATTGTTTTTGCAGTAGGATACAAGGTAAATTTCTTAGTAAAAATTCCATCAGAGATATACATATCACCAGATCTACAACTTATGAATGAAATATTTGTAGATAGCCAAGGTCTACCAAGGATCAATGGATGGTCTCCTAAATTATTCTTGGAGGTTAAAATCATGAAATCTATAGGATATTCTCAAGAATCTAAAGAAACCAACACATCTTCTAACACTCCATCTGGTTTGATAACATGTCTATCTGCTAATTGTAATAATGTAGGAGTATATTGAAGATTAGGAGGCTTAAGTTGCTTCAATGTTTGTTAACTCATGATGTTAATGGTTGCCCCTAGATTAATTAAAGTGTTTGGAATCTCAACACCTTTGATATGATTTTTCACAATGGGACCACCAAGATCTAGATATTTTTCAACAATAGGTTTTCCCATCACGATATCATCAATTTTTCCTAACAATTGTATTTTTTTAGTTTCTTTTTTTCTTCTTCCTGGTTTTTTAATGCATATCTCCTTGATAGTTTTTGCAAATATTGGTATTTCCTTTATAGCCTGTAATAAAGCAATTTTAGTGCAAATATTCTTAAGTTCATCTAGCATATCATAATTTGGTAAAACAATTTTCCTTTCTGTCCCTTTATCAGTTTTGAGCCTTTCGGGAAAAGGTGGATCTTACAAAGAAACAAAAGGTTATTCTACAAGAGGAACTATAGGATCTTTCTTTATTTGTTTGTGAATTTTTTTGGAAAAACCATACCAGATCTAAGTGGAACATCAGTTAGACCTAATGGGGTAATCATACAAGCTTGAAAATTTTGTCCTTTGACATTATAAATAGCTTGTTGATTTTTATTTTTTGGTTTGGAAGTGGTTGGGAAGGTAGTTTATTGGGTTTTTGAGGAAATGGTAATGAAAGTTGTCGATTTGGATTTTGAAATCTAGAAAGTTGAGCTTGTTGAGGAGAATAATATTGTGGTGGAAAATAAGGATATTGTTGTTGGAATTGAGGATATTGAGGATATTTTCCATAACGATTTTTCCAACCTTGAACCCAAGATGTATTTTGTGATTGTGGGAACCAAGGTTTCCACCACATGAGTGTAGTCCAATTGTTTTGTGGTTGTGCATATGATTTATTATTGAAACCTTGAGTCATATTTGGTTCTTGATTTTGACATGGTCTTTTAGCAATAAAACAAAGAGATTCAGCTTGGCTTGTTCCAACTTCATCTTGAAAAAAAAATTAAGACAGGGTGTTGAAGGGCACTCCTTCATGTTATTCTTTTCAAAACATATGACACAGATTTATATATTATCAAGGGAACATTCTCTTAAGGCATGTTTCTTCCTACACTTGGGACGAAAAATAGATAATGCATCATTCTCGACTTTTTGCTTCTTTTGTATTAAGGGTATCTAGTTGTTCAATAAGACTCCCTAGAATATATGTTTTCAAATTATCAAACAAATTGCTTATTTCAGATTTACTTAATGTTCCAGTTGCAGATTTATTAATTTTGGACATCACAAGATCTCTCAATCTTTTTCTAGTTCTAGCCTTACCCCTTGAGATATGTTTACATAAGTCATAGATTTCTTGGAATGAAAGTTGTGAAACATATCCCTTGCTTATTAAATTAAGAAGATCAATACATTCATATTTGATGGATTTTAACAAAAGAGTTTTTAGCATTTCATCATCCAAATTATACATCTTAACTATTTTGATGTTGTAAGAAACTCTTTCAACTAGATCTTCAAGGATTTTGTCCTCTTTTTGCATCATCTTGAAGATTTAATCCTTAAGGTTATGGGGCATACAATAATACTTGTAATTTTCTAAGAACACATTTTTCATGTCATCCCATGTTCTAATTATATATGTTCCTAATCCCATAAACCATTTAAGTGATCCATCTTTAAGAGTTGTTGGAAACAATTTCAACTTTTGGGGATCAAGTAGTCATAGGTTTTACATAGAACTTCCAACTGAAAAAGAAATGTTTTAGGGTACTGATGTCTTAAACCATGGAAACTAGGTAGGATGGAGGGTGAGATATTCTTCAGTGTGGTTGTAGTGTCTTCATCAAGGATGGGAAATCCATAAGAACCTAATTATCCCCTACCACCTATACCACCTCCACCTCCACCTCCTCCTCTATTTCCTCCTCTACCTCTTCCACCTCCAATCCTAAGTTCATCATTTACTTTATGTACTTCTCCTTCTCATCCCCCAACCATTGTAGATTCTTCAAAGATAATATAAGGTTCTATAATAGTATTATCTAGCTCTTATTTTGGTTCCTCTACTAATGGTATATTAAAATAAGTTTCTTCTTCTTATTCTTCACTAAGAACCTCTAGTTCTTGTCCTAGAAGTTTTTCTCCTGTTGAAGAGAGGAAAATTACTCCTTTTGTTGGGGATGTAGGTTCTATGTCTACCTACCAATGAATGGATGTGAGTATGGTTGGATGGTGTGGCACTACGAGGTCTAGGTGGAGTGAGTGGTGATGTTGGAATTGCACTTCTACCTCTAACTACAAATCTACCCCTAGAATCTCTTTCTCTATGCATAAATGTTTTTTATCATTTTTCAATTTATTGAAATTTAAAAACTCCTAAAAATGATATGCAAGAATGGAATCCTATATACACTTCCCCGGCAATAGCACCAAAATGTTTGGTAAATTAATTGTTCTTAATTTCCTTCATTAATTTTCAACCGAGATTCATGTGCTTGTGAAATGTATGTGCACTATATATGCTAGGATTCTTCTTGTGAATTAATTGATTCTAGAAATGGAACTAATTCTAAGCATGGACACAAATTGGAGAGTAACTACGCACATGTTCTTTCAATCTAAAGTTGTATTAAATTTTAATTAACCAAATTGAAATCCACTTCTTTGTAGAAATTTAAAATCTATCCCAGATTTGATGCTTCTATGATTCATGATATAATGTTCAGATTTTCTAAAGAAATCACATAGAGAACAAAGGATCGACGCGTTTCAAACCTAGATCTAGGTTTGAAATGCGTTGACCCTTTGTTCTCTATGTGATTTGTCTGGAAAATATAAACATTTAAAATCTATCTTAAGTTGCAAAATTCAAAACTTTCCTCTAATTGTATGAAAGGAAAATGCTTAAAAGCCAAATTTCAAGAAAGAAACAATCTAACTCTATTTTGTAGAATTCAAAGCATTCTACACTATCTTGCAGAAGGAAACTCTTATACTAAATTGCAGCAAAGAAATTCTAGATTAATTGCATGAAAGAGAAATTGCCATAAAAGGATCTACTTGCAAAAAATGAAATGAAAATATTTACAACTTGAGAATGATTACTTGTGTGTGTATTTATCCTCTAAAGAGTGTTTCATCAACAATTAAGAAATCAATTTAAGCTACGAAATGATTAAGTGTTGGAAAGAAGATGCATTCAACAATTGAAATCTTTTTAATGTTTTTTTGTTTATGAGTACTCTGCAATCAAAATGAGAATTGTTAGAAATGCAACTATAATGGAAACAAATTCTGAAAGAAACTAGAATACTAAGGATAAGCAATGCAAAACGAAACTAAAAACAAAACCTCACAGCTCGACAAGGGGCCCTCTCATGAGTGTAGGTCAGCTAGTAATCACAAAATCTTCACACACGCATTGAGAAAAGTAGCTTATATTAAACTAAAATAGAGTATATCGATCTTCATAGTAAAACGACTATAAACTTCAATATTCCAAACTTATGTCTCAGGTCTCGGCTTACAGCCTTTATACAATTTTCATAAAACAATTTTGAGAGATTTATGCCTACACGACATGTGTTGTTTTGACATCTACGAGATAGATGTGATTTAAAACTCAATCTCTTTATGACTTTCTACTGAAAGAGAAAGTCATAGGAGATTCATTTCGATCCAAAATCTAACAGTTGAACAGGTCTTCAATCTCGCTCACTTGATATTGTTCTATTCCTCTGCTTGATCACGTCATTTTCAAAGTTTGACTCCAAGTTTGACTTCTAGATCTCCCAATCCTCATAGCTTTCCAAGTTGTGTTGATAGGTGGTTATCCATATGGTGGACAATTGTCATCTCCAGGTAGTCTTCATCCTTTATTTGAAGTGCTACAACCTGTCTAACAATGAACATTGCTACAGAAACTAATATTAGCTGCAGAATGTTTGTAATTCCATCATTGTAAGAATATTTTCATTATAATTCATTAAGAAGCAAAGATTTTAATTATGGATGATGAATACCTTTTTGAGAGTTGACCTTAAACATGTTGAATTTTCTACAAAATGGTGATAAGAAGGTGAAATAAGAGGGCAAAAAGGATAGTAAAAAAGAAACAATTCCAGACTTCAACAATTATATAATGTTCATAATGTTGCTTCTTGTTCTTTGATATTATTGCTATTGAGGGACTACATTTACAAATGAGTGAAGCTAACAAGCCAATTAATGAATGTCATGATATTACTTGTTTCTGAGATCACATATATAGCTAGAATATAAGGATTTTTTAATCAATCTTCATGTTGTTAACCTCTTATGCTTGGTAAGATAGTTTGTCAAAGGTATGATAAGGTTTGTATAGGGTGAGATCCTTTAGTACACAAGACAAAGATATATATTGCTTGACCTTTATTATCTTGAAAGGGCTATAGTGACAAAGAAATCTTTGTAGGTATGAAAGGCATTGCACATTTCTGTTGTGGTAGAAGGCTTTATAGTTGGACATATACTTGCAAATCTGATGTATATGCATGATTGATGAAGTTGATACATTGCTTTGAGATTGAACTAAGTATCTACATATGTCAAAGAATGTATGAAAAAGTTAAACAAGTGCACATATTAGGGATTCTTCTATGGAAATGCAGAGAATGTTAAGATTAATTATGGTAGTTGTAGGGACATATCTTATGTTATTCACATAATGTTGTTATCTGTCTTCTTCCCATCTTGCAAAGACTGAGTATCGAATGCTTGAGATATTTATTTGAGAGTTGATGAATGCACAAGGGATTTTGCAGAGATTAGTCATTGGTGTATATGACACTATTGTGACACTTTCCTATGAATTGATAATGTTGTTGTTTGTCATTTAATGTAAGAACGCAAGACTTTTGTTGCTTGTTTGAAGTATACATAATTTTATGATAGTTTTGACACTTTACATTTACAAGTGCCTATGATGATGCTACTTTGAGATGATTGTTATTGGTAATGTGAAGATATATGACTTGCAAGATATAGTGATTACAGGGAAGACCCTTAGTCATTGTGAAAGGTGTAGTGTGTTGCTTGATTCATGGTGAGTCATGTCATTAGGGTTTAACATTGGCTAAGTGAGAGAGTGTTGTTGATGTTGAGCTTTGAATAGTAAATTTGGTTTTTCATTTGAGCTTGGGTTTAATGTTCTACTTGGCATATGTTACAGAGAGGATTTTGATCGATTAGGGTTTCTGAACCTTAGCAAGGATTGACCAAATGAAGACCTAAGGTTTGTTTGATACAAAGTTGAATGTTTTGTACACTCTAGACCAAAATTGAATAATTATTAAATTCTATGGTGTGGCATTAAAATCGTAAAATCGTAAACCTTAACCAATCATAAGGGTTGTATAAAATTACCAACTAAACTCTAGGACTGATTATTTCAGCTGAATGAAAGAAGAAACCCTAGCTCCTTGATGATGATGTGATTGGGGATGTAAGAAGACCAAGATCAAGAAGGAGATAATATACTCTCAAGAGATAAGTACTTTATTTATTATTTCTATTATTGTTTTTAGTCTCTTTTCTTTGTATATCTTACTTGGTTTTATTTGTTCTTCCTTGACCTCCTAGTGAGGATTACAGTTACATAATGAATACTACCAAGTTGGTGGCAATCAATGGAAGAACAAAGTGACAAGAAGACTTGTGATTGATAAGGATTACACTTAGAGGGATTAGACATGATCAACCTAGTTGAAATATTGTTTGTTGTGACTTCCAAGACGGGTAGAAGTCTTGTAGAATGATGTTGATCAAGAATTTGTTGAATAATAACATGCTTTGTATATTTATTACTAAATCCAAGAACATCTAAACCTAGTGAAAGAGGGAGCTTACTGAAGAATATTGGTTCTACATAAGATTAAGAGTATGAAGATTAGATGAGCTTTTTGTTAAAATTATGTATTATGAGTCCAAGAACATCTATTGTTGAACCTTACTAGTTGGCTTGTTGAATTATGCATGAATTTTCACTTCCAGGTGCTATATGAGGTTGAATGACATGGATTTTTTAATTCGTAGTTGGTTTATGAAGCAATTAGGTTTCAAAAGTTATTTTCTGAATTGTATTATCTATTATACATGTCTATTGATGAACATATTTCTAATTATTATCTAAAATATGTTGCAGGTAACAAACTCTAGGGATTCTCTGACTCTGATTGGGCTGAAAGTATTAATTATGGAAAGAGTACAAATAGTAGATGTTTTTGTCTAGGCTTTGTTATGGTTTCTTCGATGAGCAAAAAATTTTTTATGTGGCACTAAATTCTATTAAGGTAGAATACATGGCAGCATTTGCAATGACTCAAGAAGCAATTGGCTTCATAAAATTGCTTGTCGGTTTGTTTGATCTGACTCTAGATACCACGATGATGTTTTGTGAAGTTGTATAAGAACCAATGTATCATGTCAAGTCAAAGCATGATGGCACCCATTATCACTACATTCATGACATGGTGTCAAAAGGAGCAGTAAGCTCCAGTATATCTCCATTGATGAACAAACAGTTGATAAAAACCTCTCCCCGAAAGAAGTTGTATATTTTAGAGATAAGCTGGACTTGTGGAGATTTCCTCTCTAGTTGAGAGGGAGCAGTGATCTTCTTAGATCATGTTATTCTTCCTATGTCACATTGACCTGGATAGGGTTGTAGTCCTTGAGTCAATGTGACCTGAAGAGGGAGAATGGTTTGATAGATTGATCAACATTGTGGACAGTCATTCTCCCTATGTCTTGTACTATGACCTGTATAGGGTTTTTACCCTAAGTCTTGTACACTGACCTGTATAGGGAGAATGGTCTTGTGAGCATATTTTTATGTCTTGTTCTTTGACCTATATAGGGCTTAACATCCTTGTGTCAAGTACACTGACTTGTATAGAAATATGGGCATCTTCCTCAGTCAGGTATTTGACCTACATAGAGCTTAACATCCCTGCGTCAGTACATTGAGTTGGATAGGAAGATGAACATTTTCCTATAACTGGCACTATGAATATTAACCTAAAGGAAACTAACCATTCTGTTGAGTCTTGTATTGTGATTTGGAGAGGGTTTTAGTCCTTGAGTCAAGCACAATGATGTGGATAGAAGAATGGAGTTAGATGCTATCGAGTTGGATAGGAACCTCCCAAAATCTAGCTCTAAAGAGCTTATTGTTATTACCATGCATGGATAAGGCAGTACTCTAGTTCTACAATACTAGTTGATTGATTTATATGGTGTCATGGCTATGAACTTATGAGACACTAATTGATTGTTGTCTCTTGGAGAGAGTATGCTTGAAGAGTGTCATGGTGATTTAGTATTGGGTAGTGATTCTAGTGATCCTCTGATGATGCTGATATAATCTTGGTATTATATTAGAGAACCTTTTCAACTTGTATGACATTTTGACTATGATTATGAATACCTCCCTAGCGTAGAGGGGGCTTTGAAGAACGTGTAGTTATGACCGGTCTTCATAATTATCATTGTACTTGAGAATAACACAATTATTATTGTTTCTAGCATATTATTCATGCTTTTGATTTGCTCAAAATGTATTATTTTATTTATATTTTCAAGTGGATCCACAATTGCTAAGTCAGAGCACATGATGGCTAGTTGGCTTGCCTTGAAACTCTCTCATTTGGGGCACATGATTGCTAGTTGTCCTGCCTTGAAACTCTCTCATTCGGATCACATGATGGTTATTTGGCATGCCTAGAAACTCACTCGTTCAAATGACATGATGGTTATATAGAGAGGTTAATTTTCTCTCATTTTTATGATATTGGAATACACATACCTTACTCATCTTCTCTCATATGTGAAGTGCTCAGAGATTTGTAGATCTTCTCATTACATTTTGATCTGAAATCAATGATTAGAGATATGTTCATTATACTTATGATCTGAAGTCAAAGGTTTGAGATATGCTCATTATACTTATGAAATGAAATCAGAGGTTTGAGGTCTGCTCATCACACTTATGATTTGAAGTTAGATGTTCAAGATATTCTCATTTTACTTATGATCTGATGTCAGAGGTTTGATATTTTCTTATTATCCTTAATATCTAATGTTTGGTATTCGATATCTTCTTATTATCATTGATATTTGAAGTTTGGAATTCAAGATATGCTTATTATCATTGAGATCTGAAGTGTAGTATTTGAGCTCTACTTATTATCGTGACCTGAAGTATGGGTCTGAGATATGAGCCTAGATCTAAGTTCTAATATGAATATCTTTTGTGATATGATGAGAGGATCGACCTCTCCTTGGTGATATGTGTTGGACATTCAATTGTGGAGACTTAGCACTTGCGAAAGCTTGCTTGGGATAGTATATTCTATGTCTTGATTCTTGTTGAATGAAATCTCTAAGAAAGATTTGGTTGGGTTTTACCCCAGTCTTTGAGCTAATTATGGTGTCTCTTGTTATTGTGCATTGTGATCCCTTCTTTCTCATTATTGTTCATTTAATGTTTTAGTGTAATTACTTGATGAAGTGAATTAAATTGTAAAGAATACCTAATACATTCACAAGTAATTCCAAGTAGTTCATAAATTCTCTTCCACTTGGTTTCTCAACATAATCAACATTTATTTGACTAATTAAGTTAACATTTCCCTTCCCTTCCTCTATTTCTATAGCCTTTCTAGCTCAACACCATGCCCCACTAGTGAGCCTACTCCAGGACAAGTGTTGGTGGTTGAGGAGACTATAATAGTACTCAAACATGCTTCAAAATGCCCTCCTATGCTAGAAGATTCCACTAGCAAATAATAGATCCAAGGTATTGAACAAGAAGTCATTCATGATTGGGAGAACCACTCAGAATCAGAATTCGTGGTTGTAGTATTGAATTAGGTACAATATCTTGGAAACTATCATGTTTTCAAGATCGATATTCACAATATCATTGATCTTTGTTGATACATCAAGCACTTCTTAGGTAAAGTCTTATTCGAGAAAAATTAAACACATGATGAATTACTCCTTTGCATAGAGGAACTTCAATTACTCTATCAAAATATCGATAGTTCATGGAGAATTGTATTACATCGCTACTTCAAGATAGGGATCCCACCCCCACATTCCTAAGCAACCATTGATTGTTAACATCCCTTAATGTCTCTCTTGTGCATGCATTTTACCGGCAACAATGTTTCACCCAACTTAGCTTTCTAGTGTCATCTTTTAGATGTTATGTATTTGGAGGTTGTGTCAAGGTTTTGTACTCCTACTATTTGTCTTGTAACCTTTGCTTAGGCAATTTTGATATTTTGGAACAAAAAATTTCAAATTTTGCCTCTAGTGTGGATTTCAAACTTGCACGCTAAGGCGAGTTGAGAACATGGACATGTCTACTATATGCTTTATCAATTAATATAAAATATCAAGCTTCCATATACATATATCTATATATATATATATATATATATATATATATATATATATATATATATATATATATATATATATATATATATATATATATATATATATATATATTCAAGAAAAAAAACATGTAAATTCATTCATATAGGGATGAAGAAAATTACATTTTGTACATACACTACCTTAGTGCGTTTTAAGAAGGCAACTAAGAGTGGTATAAAAAATTATGAACATTCATGGAAAAAAACAAAACCCCCCAAAACCATTCTAATAAGTTACATATTACAATCAACTGAGTCTGGGTGATAGAAATAGGTAGAAGTAAACCTTTACACCATGTACAACCATACATTGTTGTAGAAAGTGAGTTGAAAATTGACATTTGCTATATATATATATATATATATATATATATATATATATATATATATATATATATATATATATATATATATATATATATATAGATATATATATATATATATATATATATATATATATATATATATATATAATATATATATATATATATATATATATATATAAGGTTATAGAGACTCATAAAGTTAAAAAAGTTAGGAAATTTAGTAGAAGCTTCAAGAACACTTCAAATCAATCCATCTATAGCATAACAAATAAGTGAAATTTAATAATTTTAAAAAATAAATAAATATTATATTTTAACAATGTAATGCTTCTGCTTGGCTAAGAGCTCGTCTTCCTCGGATGTAAGGAAACAGGTTAACGGCCCAAGACCCAGAGGCATCTGGCAGGAGTGAAAGCCTGCTCCCTTACGGACCACCAGCGGGTTATTACAGGTGGCGTGGTTTTCCTTGATAACGGTGATGAGTCAAACCGACATTCGCGGATAGCAGCCAGAGATGGCTGTCCTCACTGTTGGTTTGACACCTGAGTTTGATAGGTTTTGCCACCTTCGGAAAAAATATATATATATATATATATATATATATATATATATATATATATAATAATAATAATAATAATAAATGAAAAGTTTTATAGTTAAAATCTTAATTAATACAAAGTCAAAGATTAAATCAAGTGGTAGAGTCTTTAACAAGGATTAATAACATTCAATCATGTTCTAAATTTTATAAAACTTGATATTTATATATATTTCTTGTAAGTTTAGGTCATTTATATTATTTTCAAAAATATTGACATACACAAATAGTTCTAGTTACTGTTGTGCCATTTGGAAAACAAACATAATCTGAATTGTTATTTTTATTTTTGATATTATTCTATTTCTTAGAAACCATTCCTAATATAGAAAGTAAAGACCATGTTCATTAGCAAAGTAATAACAATAAATTGTTCTACACAATATTGGCTTGCTTAGGCTTCATCTTGTAGTAGTTTCCTCTTGTCCTGATGGTTGTGGCTCTCTCTTAGTGTCAAATGAAGAAAGTTCCTTGTTTTTCATGTTCTTAGCAAGATATGTGACTTTGTCAACCTTCTTAAGTAGCTACACCTTGCATATGATTAGCTCTTGTTGTGTATTTTCCCTGTCGGTGATGACCATGCCCATAAAGGTTTTTATGTGCTAGCACATATTACTAATTTACATGTAAGAGGTAGCCACCCTAGTGGAATTCCCTACATTACGAATCCACTCCATGGTTTCCTATTTTATTTGTTCTCTAGTACAAATCTTCTTGATTTCCTGACATGTTCTTCCACATCTTAAATGGCTCTTTGAATAGCTACAAGTATCATGTCATTGTAATATTCCATGGCTACCCTAACATGTCCTTAAGCCCACATATGGTGTATCTATGAGGGATTGAGTTAAGAAGGAGGGAAGAAATCAGGCCATCCCTATCTTCCACTATGTTGAGGCGTTAATGATTGATGTATGACCATAGTTAAGGGGACATAAAGAAATTAAACTAAGCAATAAGCCTACTCAAGGCAGCTAAGTGAGGGACCTTTTGAGTGAGTGGAAGAAACACAGGGTAAGGAGGGGAGGACAAAACCGGTGCGAGTGGATGAAAAAGGGTAGAGGGCAAGGAAAATTTTAGGGCTAATATTTGCAGGTGGGATAATTTTCCATGCTTTTTCCAAAAAAGATTCACTAATTTCCATTTTTTCTCAAAATAATTCACCCAAATTTTATAGTATAAAATTATTTCACCTTAAAAATCGCCAAAATTTTATATAGAGATTATATAAAATTATTAGAAATTGTAATATTTTTACAAAAATATTATCAAACATTTTATATATTGCATATGATGGACTATGAGATT
Source organism: Pinus tabuliformis (assembly GCA_031772625.1). Taxonomy (NCBI): domain Eukaryota; kingdom Viridiplantae; phylum Streptophyta; class Pinopsida; order Pinales; family Pinaceae; genus Pinus; species Pinus tabuliformis. The sequence goes on from CM062819.1 coordinate 589,678,731, forward strand.
CTCCAAGGTTTCTAAACTTCAAGATAAATTTCCATCCTTAAAATTTCCCTTGGTAGAGGGGTGAGTGCACATAACATAGAGAATTGAAACTAGAAAGGTGTTGAGGAGAACAAAGAGAAAGAGAAATAGTGAAGAAAGGAAGAGAGGCCAAGGGAGAGAGGAGAAATTATCTCAGACAAAAAAAGAGATCCCACATAATTAAACCCAGGGAGGGGACAAAAACTCAAAAACCACAGAAAAAATCCAAAGAATCCAAGTGAGTTTCTAAAAATGAAATGAAGTTCAAGATTGGGATAACAAAAAGCCCAAACCTACAATCATTGAAAAAAATGTGATTGTTCCAAAGGTTGGGGTATTTTGCTTGAAGAGGTTCCCACCAGGGAAAATATCCAAACCTTGTTCCTTAACAGTTTCACAGAGCAACCTTTCAAGACCAATAACACTATCCCTACTCTCTGCTATCCAGACCAACAACACCATCCTTACTCTTTTCTTTCCAAGGTCGACATAATATATTCATGCAACCACTACCAAAGCTTCCAAACTCTAACTCATCTAGCCACCTCTTGGCATTATGCATTTGTCTTTCAGGATGACTAGCCTAAAATTTTTATTTATATTAATAGTTTTTAACCATAATATTTTCCTTTAGATTTATATTCATATTAATATTTTTTATTTAATTTTTTTAATCACTATATTCACTTTAAGTTCATATTCATACAATTAGTTATTATTAAGTTTTTAAACATTTTTTCCTAGAGAGAAAAACTCATCATTTTCATTAAAAGAAAAAGGAGTACAGTATCTAATAGATGACCCAGTATGTTGGAAATAATACTGAGAGGGGGGGTGAATCAGTATTATCAGATCAATAAAACCTTTTCAATTTCATACTCAGAAACATATACGCGACTTCAGTTAAGTGAATCCGCGTGTACACGCGACTGTGTCTAAAGCAACTAGCGTATATGCAGATATCTTATGATTCAGTTAGTCTTATCTTCAGTAAATGCATCAGAACATTATTAAGCAATTTAACAGTAAACAGGTGCAGTATAACAGAACAGAACATCACACAAGAGCCACACACATGAACACCATGATATAAGGTGGAAACCCAATGTGGGTGAAAACCACCTGCTGCAATTCGTCTCTTTCTTCTTTAATGAGAAACTTCTTTTACAATATACTGGTGCAGTCCTTTACCAGTATGCAGGCTACAACCTGCAGAGGGCTACAACCCTCTCTTTCGTTTTCCAACTACTTCTGGAAGGGAGCTACAACCCCCTCAGCTCTTGTACTAGCTGATCCATTTACTAGTACGTAGGTGCTGACCCTACAACCTTCAGGGACCACGTTTCATCAATTTTCAGACTGGATCCAAGAGTACAAAGCAAACATTACCGCAATACAATCATCAACTTATACTTGCATCATAATTCATTAAACAACCCAATACCGAATCACTGAAACCCTGTCGTCAAGAACACAGAACCCAAACCAGAATCTAGAACTCTGCAACAACCACCAGAATCAACAACAACCTGAAATATCAACCCTTATCATGCATACGCTACTTCACTGTACCAAAACCGCGTGTATACGCGCTTTCTCCAAAGGCAACCCGCGTGCAGATCTAGAAATGATTACTTCTGCCTTTGCTGTCAGATCCGACCCTTGTCAAGCGTCCCGAACAGATAACCAGCAATACCAGATCCTCTCACTGCGTCAGACACCCACACACTCTTACTCTTTGCCTAGTGATCTTCTCCTTATATAGCCTTAGGCCTTGTTCAATACCAAGAGCCAAAACCATAGAAACACAATACCATCAACTTCAAAACTAGGGATCGACACGCCCGTCGAGATACAATGGTCCGAAACCATAGGCACAACTTCCAAGGACTAACCGCCATGGACCAAAGGTGCTTTTCCACATACACGCGCTTTTTCTGAAGCCAACCTGCATGTACACGCGACTTGGGCTTAACAAACCTGCGTGTATGAACTTCCTTGGCAAGCTGTACTAGGATCTGTCTTCTGAGTAAGTTGCCATCACCTGAACCAACTTCTGAGTATCTGTACCAACCTCTGAGTGAGTTGCCATCAAGGACAACACTTGAATCATAATGCCAACAATCTCCCCCTTTGGACTTGATGGCAACCACTACACCAAGTCACTCTCCCCCTTTGACATCAAGGGCAAAGGGCTGTGCTCCCCCTGAGGACATGCTGATATCTCTGTTTGGCTGTGCTGACTTGTGCTCCCCCTGACCGAAGGCCAGATCTGCAAAAGATGTTCTTCAACAAGAACCAAGACTTATACACCATAAGGGACCTTCCTATCACCAAAAGACTCAATACATACATCCATACTCCCTACCAAGAGGGACATAACAGAAACAACCAATTATATTACAGCATTCATCCCAGGCATAGTGGGGAAACCAACAAAGGCCGTTACATGACCTTGATACCATAAAAGAGATATGACAAGAGAGATACATGACATAGAGACAACAGATCTAGACCAAGACTTATGAAAGCCACCAACAGCATCATGATATAAGCATCAGCCTGCAATACCATTCCTAAACAGTAGGATGTATCATTTAGCTTCATAGACTTTATCAACAACTTCTAACCATAATGCCAACAATGCATTATTTGAAGAATATTCTCCCCCTGAGTGTGAGCCAACCATGTCTGAACCATTTCCTGAGTCTGTTCTGCTGCCCTTTCTCCATATAACCATCTGTTCTGCTACCCTTTCTCCATATACGCGACTTTGCAGCATGTAACTCGCGTATATACGCGACTTGTCTTCATTATCTCAGCGTATGCAGGATGGAATACTGAATCTCATCACTTTCAGATTCCCCTGTGTCTGTTATGTCAGCTGACTGAGTTGTCCCACACCTTTCTGTCTCTGTCTTCTTCAATTCCTGCAACTGTGATGATGTATGGTCCCCTTGTCTTGAATTTTGAAATCTGTTTCTGCATTCCCTTGCTTTATGCCCATAGTTGTTGCATGTATAACACCTTATATTTTTCATGTTCCTTCTATCACAATCAATTGCTTTGTGTCCATATGCATTGCAGGCAAAGCAATACCCTCTGAAATACTTGGGATGCGATGATCTTTCTTGAACCATTCTACTTCTGCATCTGGCTGCAACATGTCCAAAATTATGACATACATAACATTCAACATTATTCAGCGGAGGAAATAATCGTCTATCACGTCCATAGTTAGGAGTAAAGGATCTTCCTTGAGGAATTTCTTTCCTTGGTTGTTCCTTGAGCATTTCAGATTTCTCATTAGAGTTTCTTGCCTCACCTTGTGAACTAGATTCACCTTCACCATATTCATGAAAACCAAGACCAGTCTTGATAGCAGGAGATCTTTGACTATTAAGAATATCATCCAAGACTTTAGAACTATCTTGAAATCGTAAGAGCTTATCCTTTTCTTCTAGTTTACCTTTCAAGATATTTACCTCAACCTGATGTTGTTCTTCCTTTTTCAGATACTGCTTCCTTAGGTCTTCTTCAACTTTTCTCCCTTCTTCCACTTGTCGCTTTAGTTTGATCACTTCATGTTCTTGATCTTCAAGATCTTCTTTTAGAGAGAGGATCTTTGATTCAAGTCTCTGAATAGTTGTGCTCTGATCTTTTGCTATATCCTGCAATCTCTCCCTTACCCTGGTTTCTGTTTCCAATAGTTCTTTTAATTTGGCAGCTTCTTCAGTTTCTGCATTCTTCTCTTCATGTGCCATGAGACTTTTAATATCCTCGCTATTATTGGATGAAGCATTCTTCTTCTTGTGCGCCATGAGACTTCTAATATCTTCACTATCATTTAATGAACTTTTAATATGGGAATAATAGCTTCTACCATCTTCTTCATATATCCTTTCTTTGTTATGAGGACATCTAGCAGCATAGTGACCAACTCTACCACATAGGAAACATTTGAAAGGTAGCTTATCTTTGAACCGTCCAGTTCCCCGTTCAAGATTCTTGACAAAATTTACCTCATCTTCTTCCTCTGACACTTCGAATGCGGCCTCTGGTGGTACCTCTTGTCGCATTTCAAAAGCAGTTAAGATCCCGTGAAGCTGTGACATGGTAATTTTCCGCACATTCTCCTTTTCTTCTATGGCAGATACTTTAGAATCAAATTTAGTAGACAGAGATCTCAAAACCTTTTGAACTAAGACAACTTCCTCAAATTCTTCACCCAGATCCCTCATACAATTCACAATCTCATCCATACGCAGGAAATAATTAGCTACGCTTTCATTACTTCGCATCTTAAGAGTTTCATACCGGATTCTGAGAGTTTGAAGCTTCGCTATTTTTACCTGATCATCTCCTTCGTAGCTTGTAACGATTTTGTCCCATATTTCCTTAGCTGATTTGAGATGCATGATCTTCATAAATTCTGATTGAGTCAAAGTACTCAATAGGACATTAACTACTTTGGCATTGAGCTCATATTGCTTTTTCTCTGCTGGATCTGTAGGAGTTGCTGATGGGAATTTGTATCCTCCTTCTACGAGTCCCCAAACTTCTGCTCCAAGAGACTGTAGATATGCAGTGGTTCTTATCTTCCAGTGAGTAAAATTGTTCCCGTCAAAGACTGGTGGCCTGATGTGTGCCTCTCTTTCTGGATTAGCCATCTTGATGGATCTTTTCCTTCAAGCGATCAAGCTTCCTCTGAAGGACCTGCTCTGATACCAATTGTTGGAAATAATACTGAGAGGGGGGGTGAATCAGTATTATCAGATCAATAAAACCTTTTCAATTTCATACTCAGAAACATATACACGACTTCAGTTAAGTGAATCCGCGTGTACACGCGACTGTGTCTAAAGCAACTAGCGTATATGCAGATATCTTATGATTCAGTTAGTCTTATCTTCAGTAAATGCATCAGAACATTATTAAGCAATTTAACAGTAAACAGGTGCAGTATAACAGAACAGAACATCACACAAGAGCCACACACATGAACACCATGATATAAGGTGGAAACCCAATGTGGGTGAAAACCACCTGCTGCAATTCGTCTCTTTCTTCTTTAATGAGAAACTTCTTTTACAATATACTGGTGCAGTCCTTTACCAGTATGCAGGCTACAACCTGCAGAGGGCTACAACCCTCTCTTTCGTTTTCCAACTACTTCTGGAAGGGAGCTACAACCCCCTCAGCTCTTGTACTAGCTGATCCATTTACTAGTACGTAGGTGCTGACCCTACAACCTTCAGGGACCACGTTTCATCAATTTTCAGACTGGATCCAAGAGTACAAAGCAAACATTACCGCAATACAATCATCAACTTATACTTGCATCATAATTCATTAAACAACCCAATACCGAATCACTGAAACCCTGTCGTCAAGAACACAGAACCCAAACCAGAATCTAGAACTCTGCAACAACCACCAGAATCAACAACAACCTGAAATATCAACCCTTATCATGCATACGCTACTTCACTGTACCAAAACCGCGTGTATACGCGCTTTCTCCAAAGGCAACCCGCGTGCAGATCTAGAAATGATTACTTCTGCCTTTGCTGTCAGATCCGACCCTTGTCAAGCGTCCCGAACAGATAACCAGCAATACCAGATCCTCTCACTGCGTCAGACACCCACACACTCTTACTCTTTGCCTAGTGATCTTCTCCTTATATAGCCTTAGGCCTTGTTCAATACCAAGAGCCAAAACCATAGAAACACAATACCATCAACTTCAAAACTAGGGATCGACACGCCCGTCGAGATACAATGGTCCGAAACCATAGGCACAACTTCCAAGGACTAACCGCCATGGACCAAAGGTGCTTTTCCACATACACGCGCTTTTTCTGAAGCCAACCTGCATGTACACGCGACTTGGGCTTAACAAACCTGCGTGTATGAACTTCCTTGGCAAGCTGTACTAGGATCTGTCTTCTGAGTAAGTTGCCATCACCTGAACCAACTTCTGAGTATCTGTACCAACCTCTGAGTGAGTTGCCATCAAGGACAACACTTGAATCATAATGCCAACATTCACTTTAAGTTCATATTCATACAATTAGTTATTATTAAGTTTTTAAACATTTTTTCCTAGAGAGAAAAACTCATCATTTTCATTAAAAGAAAAAGGAGTACAGTATCTAATAGATGACCCAGTATGCAACCAAGAAACTACATGATCTAAATACATTGGCAACATTGATGAAAATCTTACGGACAACAAACCCTGGGCCACTGAGCTATAAAAACTAGCGCGCGCAGGTCCACTAATAAACCCCAAAAGGTGCAGAATGACAAGGGCCAAAAATACCTCAATAAGAACTACCATAGCAGAAGTTAATCATCAAAAGACATAGAAATGACAAAGGCCAATTATAAAAAGCCATAAAAACTAGGTGCACCCAGGTCAAAACCCCTAGAAACAAAATAAGACTTTGAAAAAGTCCACCAAAAACCATACAAATCTCGGGTAGCCATGAGTGCTCATACATCAAATGTAGAGAGTAGGATACAAACATTTCAAGGTGGGGCAACAAACCTCAGCTACAATAAAAGACAATATGTAGCATAACTAGGTGAGTGGTGAACCCACGAGGGAGGAAGCACGAGTAATGACGAATTATAAGAAGGGAAACATCATACCATCCCTTAGGCACTCTGATTGAAAATTGGGTATCATTCTAACAAGAAACATCAATCCACGAACAAGACCAACATCTAGAGGTAGAATCAACAAGTAAAAAACTCCAATGACGACGACAACAAGTAGTAAGCAAGGCAAGCAAAAGTAGTAGTGTCGAGCCAAACTCCAAGAGACATGTAGAACCTCCTCTACATGGTGGTGATAGACATCAGGCAAAGCATGAAAGGTGTTGAGACAAAGGAAAAGAAGACTCGAACCAAGCGGGCGAGGCAGTTAGGGTTCTAGCCACCCAACCCTACTCTTCATTCACGTTTTTGCAACCCTAAAAGAAGACCAAATTTTTAAACTTAACTTCATAATCATAAGCATAAGAATGAATTTTTTTTTTAAATGATAACCTTTAAATAAATATACAAAGCCGAAGAGATTTTATAAGTTAATCTTTTTGTAATGAACATGTCTTTATAACTTTAAGGACATTAAGCGATGAAAATAATTATTGGTGTTTTTCAAATTTCATTGTGAACATAACCTAAGATATGAAAGAAAGAAAGAAATAAATTATTTTAACATCCACAAGGCTAAATATATCCTATGGGACAAATTGCTTCCTCATCTTCTTGGTGTATTCAGCCCTTTTTCTGTGAAGCTTCAAAATAAATGCTCCTAGCTTCTTGACAAACCCCTCGCTAAATAGATTATCGCAAGAGAAAGTTGCCATCATATGTGCATAAATTTCCCTGTTTTCTTTGAAGGCCTCACATTCTAAAATGAAATGTTTTTATGTTTCCACTTTTCTGGAAGAGAAAAAAATACATACTCTTTTCTCCCACACTTCTTTTGGCATTTTCTAGTGCCCTGTTTCATAACGGAGTTGATGAGAATTAATCCTTAACTGAGCAATAAGATTTTTTTCTCTGCAAGAGATATTGGCCTCTATGTATGCTTTGGTTGATGACTATGAGTGAGATTAAACACTTCAATATATTACTTTTTTTTTCTTCCTTTCTCATTATCCCAAGTACGCTTGTGGAGATTTCCATAACAAAAGTGTTTATCTCTTTGTTGTTCATGGGACATGTGTTCAAGAAAATACCCCATTTACTAAAACATTTGTTATTTTGCTACATCCAAGATTTTTTTCTCTTGCACAATCTATCATTAAAGACAACCTTAGGCCATCGACCCTCTTCCATTTGCTCAATTTCTTTTAAATACCTTATGACTCGCACCACAGCAATTGCTTCAATAGGAGAAGTCCATGTTTCACTCAGCAAGTTAGCATAAGGAACTGCACTTTTAATCTTGAATTTGTTTGTAATCAAATGCTTTTGAATTTTTTCAATTTGTCTCCACTGCATGTCGAATGTAATGTTGGCCCATACTTCATAACCATAGAGAATCACTAGAAGCCCAAAAATAGTTTGAGTGGTGTAATCCGCAACTTCTTCCAAAATGTTGCCTTCAAAGTAGAACTTATGTTGGTTATATTCTCTTTTCTTAGAGAAAACCACTACTTTCGTTTTGTTGATATTGACTTGCATCACCACGCTTCTACAAAAATGCTCAAGGGATAGTAAGTACTCTTGCAAACCAAGAGCCAAATTAGAAATCAGAATAAGGTCATCTGCATACAAAAGAAGCCTTATAAGAAACTTACCCAAATAGATACCATCACCCCCTTGCAAATTTAACCACTCCTCAACCTTTCCGATATATAAACCAAAAAGGGTAGGAGACAGTAGGCAACATTGCTTGACCCCAATATCGCTTCTAAAACTTTCAGAAATGCCTGCTGAAGTTCTAATTTTGACTTTCACCTCTTCATACAATCTATGCACAACTGCTCCCAAATTTTTAGGAACCCCAAGTTCCTCCATTCTGTGCCAAAGCTTATCCCTAGGAACCGAGTCAAATTCTTTTTTGCAATCAACAAAGCAACAAAAGACTTCTTCCTTTTTCTCCCAAACCTTTTCAATGATTTGCCTTAAATTTATACAATTATCAACTGTGGAACGTTAGGTCTAAAACATGCTTTCCCTTTAGCACGCTTATCTCTTTCTTCTGCCCACTTACTAATTTTGTTTTCTAACATGTTTCCAAATAGCTTTGCAAACAAAGGGTTTATCATGATGGTCCTATAATTGGAGGGATTATTGACATCACTGCTCTTGAAAAGAGGTATTGCCAGACTAATTGTCCAATCTATGGGGAGCCCTTGTTGTATGATGTTGTTGAAGATTTTTGTAATGTGGGGTGCAAGAATCTTTGAGCCCCACTTTAGATATTATTCTTGGAGTTCAGCTAAGTCTTTTGATTTTCCAACACCCAACTTCTTGATACCCATCTCTACCTCTTGTACCGTGAAGAGTTTAGTATCAATGTTAACCAAGGGGGGAGGGTCACCCTTGGGAAGCTACTCATAGAGTTGTCTTGCATAGTCAAACCATTTAGAAGCTGTAATATTTTTTTAAATTTGTATCTTTTTCAATTGGAGCTCATTCCAAAATAATTTGGGATTATTTTTCCCAAGCAAGATCAGTTCTTCCCTCATTGAAACTATGAAATCGGCCCTTTTCTTGCTTAATAATGGCTTTTAAGCTTTGAGCTTTATGTTATCTTTGTTTGACTCTTTCCACATTCTTCTTGCCTTTTTTCATTCCCCATCAAACCAAGCATTAACAAGAAAGCAATTTGTTTCAGACTTCTTAATTTTTTCTCTTTTGCAGTTTGCAAGTGCGCATTGAATTAAATGTGCTAATTCATGACTATGAAGGCTGTGAATTGTAATTTTCTCCTTCTCGAAGAGCCTCTCTAGCGTCATTTTGAAGGTATTACAATTTTCTGGGGTCAAAAGAATTCTACCCTGTGGAGGATTTTGTTGGACATGCTAAATTTTTTACTCTAATTGTTTCTTTCCAATCCACGAGAAACATAAATGAATTGGCTTGTGATTTGATTTCAAGTCCCACAGTTGATCTCCAATCAAAACTTTCTCCATTTTCTCACACAAACCATGCGATAAAATTACATAATCTACCACACTTGCTCCATTGTAAGTATTGCAAGTGAAATTACTGGACTTTGACCATCTAGTCAAGCCATTACAAATGACTAAATCAAATGCCCCACATAGAGTAAGAAATTGTTCACCAAAACGATTGCAGCCCTTTTCCTCTAAAATTCTTTCCCTTTGATGCTTACTTTCTTCTGTAAGCCAAATAGGGTCACAATCATCTTTACAACAAAGTATGCTAGCTCACTCACTTGTAGTCCTAGCATTGAAATCACTCACTTTAAGGACTTCACCTAGCTGCGAATATGTTTGCAATATCTGCTTTTAAGGCTGCAAATGAATCTTTGTTGTCAAGCCCTCTACCTTTGTAGATTTTTGAAACCTGCGGTGCAAAATAGCATGTTGCAATTCTGATGTGGTTTCTATTTTCTGATATTTTAAACCAAACGAATTCCTTATTTGAGTCTTATTTTTCTAATTGAATGAGATGACCTTCTTTCTCCCTTACTAAAACCATGATACCCCCGTGCCCTTTGTCATTCCCTGCTGCCTTGTTCCACACTGCCATCTTCAAGTATCCTTCAAATAGAGGTGTCTTGCACTCTTCATGATCATGTGTTTCTATGAGGCAAATTATGTCTCAATCTTTCGCAATAGACCCTAAACCATGTCCTCATCTCCATGGGTAACCTTTGCAGTTCCAACAAACTAATCTTAAGGAAACCTGGGTATGACTTGATTGCTATTTATTTTGATACGCAAGACTCACATTTGAGTCTTCGTCCTTGCTTTCCCATATTGACCTTGCTTTCTGATTTCATGTTGAAGATTTTGCTGCCTCTTCCTTATTACCATCTTTTTGATCTGTTTTGGAAGGAGGTCCAAATTGCGCTATCACAACTTTGCCTTAATAAATCCATGCTCTCTTTTCTTCATCTCTCGCTGCCCTAAGCTTTAAAATTTCCTACCTTCTTTCCTCCTGTTGTTTTACAGTTAAATCTTCTTCTAGGAAAAAACGAGAACCCCTCAAGAGATGTTTCTTGTTTAGAATGATATATTTATCACACAAGCTAGGCATAATGAATTTTATGGCCCTGGCCCTCTCCCCGTTAAACTTACCCATTCTCCATGCTTGGCATATTTTTCCTTACCATAATAGCTTGTCTTTCAAGAAGTCTCTTGCAAGGTTAAGAGTACATTAATTTTTCCCATAGTCTTTCACCCCTTTAATAATCATGTTCGCTGCCCTATTTTGTCTTTCCTTGCCTTCAGTATCTTGCATGTTGTCAACCTGAATATTTGTTTCTCCTTTCTTATTAGCAGAATTGCTAATAACTTGAGCCCAAGTTCTGGAAACTTTGGGGTAATCTCCTTGCGTTTCTTCTCTTGCATTCTCTTCACAGTTGTTTATTTAGACAATCATTTTCCCTTTATCCTGAAATGATTTCACATTCACCCCCTCTATACTTTCCACTACATATTTCTTTATGTTTTGCACATCCACCTTCATGCATTGCCATTCCATCTTCCCTATCAGGAGAGCTTCCTATAGCAATGTGACTTGTTCTTTTAAAACTTTATTGCTTTCTGCCAAAGCCTTGTTCTCAACTATTATTATATGAATTTTTTGATCTCTTTCCTGCCCTTTAGCTTCTAAAACCTCCAACCTTTGTTTTGCATTTAACAATTCTATCACATAATGCTCAGATGACCAGGTGAGAGGTGTGGATGTGGGACCATATAAGGTAGAATCTTTAATGACTTTTTCTTTGGACTTCTTGTTGCTACGTGCTTGTAGAGGAGACTTGTTTGAGTGCTTTTTTTGAAGGGCTCAAGTACTTTTCTTTTTAGACCGTTTCTTCCTTGTTTACTCCCATTTTGGTCGGGCTATTCTTTATTTTAAAATGCCCTGATATTGCTTGGCATTAACCCAAACCCACTTCCTAGCTTTGGTGGATGAGGCAATTTTCACTTGTCTTAAATCATTTATCTCCCCATGTTCTGAAATTTCTTGTTCCTTTGTCATGTTTGAATGCATTTGTCGTCCAACCTGTTTCGAGAAATATGTAGGCCTATAAAATGCCAAGACTACTTCGCACTACTCCCTGTTGTTCAGGTTATCCCTGCTCCTTTCTCATTGCTTAATACTTCTGCTACATAAAAACTCCCTGCTCTCACACTGCTCACTGCTCTCAATGCTTATCGCTTTGCTCACACTGCTCTTCTCACACAACCTATGTATCTTGAAAACAAAACTATGATGATCCAAGGATAACAATGAACGATTATTCAAAGGAGTATTAAGAGCCATCAGAGCATAATTTCCGCTGATACATGGGATTCGTCAAGGTCAAAGGGAGATATGTTATATATAACATTTATTTACTTCATTGTAAGAGGTAGGCTAGATCCTTATAAAAGCTGAAGAAAAAAAAACAGATAGATCTCTCTAGCTCTCCCCTTCTCTGACGTTCGTGGATTAAATCCCCCTAGCACTCCACTGACTCCATATCCCCAAATAACAGCAAGCATTCAATGCTCAGTTAACACGCTCGTTATCTATGTTCACCATATTTGAGACTAGTCACAATATCTCATTTTAGAGCCTTAGAGATGTCACCGAAAGTGCGACCTGTCCGAAAAATGTGGCTATGCAACCTTCACAAGTCGCAGTTCCTTTCCACCATAATTGCTACTAGTCACAAAATCGCATTTTAGAGTCTTAGATCTATCACAGGAAAATGTGACTATGCGATTATGTGACTTGGCCAAAAATGCGACTATGCGCCAAATATACGTTCAAAAGTGTGACCTGTCCAAAAAAGCGACTATGTGACCTTCACAAGTCACAGTTCCTTTCCACCATAATTGCGACTACTCGCAAAATCGCATTTTTAGAGTCTTAGAGCTGTCACAGGAAAATGAGACTATGCAACCTGGTCGAATATACGTACATGTTCCTATCGCTGCTATATTCCTGTTGCTGCTATGTTCCTGGATGAATATACATTCCTGAGAAAGCGTGAAGCATAGAAATGGTAGTGTTGCTGTTGAAGAGACCAAAACTCAGAGGTCATGGAGAGTAGGATTCAGGCTTTCTACTTCTAGATATTTAACATTTTAGAATCTGACTAGGGTTATGCTGACTAAACATACAACTTTGGTGTGTCAAACGAGGCTGAATGAACACCAACTTTTAGTAGTTCAATACCAAGCATCAGCGGTACAGTAAACAGTATTTCTAGAAATTTATTGTCATGGTGAGTGGACTCTTACCTATAATGTGAAGAATTGTTATTTGAAAACGCTAACAATCCCCTCCTCTTGAACACATATCTTCATATGCTTGATCAAAATTTTACTGAGGTAAATTTTCCTCTTTCTTTTTCTGAAATGAAAATGAGTTTCAATTAACTACCTCTGTTGTCTTGTGATATTAATTTTGCAGACAACCATCAACACATTTAGTGTGTATCTTTCAAAATCAAGTGGAGTTAGTTTAAAATTCTAACATCTTTGACATAATATTTGTGGTGATAATGCCAAATCCTATTTCTAGATTCAAGGTTCTGAATAGTGGGTTGCTTGTGCCATTTGAATAGAATAAGGATATCGAGGCTGAGGAATTGTTTGGATGGTTAAAAGTCGCATGAATTCCAAAAAAAATCAACAAATCTTGTACTAGCAATGTTTGAATCATGTTTTTGATGGTGGAAATGGATTCAGTACCATCAAAAGCCTCTGGAACATCCAAAATCTTGAAGTTTGACAGCTATAACATGGATTTACAAAAATCTATACCGGATTTTATCAAAATCTTGCCAAAATTTCTATGATTTTCATAGCAAAAAAAAATATGTTTAGACTTGTCATTGATAAATAAAATTTATTTCTGGATATCTGTGAATTATATTTTTAGCAAAGTTTTAAAGAATTAATTGTTTGTTGAATTAAGATTCAGGATTATTCTAAACTTTTTTTTTATTAAAAACGAAAATTGTTTTACATTAGCACAAGTTTATTGCAAATCTTACCCATCAACTTAGCTATTTTGTTAACTCCAAAATATAAACAAAATAAAACCTTTGATATGCCATCAATACATCGTTATAATGCTGTTATAAAAAATTACTCGCACAAAGAACAAAAAGAACATAGCAAAATAAAAATAAACAGACAGAATAAAAAAAATTCCTTAAAAGAGCTTAAATATAAAAAAAATTAAAAGGTCTCCTTTTCAAATCTCAAAATAATCCTGACCACAAATGAGACTTTGTGTTGGGAAATAACATCCATGTAAGCTGTGATGCGATAGATCTGAAGAGCCTGTTGTTGTTGCAGGACGGTTCAGTACTTTTTAGTCCGGTATATATCTCCAGCTTCAATTTCAATTGACTATGCTTTATTTTAAGCCTCGAAATTATATTTGAGGCTTACTTTTATCATGCTTCGATGCTTGTGTGTCAGGCCATAACTTCCGCATAACATGTTATGGGATGGATATGAAGAGCATGTTGTCTTGGCAGGAGGGTACGTTTTAGTCAATACATATTTTTAAAGTTTTTAATTTTAAGGAAATTAATATTTTCGGAGGTATAGTTTTATTATTGTATTGGGTAATATATATTATTTTTTTATTTTATATTTTCTAAAATTTAATTGCTGGAATATTTGTGATATGTATTAATGAAATTATAGCTTTAGAAATATTGATAATATGATTTCATTACTATTTGTTCATTAAATTTTATAGGTTAATTTTTATTTATTTCTATTTAGTGATACATCTTAATTTTTTTTATGATTTATAAATTAAATTTTAAAATTGGCATTTCAATTAAAACTAGTAATATGTACAATGAATTTCTTTAATAAGAAAAAGTTTTAATTTGTTTTTAAAATATGGAATTTGAAATTTCTTTCTATCCATTATTTATTAATGAAGAAATATTTAAAACACTGCTATAAATATAAGAATAATAAAGAAATTTATTTAATTAACATTATATATTAATTAATTTACGTATATAATCAAATTGATGTGAAATAATTAATACTAATAAATTACAAGTATAAAAGTTGAAATTGGAAAGTATAGTATATATTAGTGTTTTCACATTAAGTATATATAATTTTATACATTATAAAGTTATATCATGATTAAAAATACGTATTGAAATTGAAAAAATATATAATAAACTATGCATCTTATAATTTTGGTAAAATTGTAATTTATATTATTTAAAATAAATATTTTTAGAACACTTAAAATTATGTATATAACTTAAATTTATGATTTCAATAATTTTTTCTAAAATTTCAAATATATTTAATTAAAAGTCATGTTAAAGAGAAAAATAAATAAATAAACCAAAACTTAAAAACTAAATTACAAAATTTTTGAAATTTTATTTTATATTTTAAACTTACAAACCTATGAACTATGGAGTTGAAGTCTCCAATATGACACCCAACTCATTAGATATATGATACTCCATACTTTTAATCAGCCATAATTCTAAGTTGGTCTGGAACATTTAACTTAAATTGAAGGACAACTGGGGTTTCAAATTTTGATCCAATTCAAATTCATCATGTCTATGTGTTTTCTTAGTGCTCAAACGTAAAAAATTATTTTCTTTTATCCCACAAAACTATGCAAAAATGAATAAATTAAATGAACCTATAGTTAAAAGCCGAGTTATAACTTTTAGAGCTATTAAATCAAAACATTTATTTTAACAAGTATGTGATGTTTTTGGTTTTGCTTTCAAAACTTAGAATGATGTGACCATAAGCAATATTTAATTTAAAATAATTTATTTTTCTTCTAACTATTTTCCATTAACCTTTGATAATAATTTTTTTAATAAAAATAAAATTTTTTATTATTTAAAATATTTTTTAAACAAATAAATTCACATTAGAAAAACTATATCTACATATTTATGTTCACTTTATCTACTCAATCATGCTATCACAAGTATACCTAATTGACAATGAAAGTTCATCCAAATTTACAATCTAATTTTTTGAATTGTCATTGTTAAGTAGATAATGACAATTTTCCACCTCAAAAGTTCTTCTAAATTTACACTCCAATTTTTTGAATTGTTATTTGATATATGTTAAGCTAATCATTTGGAATATTATTTTCATTATAAATAGATAATGATAAATTTTAAATAGATGATGACAAATTTGTGAGTGGGTGATATAAATAAAATATTGATAATAATATAAATAAAATGATAATATATAATCTGTAAATGAATAATTTTAAAAAGTGTAAATAAAATGTTAATATATAAAAGTAATTATTAAAACGTTTTTATTTTATTTTATTTTTTAAATTGATAATAAATATTAAATTTTAATATTATTTTGTTTAAATGTAATTATTGTTTATATTAATAAAATTTAATTGAAATAGATAGTATTTTAGTTTTTATCATTTAATTAATTAAAATTTAGTAATTCATAAAATATTAATAAAATTTATTTTTTTGGATAATTATTTTATTATAGAAAATTATTATATAATGATTAGTTTTTATTAAGACTAATATATTCTATTAGACCTTAAAAAAATGAAATAAAAACTCTTTGATATTTATAAAAATGTTTAAATATATTTTTTTTAAATATTAAGTTAATTTAAGTATTACATAAATATAAATACTAATAAAAATATAAATAAATTATATTTAATATTTTTTTAAATCAAATAAAATTAAAAATAATTATATTTGGTGGATTAATTTATATTTTCTTTTATAATAATTTATTTAAAATCTTATAATAAATAAATAAAATTTTATTATTAAAAGATACGTGTATTTTAATAAAATAATTATAAATAAACTTAACTTGTGAATTAAATACACATAATTATAACTTTAAAAAATATTATAATACTTTTTAATATCTTTTTTATTATTTTATTAATTTAATTCATATTATTAAAAATATTATTTTTATTTTAATAATAAAAAAAATAAAAATATTTAAAAATAATATATGAAAAAATATTACAAATAGACTTCATTGACATTTAAATACTTCATTGACATTTAAATACACTATATAATGAATCAAAATATCAATATGATAATTTATTTGATATAATATAATATTAAATAAATATGAACTCTTACCTACATATTAATATGTATGTAAGTGTGGGGAGCTATGTTTAGTGTTTGTGATTTAGTTATATGAAAATCCGTTCAATGTGTGGGTGGCTATTCTTTCAAACTCATTATTATTAAAATTTTCTTATTATAATTAATATTAATTTTTCAATATTTAATTATTTTTAATTATATTTTTTATTTTTAATTTAATATTATTGTAATATGTTTATTTTGATATTGTTTATATTATTTTTAATAGTTATTTCTTAACTTATTTGATTAGAGATTTTATTTATATTTATATTAGGTGGGTGATTTGAAGGTAGAAGTTATGTTAATTTAAAGTTTTTTTTCTTTTTTTTAGAAGATAACTCTCGGTTTATATGAGAGAATTATATTGTGGATGTGTATTATTATTCTGAGCGAAAAATAGAGAAAAGACGTGAAAGTGAAGAGTTGAGTTGATTACACCGGATGTGTTGTAGGTTGTATCTCTTCATTTTACTGAATAGTACAAAAGGAACGATTGGTTGTTTGTCTGTAGACGTAGCCCAAATTGGATGAACCACATATATATGTGTATATTGTTTTATGAGTTTTTGTCTGTGTGTTTCTGCAATATTTTTGTATCTCATTGCTTCTTTAATTAATTTCTAACACAATGAAGTATTTGAGAATAGACTAAGATCATGTTGGTATATTGTTTACATCATTTTAACATTAAAAAATATCAATTCTTGACTTAAGTTCATTATTGTCTCCAAATTCTTTAGGATTGAGATTGCCAAAAAAAACAAAAAAACAAATCATTTTCCACTCTTTTACTAAAACATAATAATGCAATGGTAGTGTGCTCTTCTTTTTCCATTTTTAAAAATTTAAACACAAAAATGAACAATAATTTTTTTGCCATTCTCTGCTTTCTACCTATTCTCACCTTACAAAATTTTGATGAGGTACAACCCTTTAAGTTCACTTTTATTTCCTTAAAAGAAATCCAATATTCAAGGAGAAATTATGGTGCAATTCCAACTCATACGCAATTACCAAGATAGGTCGAGGTCGTGGCCTTTGTTCAACTCACCAAAAATGGTGTCACTCCTGACTATACATCGGGCCCGACTGTGGTCGGGTTTTCCTTTGCCCGCTGAATCTTTATGTCTATTGAACCCTCTACTCCTAACTGCCAAGAGGCCCACAATACAAGGTCGAGGTCGGGACAAGGCTTACGAGTTCTATAATATGCGAAGGATTCATGTCGACGGAGACTATGATCCCAAAATTTAAATACTCGATGCATAAATCGAAAATCCTACCTTAAGCATATTTTCTCGCTATCAGATTTCATTATCTTAAAAATGTGCTCAATATTTGTAGCAAAACCTCGTCCTTGGAGCTAGGAAACACAAGGTTTCGCTCGTCCCTTCTATTATAAAACCACTGTTATTTCAGCCAACACGTTTACTATTCTTCATCGATTTAAAAGGGACTAGCGTGCATTATTAATTCACTTTATGACAATTAGATTACTACAAAACTTCATCCAGTGAAATTGAACTTCAAAACCCAACTTAACTCCAATGAAGTGACATAAATTCGGCATACAATAAATTACTCAAGGCAATTAACAAGAAAGCAATTGGTTCCCTCCTTTTGGTCTTTGTGCTCATGAAAAAACATCACTTAACAGATTATAGGCATGCTGGCAACTATGAAAATTCAGAAACCCAAATCCTATTGCCAACAACTCGAAATCATTCTCCTAATTGTTGATTAATTTTAACAATTTATTTACTGTTTCCTACAACAAACACTGAATAACTCACACTGCAATCTACACAAATAAAATTGTGGAAGAATAAACGCTAGAAGAAATGCTAGCACACAAACATATAAGATAACACAATTATTTTTGGAGCAATGTCCCCCAAGAAAACCAACTTAGGAAAAATGATGCAGCAGTGAGGATTTTATTTTATTATGCAGTAGTGAAATTTGAGTACATCTATGGATGCTCAATTGGAAATGCAAACAACAAAAAAATTTGGGCAAAATACTGAAGGAAATTACACTTCTCTCACAAGAAATTTCTGGCACAGCTCTGCTTATCAAAACATGGCCTCAGACAGATTTGTGTCAGCCTCTGCACTTCTCTGGGTAGCTGGATGGATTGCTTGCCTCAGATTTGCTCTGATGAAGTCATTTTACCTCTATATGCTGAGGAAATCATCTCTCTGACCCTATGGGACTTCTTCCCAACCTTTGGAACTAAGAACGATTTTTCCTTCCTCCAAATCGAACTGCCTAACTGAAGCAACTACATTGTCCCTTAGTGTTGCCTCTCTAGGATAATTCAGCCCTTTTTTTCTACCCCTCCGGATCTGGAAAATAATTCCTCTCGATCACTGTCCCTAGTCCTCACACTACTTCGATCTCTCTAACTCTCTCTCTGGCAATTGAATGCTACTATTAAGGAAATTTATTTGCTAGTAAAATCGAACTCTCCAAGTGCCCATCAACTTATTCTTATAATCCTTTATTGAGACTCCAACATCCAAGATTAAATCTTAATCCATGGCTAGGATTAACTTGAAGTCGATCTGTGTGAGTTTCTAGAGAATTCACACCTTGACTTAATTAATTCTGATTAATCAACCATATTACCTAAGTTTAGACTTAGAAAATATTTAAAAATTTACTAATAATCTAATTATTTAATTTCTAGGCAGAATTTCTAGAAATGATTTCTCGGTTTTAGAGATCTCTGTATTCTATCCTCTCCACAAAATTTCGTGGGTATAACACATTAGAAACTAGAAAAACTAATACTCCTGCTTAGTGAGGAATGTGTTATAGTGCTCTACTACACATCCCATAGCAGCACCTTGTCTCTGCATCATCTTCTGTCACGTTGTTGATGTCGGGCTTGTTGTTGTGGTGCTGCTAACCGTGTCGAACTGCTTCCAGCACTACATATGTACTGTAACTCCCTCTCACATGTTGTCGTTGCAACTGCAACATCCGCAACTGAAAAAAAATCCTAAATACTGAATCAATTATGATCTGTATGATGCACCTGCATTGTCGCTGAATAATCTACATTGTTGTTGACTCTACATTGTACCAACTACACTGTTTCCATCTCTGCATTGTGCTCCCCAACATCTGACTGCTATTATTCTCTGCAGCTGTCACATTGGCATATGACTACATCTACTGCCACTGATCCATCTTGCTACTAAATATTGTGGGCCCGCATAGCAAGATATTGATCCATGGGGTGGACCTCCTCAAGCATCTTTCCCATCTGTAGCACTCTAGGGCTATAGCACCAAATATACCTACCTCACTCCTAGAGGTATGTGTGCAAACATGATGAATTATTTCTCTAGCCTGGAGGACAACCTGTCAATCTCGGCATGAGTTGTTGCCTGGTCCTACTTCTCCTCTTTTTCCTTCTTCTTGAGAGGACATTGGGTAACGTAGTGACCAAACTCATCACACCTAAAGCAATTGACCTTATACAGGTCCTCTTTCTTCTTTTTTTGCTCCCCCTGTCCTTAACTGGACCCTGAGATGTGAGGGCCACATTCTCCTCCTCCTTCGCCATATTCGATATGTTGTTGCCACTTATGGAGCTCTTCAATAGAGCTCGTCTCAACTTCTCCTACTACAAATCGGCCCACATCCTGTCGCACCTTGGCAAGATATCTTTACCCAATATACTTTGGACGAACACCTGCCACTCCTCGGAGGCATTGTTTAGAGCTAACCGCACTAGCTCTATGGGTTGAGTTGCTGCCCCAATAGCTGACAACTAGTCTTAGACCTCCTGAATCTTGATGAGGAAAGATTCTATGCCTTCCCTCTTCTGCATCCGGATGAGCCTCAACTTCTCCTCTATGTACATCTTTCGTTGCTTGGAAGTTCCCTAATACAGCATCGAAAGTGTATCCTACATCTATTTGGTCGTTCCCTTGGCTGTTATATGTGATACAACATGATCCCGGACACCATCTAGGATCAATCTCTTTGCTCACATCATCTCCTTTATGTATTCCTTCAGTTGATCTACATCATGGGGCACTGCTACCATTGCATCAATATATGGCTTCAGGCCATATTCATCTAGAAGGAAGGACATCCTTGCCTTCCAGATGACATAGTTGGAAGCTCCATCCAATCTGTCTTTATCATGAAGTCTAGTAGTGACCATCTCATAAATGTCGAAAATATCCTCTTCCCTTCTACTCGGCTACTTCTAAGGTATTTGCACTCCCTTGTAGAGTGACAAACTTTGATCACAATGATTGATGTCTACAAGGGAAAATGAACTTATTCAGACTAGAAGTTCCCTAAGGAAAATTTTCCCGTTAGCTTTCTCTAACAAACTATTGCAAAACTATTGTGCCCAGCTAGAGATTTTCTCTGCGAAAATACTAAGTTGCTCCCTCTACCTCTAGAGTACCTCAATCTGGAGAGCTCAAATTTTTCTGTCCCTCACTCAGAAAAATCGAATATCCTCAAGAAACTTAGCCGATTAGCTAAGTGATTGTGTTGCCCTATGGGGTTTCAATCTGCTGCCCACACTGAACAATTAAACTCTTTTTTTGTTCACTAGTAAGCTCTTCAGCTAATCAACTGCACTCTAATACCATATGAAAATTCGAACACCTGAATCCTCTTGCAGCAACTGAAAATTATTCTCCTAATTGTTAATTAATTTTAACAATTTATTTATTGTTTCCTACAACAAATACTAAATAACTCATAGTACAATCTACACAAATAAAATTACGAAAGAATAAATGTTGGAAGAAATGTTAGCACACACACATAAAATAACACAAATATTTTTGGATCAATGTCCTTGGAAAACCCTAACATGGGAAAACAAGTGCAGTAGTGATGATTTTATTTTATTATGAAATAGTGAAATCTGAGTACATCAATGGTGTAACAACCCCCAAATTAAAACATGCAACTAATTAGATTAATTATGTGATTTATAATCAACACACAATTTATCAACTATTTAACATAGAATTTTGGAAATATGAGCAGAGACAACTTACCTGTGGTGATGATATTCCTTACTTGTGATTTCAGAGTTGGACGTTATTTGAATGCTACAAACCGCAACAAAGTTTTGGGAACGACTCTCCACCCAACCATAGGCTCAGTTGCACAAAATCTTGCTACAACTGGCCACCCCCGAGCCCTCAATCAACGTACTACTGCCAGGGAATCCTTTGTCTCACAACACTTTTCTCCCAAGAGAATGGATGATGGAATCATGGAATGCCCTCTCATCTTCCTCACCATCTATTAAATAGAGTAAACATTGGAAGGAGAACCACATACACACATTCCATATGTCAACATACAACTTTTATTTCTTTGTTTTAAGTTTAACTTAATTTAGTAATTCTCTTAATATAGTTCTTTCTTATTTTATTTTACTTATGTTAACTTTACTTATTTTTACTACTTTTATAGTTTGTTTTTATTTATATTTATTTAGAACTCTAGTATTGTTATTTACTATTTTATTTATTTATTATTATTATATTTTCTTCATTATTTATTATTTATTTATTATTATTATATTTTCTTTATTTTTTGTCATTTATTTTCTTATATTTTAATATTATATTATATTATATTATATTATTTATTATTTTTATTATTATTAGGGGACATTACAAATGGATTCTCAACTAGAAATCCAAACAACAAGAAAATCTTGGAAAATTACTGAAGGAAATTACCCTTCTCCCATAATCAATTTTTCGCATGGCATTGCCTATCAAAACTCGACTTCCAGAAGCTCTGCATTAGCCTCTGCGCTACTATGCATAGATGGATGAACTACTTTCCTTGGACTAGGCTCTGATGAAGTTTTCCTACCTTTGGATGCTAAGGAAAATGTCTCTCTGACCCTCTGGGACTTCTTCCTAGCCTATGGAACTGAGAACAATTTTTCCTTCCTCTAAATCAAAGTGTTTGGATAAAGAAATTATGTTGTCTCTTAGCACTACCTCTCTGGGATAATTCGACTCTCTTGCTGCTTCCTCTCCAGATCTGGAAAATATTTCCTCTAGGTCACTGTCCCTGCTCCTCATGCTACTTCGATCTCTCTTACTCTCTATTCGAAAACTGATTGTTGCTACTTAGGAAATCAATCTGCCAATGAAATCGAACTCTCCAAGTATCTTTTGCAAGTGCCCATTGACTTCTTCTTATAATCCTTTGTTGGGACTCCAATGGCTAAGATTAAATCTTAATCGATGTCTAGGATTAACATGAAGTCGATCCATGTGAGTTTCTAGAACATTCACACCTTGTATTAATTAATTCTGATTAATTAACCATATTCTCTAACTTTATACTTAGGAAATATTTAAAAACTGGCTAATAAACTAATTAAGTCATTTCTAGGTGGAACTTCCAGAAATGATTTCTAGGTTTTAGATATCTCTTGTATTCTAGCCTCTCCCCAAAATATCATGGCTAGAACACATCCGATGCTACAAAACTAACAACAACAACATCCTTACCAATCTCGACAATAAAACCTTTTTCTATAAGGGAATATTAACAAACATAATACTTCTCCCAAAAGATGGACACATCTATTAATAGTAAAATAAACAAACTTTCCTAGTTCTCCCTCCGAGAACACATAAAATAAACCAACTATGAGATATTTATAGACTTTTGATGTTGGAACAGGGAGTGGAGTGATGCTCCTACATCAAAATCCCTTAGAACAAAAGGTTTCGTGGACTCCTGTCCATGAGATCTGCTTCATCCATCCAAGCTACCTCTTCAGTTGGAAGACCCTTCCATTTAACCAAGTACTTATTATAACTTTTGTTTCTGGTACTTTTCATGACTTTTTGGTCAAGAATCATTTCCATCTGTAGTTTTTGAGTTGTGGGTAACTATGCCTCTCAATGAATTTGCTCTTCTTCATTTTGTATCTCTTCTTTAGGTTCCTCATAATTGTACAAATTTGTAACATTGAATATAGGGCAAATTCCTATATCCGGAGGCAATTCAATCTCATAAGCATTCGTTGAAAACTTCCTTAGGATTTTGTGAGGACCAATCTTCTTCAACTTCAGCGTAGTATACTCACACTTTGGGAACCTTTCTTTCCTCAAGTGAGCTAAAACCAAGTCCCCAACTTCAAAATTCACTTCCCTTCACTTGAGATCAACCCTCTGATAATATTTAAGACTACGTTCTTGTAGTTTCTCTTTAACTTGCTTGTGGATCATTTGCATTGTTGTAGTGAGCTCCCATGCATCGACACTTCGATTTTCACCTTTTCCTAAATTTCCAAGTTCAAAACTACCCCTTGGATGCATGCCATACACAATCTAAAAGGGTATTTTTCCTGTACTCCTATTAGGAGAATCATTATAGGAAAATTTAGCTTGTGGGACAACTTCATCACATTATTTATTATGCTCATGAACTAAACACCAGAGTAAATTTCCCAAACTTCTACTAACCACTTCATTCTACCCATCTGTTTGGGGATGATAGGCTAAGTTATAGGTCAAACTTGCCCCCAATTTCTTCCATAAATCTCTCTAGAAATGTTTAACAAATTTGGTGTCTCAATATGAGACAATGCTCTTAGACAATCCATGTAATCTCACTACTTCCCATAAAAACAAATTTTCAATATGGGAAGCATCAATAGTTTTCGAACAAGGTCTGAAATGTACCATTTTAGAAAAATTTTCCACTAATACAAAAAATGAATCATGACCCCGCTGGGTTCTTAACAAACTTAAAAAAAAAAAATCCATACTAATAGCTTCCCAAGGCCTACTAGGTATGGGCACTGGCTGATATAGTCCTGCATTTTGTTGCCTCCCTTTAATATGTTTGGAAATCCTACATCTATCAATGAACCTTCTTAAATTTTCCCTCATAGCCTACCAATATTAAAATGAAACTAATTACGCATAGGCCTTGTCATGGCCAAAATCACTAATAAGTCCCCCATTGTGTTTCTATTTGAAAAAATTATCCCTTATTCATCCTCTTGTGATACATAGCTTGTTACCCTTGAACAAAAATCCATCCTAAACCAAATATTCAAGCCATGGGCTTCATTCTCTAATCACAGGGTTTTCACAGGCCTTGTGAATTTCTTTAAAAGTTGGATTTTCCTTGTACAACTCTTGGAGATGCTCATATCCCAGAGTGTTAACTTGAAACTCCTGCGGAATTAAAAATCCCCTGGTCAAATCATCAACAACTTTGTTAGAACTTCCATTTATAAGCTTTAAAACAAAAGAAAATTTTTTCATGTACTTAACCCATTTTGCATGTCTTTGGTTTAGCTTGTCTTGTTTTTTGATAAATTACAATACATGTTTGTCAGTGTACAGGATGAACTCCTTGGGCATAAGATAATGTCTCCACTTTTTGGGAGACTGAATTATTGCATAAAGCTCTTTATTATAGGTAGAATAATGTTTGGCCTCGTTCAAATTTTCACTAAAATGTACAACTAGTTTATCATCCTGGCTAAGGATAACTCCAATCATTGTTCCACTGGAATCACATTATACCTAAAATGGCTTACATAAATCAGGAAAAATCAATATAGGTTACTCGATAAATTTTCTTCTTCGTCATTTGAAATGATTCTTCTGCAATTGTTGTCCATCTAAATGGTTATTGTTCCTTCTTAATTGTCTCGAGCATTGGTGCACAAATGCAACTGAAATTTGAAATAAATTTTCTATAAAAGTTGCCCAATCCGTGGAAGCTTTTCACCTCATGTATGCTCAATTGAGGAAGGCCAATATTTAATGGCTTTTACCTTCTCAGGGGCCATTTTCAGCCCTTCATAAAAAAATACAAATCCTAAATATACCAGCTCTGCCTTAAGAAAAGAACACTTCTTCAAATTTATTAGAAGTTTTTCCTGTTGCAACTTCTTTAATACTAGCTTTAAAAATATTAGGTGTTCTTCCTTGGTTATGTTGTACACAAGGATATTATCTAAATAAACAATCACAAACTTGCCAATAAATTCTTTAATAACTTCATTCATGAGCTTCATGAAAGTGTTGGGTGCATTGGTCAAGCCAAAAAGCATAACCAACCATTCATACAAGTCGTCATTGGTTATGTGTAGCTATGGTCGGTATTCATAATTGCCATTGTACTTGAGAAGAAAAAAACTATTATTGTTTCTAACATGTTCTTCATTCTTTTGATTTGCTCAAAATGTATTATTTTATTTATATTTTCAGGTGACCCCACAAGTGCTAAGTCAGATCACATGATGGCTAGTTGGATTGCATCGAAACTCTCTCATTTGGATCACATGATGGCTACTTGGCCTACCTTGAAACTCCCTCATTCGGGTCACATGATGGCTAGTTGACTTGCCTAGAAACTCACTCATTTAGATCACATGATGGATATATAGAGAGGTTAATTTGATCTCCTTTGTATGATATTGGAACACACATACCTTACTCATCTTCTCTCCTATGTGAATTGGTCTGAGATCTGTAGATCTACTGATTACATTTATGATCTGAAATCAATGATTAGAGATTTTCTCAATATACTTATGAGGTTTGAGATCTACTCATTATACTTATGAGTTGAAGCCATAGGTTTGATATCTACTCATTATACTTATGATTATAAGTTCAATATTCGATATTTGATCATTTTACATATGATCTGATGTCAGGTGTTCAATATTTTCTTATTATAATTAAGATATGGTGTCTCTTATTTAATATCTTCTTATTATCATTGAGATTTGAAGTCTGGTATTTGAGATCTGCTTATTATCATTGAAATCTAAAGTATGGTATTTGAGATATGCTTATTATCATTGAGATCTGAAGTATGGTATTCGATATCTGCTTATTATCATAATGATATGAAGTATGCTATCCAAGATCTAATTATTACAATGATTTGAAGTATGGGTCTGAGATATGACCCTAGATCTAAGTTCTAATATGATTGCATTTTGGGATATGATGAGAGGATCAACCTCTCCTTAGCGATATTTGTTCTACATTTAGTTGTGGAGACTTAGCACTTGTGAAAGCCTTCTTGGGACAATATAGTCTACATCTTAATTATTGTTGAAGGATCTCTCTAAGAAATATTTGGTTGGGTTTACCCCTTTATGGGGTTTTACCCTAATCTTTGACCTATTATGGTGTCTCTTGTTATTGTGCATTGTGATCCCTTCTTTCTCCTTACTATTCATTTAATGTTTGAAGTGTAATTACTTGATGAAGTGAATTAAATTGCAAAGAAGGCCTAATACATTCACAAGTAATTCTAAGTAGTTCATAAATTTTCTTCTAGTTGGTTTCTTAACACAACCAACATTTAGTGGACTAATTGGGTCAACATTTCCCTTGACTTCCTCTATTTCTATAGCCTTCCTAGCTCAACACCATGCCCCACTAGCAAGCCTACTCTAGGATGGGTGTTGGTGGTCGAGTAGACTACAATAGTACTAAAACATGCTCCAGAATTCCCTCTTATGCCAGAATATTCCACTAGCAAACACCATTGGGTGTCCAACAGGAGATCCAAGATATTGAACGAGAAGTCTGTTGGCATTTTGGCACAGGTGTGGCGCTATGATACAGGTGTTGTCCTTGATGGAAACTCTCTTTGATAACAGATCTCCATTCAGACTACAGAATGAAGAGAAATCTCATACACGCAGGTTAATTAAGTCCAAGTTGCGTATACACGCTGGTGATCTGCATACTAAGTCGCGTATACGCAGGTGAGCTATATACGAAGGCGCGTATACACGCAGATGCATGAAAAGAAAAGGGCGTATATGTTGGGAAGCTTCCCTTTGGTCCGTGGTAGTTAGTCCTCGGTACTTGAGCCTATGTCTTTGGACCAAAGTATCTCGACAGACGTGTTGATCCCTAGTTTTTAAGTTGATGGTATTGGATTTCTATGGTTTTGGCTCTTGGTATTGAGCAAGGCCTAAGGCTATATAAGGAGAAGAAGATCATTAGGCAATATTATCTTTTGAAAAGGCTTGAATATCTGAAAAAGAAAGAGATCTGGTATGCAGGTTCTGGGTTGCTTGATCTAAGCTAAGGAGAGATCACATCGGTTGATGGAAGACTAGATCTAAGGATAGATCAGGATCTAATGGTTTCTAATGCACTATTATGATATGGTTGATTATGCGTATTTCTAGATCTACATACTGACGCAATGTTATGTTCTGGGTCTAACTGATGTCTGGTCCAGCTGCAAGTTGAGAGAATTTATTTTTAGATCTGTATGCAGGTTGTCTTCGGTAAAAGCGCGTGTATACGCGGGTCGCTCTCATTGAAGTAGCATATATCTTTTGAAGCTTGATTTTTGGGTTGCAGTTGGGTCTGACTGCTATTGCAGAGTTCTGTAGTCTGCTCTGTATTCTTATGACTAGTGTTGACAGGGTTTCAGTGGTTCAGTGATTCAAAGATTGATGATGCTAGTATTGGTTGTTTTGTGCTTCAATGATCAGTTATGAAAGTTGAATGAATTGTGGTCTTCAGATTGTAATGTTGTGCTTCAGGAATATCCAGTCTGAAAATGTATGAAAAGTGGTACCTGAAAGAAAGAAGATTGTAGGTCAGCACCTACGTACTAGTATCTTAGCTAGTACAAGAGCAAAGGGGGTTGGAGCTCCCTTCCAAGGAAGTTTGGAGAACAAGAGAAGGTTGTAGCCTTCTGCAGGTTGTAGCCTGCGTACTGGTATAAGGCTGCACCAGTACAAAAGATTGTAAACTGAAGTTTCATATTAAAGAAAGATAGAGACAACTTGCAGCAGGTGGTTTTCACCCACATTGGGTTTCCACCTTATATCTTGGTGTTCATGTGTGTGGTTTTTGTGTGATGATCTGTTCTGTTATACTGCATCTGTTTTACTGTCATGGTTAATAATGTCCTGATGCATTTACTGAAGATAAACTGTTGAATCATAAGTTTTCTTGTTATACGCTGGTTTCTTTAGACACAGTAGCATGTACACGCTATTTTTCTTAACTGAAGTGGCGTATATGTTTCTGAGCACAAAATGAAAAGGTTTTTCTGATAATACTGATTCACCCCCCCTCTCAGTATTATTTCCAACAATTGGTATCGGAGCAGGTCCTTCAGAGAAGCTTGATCGCTTGAAGGAAGATCGTTCATCATGAGCAACTACGAGAGAGAAGCATCAATCAGGCCACCAGTTTTTGATGGGAAAAACTTCAATTATTGGAAGGTAAGAGTTACTGCCTATCTTCAATCTCTTGGTAAAGAAGTTTGGGACATCGTAGAGTAAGGCTACACTTTTCCTTCAGCTACTCCTACAGATGCAGCCGAGAAAAAGAAATATGAAACAAATGCGAAAGCAGTTAGTACTCTACTAGGATGTATATCCCAATCAGAATTCATGAAGGTAATGCACTATAAATCTGCAAAAGAAATATGGGACAAGATTGTCACGAGCTATGAAGGAGACGAACAGGTAAAGCGGGCCAAACTTCAAACTCTCAGGATTAAGTATGAGACTCTCAGAATGTATAATGATGAAAGTGTGGCTAACTATTTCCTTAGAGTTGATGAGATTGTTAATTGCATGAAAAACTTGGGTGAAGAAATAAAAGAAGCTATTGTGGTTGAAAAAGTTCTAAGATCTTTGTCCCCCAAATTTGAATCTAAAGTGTCTGCAATAGAAGAAAAGGAAAATCTACGAATTCTTACTATGTCTCAGCTTCATGGAATTCTAACCGCTTATGAAATGAGAAAGGGAGGTCCATCAGACAGAAGAGAAGCTGCCTTCAAAGCTTCAGGCAAAGAAGATTATTATAAAGCAAGTCATGTGCTAGAAGATGAAGAAGAAGAATCAAATTTTGTCAGAAATCTTCAAAGGGGTTCTGGAAGGTTCAGAGGTAAGTTACCTTTTAAATGTTTTGCTTGTGGAAGAGTAGGTCATTATGCTGCCAAATGTCCTCACAAAGATAAGAATGACAAGGGAAAGGAACCTGTTAAATGGAACAAGAAACAGAATGAAAAGAAGAAAAGCTATTACACTCATGAGGATAGTGATGGTCTTTCAAATAGTGATGAAGATGAACAAGGTAATAGATATAAACTCTTAATGGCTTTTGAAGATGATGACTACATGGATGCTATAGATGCAGATGGCTTTTATGAAGAAATGAATAATCTCAAAGTTTCCTTAGAAGAGAAAAGTGCTATTATTGATTCTTTACAATTTCAACTGACTGAAAAGGAAAAACATCTTGAAAAATTGGAATGTGAGATTGTTTGTCTTAGAAAGGAGATTGAGAAAACTAAAGCAATTAATCTCAAATTTGTTAAAGGATCTGAAACCTTGGATGAGATTATCAATGTGCAGCGATCTCCTCTGATCAAGACAGGTCTGGGATATAATGGAGAAACATCTCAAGCCTCTACCTCTAAAAGTTATCTTGATGCAGCAAGGAGAAGCGAGCAAAGGCCAAATAAAAGTCATTAGGTGAATCAGGGACAATCTACCTCAAGAACAAATAAAGATCATCAAGAAATTCGGGGACAAACTGCCTTAAGGACAAACAGAAGCTACAATCAGCCACAGGTAAAATCTTCCCAATTTTCTCCAAGAATGAATAGAAGCTACAATCGGTTGGATGATAGATCTGATTATCGCAGAAGTTTCTTTAATGGCCAATGCTTTTCTTGCCATAACTTCGGTCACAAAGCAGCTCAATGTGTTGCCTACAAAACAATCATGACTAGAGAAGCTCAAAAGCAAGGGAGAATGACTGGAACCATGAAAAGGACTTATAACAATTTTTCGGTTCTTGAAAATGAAGTTGAATGCTCTATTTGTAATAACTTTGGTCATGAAGACTCTGAATGCAGGAGCAGGTTCCGGAAGACAACTCAGAAGGAACAAACCTCAAGTGTTATAACATGGAGAATAAAATAATCACAACCAGAAAGATGTGGGATAGCCTTTTATGCAGAAGGTCAAGAAAGTCTATGGTACATTGACAACGGATGTTCGAAGCATATGACAGGGGACAAAGAAAATCTTGAGTCATATACCGCATTAGAAAAGGGGAAGAAAGTTTCTTTTGGGAACGATATCTCTGCAGCCATAAAAGGAAAAGGTGTTGCTCCGTTGAAAGAGAAGGTCAAAGCAGGAAATGTTTTATATGTTGATGGATTGAAGCATAATCTTCTGAGTGTCAGTCAAATGTGCGATCAAGGAACAGAGGTAATATTTAGATCAAATGGATGTTGCGTTTGCGATCTTGATACAGGTAAAACAGTGATCAAAGGAAGAAGGACTCCAAATAATCTATATATCTTTGAGGAAAGACAACAATGCTACTTAAGCAAGGATGATGAACATTGGCTATGGCATCGGAGGTTGGGACATCTAAGCTTTTCACAAATAAGGAAAGCATGCAAATATCAGGTAGTTCGTTGTCTTCCAGATATCAAAATTCCAGACAATACCATATGCAAATCTTGTCAGTTTGGAAAGCAAACCAGAACTAACTTTCCAGAGAAGGAAGGATCAGCTAGCATGCCTCTCGAGCTAGTCCACACAGATGTATGTGGTCCATTTAGGAAGAGGACACCTCGAGGAGAAGAATATCTGATATTATTCATTGATGATTTCTCCAGATTTGTTTGGTTAGGGCTCATGAAGCACAAAGATGAAGCATTCGAAAAATTCAAATCCTTCAAAGCCTTGGTTGAAAATGAATCAGGACACAAAATTAAGTGCCTTAGATCTGACAGAGGTGGGGAGTTTACCTCAAACGAATTTTTCGATTTCTGTGAAGAACATGGGATAAGAAGAGAATTCTCTACAGCTAGAACTCCTCAGCAAAATGGGGTTGTGGAAAGAATGAACAGAACAATCCAACAAATGGCTCATGCTATGCTTGATGAATCAGGTACTCCCGCAACCTTCTGGGGTGAAGCTGCACATGCTGCGGTTATTATTCTTAACAAAACAAATGTCCGAGTAAACAGCACTCAAACACCTCATGAGCTCTGGAGTGGTGAGACTCCTTCGGTGAAGCACTTCAAAATCTTTGGGAGCAAATGTTATATTAAGAATACTGATGAGAAACTTGGCAAACTTGAACCAAGAGCAGATGAAGGCATTCTTCTTGGTTATTCTCCACATAGCAAAGCATACAAGTGCTACAATAAAAGACTTGGCAGAATTGTTGACAGCATTAATGTTGCGGTTGATGAGAAGGGATATATTCCTAGGCAAGTTCATCATGAAGAC
Organism: Pinus tabuliformis; assembly: GCA_031772625.1. Classification (NCBI taxonomy): domain Eukaryota; kingdom Viridiplantae; phylum Streptophyta; class Pinopsida; order Pinales; family Pinaceae; genus Pinus; species Pinus tabuliformis. The sequence goes on from CM062819.1 coordinate 589,710,890, forward strand.
ATTGAAGAAGATGAAGGCTACCCTCAAAGGTGGAATGATGAAGAAGAAGAACCTCAAGAAGAAGAAGAACCTCAAGAAGAACCATAGGAGAAGACAAGAATAGAAGAGAAGACTCCATCCAGATATGTTCAAAAGAATCATCCAGAATCTCAGATTGTGGGGCAGAAAGAAGCAGGAGTACAAACAAGAAGGACACTTGCAGAAGCTTCAAGCTATTTGGCATTACTCTCCTCCACTGAACCACAAAATGTGAAAGAGGCATGCAAAGATGAATGTTGGGTCAAAGCAATGGATGAAGAACTTGAGCAGATCGAAAAGAACAACACTTGGGAATTAGTTCCTAGACCAAAAGATAAGAATGTAATAGGAACAAAATGGGTCTTCAAGAATAAATTGAATGAAAATGGAGAAGTAATTAGAAACAAGGCCAGACTTGTTTGTAAAGGGTATGCGCAGCAAGAAGGAATAGATTTTGAAGAGACCTTTGCTCCTGTGGCAAGACTTGAGGCCATCCGAATGTTCCTTTCTCTCTCAAGCTTTCAAAACTTCAAGGTATTTCAAATGGACGTGAAATCAGCCTTTCTGAATGGAGACTTAGAAGAAGAAGTATATATTGAGCAACCAGATGGTTTCATTCTTGGGAATGATCCAAACCTTGTATGCAGATTGAAAAAGGCTCTCTATGGACTCAAACAAGCTCCAAGGGCTTGGTACTATCGGTTGGACAAATATCTTCACCAACAAGGCTTTTCAAAAGGATCAGCAGATAGCAATCTCTATATAAAAGTTGAAAATAACAAATTGCTAATACTTGTTGTCTATGTAGATGATATTATCTTTGGCAGCAATGAAGAGACTATGAGTCAAAACTTTGCCTTGGTTATGCAGAAAGAATTCGAAATGTCACTACTTGGAGAATTGACATACTTTCTTGGGTTGCAAATCCAACAAAATGAAGGAGGTATCTTCTTGTCTCAAACCAAGTACCTCAAGCAGATCTTGAAGAAGTATGGCATGGAAGACTCAAAGCCAGTATGTACACCCATGGTTACAGGATGCAGCCTCAGTGCAAATGATGAATCAGCAGCAGTTCATCAACCAACTTATAGATCCATGATTGGGAGTTTGCTTTATTTGACAGGTACCCGACCAGACATCATGCATGCAGTCGGAATAGTTGGAAGATTTCAGGCAAATCCAAAGGAGACTCATCTTCAGGCAGTGAAGAGAATTTTCAAATATCTTCAAGGGACACAAAATTATGGCTTATGGTATCCTAGAGATACAGATCTCACACTTCATGCTTATACAGATGCAGATTGGGACGGAAGCGTGGATGACAGGAAGAGCACAAGTGGTAGTGCATTCTTTATGGGCTCCAGATCAGTATCTTGGTTCGGCAAGAAACAGAGTTCGATTGCCTTATCTACAGCTGAAGCAGAATATGTGGCTGCGGCATCTTGTTGCACACAACTTCTTTGGATGATGCAGACCTTGCAGGACTTTCAAATCACTTGCACTCCACCAGTCTCTATCTTATGTGATAATACAAGTGCAATCAGCATTTCAAAGAATCCAGTCATGCACTCAAAAACCAAGCACATACCAATCAAGTACCATTTTCTTCGGGAACAAGTGCTTGAGCAGAAGGTCAAGTTGGAGTATGTTCCTTCTAAGGAACAAGTTGCTGATATTCTCACAAAACAAGTTGCTGATATTCTCACAAAACCACTGCCCAGGGAAACTTTTGAATATCTCAGACAAAAGCTGGGAGTAGTTGATGCTTCATCCTCCTGTTGAAGCTTGTCTGTTCTACAGCAAAGTTGGTATACACAAGTTACGTAAGGGATATCCGCGTATACACGCAGATTTATGCTGGGAAAGTCGCGTGTATGATGTACGCGTGTTGCAGAAATTATATCCGCGTACATACGCAGGTTTATGCAGGAGAAATCGCGTATATGAAGTTCTGAACAGCAAGGGCAGACTCTGGTTGGAAAAGGTCTGAGATGGGTATGCCAGAATTCTTCAGGCACAGTTTCAGGGGGTGCAGCAGGCACAGGTTCAGGGGGAGCAGCTTAAAGTCTCATAAAGCATTGTTGGCATTTTGATGTTTATCTGATGTTGGTTTCAGGAGAAGGAGCTCAGAAAGAAATCTTGGTTGCTGATCTAAAAGATGTTTATCAGATGCTGCTGGTGACTTTCATAAGTCTTGGTCTAGATCTGTTGTCTCTATGTCATGTATCTCTTGTGCGATATCTCTTTTATGGTGTCAAGGTCATGTAACGGCCTATGTTGGTTTCCCCACTATGCCTGGGATGAATGATGTAATATAATTGATTGTTTCTGATGTGTCCCCTCTTGGTAGGGAGTATGGATGTATGTATTGAGTCTTTTGGTGATAGGAAGGTCCCTTATGGTGTATAAGTCTTGGTTCTCTTTGAAGAACATCGTTTGCAGATCTTGCCTACAGTCAGGGGGAGCATGATTCAGCACAGCCAAGCAGAGGTATCAGCATGTACTCAGGGGGAGCACAGCCCTTTTCCCTTGATGACAAAGGGGGAGAATGATTCTAAGGATCTTGAGGTTGCCATCAAGTCCAAAGGGGGAGATTGTTGGCATTTTGGCACAGGTGTGGCACTATGATACAGGTGTTGTCCTTGATGGCAACTCTCTTTGATAACAGATCTCCGTTCAGACTACAGAATGAAGAGAAATCTCATATACGCAGGTTAATTAAGTCCAAGTTGCGTATACACGCTGGTGATCTGCATACTAAGTCGCGTATACGCAGGTGAGCTATATACGAAGGCGCGTATACACGCAGATGCATGAAAAGAAAAGGGCGTATATGTCGGGAAGCTTCCCTTTGGTCCGTGGTAGTTAGTCCTCGGTACTTGAGCCTATGTCTTTGGACCAAAGTATCTCGACAGACGTGTTGATCCCTAGTTTTTAAGTTGATGGTATTGGATTTCTATGGTTTTGGCTCTTGGTATTGAGAAAGGCCTAAGGCTATATAAGGAGAAGAAGATCATTAGGCAATATTATCTTTTGAAAAGGCTTGAATATCTAAAAAAGAAAGAGATCTGGTATGCAGGTTCTGGGTTGCTTGATCTAAGCTAAGGAGCGATCACATCGGTTGATGGAAGACTAGATCTAAGGATAGATCGGGATCTAATGGTTTCTAATGCACTATTATGATATGGTTGATTATGCGTATTTCTAGATCTACATACTGACGCAATGTTATGTTCTGGGCCTAACTGATGTCTGGTCCAGCTGCAAGTTGAGAGAATTTATTTTTAGATCTGTACGTAGGTTGTCTTCGGTAAAAGCGCGTGTATACGCGGGTTGCTCTCATTGAAGTAGCGTATATCTTTTGAAGCTTGATTTTTGGGTTGCAGTTGGGTCTGACTGCTATTGCAGAGTTCTGTAGTCTACTCTGTATTCTTGTGACTGGTGTTGACAGGGTTTCAGTGGTTCAGTGATTCAAAGATTGATGATGCTAGTATTGGTTGTTTTGTGCTTCAATGATCAGTTATGAAAGTTGAATGAATTGTGGTCTTCAGATTGTAATGTTGTGCTTCAGGAATATCCAGTCTGAAAATGTATGAAAAGTGGTACCTGAAAGAAAGAAGATTGTAGGTCAGCACCTACGTACTAGTATCTTAGCTAGTACAAGAGCAAAGGGGGTTGGAGCTCCCTTCCAAGGAAGTTTAGAGAACAAGAGAAGGTTGTAGCCTTCTGCAGGTTGTAGCCTGCGTACTGGTATAAGGCTGCACCAGTACAAAAGATTGTAAACTGAAGTTTCATATTAAAGAAAGATAGAGACAACTTGCAGCAGGTGGTTTTCACCCACATTGGGTTTCCACCTTATATCTTGGTGTTCATGTGTGTGGTTTTTGTGTGATGATGTGTTCTGTTATACTGCATCTGTTTTACTGTCATGGTTAATAATTTCCTGATGCATTTACTGAAGATAAACTGCTGAATCATAAGTTTTCTTGTTATACGCTGGTTTCTTTAGACACAGTAGCGTGTACACGCTGTTTTTCTTAACTAAAGTGGCGTATATGTTTCTGAGCACAAAATGAAAATGTTTTTCTGATAATACTGATTCACCCCCCCTCTCAGTGTTATTTCCAACAAAGTCAATCAAGAATGGGAAAGCCACTCAGACTCAGAAGTCATGGGTATAGTATCGAATTGGGTAGAAGATCTTGGAAACTATCATGGTTTCTAAGATCAATATTCACAATACCGTTGATCTCTGTTGATACATCAAGCACTTCTTGGGTAAAGTCTTATTCAAGAGAAATTAAACATTGGATGAATTACTCTTTTGCATAGAGGAACTCCAACTACTTTATAAAAATATGGATTAGTGCATGGAGTGTTTGAATACATAACTACTTCATGACAGGGATCCCACCCCCACATTCCTAAGCAATCATCGACTATTAACATCCTTTAATGTCTCTCTTGTGCATGCATGTTACTGGCAACAATGTTTCACCCAACTTAGTTTTCTAGTGTTATCTTTTAGATGTTATGTACTTCGAGGTCGTGTCAAGTTTTTGTACTCCTACTATTTTCCTTATAACCTCTACTTAGGCTGTTTTGATCTTTTGGAACAAAACTCTCAAATTTTGGCTCTGGTGTGGTTTTCAATCTTGCATGCTAAAGCGAGTTGAGAACATGGAAATGTATACTCTATGCTTTATCAATTAATATAAAATCTCAAGCTTATGATATATATATATATATATATATATATATATATATATATATATATATATATATATATATATACACACACACACACACACACACACACATACGTAAGTTTCATTCATATATCGATGAAGAAAATTACATTTTGTATATACACTACCTAAGTGTATTCTACGAAGACAACTAAGAGCTATATAAAAAAAATATGAAAATTTTGGGGCAAAAATAAATCCCCGCAAGACCGTTCTAATAAGTTACACATCACAATAAAAGGATCATATCAGGTATCCCAAAGTATACACAAATACAAACCTGGGGCCCATATAGACAGAGAGTACATAGAAACATGCAAAATTAATCTTTACACCATGTACAACCATAAATCATTGTAGAAAGTGAGTTGAAATATTAATATTGTGCATTGAATAAGCAAGGAAAAAATCCATGTCTATAGATGAAAACTAACATTTGTAATTAAACTGACAAGCGGGTGATGAAACGAGATGAGTACCCACTTGGTAGTATTCTGGAGTCCCGAGGCAAGACATTAAGAGCCCTGTTGAGATACATATCTCAGCGTAGAGGATCCGTGGGCAGCTGTTTAATTTACCTCCTTGGAAGGAAGATGATCCATTCATGCGATTTAATGGCGAAGAGATGGAGGCATAACTCACCTTGCACCACTGTGAATTAGTTGCATGGTTGGTTTAATAGGTCTATCGGGCAGGAGATATATTTAATGTGAATGAAGATTGAAAATATGTATGCATTAATGGTGAGAGTTGAAGGGAACTGTAAAGTTTGGGATGACACGCTATATAAGGAGACTCAATCTCTAACAGTGGCATATGTTAGTTTAATCACTGAGTATAAACCGATCAATTATGCTTTTTTGTGTGAATTGATGATGACATCGCAAGGAGGGTAGATTTCATAAGCTGACACAGCTCGGTGGAAGAGGGAGGTTGAATTTATGTTTAAATTGTTGATGGGAAGGCTCAACGTCCTTACATGTCAGATGGAATTGTTAGAGAAAGATCATGTGGCCAATGCAGGTCGTATCAATGCTAAGTTCGAAAGTTTACAGGCCTCCTTGGAGTAGAAAATTGTCAAGATGGAATCAACTCTCCTTACCTCCAATTTATATATGATTAGTAACAAAATGTTTGGTAAGGTGCAGGAAATCATCGTCATGCTCCCTAATCCTATCCTTACCTAGCCACAGGGAAATTTGGGCACTGGTGACAAAGGAGCGGGAATGAGTAGAGGAAACAAATGCACCAGTGAGGAAACCAAACCTTCAAATATTGGTTAATTCCTTTTTATGTATTGCAAGTATGTTTATATTTTGGGTCAGTTCTACTGGTCATATGGGAAAAATCAGTGCAATATTATAGTCCATAGGGCCCTTAGGGGGAAAATGTCATTTTTTGGATATACTAGAACATAGAAGCAGTGGAAATAACTAAAGCAAGTTTTGATTTTTTGATGTAAATGGTTTTGGCCTTGTAATATAGGTTTTTAATATAACGTATCCATCTCGTTTAAAAAAAATTAATTATTGAATTTCATTTACGTATTATTCTGTTGGCGGATATATTTGAAGTGTTCTTGAAGCTTCTACTAAATTTCCTAATTTTTAAAACTTGTTAAACCCCTCCTACTCATGTCACCCTTTTTTAGCTCCATCAAAGAAGAGCATTGCCACCCTCTGCTTATCTTTCCAAGAACAAAATTGTTCTTGGCTAAATCTTGAGCATTGAAATTTTCTCACCTTGGGATGAATTATGAAGCTTCCAACATGATTCGAGGAGGCGTTTATGCTTAACCATTTCCTCTCGAGCTCAAAAAACCCTTCCACATATGATTTTTTAATACCCCTCACAGAAAGCGATTCAGAGAGAAGAGGGATGGCCTTGTTCGTTGCTCGAATGGCTGAGGAGGATTCACCCACAAATATGTTTTGGTTTCTTTTAATCCAAATGATACAACATAAAAGCTTCGGTAAAGTTTTCCACATCCTTTTTATAATAGAAACCTGGGAAGGTCTGTGATATGTCCAATTGACAAACATTTCTTGTCAATTTAGTGGGATGACATGTATGTGAAGGACCTATTCAAATACATATCTCCACATAGCTACGGAGAGAGGGAATTCAAAAAATAAGTGGGGGGTCGATTCTTCTTGTTCCCTGCAAAGGACACACCAAGAGGGGCCTTGGATGCTTCTACGCTTTAAGTTTTCCACTGTGAGAATGCCTCCATGAACCGAAGTCCAACATAAATCATTCACTTTCGGCATGGAGACTCTATTCCAAATAGCTTTCCAAATTTTTGAATGGGTAGGGGAGGGAAGTATCCTTAATAAGAAGTTGTATCCCTCTTTTATAGTGTACTTGGATGACTTCCCAGGCCACCAGGTTCTGAGGTCCTTTTCGTTAACATGAACAAGTGCTAGATCCTTCAAATAGGAGATCATTATTTCCCATTTGGATTGCAGATGATTGGGAAGACTGTGGCATTTCCATCCCCTCCAAACACTCGAGAAATTTAATAATTTTAAAAAATAAATAAATATTATAATTTGTCAATGTAATACAATATAATAAATGCAAAATTTTATAGTTAAAAGTTTAATTAATACAAAGTCAACAATAAATCAAGTGGTAGAGTCTTTGACAAGGATTAATAACATTTAGTCATGTTATAAAGCTTATAAATCTTTACATCTATATTTTTTTTGTAATTTTAGGTCATTTATATTACTTTAAAAAATATTGGCATATACAAGTAGTTCTAAATATTGTTTTGCCATTTCGAAAACAAGCATAAACTCAACTTTTAATTTTATTTTTAATACTGTGTAGAAATTCCCACTGTAGATCGCTTGGTAATGCAATGTACTGAAGCAAAACACTTGATCTACCTCTACAAACAATTTAGCGGAAGCTTAATCGGACATGAGCAACATCAATAAGAACACATATAACTGATATGGAGAAATCAATCACACATAACACAGAAGATATAACCTAGGGAAAGCACCAGCCTAAAACCCCATCTCTATATTATCATACAAGTGGAAATATAACCAGTATTACAAAAAGAATCAGCTCAAAAGCTATCTTGCTCTCTCTACAATACCTCTGCCGCTCATAGACAGTTAAAGGTCTCTATCTAACCTCTGGTCTGCCCTCCAAGCCTCCTATTTCTTTGCGCAATTCTGATTGGGGTCCAGTGTAGCCACTTTTGTGAATTGGCCTCTTCACACACTCACTAAACTCTGATCCAACTACGCAATCCTGAAGGAGATAAATCCTCATCATGGATGAGCTACCTTTATAGGAAAAATGTTCATCCAATTGATAGTACATTGTCCCTTCTCTAATCTCAACTGGGTCTCTATCTGAACTGACATGCATGAGTTATTCATGAGAGAATATTCAATTATCTGAAGAACAACAGTTATATGCTAGCATGCATTAACTAACTGAACTTACTTAATTTAAACAAATTGTTTAAATCAAATATAACTGGACTTGACTCAGTTAACTGAGCCAACTAACTACTACTCAATATAGAACTCATCCTTATCTCTTTAACTGATGGATAACTTCCTCAATTAATAGAGAAATTGTTGCATGTCCTCACATAGACTTCATGTTTGATTTTCCTTAACTAAGTAACTCAAGATGAATTAATTAATTAATTTACAAATTTCTCTTAATGTCAAATTCGAATTTTACTTCCTATTTCTAGTCCAGGGACTGACTAAAATAGAAATCCATACTGAACTGCTAAAAATAGAATGCTATTTTTAGCACTTCCATTTTTCATTCCCTGTTTCCCAATCCAACACTAGTACCCAAACTGTTGTTTTTAGCACTTCTATTTTTAGCATTTCTTGTTGCCATTTTCAACACTCCCTCTCAACAAGAAAGGCTTCCTCTCAAACTCGATCATGTACCTTTGGAATGTTTTGCATGCAACACTTCTACCAAGTGTGGCTTCTCCAACAAATCTTGGAACAAAAGAACTCCCAACTGACCTCTTTGTTGGGCTAGAAACATACTTTGATGCTAAAGCTCTACCTGCTACTGACAAGTGCTCCCACTTTGACCTCTGTGCTACTACAACATCTCCATGCATTTCACACCATTGCACACCTCTATGTGCCATGTAGCATTGGCGCAACACACTTGTGCCTCTTGCATTGCTGTAGCCTGCTAGCTCTACACAGTCCTGGGTCTCCTGCATGGTAGCTCTCTCTGTCGCTCCATCCGCATCTGTCTCTACCCACTAAGATCGTCATGCTACTCCTCGGCGAGGCTCCTGTAACAAAGTCGAATCAAATAGGTTGGGTACCTCAAGGATCCTACCACTATTCCAGCCTTCTTGGGACAATCACTCCACATCGCCCCACCTCCTACCTAGAGGTATGGATGCATGTGATCCCTCTACCCACCGAGCTCGAAATTTCCCCCTACTGGAGGTCTCTACATGAGTGGATGTCTCCACTCTGTCTCTTCTCGGCTTCTCTAGTTGTGGCTGCTCCACAACCTCCTGAAGTTGCTTCATCAATTGTGGTTCCTCTGCAATCTTTTGAGACTTCTCTTGTGGCTGCATGTTGAGAGGTAATTTACTCTCCCTCTCAACCACCAATTATCTAACCTTTACCTTGCTCCTCAAGGCTTTGCATGCATCTTGTACCTCAAGTGCATACAGGTTCTTGGATAGCACACCAATCTGTTTCCACTTTCCCGCCATCACGAAATTTTCTGGAAAAAACATTGATTTTAAATTAGCGATAACTCCCTCATCCGAACTCCGATTCAGCAGATTTTTTTTTTGATTTTGGGTATTTTTCCATAGGGAATCCAAATCTGCTATTTTTTTCTAAAATTTTTTTACACAAATTTTCAGATCTTCTCTGCAAACTCTCGAGCCAAAACTCAAAACTTTAAAATCTCCTCTCAGTATACTGTTCTCTCCTTTGATCACCTTTGCTCCAATACCGTGTAGAAATTCCCATTGCAAATCACTTGGTAATGCAATGTACTAAACCAAAACACTTATCTACTTCTACAAACAATTTTCGGACATGAGAAACATCAATAAGAACACATATAACTGATATGGAGAAATCAATCACACATAACACAAAAGATATAGCCCGGGGAAAGCACCAGCCTAAAACCCCATCTCTGTATTATCATACAAGTGGAAATATAACAAGTATTACAAAAGAATTAGCTCAAAATCTATCCTACTCTCTCTGCAATACCTTTGCTGCTCATGGATAGTCAAAGGCCTCTATCTAACCTCTGGTCTGCCCTCCAAGCCTCCTATTTCTTTACGCAATTCTAATTGGGGTCTAGTGCAGCCACTTGTGTGAATTGGCCTCTTCACACACTCACTAACCTTTGATCCAACTATGCAGTCCTGAAGGAAATAAATCCTCATCATGGATGAGCTTCCTTTATAGGAAAAATATTCATCCAACTGATAGTACATTGTCCCTTCTTTGATCTCAATTGGGTCTCTATCTGAACTAACATGCATGAGTTATTCATGAGAGAATATTCAATTATCTGAAGAACAACAGTTATATGCTAGCATGCATTAACTAACTGAACTTACTTAATTTAAACAAATTGTTTAAACCAAATAAAACTGGACTTGACTGAGTTAACTGAGCCAACTAATTACTACTCAATATAGAACTCATCCTTATCTCCTTAACTGATGGATAAATTCCTCAATTAATAGAGAAACAGTTGCATGTCCTCACATAGAATTCAAGTTTGATTTTCCTTAACTAATTAACTCAAGATGAATTAATTAATTAATTTACAAACTACTGTTAATATCAAATTCGAATTTTACTTCCTATTTCTAGTCCAGAGACTGACTAAAATAGGAATCCATACTGAACTACTAAAAATAAATTGCTAGTTTTATCACTTCCATTTTTCATTCCCTGTTGCCCAATCCAGCACTGGTACCCAAACTGCGATTTTTAGCAGTGCTATTTTTGGCATTTCTTGTTGCCATTTTCAACATATTGTTCCATTTCTTAGAAACTATTCCTAATATAGAACGTAAATACTATGTTCATAAGCATAATAATAGTGTTTTGCACAGTGTCGGCTTGCTTAGGCTTCATCTTGGAGTGTCCTCTTGGCATGATGGCTGTTGTTCTCTCTTTGTGTCAAATCATGAAAAGTCTTTATTTTTCATGTTCATGGAAAGAAGTGTGACTTTGTCAACCTTCTAAAGTAGCTACACCACACATATGATTAGCTCTTGTTGTGTATTTTCCCAATCAATGATGACCCTTCCCATTAAGGTTTTTATGTGCTAGTACATATTAACAATTTACATGTAGGAAGTGACCATCCTAGTGGAATTCCCTACATTATGAATCCACTCCATGGTTTCTTGTTCTCTTTGTCTATCTAGGATAAATCTTCTTGATTTCTTGACATGTTCTTCCACATATGAAATCGATATTTGAACAGTTGCAGAGATTATGTCCCTGAATATTCCATGGATACCCTAGCATGTCCTTAAGCCCATGTATGATGGATCGATGAGGGGCTGAGTTAAGAAGGAGGGAAGAAATCAGGTCATCCTTGTCTTCCACTGTGTTGAGGCGTTAATGATTGATGTCTGACCATAGTTAAGGGGACATAACACAATGAAACTAAGCAGTAAGCATGCTCAAGGGTGCTAAGTGAGGTACCTTTTGAGTGAGTGGACGAAACACAAGGTAAGGAGGGGAGGACAAAACCAGTGCGAGTGGATGAAAAAGGGTAGAGGGGTGAGTTTTCCTAACACAAAGAATTGAAACTAGAAAGGTGATGAGGAGGACAGAGAGAAAGAGAAATAGTGTATGAAGGAAGAGAGACCAAGGAAGAGAGGATAAATTATCTCAGAGAGAAAAATAGACCCCACAAGATAATTAAACCTAGGGAGGGGACAAAAGGTCAGAAACACAAAAAAACACAGAAAAAATTCAAAGAATTAAAGAGAGTTTCTAAAAATGAAATAAAGTTCAATATTGGGATATAGAAAATCCCAAACCTACAATCGTTGAAAAAGATGTGATTTTTCCAAAGGCTAGGATATTTCGCCTTAAGAGGTTCCCACCAAGGAAGAAATCCAAACCTTGTTCCTTAACAGTTACATGGAACAACCTTTCAAGATTAGCAACACCATCCCTACTCTCTGCTTTCCAAGGTCGACATAATATATGCATGCAACCACTACCAAAGCTTTCGAACTCTTACTCATCTAGCCACCTCTTAGCATTATGCATTTTCCTTTCACCATTACTTGCCATAATGAATTATGAATTTCCTCCACACTTCTCATGATATCCAAAACTTTCCTAACATGCTTGACATGCTCTTCTCGTGATTTTTTGAATATCAAAATATCGTCTAAATAAACAATTACAAACTCATCAAGAAATGATCTTAAAACATCATTCATAACTCTCATGAATGTAGTTGGAGCATTACAAAGACCAAAAGGCATAACCAACCATTCAAACAGTATCTCTTTGGTTTTAAAAGCAGTCTTCCATATGTCCTCCTCAACTATTCTAACTTGATGATATCCACTTCTCAAATATAATTTAGTAAAATACTTTTCTTTTTTCACCTGATCTAGAAAATCATCTATTATGGGCAGTGGGTATTGATTCTTTATTGTGATCTTATTTAAAGCTCGATAATCTACACACATGTGCCTCGTTCCATCTTTCTTGGGTACCAATACAATTGGTGAATCACATGGAGAAGTAGAGGGATGAATTACCTTTATCCAACAATTCCTGGACTTGTTTCTTAATTTCTAAACTTTCCAGAATTGACATTCGATACATACCAATGTTTGGGAGTGGACAGTCCTATTGTAGCTGAATTTCATGCTAAATTCCTCTTTTTGGTGGCAGTCCTTTTGGTTCTTGAAACATGTCCCCATATTTATTAACCACATCAACCAATTCAGCTTTCAACTTCACATCACAGCTTGCAAAGGATTCCTGCTTTGTGTCATTTTTCTGCTTGATCATGAGGAGCACGAGACTCTTGCTGGAATTAACCAGTCATTTCATTTCACCTGTGCTTGTCAAAGATAGACTAAGCTTTCTACGATGAGCTCTCACAATGTACTCCACTCCGTCTTTGAAAAAATGATATTTGTTCTCAAATATGTGGAAAACAACCTTCCTGTCATACAAATACGGACTTCCCAACACAATTCCTGAGATATCCAATGACACAACATCTAATTCAACTTCATCAATGAAATTGGCAGTGATTGAAAATATGAAAATGCATTTCTGTGTGAACTGCAAATTGGTATCCTTGGTTATCCAACCCAACGGATACGGTTTATGATGAGGCACAGTTTCCAGATTCAATTTCTTGACTAAATCCACAGAAATTAAGTTGGCCTGAGATACACTGTCAAACAACATATCGATTTTTGTATGCTTCAAAATAAATCGGATATGGAACATCTCTATTTGGTTTTCCTCATTTGAAAGACTGTGGGTATTATTTGTTGTGTTGGTACTTGCTATGACTGCCTCTTTTCTAACCTCTTTGCTTGCTTTTGCCATGGATTCTCCTTTGGTGACTGTGGCTATGATTTTCGTTTCATCCTCTAAGTCTGAACCCAAGTCTTGTTGTGCAGCAGCATTGGTCTTTTGTTTCCCTTTATTGTTGAATTTCTTCCATCGTAATTCCATATGAAGCTTCCAGCAATGTGCTTCATCATGTCCTTCCTTGGAACAATTCTCACACATGAGTTTCTCCCCTTCTTTCTTAACATAAGCATTTTTCTTCTACTTTCCTTTAAACTTCTTCCCCTTTTCAACACTCTAAAATGGATTCTTCTTACCTTCTTCCTGTATATTTTTCCCTTTTGCTTCGAGGTGTGTAGCTTGAACACAAACCTCATCAATATTCATGGGATTGAACATAATAATGGTATGCCGAAGATAGCTATGCAACCCTCCTATGTATTCCAACAAGGTATCCTGTGACTGTAGGTCTACTCCTAGCATAAGAGCTCTTTTCCTAAACTCTTGAGTATACTCCTACACATTTTGACCTTTCAACTTTCTGAAATCTTTCCAATTCATAATGGTTTTTTTTCATATGAGCTAAAGGGTAGAACTATCTTTTTATAAAAGCAATGAAATCAGACCAAGTAATAGAGATCTTGCGATGATTTTTAATGGTTTTGGGGTGCTACGATCACAAAAACGGGAGCGAGCTGAACAAGGGTTTGGAACAGGGCATTACTGTTGGTAACCATGGAGGGGCAAGGAGGGGGGAGTTCCACTCTATCCTACAGTCATGTAGTTTCAAAAAAAATCAAGGAAGTTGGTTTGAATCAATTCAAGAAACCAATGGAGGCAGAAATAGAGAAGATGAGCACAAAAAGGCAAGAAAACATCAAATCTCATGAACAGGAAGAGAATCATGAGAAAGTCATAAGAGAGAAGAGAATAAGAGACAACAGTCAGAGAGCTGAGCACAAGACTATGACAGGACTTTGTAAACCAAGGTCAACCATTAAACCTAGGGTTGTTTTAAATGATCCAATGCTACAGGTGCACAGGGATCACATGGCGGAATACGCAGTTATATGCAAATTTATGGGAATATGGCCAATGGAGAAGGCTTTGCACGCATGGATAAGAAACCACTAGAAACGAAAGGGGGATATAAACCTTCACCTTGGGTCCAAGGGATTCTTCATAGTGGTGTTCACAAACCTAGAGGACAAAGACAGAGTGTTCGAAGGAGGACCATATTTCTATGCTGCTGCAGGCCTCTACATGCGACCATGGGTGATGAATTTTGTCCCGAAATGAGAAACATTCACATCAATATCGGTATGGATAAGACTCTACTCCCTACCTTTAGATTATTGGCTACTAGAATCATTAAAATCCATAGGAAATAAATTAGGTCATTTTTTAAAAATATCAGATGCGACTCTGCAAGGAAAATACACCTCCTTCGCCCGCATATGTGTAGAAATGGACCTATCGGGAGCACTTTCGGACGAAATCATTCTAGAAGTATATGATGAGGAATGGGTGCAGGTGGTGGACTATGAACATGTCCCATTCAGATGCCGTAAATGTCATGAACACAGGAACCTCTTCAGAGACTGCCCACTAAACAAACTGGAGGACAATATGAAAACCAACACAGGAAAAGATCCTGCAGGCTTTACCAAGGTGGGAGGAAAAGGGAAAGGAGGAAAAAGGTACCAAAAGAAAACTAACGAGGATAAGCAACCAAGTTAGAACAGTTTCAAGATTTTAGAAGAAGAAGGTGGGAACAATGGAACGAACTAGGAAATGGAGGATAATCCTGCAGAGAAGGAAAAATATGCTAACATGGAGGATATACTTGAGAACAACAAGCTAAATGAGGATTTTCCAAGCACTATGGAACTTCCCAGGGACCATGAGATGACCCCAAGTGAAGTTGGTATGGAGGACCACGAACTACATGAGATTCTTGAGAGGGAGAATCTCAATCTAGAAAAGTTCCTCGTGCTCACCAAAGGGGTTTATTATCTACCACAAGAGGAGTTTGACAGAGCGAAACAGCTCTTCCTCTAGAGATCTCAAGCAAAGGGCTCTGGAGTCAAAGGGAACAATGATAGCTAGGAAAATAAAGGGGTAAAATCAATGGAGGTAACATCAGGACACTCTTCCAAGAACCCAGGTAGGAAAAGAGGAAGGAAGAGACAGAATGAGCTGTTGACAGAGTGTGGGAAACTCATGATTAACTCAGGCAAGATAAAAGATATTACCAGTTACTCATTTACAAACCTTTCATAATGAAGCTCACAACCTGGAACATTAGGGGTCTAGGAAGTAAAAGGAAACAAAGAAATATTAGCAATAGAATAAAAGAAGAAAAACCAGATAGGGTGTTTATCCACGAAACAAAATCTTCAATAGATAAAATCAGAGAGATACATAGAAAATGGCTCATTAAGTACAAGTATCTTGAATTTAAATCAAACAACACAGCAAGTGGGATTCTCACTCTTTGGAATCCCCAGAAACTTGGAATCCTAGACGTTGAAGCATCCAGGAACTACCTTTCGATGGTGATCCAACTTTTGGGTGACAAGGAACTCTATATGATCACAAATGTCTATGGTCCTCAAAAACTTGAAGATAAACTCAGGCTTCTCACCTCACTGGAGGAGTTGAGAGTGAGACATCTTGTTATGCCATGGATTCTGGGAGGGGACTTTAATATGATCATATGTCTTACAGAAAAAAAAAAGGTGGGACCAGAATACTAGGCAGAGAATCCATTGCCTTCCAGAACTTCCTAAATGACATGAGGTGAGTGGATACAGAGACAATAAATGGTACCTTCACCTGGAACAATAAGAGGGGAGGGGCTTCTCAAGTTGCCTCTAAACTAGACAGATTAATAATCTCGGAGGACCTCCTTCTCACTGGCCTTGACTTGACTACATTAATCCTTCCTTTTGGAGGCTCGAGTCACTGGCCTATCCAGCTTGAAGCTTCTTTTATAGACACTCAAAGGAACAGACCTTTCAGGTTTGAAAATGTCTGGCTCACTCACCTTGAATTCATCAGTAATATTGGAAAATGGTGGGTGGAAGACATGCATGTTCAAGGCACAAAGATGTTCCTACTACAACAAAGACTGAAACACATCAAACTCAGGCTTAAATAATGGAACAAAAATGAGTTTGGCAATATTTTCAAAGCCAAAAGAGAAGTTGAACAGAAACTACAGGGAATTAATCAGATCCTCATCATAGATGGCTTTACCGAGGAAAGGAAAATGCAAGCTGACTCTCTTCAACAGGAGTGGGAAAATAGATGCCAGCAAGAGGAGATATTCTAGAGACATAAATCGAGAGTACAATGGATTAAAGAATGGGAAAGAAATACAAAGTTTTTTCACAATTCAACCGTGGATCACAGGGCACATAACAGGATTCCAAAACTCAGAGATACTCAATGGAAAGAGCTCAACACCCACAAAGAAATGGAATCAGCTCTGGTACAACATTTCCAAAGCCTAGCAGAGGAGCCTCTCTTAGATAGATCACAATTTATGAACAAATTCACATATTACATTCCAAAACTTGTAACCAGGGAAGACAATTACAATCTTAACAGGCCAGTGACTGAAGAGGAGGTCAATGAAGTCATCAAAGATATGCAAAATGGGAAAGCTCCAGGCTCAGATGGGTTCAATGCAGACTTCTTCAAAGCATGCTAGGAAATAGTCAAACAAGATACCCTTGATGTTGTGGAGGACTCGAGAAAAACCAAAACAGTTTTGAGGGTGCTCAATGCATCTTTCATAGCTTTGATTCCAAAGAAGGAAAAAGCTATGACACCAGATAGATTCAGACCCATAGCTTTATGCAATGTGGTGTACAAAATTATTTCTAAAGTAATTGCAAATAGAATCAAGCCCGTTCTTCCAACTCTTATGTCTGAAGAGCAAACTGGATATGTGGAAGGAAGGCAAATTCTAAATAACATCATTCAAGCTCACGAGGTGGTACATTCTCTTAAGAGAAATAAGCAAGCGGTTATGATCATACAACTTGACCTAGCAAAAGCTTATGACAATCTAAGTTGGTCGTACATTAGGGAAGTACTAAAAGCGTATGGCTTTGACCACAATTGGATAAGATGGGTAATGGCCCTTGTTACCACAACTAGTTTTTCAATCTTACTTAATGGCTCTCCATCCAGAACCTTTAGGCCTTTGAGAGGCCTCAGATAAGGAGATCCACTCTCCCCCTTCCTCTTTATTCTCATGATGGAAGGATTAGGCAAAATGATCAAATCATCCAATGTACAAGGAAGAATCTACGGTCTCAAACTAACCATGAATGGGGATAGCTTGACTCATCAACAATTTGTGGAAGACACCATGATCCAAAAAGGGTCCAAGAAACTCTCTAAGTCTTCATAAATCAAAAGAAATCACAAAAGAAGAAGTTTTAGAAAAGTCGGATTACACTATCGGGAGGCAAAAACCTGAAGAAATCAGTAAAATAAGGCTTATCAAAGGCTTACAGCAACTTTGCATCAGAGCCGTTGGATCTGGCCGATCAATGGTCCAGATTCGGTTGGCCAATTGCAATTAGTGGTGGCAAGCGGGGGCTATCAGCGGAGACCACACAGAAAATGAGATAGCGATCAGCGCGGGTCAACGAGGACCATCGATCAAGTGCACAGATCGATGACCCATGTTAATGCGCGATATCACAATCGGCAAACATAGAGGAGTGATTACAATCAGCCCGGGATATGTGCAATATGCGATTGCAAGCAATCACATTGAAACATCGCATTGGAACATTACAATGGAGTGAGGCCATGATAGCCAGACCCGATAACATTATAGACAATATTCTATATATTTTGAAGTCTGGAAAACATTAATTTCCTTTGTATTTCACATTTCTGCCAAATGAATGGATTACAAAGGAAATATGCCCGATGCGATATTACGGACCCGAAAGGGTTTATTAATGCTATTACATATGATTTCAAGTCTGATAAATCCATTTTACGGGGTTTTTCAACGTTTTAATGCATTTTTAAATACAAATGGAAATCATAATATAAGCAGGATTTCGGGAGGGCCAAAGGCGGTAAGTGGTTTGGGTCGGGCTTTGCCCGATCCCATACATTGGCTGCCATGTGTCTAGGCTAAGGAGAGAGAAAACCACCCTCATCAGGTGGTTAACCTCTGTACGAAAGAGCCGCCCGAAATGAACCACAACCATTGGATCTGGATCTCCCAGATCAACGGTGGAGATATGATATTGCTACAAAGGCAGACCCAATAGGATTTATAAGGAAAATTTATAATATTTGAAGTCCGATGAATAGTGTTTTGGTGGATTTTTCCATGTTTTGAAATGTTTCTCTCTGTAAATAGAAAATGACCGTTTTCTGGATTTCGAAGGATTTCAAAGGCTCGATGACCCATTCCGTTATAGTACAGGTGGCCACAATCCCTGAAAGTGTTTAGCAATGATTGCTAACGCTCAGAAGGGGATCTGAGCAGACAGAGGTCAGGAAGCCAAAGAGCCCGAGAAGGAGAAATGAGCAGACAGCGCAGATTGGATTTAAAGCCAGATAAGATAGAAGATAGGGATAGGCAGTGCTGAGGCAGAGCAATAGAGACAGAGAGTCAGTGAGGAGAGTCTGTGTACTCAGAAGAGACTTGGGGGATTCAAGTAAAGCCTTATTGTTTTGTGTCTGTTGTGTGAGGCTCAAATTGAGCTCACTGTTGTAAAAATCTATTTTGAAGACATAATAGAGAGGTCACCACTGAAGGCTGGACCAGGAGATGTAGCCCAGTAGTGTTGGGTGAACTCCTTATTAAACTTGCTGTGTTTATGTGTGTTGTCTATTATGTTTCTTTTACTGCTTCATTGTCTTTGTATTTCACAATATTATCGATCCATTGCACAAAGTAACATAGGCATATCCATGCACATGAGTCTGTAATACCTTAATAATTGTCTTAGATCTCATTACTAGATCAAGTGGTATCAAAGCTTTAGGTTTGATAAGGTTAGAAAAGCTTGTGCTGGATTAGTGAATGATAACTAGGTCAAAGCTCGAATTAGGAGAAGGAGAATTGGTCGAGACTAACACAGAAATGGGAAGAGTTTATCCTAGGAGGAAAATGACAGAAGAAATTGCGTTGGAATCAAATCTCAGTTCATGGACAGTTTCATGACCATGAGAGCCATGGTAGAAGAGATGTATCAAGAATTTAAGAAAGGTTGAAGTGAAGATACCTCAACCTCTAAACAAGACAAAGGAACAGAGGAACCTCTTCTAGATGGCCATTCAGAAGGTGAAGGGAAAGGAAAAGAGCTTCCTCTAACAACACCTCCTTCTAGCCCTTTGATTAAATTAGATGTAAAATTTGATTTGCCAATATATGATGGAGAATTAAATGCCGAAAAGATAGATAACTGGATTAGACAGATTGATGTATATTGTAGGGTGCAAAACATCGATTCAGAAAGGAGAAAGATTCAGTTGGCTAGCCTTCGCCTTGGAGGAACTGCCCTGGTGTGGTGGGAAGGCATGACACAAGATGATTTGAAGGAGCATGGTAAAATTCTTTCTACTTGCAGTGAATTTGTTTTTGCCATTAGAAAACCATTCTATCCACTAGCTTATATGCAACAAGCTATGATGAGTTGGCAAACTCTTCACCAATTAAAAGGGCAAAGTGTACAAAGTTATACCCAGGAATTTAGAAAAAGAGCTTTAATTCTAGGCATTTCTCTAGACTCACCTGAAACTTTGCTGAAGTATATAGGTGGTCTGCATAGCTATTTGAGGCACACCATTCTCATGTTTAACCCTACTAGCATAGATGAGGTATCCGTTTAGGCTACACATCTAGAGGCTAGAGGCAAGAATGTGAACCTAGAGATTGGGGGATCATCAAAACCCACTGCAAGCAAGAACAAGGAAAAGAGGAAGCATAAATGGAAAGAGAGGAAGGAAAACGTTGTACAGAAAGACAAACCTTCATGCACTCACTGCAAGAAGGGTGGACACGATGATGAACACTGTTGGTCTTTGCATCCAAAGCTGAAACCCAAGAAGTTTGATGGCAAGAAGAAGAAGACTATTGCTGCTATTCAGAAAGATTTGGGGTCAGACTCAGGTGATGAAACAACAGTTGCAGCCACAGGTATAAAAGGTAAAAATTTTGAAGCATCTACTAGTAATTCTACACAAACTATTGATAATGAAGAAAATGAGAGGAAAACACATGAGCTTTTTCATATTAGAGTTATTTCCAAGAATCAAAAGGTTGATAGCTTATTTGATAGTGGTTCACAAGTAAACTTGATTTCTGAAGCAATTGTAAAGAAATTGAGACTACTAACCAAACCTCACAAAAAGCCATATCCATTAGGTTGGGTATGTGATAAAGCAAAGCTACAAGTGACTAGACAATGTAAACTTAGGTTTGCTTTTGGGTCAACATTTGTAGATGAGGTTGAGTTAGATATAGTTCCCTTGTATATATGTGGTATTGTTTTAGGAAGTCCTTACTTGTATGATAGAAAAACCATTTTCTATAAATCTGAAAATAAGTATCAACTCACAAAAGATGGAATAGAATATATTGTAAAAGCTCATCAGCTCAAAAATAACTACACTCTCATTAACTCAGGGTAGATGAAAAGAATTGTAAATTCATGCAAGCAATTTTTACTAATGGTTGTAAAGGAAAAGAAACCTGATAAAACCAATGTATTTGAAGGTTCTGATGCTAAATAGCAAGCTGATTTAGAAAAAGTTGTTTCAGAATATGATATCCTATTTCAAGAACCTAAAGGTCTACCACCCAAAAGGGAAATAGTACATGATATTCATTTGTAGCAAGATGCTCCATTGCCTAACATCAGAGTGTACAGGTTATACACTATAGAGAATGCAGAGATCAAGAAGCAGGTACAGGGGCTACTTGACAAAGGATTCATAAGGCCAAGCACATCACCATGCAGATCTCAAATCTTGTTGGTGAGAAAGAAAGATGGTTCATGGAGGATGTGCATTGATTACGGAGCACTGAATAAAATAATGAGCAAGAATCGTTATCCTCTTCCTCGCATAGATGCTCTATTAGATCAGTGGAAAGAAGTTGTTTACTTTTCCAAGCTGGACTTGTGTAGTGGCTACCATCAGGTCAGAGTTGCAAAACAAGATGCATGGAAGACTTCTTTCAAAACAAGGCAAGGGCTGTATGAATGGCTAGTTATGCCTTTTGGCTTAAGTAATGCTCCTACCACTTTCATGGGAGTTATGAATGATGTACTATGACCTTTTATTGATGATTTTGTAATTGTATATTTAGATGAGATTCTTGTTTTTAGTAAAACATGGGAAGAACATTTAAAGCATGTAAAGCAGACTCTAGATGTTTTGAAAAAAGAAAATATCTACGTTAAATTATCAAAATGTGAATTTGACAAAACATATTTGAATTATTTGGGTCATATTGTAGGGGGTGGTGAATTGAAGATAAATTTTTCTAAGGTCAAAGTCATTGTGAACTGGCCTAAACCAAAATCTGCTACAGAATTTAAGAGCTTCCTAGGAACAACACAATATTGGAGAAATTTTATTGCTAACTTTTCCTTGATTGCAGCTCCCTTACATGCTTTGACAGGATTGAACAAGGTGTTTCAGTGGGGAGGCAAACAACAGAAAGCCTTCGACACCTTGAAAGAAAAAATTAGTACAGCACCAGTACTAGCATTGCCAGATCTTCAAAGACCATTTGAGATTGAAATAGATGCCAGTGACTATGCCATGGGAGCAGTGTTGATGAAACATGGTAAACCCATATGTTATCATTTTGAGACATTTAATTCTGTAGTAGTTAATTATCCCACATATGATAAATAATTGTATGCATTAGTGCAGAGTGTGAAAAAGTGGAAACATTACCTATTGGGCAAGGAAACAATTATACATACTGATCATCAACCACTTCAATATTTACACTCACAAACTAAATTGCAGCAATCAAGACACTATAGGTGGATGGGTTTTCTACAGCAGTTTCATCTAGTCATCAGGTATAAGAAAGGCATACACAATAAAGTTGCAGATATGTTGTCAAGACCAATCATAAATGCATCTACTATACTTAAGCATAATTCAGTATTGCATGAAAGCTACATTGAACAATATTCTCAAGATGTATATTTCAAAGATGTATATGCAACTTGAAGTCATGGAAAACCGGTAGAAGAATTGGATTGTCATGTTAAGGACCAACTCTTGTATCATTTGGGAAAGTTATGCATTCCCCAAAATGAAAGAGTTAACGTAATCTGAGAAGCACATACTTCTCTAATATCAGGTCATTTTGGTGTAAGTAAAACAGTTGCACAGCTACAAAGATTTTGTTATTGGCCAAGAAAGCATGAAATAGTTTCTAGATATATTAAAGGGTGTACTAAAGCAAGCCCAGCAATAGAAAACTAGGCTTGTACACTCCACTTCCAGTTCCTTCTCATCCTTGGGAAAGTGTTTCCATGGACTTTGTTAGGGGACTGCCAAACTCTAGAAAAGGTCATGATTATTTATATGTTATCATGGACAGGTTCAACAAAATGTGTATTTTAATACCGTGTAACAAGTAGATTACAACTAAACAAACAACAAAGATGTTCTTTCAACATGTATGGGTTCATTTTGGGTTACCCACTTCTATTGTCTCTGATCGAGATTCCCGATTTGTTGGGAAGTTTTCGTCAAGCCTATGGGAGTTAATGGACACCAGACTGATGAAGAGCACAAGCTTTCATCCACAAATAGATGGCCAAATAGAGGTGGTCAATAGGACAGTGATCTAGTTGCTCAGGGGCTATTGCAGCAAGCATCCCAAGCTTTGGGATGAACATTTGTGTTATGCACAACATGCTTACAACCATGCTAAACAATCTTCTACACAGAGATCTACTTTTGAGACTTGTTTTGGTTTTACACCAAGGTCTCCCTTGGATTTTGTCTTCAGTGACATAGCAGTTGATGGACACAATGATGTGGACAAAGCAACCAAGTTCACTAAATAGATCCAAGAAATTCACCAGGCAGTGCAGGAACAATTGGAGAGAAGCCAGGCCAAGTACAAGGAAAGGCATGATAAGCATCGAATTGAGCATAGCTTCCAAGTTGGTGATCAAGTCTAGCTGTACATTAGCAAAGACAGAATGTAAGGTGAAGGTAAGAAGCTGAAGCCAATAAGGTATGGGCCTTTCAAGATAATTGAGAAAATTGGTGAGAACGTTTTTCACCTTGATTTTCTAGCTTACATGCACATTTATTCAGTAGTTCATGCAGAGAGCTTGAGACCATTTGAACCTTCTTTTATTTAAGACCCCGAAGAGCAAAGTTAGTTGCCTTCTATTAATGATCTATTGCCTGAATATCTCAATGAGTTGTAGGAATACACAGTTCTAGACAGGAAGGTGAGAACTACACATAGTGGGGATGTTGAGTACCTAAGAATTGGACTCAAAGGTTCAAAACCAAGCAGTGGAAAATGGATAGAGATTGGACAAGTGAGGAAGTTGTATCCTCACTTGATTGATGCTTAAAAACCAACTTTTGGTGGTCCAAAAGCTTTTTCAGTGGGAAGGCGTGATCTAAAAAGGGTCTAAGAAACCCTCTAAATCTTAATTAATAAAAAACAATCGCAAAATAAGAAGTTTTAAAAAATTCGGATTACACTATCGGGAGGCAAAAACATGAAGAAATCAGAGGCTTACAACAACTTTTCATCAGAGTCATCGGATCTGGCCGATTAACTGTCCAGATCCGATCGGCCAATCGCAATCAGTGGTGGCAAGCGGGGGCTATCGGTGAAGATCACACGAAAAATGCGATAGCGATTAGCGTGGGTCAACAAGGACCGTCAATCAAGCACACAGATCGACGGCCCATGTTAACGCGTGATATTGCAATCAACAAACATAGAGGAGTGATTACAATCGGTCTGGGATATGTGCGATATGTGATTACGATCAATCACATCACAGCATTGCATCGGAACATTACAATAGAGCAGGGCCATGATAGCCGGACCCGATAATATTAAAGACGATATTCCATATATTTTGAAGTCCAGAAAACGTTAATTTCCTTTGTATTTCACATTTTCGCCAAATGAATGGATTACAAAGGAAATACACCCGATACGATATTACGGACCCGAAAGGGTTTATTTATGTTGTTACATATGATTTCAATTCTAATAAAGCCATTTTACGGGGTTTTTCAACGTTTTAATGCAATTTTAAATACAGAGGGAAATCATGATATAAGCGGGAATTCAGGCGACCAAAGGCGGTAAGTGGTTTGGGCCAGGCTCCGCCCAATCCCATACATTGGCTGCCACATGTCCAGGCTAAGGAGAGAGAAAACCACCCTCATCGGGCAGTTAACCTCTGTATGAAAGAGCCGCCTAAAATGAACCATAGTTGTTGGATCTGGATCTCCCAGATCGACGGTGGAGATATGATATCACTACAAAGGCAGACCCGATAGGAGTTATAAGGCGGATTTATAATATTTGAAGTCCGATGAATAGTGTTTTGGTGGATTTTTCCATGTTTTGCAGTGTTTCTCTGTGTAAACAGAAAACGACCGTTTTTGGGATTTCGAAGGATTTCAAAGGCCCGATGACCCATTCCATTACAGTACAGGTGGCCACCATCCCTGAAAGCATTTAGCAATGATTGCTAACGCTCAGAAGGGGATCTGAGTGGACAGAGGTCGGGAAGCTATAAAGCCTGAGAAGGAGAAATGAATAGACAACGCAGATTGGCTTTAAGGCCACAGAAGATAGAAGACAGGGACAAGCAGTGCTAAGACAAAGCAACAAAGATAGAGAGTCATTGAGGAGAGTCTGTGTACTCAGAAGAGACTTGGGGGATCCAAGTAAAGCCTTATTTTTTTATGTATGTTGCGTGAGGCTCAAATTAAGCTCACTGTTGTAAAACTCTTCTTTGAAGACATAATAGAGAGGTCACCACTGAAAGCTGGACCAAGAGATGTAGCCTAGGAGTGTTGGGTGAACTCCTTATTAAAATTGTTGTGTTTATGTGTGCTATCTATTATGTTTCTTTTACTGCTTCATTGTTTATGTATTTTGAAATCTTATCGATCCATTGCACAAAGTAACATAGGCATATCCATGCAAATGAGTCTATAATACCTTAATAATTGTCTTAGATCTCATTACCAAATCACACCATGTTGCAGGGTACACCCACGGTCGAGGAAGCTAAAGCTTTCAAACAAATCCTGAACGATTTTGCTATGGCTGTTGGTATAGAGGTAAGCCTCACCAAATCAAAGATTTTCTTTTTAAATTATGACATTGCTATTCAAAGAAACCTCTCCAAAATTATCGGCTTTCAAAGAGATCAACTTCCCTCCAAATATCTTGGAGTACCTCTCACTCACAAACCTCTCAGCAACGAAGTTTGGGAGCCAGTGACTAATAAACTGCAGGACAAAATCAGCAAATGGACAAGCAAATCTTTGAATTTAGGAAGACAGCTAGTGCTTACAAAGGCTATCCTGCAAACTATTCCCATCTACATGTTTTCATCTCTTCCTTATCCTAAAGGAATTTTACAACACATTAAGAATATCCAAAGAGATTTTCTTTGGGGCAAAGGAGAAGAGAAAAAGAAATGAGATTTGGTAGCTTGGAAAAGGCTTAGTAAACCCAAGACCCATGGAGGTTTGGGACTTCATGATCCGGAAACCCCAATCAAAGTTTTGGGGGAAAAAATTTGGTGGATATGGCTAGAGGAAACGAGAACCCCTTAGGCCAAGCTATGGAAACAAAAGTATGCAAATAAATGGCAAGAAAGGGATCATATTCGAATGACTGGGCTCATCAAGGGCTCCCACATTTGGAACAATGCTTGGGAGAATAAAGCCATAGTTCAGAAGCATAGTTTCTGGGAGATCAGAGATGGAAACATAGCTTGGTTTTGGGAGGATAACTAGCAGCAGGAACCTAACCTGTGTAGAGAAGAACTAGCCATTCTCAAGAATGACATTGACAATAAAGGTTTACTCAGGGAAAGTGACTTATGGGATCAGTCAAGGAACAAGGGAAAATGGAGAACATGGAAGGACCTAGTATATAGAGAAGAGACCCCTTTGAAGGCCCAGGAAAAGGCTCTTGTAGTAATCTTGGAACAGAGAAAGATTTTGACTTCAACATCGTCTGACCAACTAAGATGGGGAAGAAACAACGAAGGCAACTTCAACCTCAAAGAAGCTAAAAGAATTGCCATTGGGCTTGACTTTCCAAACCCTGATAAGATATGGAAGGACCTATGGCAGAACCCATACTGGATGAAATTCAAACTGTTCATGTGGTTGGTGCATCATAAAAAAATTCCAACTTTGGAAAATCTTAGAAAAAGAGGTTTAGCTGGTCCATCTAGATGCCAATTATGTGGTCTACAAGAAGAAACGATGGATCACCTACTCAACCTCTGCCCATTCACCTCTACCTTTTGGAAATGGGTAGCTTCAATCATCAGGCAAAAAGACATGGACGAATTCAGCATCTCTGGCACTTTGAATAACTGGAGGAAAGACTTCTCAGGAAATGAAATAATCAACAAATCCTGGACTCTGGTACCAGGTTTTCTGATCTGGGATGTCTAGAAAGAACATAACAATAGGATTTTCAAGAACAAAATTGGCTCAACCTAGAGCATCATAGCTCAGATTATAAGACAGCTCAAAGAAACTGTGAGCACCCTTCTAAAGAAACCCCCTGAGAACCCTCCTCTAAACCAGGATGCTCATATACTCTTTCATTTGGGTCTCCAGTTGCCTATCCCCCAGGGCATAAGCAAGATCGTAAGACATACAACAGCGGGGAAGGACTTCTGGCAACCGCCTCCTCATGGATTTTTGAAATTTAATATAGATGGAGCCTCTAAGGGAAACCCTGGGGTGGCTGGTTATGGCAGAGTCATAAGAGATGAGCAGGGATACATAAAAGTCATCTTTCATAGTCATTTGGGGAAGGCCACTAATAATATGGTGGAACTCATGGCCTTAGAGCAATGCCTAGAAATCTTGATTAACTCCAATTTACACAATGCCATCATAGAAGCAGACTCTAAATTGATAATTAATTCAGTCAAGAAGATAGGCAACGACACAACACCAGAAAAAGTATCAAATCACTGGCGGTTATTGCAGGTCTATCAACGTATACAATCCCACCTGAGAACCCTGAGAACACTTAGATTTGTTCACATGCACAGAACAACCAACAAGTTAGTGGATCATCTAGTGAATGAAGGAGTGCTCTGTACAAAAAATAACAGAAGATATGCTTGGGAGTCGACACCCTTAGGGAATTTTCGCAAGGACTGTCACAGATAGGCGATCGAAGACAGGGAGTATTTTCAATTTATGAAAGATAAGTAGTAAATAGACCAATGGAAACAGTAGAAAGTGAACCAATCACAGGGAAGAAGCAAGGGGTAAACAACAGGTAGGTTGATAGGCAACTGACCAAAGATTGCAGTGAACTCTAGCATCCTATGGATTTCGGGCGGATAACTACTCTTAGGATAAAACTTCAAATGGACCCAAAAAACTTTAGAGTGGAAGTTTATGCTACTCATCGAGTCCAAAGGGAAAAATAAAGAGTGGGCATGTTGCCGACCCGAATTCAGCTCAAGATCATTGGATCAACAAGGGCTGGATCGCACAGTATTCGGGTCATAAAGTCAATCGAACGTTAATCCTCAAATGGACCCATAATTTCTTAGAATAGTGGTTTTGATTTCTCATTGGGTTCGTAAGAAAAATTAAGGAGTGGGCATTTGATGACCGAAATCAAATTATGACCTTCGGACCTTCGAGGGCTGGTTTGTTCGGTTTTTGGGTTGCTAAGTCAACCATAGGTTAAGGCTTGTTTTCTAGTCACATACTATTGCATTGTGGGCCGTAGGATCTGTGGGCCCTCGTCATCAAGGGCTTGCAGGTTCTTTGATGCTCAAGACTTAAGTCTTTTAGCAGACCCAAAAGAACTTTAGAACCCTTTAAAGTTCTCTTTCGTGTTAGGAAGGCAGGTATCCTACCTCATTGGTATATTGAGAGTCATTCCTTTTGTATTTTTGCTTGAGTTAGGTACGGGGTTGCGTGAACCCAACTATCTGTTGACTGTTCACAAAGCTGGTGATGTTGTTCTTTACCCTGTTAATGGAAAAAAAAAAAAACGAAACAAAAATGTACATTATGTATTTTTTCTCAATTAATGGAAGGCTCCACTCTTACTGGATCAAAAAAAATATATATCTTACCATGTTTCTTGATCTCATCTTGAGTCCTTGATTCCCATAATACAAGTGTTGCACCTGTTATGCTCCTATAACAATAGGTGTCATATTTCATGATTGACTGGTAAAATCCCAAATATGTTCATTCTTTCCATGCTACAAAGGTTCCATATTTTGAAAAGATCAAAAAATTAAAAAATGAAAAGAGGGTATGCCCTAAAAGAAGGATCAAAGGGCAAAAAGAATGAAATGGTCAAAAAGAAAAGCAATGATCCCCCAAAGTAAGACCAGTAAAGTGTGCTAGTCCAAAATGCCACTACTATTCTTTTTGCAAGGAATCTCATTGTGTACAATTAGTTGACTCTTGTCACAGTTTATGGATGGCCAAACAGCTTAATCTTGGCCAGTTCATGTTCAAATTTCTTGTTTTAGAGATAGAGAATAAAATCTGTCCAAACAGTTCAAGCTTGGAAGATAGGTAGCTAGGTAGAGAAGAAAAAGTGCTCAACAGTTAAATTTGAGCCCTTGGAAGAAATAACGGTAGACTTAGATAGGATTCCCATGAAAAGAAAAAGAAAATTTGTAAGGGTTTGCAAGTCCAAGTGCACCCATGGAAGAAGAAGAAAATGTTAGGTAATAGGCTGGGTAGGCAGTTTTGGTGTTGCAGAAGCATGCTTATGATTAATCTTTGTTTCTCAAGAGGCTCATCTTTATTGATATCATAAGTACAATGGCAATTATTTGGCTACAACACAGATGATGCATGACTAACTTCCCATCACACTTCTCCGACAAACATTTACTAACCTCCCCCCAAGGATATTGAGATCTGCTCAATACTCCTAAGTCACTCCATTTTGCGAAAGGCCTGAGGAAAATAGCATTCCTGCTTAATCCAAAGAAACCACATTTCTTGTGTAAAAATCCTCTTCGTCCATCATCCTAAGTTATCCAACTTCATAGCTTGGCGCCCTTTCATTTCCCTAAGCCTAAGTTTTTTGACTTTATAACTTAGTGCTTTTTGTTCAAACATATCTTTCATATTAACACATTAACCTTATTATATAATCCCCATATAGTTTGTTTCCCTGCCCGTATTATGTAAACCTATGAAAAACCCCAAAATGTTTAATAATCCTGCCCCCAGTCAATTACGACCATATTTTTGTTTACAAAGGGAATTAATGGTTCATCCGGAACCATATAATAACCCTCCCCACGCAAATATTGAAAAAATTAATTAACGCCTGGTTAATTAATAGTTTAAACCCCCCGACAGCCAATAGCACACCCCCCGATATGTTTAAAATCATTGTTTATTGATTGGGCCCCACGCCATACCTCTACGCCAACTCCGTTGAGTGCCAACCATTAGATTCGGGCCCGGTGATTAGACGGCCAATAACCATATCGCAGCACCCCTCCGCACCGATATTTACCGACCGGGGAGCCGGCGGTATTCCCACCGTACCTTGGACGCGTGGCATCCCCCCGCCATGCTCGCGGCGCTCCCCACAAAAATCGCTTTGGCCCATAAGCGGTGCGGGCCCAAACCACTTACCACCCCCGCTGACCCCCCCGCTTACGTCACCGCCACGTCACCCTTCCATACCCCGTGTCGCGACAAAACTATCCCGTCATGATAACGTCATCCAACAAAAAAGCTCCAAAAAGCCCACGAAGCCAATTTTTTGTTAAAAAACCTGTAAAAATGTCATTTTCGCTCATTTCTATTTGTTGTTTTCATAATACTGTCGCATGTAAATTAACGTCCAGCAGCTACCAGAGCTCCAATCTGCCACCCTGACCAGCAAACTCCAGCATCTTGTGCCTCAACTCATCGGTTGACCTCCCAATTGCACTTGTGCACTTCCAAAACACAAGTACTTACCCTTTTCCACCTCCTGAACCTGTGTTTTTGGGTTTTTCTATGCAAAATTGTACCTATAGGAGCCAATTTTAAACTCAAGCAGTCCGCAATTTCTATACCAAGGCACCCATAGCTGCTCTGTTGCCTTTTTTCTACAAAAATTCGACCTCTGAATTAAAAAACATAGACAATTGAACTATGGCAGCCCCGGTCGCCCTCAATGTCGCACCTCTCAATGCACCTCATACAGACCAGCATCATTTACCCTTGGCGGATAGAGATTTCCATATAAATGACCCGTTTGGTTTACAAAATCATCTTCACACTTTCTGCCCAATCAGAAATAGTCATTTGAACAACTTTGATATCTATGGAATATTGGAATCCAATCTCCCCAGATATTACCTTCCCTCAGTCAATGTGTTCCCAGACCTTATTCGCCACTGTTCTGCCAATTATGACCCTGTCAGTAAGGCAGTTATGACTCCCTCACAAACTGTTCTATTTTACATAACTGCTGAGTCTATCAATGAAATTCTACAATTCCATCCAATTCAGCCTCTTGCTCCTCTTTCCATGGGATATTTGCTAGAGCAGGGCTCTCAACTGTCCACTGTAGGAATAGCCCGGATCGCTAAGTTATTCATGGAACCAAAGTACCAGCCCCAAGGCCCGCCTCCTTATTGATATGTCTGGTTCAATGAGACTGGTAGAATTATTCTTGACATGATATCAGTGATCTTGTTTAGGTCTAGTGAATATGTGGATGAGATGGTTGTGGTTCTGTTGTCCACCTTTACTCCAGGACAACCCCCTGCTATTACGTATGACTATGCCTCCTTCATTGCTGACAAAATCCATGATCAATTTATGAATTTGGAAAGAGAAGGAGTGTTTAAATACACAAGTTTCATATACCATCTGATATTATATTATCACCCAGACATTTTTATATTTCCCATCAGGAAATTGGACTCCAAAGGAGAAAGGAGGTCTGTAATCTTTTGGTCCTCTGTCTTCCACAGAATTGGTGATTCCCCTTATACCTACTGTGAATTCATTGACTTGTTTATACATCTAGCCACCACTTTATTAATAGGAACTCCTCCTCCTAGGCTCTCTCGTGACATAAAAAAGATTTTATAGCTCTCCAAAAGCTACAGGATAGGTGACTGGTACTTTTACCAGGATCACACTGAAATCAAGATATATGGCTGTGAGCTGTGCCCTTATAAGCTGCCCAAGTATGTGCCTATGAGACTGTTTGCATTGGAATATTTCAGGCAACTAATAAATTCAGATTTAACTCACTTTTGCAATGTAAAGAAAAAGGCTCAGCTGAAAATAAGAAACCAGTTAGGCCCTTTTATCCTTAACAAGAGGGAGGCATGGGAGGATGCTGATAAGATATTAGGGGAAGAACTTAAATTGAAGAAGAGTTTCTGGTGGGTACCATATGACCCAAATAGATTTATAAGTGATAGAAGAGTAAGAAACCGGCTGTCAACTTACATACATCATAGGATCCTGGAAGTAGAGCAATATGCTAATCAGGATGAGTGGATAGAGGGTACATTAATAGAAGAACTTACTCAGCAAGAAAGAATGGAACAAGCTCTGAAAGATTTAGAAAAGACCCTTGACCTGGAATCTTTTGGACAGGTATATTTCAAGCTGCCTCAGCAAGATGGAGTGGGTGCATCTTCTGTTAGGACTTCACAGCAACCTATACAAGGGGCCAGCACACCAATTTTAGGTTCATCAAAGGGAAAGGAAGTGGCAGACACAGAGCAGCAAGAAATGACAGATCAGCAGGAGGAAATTCCTCGGGTACAGACCAAAGCACCAGAGATACCAGCATTATAGACTCCTCTAAATGAGGAAAAAGGCAAGAAAAGGGACATAGAAGAGGCCACACCCATTAGTGGACCTGCAGAAAAGCGAGGTGCTAAGTGGAAAAGACTCAATCCTCTATCTAAGGAGGAAATCATTGAAGAAACATTAGAAAGCCTATGAGAAGAGAGGGCAACTAGCCCACAGACATCCCCAGTGATAGATACATCAACCAGCTCACACAGGCAAGAGCTGGAGAGGAAGCATAGTGTGGAAGTATCATCCACAAGGCCACCAAGCAAGCAGACCTCTGATGTCAAAAGAACATTCACAGAGATTAAGGCTAGCAATGATCCATTGAGGCTACAAATTTATGACCAATATCTCAAGATGCCCCCCACAAAACAATAAAGATTGATGTCTGCCTGTGACATAAAGGAGGGAAAAATGATCATGAGCTATTTCAAGCCCAAGGTGCAGCAACCATAGTCAGCAGCTGATTATATCAGGACAAATCTGGAGGTCTTGGCCAAAGACATTCATCCAATAGACCAGATTGAGCTACACAAATAGAGAGGAGAAATGGTGTATTCCACACTAGCTGACAAGGCAATGTTGGCTCACAAATTGCAAAACTCATTGGAGAACACCTTTGCTCAGCTAGAATTATAGAAAACCTCTTCTCTAGCTAAGGACAATAGGATTACATCCTTGGAGGACATCATCATTGAATTGGGACATGATCCCAAAGTTGCCAAAGGCATAAAAGCACTAATGAAGAAAAAGGAAGATGACATTGTTGCCCTCAGGAAACAGCTTAAAATGCCTCCTTCTATGCATCCACAAATAGTAGATGTTGTACAGCAGAAGTCCGGAGAGGACATGATGGACCTCCTCATGAGGTTGAATGAAAGATTGGGTGAAACGGAGCAAGCATTGGAGAAAGCATTACAAGAAAAGTAGGGAGAGTCAACCTCCCAGCCACCTCAAGTAACTCCAACAGCCACAACTGCCCCTCCCACAGTTATAACAACAGTGCCTCCCACTGTCCCAGCATCAGCAGCAGGAGCAACATCAACAACAACAGCACCAGGCAGCAGTACTGCTATGACCACAGAGCAGTTAATCAAAGCCATGGAGGAGTTGAAACTCCAAGTATCTGAATTAAAGCAAGTCAAAGAAAAATTGGCAAAGATTGAGCAAAGCTATGATAAATCCAAAATGACTGTGGTAGAAAAAACAAGGGAAGTCAAAGCATTGGAAAATAAGGTAAGAGCCTTGGAAAAAGATCTCTCTCTGCATAAGCCTCTGGAAGAAATCAGAGGAATTTTGTGGACCAATATCATTCAATCACTTAGTGGTGTATGGAGGTCTATTCAGACCATTTATGAACCGATTGATTTGATAAAGGTGGCCGAAGTAGAAGTTCAGAAAACAAGAGTTGTATTGGGGCAAATGCCTGAACAAGCTAACAGGCTAATCAATTTTTTGAATAAGAAGACCAGTGAATAACTGGCAGCACTGGATATCAGAGACAAAACAGGTACCATTTTGGATGTTAAGAGAGTTTTGACCCTGAGAACTCTAATGCAAAACTTGGACAGAAGATGGTAGGACATGCAGGTGGAAATTTATTCTTTCACAGACAAATTTACAGTCCTGAATCAAAAAGGTTTGCCAAGTCCTGTGGGAGATAATGAGCGTCTTATGAAGCACAAAGACTATGTCACAAAGTTAAATACATTTTCTGTGAGTCAAGCTAGTGCATCTTCAACTACTTCAACAGAAAAAGCACTTCCATCTGGCCAGTCCCTATATGACAGCCTGGAAAATCTTTTTTACATAGAGCATGAGGTGAAGCATCTGTTCACCACCCCACCTAACTTCTACAAGTACACAGAGACTGATGAGACTTTAAGGAAGCTGCAGAGACATCAAATACCAGGACCAGAGTGGTGGCAGAGCATGCTAGAGATCCTGTAGACTTATTATTTGTCAAATCAAAATCGTGTACCATCTATTGTAAATGCGCAGAACAGAAATGAAGCACGGTCCTGTAAATTTAAGCGTATCACATCAGCATTAAAGGAAGTCCGGCTAGAACAGAAAGATCAGCGCAGAGGATCCACAAAAAGAAGCTGGGAGAATGACTTACAACACCTACCTCCAGTACTTCTCTTTAATTCGGATCAACCAGCGCAACATGAATTGATTGCACCATTTATTGTCTCCATGATTTCGAAACTGTCTGTCTCTATCTATGTAAGAGAAACATTAATTATCAGCAGATATTTATTTCTATCAAATATTTTGCATAATATCTTGGCATTTTTGTATAAACACCCCCTCAGAGGAAGTATTTGTGGTTGGGTGGTGCTGAACGTTCAGAGTTTTGATTGTAATACTGAAGATTTTTTTGGAGTAAAAGCTGTTGGAACCAATTTTGTCTGGTATACTGGACAAGGAATCGCTACTAAGGACTATGTCATAGAATTCTTGAATCATCTTATGGACAAATAAGTATTTCTAACTTGTGTTGTATAATTTCTGTCTTTATTATATCATCTATGTTTCATGATCTAAATAACAAAGAAAAAGAATAGCTCAGAACTTGTTTGACTGCACTTTGTGTTCAGTGTTTGTTATTATCAATGTTTTCTTCAAAATTAGCATAAACAGTGAATTCTTCATTGCTCCTGTCTCCCCTGATTCTCCCACCTTGAATCTTTGCTAAGGAATTCTTAACTGCTGCTTAGCAGTACTCAGCCATTTTCCCTCTGTCAACATGATGAAGGATTCTTGATTGCCCTTCACCCATTGACTCCATTCCACCTGATTCCAGCTTAAGAATTGTTCTGTGTTTGATTACCTTGCTCTGTGATACCTCCTCTACTAAGGAACCTGGTCCAGGAAGCTGTCCTTATTTGACCCCATCATGCCCAAGGGACTAAAACTCTTCAGTTTTACCTCGCAATTCTATTGAATTTCCATCTCCCCAACCAAAACTCAAAACAAAACCCTTGCACTTCATAGCTAGCCTAATATACTTCAAAACAAATCTAAATTATAAAGAGAGAGCCCTCTCTGGATGCAGATTGGCTAGAATATGTTTCTAAAAGATTGGTCTGTGGTTACCTCGGTCGTATTCCCTTTCTTACAACTTTTGGGAACAACCTGAGTGATAACAGCACCCTCCATTCTCAATGAAGCCAACTGAATGTTGATATCATCCTCTTGAAGGTTCTGAATTCTACAATACATCTCGAACTGATGAATCCACTTATCCAGCTTCTCTGCATTAACTTCTCCATTATACATAGGAAACTCAAATTTAACATCAAGCTTCAGAAAAAGGTGATTTACCAACCCCTTTTGAAGAATGATGATGAGTATGAGTAACGGTGGTAATGGCGGAAGATTTTGAAGATGCTTTCGAAGAAGAAGATGAAGAAGATGGTGGAGATGGTGGTGGTTTGCCTCCATTCCCATTATCTCCTTTTCCTTTATTTTCTTTTCCATTACCTCCTCCTAAAGATCCTTCTCCACTGGGAGGCTTGGAACTTTCCCCTTGTAGTCTGTTATTCCTCTCTTCACAGAGGACCTTAACCATCTCTGTCATATCAAGGAAAGCCTTTCTAAAGATCTTATCATGTTTTGTCATGATAGGTTCTCCTTCATGAGACATGGTCTCTGAAGACTCAACTACAACTTGAAGTTGTACTAGTGTTGGAATCTCAACCGCAACTTCTGCAACTTGAGTCTAAACTAGTGTAGAAGACTTTGGAAACCTCGCTCTTCTTCCTTTTGGCCCAATTTTTGGGCGTTCAACTAGCTTTCCTTCACCTCTTTTGAGCTTTAACCTTGTGAACATGACATAAACATGAAAACAATTAAATCCTTCTTTCATAAAGAAAATCTAGTAAGAAAAACCAGAACTCTGATACAAACTTGATCTGAATTAGAGTAGATTAGTAATGCTGTGTTAATTCCCCATTCAGAAATAAACCCAAGATGCTTATAATTTTCTTTTCAAGTGCTTAAGGATTCCAAAACCATTTTCAATTAACAGATTCCCATGAGAGTTTCTTATGTAAATGTTATAAACAATTTAACATAAAAACATATGCTGAACAGTAGAAATATAAAAACAATGAACATCAATATACAACACAAAACAAGAACATGATAAAGGAGTTCACCTCTCTTGAGTTATGTTTCCTTGGTCCAACTTCCAATATCTTTCTCCTCTCTATTATGCTCAAAATACATCAAAAGTGTGTTGACAATGCTTAGATGCCTCTGAAACATGTCTCAATGAGTTCAGAATACTAAAAGTTGCCAGAATAGACTATTTTTGCATCCCATTTGGATAATAACTGAAAGAATTATGACTTATCCTAGTTCTCCCACTATTCGTTCAACAGAATGCTCCAAAACCGGCACAAAACTACAAATTAGCCCCAAAATCTTCTAACCAGGCAATAATTTTTCCGCACCATGAGCCATATCCTGTCGGCCATATTGTAATCACAATCGGCTAAGATGCAGACTCTTAACACAACGAAACATTGATATGCAGTGTTGCAGACCCGACATGTTAATTAACTGCAACTTACAATATCCTACGTACAGAACCTCCTGTTTGTTGGAATCGGCAATTTCAACGCCTGAAGGTTTTGTTACACGAAAACACTATGATTGCGGACCTGCTAGGACTATAAATTGTGGAATATAATATTATCGGGTCTAGGGTTTATCGCTATCAGAACTCCACTGTGCCAGGGCTTATTCTTGTTGTCGATGTGTTTTCAATATGTGATCACATCGCATTGCAACCATGAACCTATTTGGGGCCGATTTGTAACACTGAAACACTTAACACTGTGATATGCGATTTGCGATATGTGATTTGTGAGAGCCAATGGAAGGCTACCACTTGGTGCCTCCTTATTCGCTAAAGACTTGCCACATCATCCCAATCCTACCATGTAGGCAAGTTAAACCGAATCTTTGACTTGCTCTAACTTCTCCATATGAACTTGGATTTCAATACCGTTGGATTCAGAATGACGATCTCTTCAATATAAAGCTGAGTTTGACAAGATTATAACACTTTGAGTTTTGAGCTTACTTCTGAGCACCTGATCAAACGTTGACAAGGAACTACCTCATAAGATATACCTGAGCAATTACACTAGCACTAAGGAACAAAAACTGGTAACAATTATACTTAAAGGCCAAGAAAAAGTGTGCTACACCTGATTATGTCCACTATTTTCCAACCAAAGGCATGAAATAGTTTGTTTGTTTTTTCATTTTTGTGATTGTTGCACTTGAACTATGGAAATCCTCCAATGAAAATTAATGAGAATCAAAGTATGTCTCACAGCCTGAGTTCTCATTTCCTGTGATAGTAAGTGTCCACCAATAGGAATTTGAATACTAGAGTTCAATTGCACACTTGTAATAACAGCTTCAGTGCATTCTCCCTATGAATAACATCCTCATAACCATTCTTGGAAATTGTGTCAACATAGTAACCACCTACCTTTATTGGAGTGGATAAAGGGTGGGCGGGGGGGGGGGGGTCGAGGTGTTACATAAATATCGCAATCATTGTAGTGTAGCATATCCATGTTTGGTTAAGACTCCTCAATGCTTCTAAACTATGGGAATCATTTCTTTCACATGGTGTATAAGAAACACCTTTGTTATATCCTTCTGTGGAAAAATGTAATCTTTAGTATAGCATATACAGGAAGGCCAATTCCATAGTGGTTTCTAGACTATCCAATTAGGCCTTCTCCATGTGTACATTAGACAATGAAGTTGTATGTTTCCAACTTTCGTACTAATCTCATAGAAGAATCTCGATGTGAACCTTGTGGGTGACATAAATATGTAGTGAACACCATGAAAGGAACTCCTAAGGGAAGAACCACTAGTTAATTTTTAAATTTATGATAAAAACCTTTTAGCTTGATATTCTTAGTGGCCTTTAGAACCAGGACAACATGTTCTCCATGTGTCTCTTGATTTCTTATCAATATAGTCAATTAGTCCACTAAAGTCATTGGCTTATCATTCACATCAACAATATTACTTCATACTCACTAGTAGAAACAAGTGATGCACAGTGATTCCAGAAAGCATACTTAATTTGTAAGAGAGTTAATCAAGCCAAATCCATACAATTGCATCTATAAACCAATAATGTTTATCATATTTATAAATTATATCAAGATGTGTATGATTCATTTTATCTCATCTATGCTGGAGTCATTTTAAAAGTTGACAATTTTGCATGAATGCATAACCCTCAAATGTTTCTTTCCCTGAACAACTAAAGATCAGATTCAACCCTTTCTCTCCATTCTAGACTCCTTTCTAAAATAAAATCCACCATCTCTAAAGATGATATACACTAATATGAGTGCTACTAACCTTGATTGCATCAATATTTTTTTTCTTGATGTCTGAAACAGAGTGCAGAGATGTGAACTTCATGAAATAAATCACAAAAACATCTGACTGTGCTTGATTTATCACTGTCCATCTCTTTATGTATACAAATATTTAGATACTATAACATGCAAATATTCATTGGAGATATGTAATTGAATTAGTAACAGTTACAATTGGAAAGATCCAAGAGATTATTTAGATGGTAAGGTACCATAAATGGTAGATTTAGATAACCCCGTGGAAAATAAATGCCCAGGGGTAGAGTGAGACCCTAATAAAAAGGTGATCCAAATTCATTTGTATTTTTGCATAAATGATACATTATTAAAAATACCATAGTTCTCCATCAACTATGACACTATTAAACTTTGAAAACTAAGGAATGTTGGACAAGAACTGACATAGAAAACAACATTAAAGAAATTAAATACCATTGAAGTACTAATTAGAACCTTCTCTAGTATGTGGTCATCACTTCACATAACACAACCAATTCGGGCATTTCTAGAAGCAAACATAATAGAAATGACCATTGAAGAAATATCCAATGAAATTAGAATGAGTTATGTTGACAGTCAAAAATGTTGATTTCAAATGTAACAAGATGCCCAAATTAAACCAAGATAAAAGGAGTTCAATTTGAAAGATAAAAGAGCACAAACCTTAA
Source organism: Pinus tabuliformis (assembly GCA_031772625.1). Classification (NCBI taxonomy): domain Eukaryota; kingdom Viridiplantae; phylum Streptophyta; class Pinopsida; order Pinales; family Pinaceae; genus Pinus; species Pinus tabuliformis. The sequence goes on from CM062819.1 coordinate 589,750,399, forward strand.
CATGCCCATGCCAGCGAATTCCATATTTGAGTAGTAAATGGGCCCGCAAATAACATATCTTCGTATTGAATTTGAGACAATGCGTCCACTCCTGCATTTATATGCCCGACCAGTTGTTCACCTTTGACCATCTGATGCCCAACAGTGGAATTTGTAGGTGTCTTGAAGGTAAATTTCAACAGTGGCCTTCTATATGTTGTACATGAGTATGTCTCTCCAAGGCCTTTGTCCAACCTGAACTTTTTTTTAAGATCTATCAGAAGAACCCATATTGCATCCTTAGCAAATTAATGGGATGGACAATCACAAACCTGTTCATAATACTACATAGATAAATTAAGCTTTTCAATCAAATATATCAAATGAGAAAGGAGAGAACATTTTAAAAACAATCCACATGAAACCCATGCAAGGTGAAGTACCCAAGCTGCATTTCCAATTCTTCCTTAGTCATGGCGTCTCCTGCAATAAAAGACTTCTTGTTTTAATGAATATTCATAGTAGTCAAATTAGAGTACCATATTACCCAAACTATTAGGCGTTATACCAGAAAGTAAATACAGATTGCATACAACAGAATATGACAACAATCATTGGCAAAACAAATTAAATATAAGGTTAAATATAAATTTCCATCGATGTCTCTAAGGAAATTTCCTAATGACACCAATGAGTATATGGTTCACATTTAGTTAAACAAAAAGATAAATATGAATGTTCAATGTCAATACAAAGTAAAATAAAAATAATATTTAATAAGTAACATAATAAACATGATAGATACTTTAAGAATCCTCCAAATAAATAGACTGAGAGTTATGGCCAATCCAGACTCACAAGTAAACAAAATATCAAGACCAGAAAATAAATACAGATTGCATACAACAAAATATGACAAAAATCATTGGAAAAACAGATTAAATATAAGGTTAATTATAAATTTCCAGTGATGTCTCTAAGGAAATTTTCTGTTGACACCAGTGAGTATATGGTTCACATTTAGTGAAACAAAAATATAAATATGAATTTTCAATCTCAATACAAAGTAAAATAAAAATAATATTTAATAAGTAACATAATAAACATGATAGATACTTTAAGAATCCTCCAAAATAAATAGACTCGAAGTTATGGACAATCCAGACTCACAAGTAAACAAAATATCAAGACCAAATTTTTCATGTAGTACCTACAAAGGTAATTCAGGATTATTCTCAAACTGAACGTCATAGGTATAGTAGAAAAAAACAAATATCAAGTCCATAGTTTTCATGTAGTACCTACAAAGGTAATTCAAAATTATTCTCAAGCTGAACTTCATATTATAGTAGACAAAAAGAATTTTATATGCCAAACAAATGCCCCGATGGATTGATTTACCTTAATAAATGACTGGGGAAAAGTGACCCTTTATCAAAATTGCTAACAGAATGTACTGTAAGTGGGAAATAAATAGATCAAATAGTAAATGAAATAATTCTATTGAGCTTTGAGAAATAACCATTACTTCACTTACAAGAGCAAGTTCCTAGGTTCTAAACAAGTTGCAATAGTTTTTCCGAAAGCAAAGCCCCTCAAGAAATGTTAAAATTAACATGCCAAAAATAACATTTAAAGCAATTATAGTAAGTCAGTTCAAGCCCTTTTTCTCCATGTAATAGAGCCAAAAACCATCATATTTTAGTACTTAATATATAATTACAATGTTCTCATTTACAATTGGCTTAAATCAATTAGGGTAATTACAAGTTTTTGTCTTTACAAATTATAATCTATAAATCTTCAAGTATGGGCCATTGTAAGTATTTACCGTGCTTTCAACACTGAATTAAGGGGGATATGGTGCCACTCTTCTAATTGGAAGAATCACAATGATTCAGATTATGAAATCAAGAATTTACATCATCGGGCTTCATGTTACATGAACAAGAATTTTTGGGTCCCAGGAAGCCCTGAAGTTAAAGATAATTTGATTTCTTGTATGCAGAATAAAGCCTAAAGTGGGAGGCCAATTGTGGTATGGAATACTTACCATCTATTGATCATATCTCACTAGACACATAACTTTTTAGTTAAAACATATAGCTTTTCAACAGTTGCTTTGGCTCTAGAGACTTGAGATTTCATTGATGGTGAAGGGGATAGGTAAGGTAAATACTTTTCATAACAATTCAACCAGTCAAATTCCACACCAAGGCATAATTACAGAGCAACAAATATTAATTTTCTCTAAAAACTAGATATTACTATTGTCTATAAGATGCTACATCAAAAAGGACAAAATGGCCACAACACCAATGGTACCAAGAGGGATAGGATTACACAATTAAGAAAAATTAGAGCACAGAGGAACATACATATACTCCACTCAACTTGGATAACAAGAACTAGCTCTGATTCTCCAATATAGAAGCTAGGGTGATTTATTGTTGCAAGGCAGGAAATAGTAGGGAAGAACTAAGAATATAGAGACTCTTGTATGCATTCATTCAACTTGTTCTTCTCCTTCTGTATTCAATCAAGACAGTCCTCAGCAAGAGGCTCACGTTTGTGTTAGAAAATTATATATTGCAGAGCAATGGAACACATAAAATATTGCTAAAATATAAACACAGAAAACGCATAAAACAAGAGAGACACAGATATACGTGGTTCACCCAGTTTGGGCTATGTCCACGAAGAAATAGCCAGTCCTTCTTTTATTATGTTATCCAGCAAACTGAAGAGATAAAACCTAGAGTAGATTCGCTATAACTCCCTCTTTTCTCTCAATATCCTCTCTTTTCCTCATTCCGAATATAGATATACATAGACGCAATACAATTCCCTCATATATAGCTAGGGGTTGCATTCTAGGGAAAAAAACCCTAAATTAAACATAACTTCTACTGTTAGATCATCTGCCTAATGAATGGCCCAGATTGACTAGAAATTACTATACTTTTACAAGGAAATTTTACATCTATTTTTAGCTTCGGGGGCGCTGCCCCGAACCCCCGCCAGGGGACCGCTAGCCCCCGGACCACCGTGAGGGGGACAAGTCCCCCCTCGCACCCCCCCACATGGAGGGGTGTATAGTCTTCCTGTGGTATACATCTGACTGAAACCTTTGAATAAAAAAGATAATCAGGCTCCACACCCAACACTTCGGCTATTGAAAAAACCCTCCTAGTGACTCCAACAAGGGTAATTTATTGCGAGGTAATTGAATTGAGAAAGTCTAAATCAAAAAGCATGCAAGCACTGAGAAAGCAACTAAGCAAATTCAAGTGATTGATTCCCCGGAACCTCTTCTTAAGTGAAGAGGTAAAAGGGAATGGAGAAAAATTGTTTTATGGTCAACAAATGTTTAGTAGCCAAGTATATCTCATATAGCTTCTCCCTTAGCATTAGGTTTGGATTAACATAAGAAACTTGAGTGACAAACAAAAGTAGCATGAAAATTTGCCAACTGTGAGTACCGATTTATGGGATCCAATACTAGGGACTTATTTTATAAATTACTTTGTTGCACTAGAGCAAGCCTAGGGGATTTCTCTTTTTATGTAATCCTATATTCATTAGTTATGTCTTCACATTTTATTCCCATGTGAGCCTTAGATCTGGACTTGAAGATTTTACAATAGCCACTTACATATGGGATTGTTGCAACATTAGTTCCAAATCATTTAAAGGTGGACCAAACTTCATTTAAGAAATCAATAGACTTTCTTGTAGGGGAATAGTATATGTTTCAAGTAGTGATGTACCTTGGTTTTTTTAAACAATAATGATGGCAGTTCTAGTAAAGAAAGTTACAGTTTTATATTTTCATCAATATGGAGTTGTTTCTTCCAATCCGTGGCAAGTAAATAGTGCCTACCACATTCAAAAATGCTATAACTATAAAAAAATAAGATTATATATAATCTTCACAATATTATATATCAAAATGTAAATATAGAATAAACTACTTGAAAGTAGAAATTAAATAGGATACCATGACAAACAGGAAGAAACCACTTGAAAGTAGCAATTGAACAGGATACCATGAAAGACAAGAAAAAATGGTAAATATAAAATGGACATATAAAATGCATGAACAGAGTGTGCTAGGGTCTTGGCTCAAGTTGTGGATTGTGATCGGAAATGAGTTTAAATCCCATCTCAATCTCCAAGAAATATTAACACACAATGTAAGAGCGAGAAATTGCACAATCAAGGCACAAAACCAAACTCAATATCTCTCACTCGCCCGGAAAACAACTCCAACATCTTCAATATCTCCAATGTTAGTCAACTGAGGTAGTGTCTTGAGGTATACTCTTCATTGAGAGCTCACATAGTGCCCTAAAAACCAAAAACGCATCTCGTCGAAGCTTGTTGCTATTTTAACTTCCAAATCTCCATCCCATTCAAAATCCTTATTAACCAACTCACTCTTTTCGCCTTCCAGAGCAGTCGTTTACATGCTTGTCTCCCAATACTTAGCATCCAACATATATTTATCCATGGAATCAAATCGATCAACAATATTCGTCTAGGCGACAACAGTGGAATCAAATGCACCATTGCGGCTCCCAATTGATTTCAATGGAGAAGGATTCAAAACCCCAACAATATCTTGCAATTTAGAATCAAAATAATATACAAGAAAGGTGTTATTAACATCATCCAAACTAGATTTCTCTGTGGGATCCATGAGCTCATCTACAAAAATGGGTTGCAAGGGGATGGTCAACAAATCAGACTCCATGTGGTGAAATTCTATGACGAACATTTGTGTAATAGAGGCCTTATAAGCTATGTAATTAACCACGTTTTTTCTGCCTCAATAAATAACCTGTAGTAGGCCATCTCCATGAATCTTTAGATCATAGATGTAACTTCAAAATGTAGGGACTTGAGAACCAGGAGCTCGATATTCTCGTCTCCCAAATCATGTCACTTGAAAACCAATTCCACAAGGTGAAATAGAAGCTTGCTCTCAAGGAATCTTGCTCTAAGGGTTGCTGATTGCATCAACCTCACCCCTGAGAGGACCATAAGCTATCAATTTTTGTATGCAATATAGGGTGGGTTCCACCATTTTCAGGAAACCTGAATCACAAGCCACAATTAGGGGTTGTAATATGATTTTTGCATCAGCCAGGCTTGAAGAAAATAGGCCCGTCAAAAACAGGGGCGAGAGAAGGACTTCCTCTCTACTGCTCTTGTTGCTCGGTAGGTAAAGCGGCTTTGCATTCTTACATGTAAAGAGGCTTGGAATTTTTGCGACATTCTTACTCAGTAGGTAAAGAGGCTCTTAAATGTTTTGCGCCATGAAAAATTCTTTATAATCTTATTCAATACAGGGTTGATTATAGCCACTGAGTTGATATTCCGATTAGTTTTTGAGAGACTTCTAAGGGTGTTACAATGCACTACGGGTGTTGCAATGCAGTGATATGGCATGGAACCATCATTCTGCCCATTATAAAGAAAACCTATATGTCGTCCGAGTGACGGAAAAATACCTATATGGTGCTAGAGAGATGGAAATAGTGACAGGGCTATTGTGTCGCAAGAGAGATGCAAAAAGTGACAGGGTGTGGCACCATCATTCTGAAAATTTTAAAAAAGACCTATGATGTTGAACATTATTAAAAAAAACATGTTATGTCACTACATAGACACAACAAACAAACAAACAAAATTAAAATTAAAATAAAGAGAAAGTTGAAATTATTAGCTACACACTTTAATTTTTCTATCATATCTTTGCCATCAAAGATCATATTAGCAACTGATTTTATACTCCTAATCTTACCAATATGATGACAAATATTCATCATGTAACTTACCAATATTCATCACTTAACTTTTTAAGTTATCAATATAAAAAAAAATGAGCTTGTTCCCAAAACATATGCAACATTGAACAAATTTCAAATAGGAAACCTTGATAGTCAAGATAGTGCAAATTTAGGAAGGAATAGTTATGCATGACTAATTTAGTTGGAATAGAAGTTGTAATCTCACAATACCAAACAGGAAGGCTCTCCCAAGGGAGTTGTGTATTGAATGAGATATCCCTTTCCAGTGTCTTCAGAAACAATCTTTGACTATTTTCTAATAACTTCCTAAATATGTCACTTAAATAGGTACCATTCTCTCAAGACAGGGCTCTCCTTTCCAGCAAGCAACCCTCCACTCCAAGATGGTACCAGCAGGACACTCCCTTGAGACAGAAAAATGCTCCATGGACCAGCTCTTCTTCTAGCACTTCAAGACAGTCATATATTATAAGTTTTTCTTTTCATCCTCTAATGGTAGAAATAACCTACAGGAGGGAAATTTTTTCTCCTCTTCAGGTGACATGCCTAGGGGGCATTGAGGCATTTTCATTCCCCCTTTACCTTCTTTGAAGGCATCCCTCCAATGCACTCTTTTTGGTCCTTATTAGTCCAACAACACTTTCTTTTCTAGCTTACTTAGATTAAATTTTCTTTTTTCTTTAAATAGGAGTGGCCCTTGAACTCCCACAATGTATTGAGGTTAATAAACTTAGAATTCCCATTGACCTAAGTCTAACATAAGGATTTACCTTCATACGCAGGTCTCTACCCATGAGAAAGAGGCCTATGGTTGTAATTGTCCCACACAACTCTATTATCTATTGTTTTTTAATGAAGGAATACAAGTTTTTAAAGAAACATATGTTGCGCATACCAAACATGGAATTTCTCCAAAATTACACAATAAAAGCATCAATTTTTAAACCTGCCAAAGCTAATATAAAAATTTGACCCCCTCCAAGAAACTCGTTTTTAATTTTCAACAAAGTTGCACTTACAATTCAACGTTCATTAGTAAAGAGGCATATGGAAATAAATGTCCCCCTAGTTAACTGACTATTTGTGTTCTTTTTCGTTGCAGAAATACAAATGAATGAAGAAACATATGTTGCAGATACCGAACATGTAATTCCTACAAAATTATGATTAATGTACATGTTGCATGTCAAGAAAAGCTTGTAACCAATGTTGGAGATCAATTACACAACAAGACTTGTCGCTCAGTTTTAAGTTGTAATATTTCAATGAAGCTTCACATGTTTTGGTAAAATTATGTCAATTCGATATATTATCAAAATAATGTCAATAAGAAATCCATAGCTCTTGACTTTGTATAGTCCTCCATTGATTCAAAACACTACATAATTTAACTGACAAAAGAAATTCTATTATGTTTTGCTAAAATAATCAGGTAAATTGAACAAGATAGCTACAATAACCATTAGATGTTGTTTACATTATCTAATTAGCATTGTTTTTATTATAATATCCATTACCATTACCTTATTTATTTGCGTTGCACTACTTTTATCTCAAAAATAATATTCAGAGAGATTAGAAATATACCACTATTTTTGCGAAGTTAAGCAGCAAATCCATCTCTTCCAAATAAGGCATTTCTCCCCATATGAAATAAATGTATATTGTGTGAAGAATTAGCTCTTGTTGTATATGCTACTAAGTTGGTCACGAAATTAATGACAGAAATAACGGACAAAGAGTTTATATCCCCATTAGTCTCATCCTTTGTGAAGGAAATAGCAAGTCACCCTGCAATGTTTGGAATAGCTACTACTATTAGGTATATGGCTCCCATTACAAAGCTCATTCAGTTAGATCCTTCTTCATTCGAGGAAGCAGTTTCTCAATCAATGTGGGTTTATTCCATGGTGAAGGAGTATGACTCCATCATAAATAAAAATGTACGGGAGGTGGTGTCGAGGCCACAACACAAGTCAGTAGTTGGTTCCAAATGGATCTACAAAGTGAAGCATGCAGCTGATGGGAGTATAGAGAAGTACAAGGCTATATTTGTGGCCAAAGGCTTCTCTCAGGTAGAGGGAGTGAACTATGAGGAAACATTTGCACCAGTGGAAAGATATTACTTGATCATAACCATTCTAGTATTAGCTACACAGATGGGGTGGAAGATCAACCAGATGGATGTGATGACCACCTTTATTAATGATCTTATTGAGGAAGAAATTTACATAGAGTAGCCAGAGGGATTTGAGACATATGAATGGGAGATGTGTGTAGAATCAAAAAATCCATGTATGGTCTCAAACAAGCACCCTGAGCATGGTACACTTAGACCTATACATATATAAGTGGATTGGGATTCACCAAAAGTGAAGAGATGGAAACCTATATCACATTGTGGTATATGGAAAGTTGCTTATCTTGGTATTGTATGTTGATGTCTTGATACTTAAAGGAGATGAGTAGTTGATCCGGTATTGCAAGGATAACCTTGCAATATAATTTGAGATGAAGGACATGGGATTTATACATTACTTCCTTATGCTGGAAGTATCGTAGGGTGATGGTGAGATGTTTATGAGTCAAGGGAAGTACGCCTCTAAATACTTTAGATATTTTACATGGAGAAATGCAAGCCTTTGGACACACCTCTAGCTACAAAATGAAGGAAGGAGAGTGCTTCTTCAAGAGAGGTAGTAGATGCTACCATCTAGAGACATCTTGTTGATTTTTGATGTATATAGTGAAAACAAGGCCTGACATACATTATGCAGCTAATCAGTTGAGTCAAGCCATGGTGAAGCTTACCAAGATTTATTGGAAGCCAAAAAAGAATGTTTTTATGTTCCTCAAAGGCACAACCGAGTATGGGGTATGGTACAAGAGTACAAAGGGAGCGAAGGTCAAAGGATTCACTAATGCAAATTAGGCAAGGAGTCCATTAGACAAGAAAAGTACTTCGGGTGCTATCTCTAGTGTTGGGTCTGCAACTATTTCCTGGTATAATAGGAAATAGAGGTATGTAGTACTCAACTCAACAAAGGTTGAATACATGGATACAAGTCAAGAAGCATGTGAGGTCATATGGATGAGGAAAATAAGTGTGTATATTTTTAGTCAATAGATGAATTAGTCAATGATTTATTGTGATAATCATAGTTGTATCAAACTCTCTAAGAATCTAGTATTTCATGATATGTCCAAGTGTTGAAAAGTGTAGCTAGGTTCGGTCTTCATAATGACATGTAATTATGATTTTATGTAATGATGTATAAATAAGAAAAATGAAATTACCATATTGACTTGCTTCACGTGTTTCATGAGAAAGGATTTTGTTTTTTAGTCAAGACTCCCATTGAGATTCTTTAGGATTTATTTTTCATCTAGTCATAATATGTAAGAGTCATTGTCATGAAAATGAAGTCATGTTACACTTTGTAAAAGGTCAATATTGTCTATGTAAATTATCCTTCCAAGAACTTGTCACATAAGCTCTTCATGTCGGCCTACAAATGATGAGGAAGTTGCTAGATAAAGTCGACCTAACTCCAGTTGTCAAGTTGGCCTAAAGTTCAAGTGAAGAAGTGTATAAATATCCCAACTCAACTTGAAGAACTGTGAAGAAAGGATGAAAGGAAGTATTACAAAAAAGGAAGAGAATAGAAGTGTGAAGGGTGGGTAGAAAGGTTTCTTCTGGGTAATGCAAAGTTAGGGGATCTTTAGGACCAATGAAAGTGACTTTCTTCTAGGGCAATGAAGTATAATTTGGGTGGTGTGAAGTTAGGGTAAAAAATTTTCTTCTGGGGTAGCGAAGTATCTTCTAGGTAGTACAAAGAAGGGTTAGTTTTGGGGTAGCAAAGGAAAGACTCTTCTAGCTAATCAAAGTAGAGGTCAGGTTTCTCTATAGAAGACCTAGAGACTGAGATTATTTAGGGAAGTTGTGAAGGTGCAAAGAAAAAGGATAGAGACTGAGTTTCTCTAGAGGGAGCCGAAAAGGAGTTGTTTTAGATCAAGAAGAAAGGTGAAGGAAGGGAGAGGTAGCGCATCAAGGTTGGTGATAAGGTTCTTGAGTGGATACTAGAGTCATTTCAAGGTCTTAGTACTTATCAATTTAAGACCTAGAAGAAGAATTTTGATCGGTTTTTCCTCTCAAAAGGTGAGAGGTTTTGACCCTAGCTGGAGAAGTCTACATATTGTGTCACTTATCTTTTATTATGAATTCTGGTATTTTTCTTAATGTAAGAATGCATTAATAAGATAACGAAGAAAAGACTATAAGATAAGAAGTAAAATTTCATTAGAATAAATTATCAAGCAGCGAAATTGTTAGCTTTGAATGCCCTAGATTTCTCAACTTGGTATCAGAGCTTAGGTGTTGAACACAAGAAGGGGTAGTCAAAATAAGCTGACACACAAGAATCAATATTCATAGAAGGCATTAAAAAAGGTCGAAGGTTATAAAAAATATGAATATCTACATCAAGGAAACTCTAGATCGAAGAAAGTAGGAAGAAAGAACAAAACCCTAGAAGCACTTCAGATATCATCACATCATCAAAGGAGGTGGAAGGTCTTCAAATCTAAGGAATATTGAATCAAAAGTCAATCCTCTCTCTATTGAACCAGAGATCTCATAGAAAGCAGTCCTCCCTCACCTAAAGATTTGAAGTAAGAAGCATCAAGTTAAAGATTTGACCTTCACAAGTGAGTACCTCTTATTATAATAAAATCTAGTAAAAATGATTTCATATTTTAAATAATACCAAAAGCCGGTTAGGATATCAAACTTCCTTGTTTGGAAAAGAAGGATAGAAATTTTCCTTTGAAGTAAATGAATTCATTGATTACGTCCATGGGAAGATATCCAAGTCATCCGAAGAGAAATCATTGTCTGAATACATGGAAATGGATCTCAAAGATCAAAAGATTCTTAAGAAGTCCATCAGAGATCCACTCATTTCCTATGTAGCCAAGTCGGAGACATCTAAAGAAATATATGAAAAGCTGGGATAAATTTTCTCTAGAAGCACGATAGAAAATATCATATCACTTAGATCTGATCTTCATGAATATAAGGTGTCAAAGGATGGAGGGATATCGTCATGTCTCTCTAAGGCATCTCAAATAAAAGTTCAATTGAAGGATCTAAGAGAGATAGTGTCTGGTAATGAAATAATCTTCGCTATTGTAAATGAATTAACTAATGAACAAGGTAGCCTCATTGACACTAGGGAATAGGAAGCTATTCCATTCATCAATTTATGTTCTCTCTCAAAGGTAGAGGAAGACAAGATGAAGAATGAAAGTGACGAAAGATAAGATGGAAGGGAACAAATAGTGTCAAGATGAAAGGGAAAATTTGGAAAGTTTAGTAATACAAAGATGAAAAAGAAGAACATGGATAAAGAAAGATGCTATGGTTGTAATAATTTTGGGCACTACAAAAAGGATTGTCATAATCACAAGAGGGACAAGGAAGAAGATTATTCTACTAATGAAGTGAAATAACCAAAGACAAAGAAGCATAAGAATGAAGAAGCGAAAAGATGATTGATTTGTATTCTTCATTAGAAAGTTCTTTTCACTTATAAGTTATAGATTCAAAGAAATGTAAATAATATAGGATGCATCACATTAGAAAGAAGCATCGTCATAGAAAAATTACAAGAGCTCATGACATCGAAAGTAGAAGGTATGTCTGGTCCAAATTACAAAGAATAGCAAGCTACTAGGAAACCTCATTAATACTTATAGAATTAGAGGTCATCATCGACTGGGAACATAATAGAAGAAAACACCTGCAGAGTGAGGATATGAAACATGCTCGAGTTTCTCTTAAAAGATTCTCATAAAAATAATTCACCAATGTAGAAAGGAAGCAAAGGTTTTCATCAAGAATTTCAACTTGTGGAATTCAAGGAATGATGGTATGATGACATAACAGGAAAACATGTATGAAGGATAACATCCTTTTGAATAAAGTTTCTACAGGAAGTCTAAATGAGTGAAAGAAAGACAACATATGTATGCTCACATAGATTATTATGAAAGTCATGTCACAAATAATATAGATCACTATTTCCCTCCTGGGAAATATGATCAAGAAAAAGAAGGATCTCCTACTCCAAAGGATTGTAGCAAACAATAAGTCACACTAGATGAAATCAACATAATACGTTCTCTCATGAATCATGAGGAAGATTACTACAATCAAGGTATTATGATTTGAAGCTCTTGGGAATGAAGTGTGTATGAAAAAAATGGAAGAGATCGGCATAATATGTAACAAAGAAATAAAGCAACTGAAGTCTTAGAAGATCTAACTAGGATATCTCCCAGAAAGATATGGAGACTCTGGCGAAAGCAAAAGATAGAAACCCTTGACAATAGATATCAGTGGGACATGTGTCAATCTGCATGCAGGATGTTAATACTTACAAGAAGATTTCATGGTAGAAGATCATCATGAAGGTAGGTCTGATTTGAAATGATTGATTATGTTTGAACTAACATATGGTTGGGCTTATGTAGAATTTTTGTGAAGGGAAGATCTGTTAATGACTTCAAAAAAAACCATATAGAAAGATGTAATTTCCTTCCAAAAAGATGGCATGAAAACAGAATGACATGAAGCAAAGCTAGATGGAGAATCTGACGAATCACTTTATCATAGTTGAGGACATGACTAACTCATGAACAAAAGTGATGAATGATATGTTCCTTGTATATAGAAGTTCCCAAAGGATGAAGACTCCTTAGCGAAGAAAAAATTCACGACATCAAAGGAAGGAGCTTTTCATGCAGTTGCTTGTTTCAGGATCTCCACATGAAGAGTTGCGATAGGTACCTAGTTAAGAGGGAGCCTGATAAGAAGTTTCTTGGAAGAAACTTAGAATTCCTAAGCAGAGAGCTTAGGTACATTCCTTTGTAATAGGAATGAGTACATTCCTTTAATGGAATAAAACCTCCTAGTGTGAAAAGGAGAGATAAACACGTTGTTCTGTTCTTCATCTGTGAAGACAAAATGGAGGATTCTGTAATCATTTGGGATCTGATTCTCTTAGGGGATGAGATAGGGAATCCCATGAAAGAGTATTCGTGGAGGATCAATATTCTTTGTGGCACTAGGGAGTCCAAGAAAAGAATAGTCCTTATGGAGCATACACTAAGTGAACTCGGGTGGGGTATGCTCCTAGAGATACAATGATGAGTTTGTCTATAAATCATTGGTCTCACTAGCATTATGCTCTGATCTTGTGGAGAGATAGAGGTGTTTGTCAAGGCCTTTCTATATAAAAATGCTGGTTGGTATGATGTTATGCAAATGAGTTACAAATCTGAATTCTTCTTATGAGAGATTCTTCAGATTGAGAAAGTCCAAGTACCATTATGAATACCTCCCTAGTTAAGAGGGAGTGTTGAAAAGTGTAACTAGGTTCGGTCTTCATAATGACATGTAATTATGATTTTATGTAATGAGATGTAAATAAGAAAAATGAAATTATTATATTAACTTGCTTCATGGGTTTCATGAGCAAGGATTTTGTTTTTGAGTCAAGACTCCCATTGAGAGTCTTTAGGATTTATTTTTCATCTAGTCATAAAATGTAAGAGTCATGTTACACTTTGTAAAAGGTTAATATTGTCTATGCAATGTATCCTCCTAGAACTTGTCACATAAACTCTTCAATTCAACCTATAAATGACGAAGAAACTGCTAGACAATGTCGACCTAAATCTAGATGTCAAGTTGGCCTAAAGGTGAAGTGAAGAAGTGTATAAATAGCCCAACTCGACCTCATTTGGAAAAACACAATTTGGACAAGAAAATCGACTTGAAGAAGTGCGAAGAAAGGGTGAAAGGTAGAATTATGAAAAAGGAAGAGAATAGAAGTGTGAATAAGGGAGATAAAGGATTGTTCTGGGTAATGCAAAGTTAGGGCTCCTTCTAGACCAATGAAAGTGACTTTCTTCTGGGATAGCGAAGTATATTTTGGGTAGTGCAAAGTTAGGGAAACAAAGTTTCTTCTGGGGAAATGAAGTATCTTCTAGGAAATGTGAAGAAGGATTTCTTATAGGGAAACAAAGGAAAGACTCTTCTGGGGAATCAAAGTAGAGACTCGGTTTCTCTATAGAATACCTAGAGACTGAGATTCTCTAGGGAATTTATGCAGGTGACGAAAAAAACAATAGAGACTGAGTTTCTCTAGAAGGAGCCGAAAAGGAGCAGTTCTAGATCAAGAAGAAAGGCAAAGGAAGGAAGAGGCAGAGCACCAAGGTTGGTGATAAGGTTCTTGAGAGAATACTAGAGTCAAGTGTCTGTGTCAAGGTCTTGGTACTTATCAATTGAAGATCCAGAAGAAGAATTTTGATTAGGTTTTCCTCTGAAAAGGTGAGAGGTTTTGGCCCTAGCTGGAGAAGCCTACATACTATGTCACTTGTCTTTTATTATGCATTTTGGTAATTGTCTTGATGAAAGAACACATTAATAAGATAATGGAGAAAAGACTATAAGATAAGAGGTAAAAGTGCATCACAAGCAATTATCAAGTAGAGAAATTGTTGACTTTGAATGCGCTAGATTTCTCAACACCAAGCACATTGATATCAGGTACCATCACTTGCGGAATTGTGTGCAGAGGAGAATTATGATGCTACAGTACATTCCAACTAAGAATAGAGATGTGGATATATTGAAAAAGGCATTGTCAAGAGGCTAATTCAAATTCCATAGGTGCAGGATATGGGTGTTGCAAAATCCCTTTCTTTCTAAGAGGGAGTGTTAGAAAATGTGTTTCTAAATTGTGATTTCCATTTCATAGAATAATAGAGGAAATTTGTAATCTCTTGTTTTCATTTTGAATTCATCAGTAGTAGAAAATTTATATTAATTTCTACACTCTTAGGATGTTTTAGGGTACAAATATCTTAGCGATTGGTGGATGGAAATGTTCCCAACACTCCCAATTCTTCCTTGACCACACTCTTGGCCTTTAGGCTTATCACCAAAATAAAAAAACATTTGCCCAAGTGTATAGACCCTGCCTTACCTTAGATTTGATCATTGGGGTCGATGGATTATGGTTGGTTTCTATACACACAACATGGTTCCACTAGGGTGTGCTTTCACCAGTGCCCACTAGGTGTTGGACTTGCCAGCATGTCAACACAGTCATGCTCTCCCACTTACTCTCGACTTTGAAAACATAGCGTACATGGACTAAAACAAAACCTAAGCTAGGTTCGTAAAGCATAACTACACATGTTGTGCACCCACCCTCTTTTAGTTTCAAGGAGACTAATGGCCGAATTCCTAATACCTAAATATTGAGTTTTGACAAAATAACTAGTGTAGGGATTGGTTAAACGAAGTATACCCATAAATTTGGAAATAAAATAACTGAATATGAACACATAATTGTGCATTCACCATGCAAATAATAATGAATAGAATATTCTAGACACACTGCATACATGACACCATTCTAATCATGAAGATATAGTAAGCGTCTAAGCTCAGACATTCATTTACATTTAGAAACATGCAAGATCTTGCACCATTCACAATGTAACAAGATTCATCACACTCCATAAGGCAATACACATTAGCAATGTACACTTATACGTGTGTTTAATGATGGCTCCAAAATGAAGGAAGGACTTCAACTCTTCACCTAATTGTAAGCCAACCACATTGCAATATTTCTTGCAGCTGATTACCCTGAGCTAGATCCAAAGTCTGAGGGGATGCATATTAAGGGAAATTCAAACTCGAGGCTTAAACACATAACTAAGAGAAGTAGTCCACTATTTAGTTAGATTATTAACTACTCTGCGATGGTAAGCACTAAGGTGACTCATTGGCCAAATGCAATGATAAACAAGTTGTCTCTAATTGTAATAGTAGAGATTGAAGGGATAAAAGTGGAATTAATGTCTAGGAAATCTTGCGAGGAAATGTTTTCACGTTTTTCAGAGTCTATTACCCTGACAAAATGAAGAGCCCAACAAATCGTTGTCTTTATATAAAATAACATGAATGGTAAGTGAAATAACAACCTTAATATAAGCACGAGACAATAGTAGCCTACAAGCTGGTGGACTTAGGGCGCATTGTTAGAGTCAATTTTGCAATGGTTAGATACTAGTCTCAAATTGATATGTTTTTGTCTTAATTGTTAATTGTCTTAAATGGATTTCATCTTAAGTGGCCATTGTCTAATTAAATATAAAGTTTTTCCTTAAATTATTTTTGTCTCAAACTGTTTTTGTCTTAAATATAATGTTTTATCTTAAAATAATTTTATCTTAAACTGGTTTTGTCTTAAATATAAAATTTTGTCTTAAAATATTTTTGTCTCAAATTTTTTTTGTCTTAAATATAAAGTTTTGTCTTAAAATATTTTTGTCTTAAACCGTTTTGTCTTAAATTTAAAGTTTTGTCTTAAAATATTTTTGTCTTTAATATAAAGTTTTGTTTTAAATTATTTTTGTCTCAAACTGTTTTTGTCTTAAATTTTATATTTAAAACAATTCAATTGATATTAAATTTTAATGTAAAATAACTAAAATAAAAAAGTGACTTTTTAAGACAAAAGATTTCTTTTGTCTTAAAAAAATGTCTTAAAAGTCCCCTTGATGTAGTAGTGAAAGAAACTGAACAACATAGTAGTTCGAGGCGGTAGTCCAAGTGTTATTTGTGGAAATTTTGTCTAAATAGGGCTCTTGGTACAGTGCCGAGAAAAACTATGTATCATGGAGAGAGGCCTGATTTCTTCAATGGGAAAACAAACTTAAAATAGACTAGCCTTCGTCGTCTACCATTTAAGGAGGCTTGTATACATTAGGACATAGGTCCTCGTACTTGCATATCTAAGGAAGATGTTATTGATCATAAAATTTCTTCGTTTAAGAACTATTTGTTGAAAGCTCAGCTTGATTATATAAAGTTGGACAATCTGTTTATGGATTCCAAATTTATATAATAACCATGTTAGATGAACTTAGTCTGCATTTTTTAAAATGACCTATGACTTTGTATATCCTCGATGATTTCACAACAAAAATGTCAATTCTTTGTATTTATATTTGTTTTTTAGCCTGTGTTATAATGTATCTTGCCCCTTTAGACGCGGGATTTCTTCCACTCTGAATTCAAAAGAAAATGGAAATGATGGCTATTATCACTGGAGTCATAGCCAATACCTACAGTAGCATTATTCCTCCACTTATCCAGCAAATAAACGATGTTATTTAGATGGATGAGAACCGTCAGCTTCTGGAAGGGTGGTTAAGTCATTTGAAGAGTCTCCTAGTCAATATTAGTGATTAATTTCAATTGGAAAAAGATGCCACCTTAATCTCTTCAAAATTGTCTAGAAAGGATGCAATATGAAGTTGGAAAAGCAAGAGAATTGGTCGATTTCTCTCAAAGGCAGCAACAGTGTATCAGTTGCCTCCTTTACAAGCCTAAACTTTCTACAGAAATCTAGAGGTGGACGACAACTTTTAATGAGATCTTCTGCAATATTCAAACCGACTTCTTTGTGTTTCATAGTGCTCAACAGATTGCTTCTGCAGCACTAGACCTAGCAAGCCTATTGCTGCAAGACCAACCAGACACTAGACTGGTAGGGTTGGAAATTAAATGTGTGGAAATACGGCTCAAGAATTGGCTTACAAAAGCTCCCCACGATAGTATATTTATTGTATATGGGATGGGTGGTGTCACACCCACGAGCTGAGTGCATGCGATGTGCGATGTTGGGGTGCGGGAATCTTCGGTTAAAGGTGACGATTCATTGGGTGCGACGAGTCAAGTGGTCAGTTAAATGTGCCCAAGTCACATGCGACAAAAGTTGCAACGATGGGATGAGTTGGTGTGCGATGAGTTGGGTGGTCGGTTAAATGCACCCGAGACACAAGTTGCAATGAGCCAACTCGAGGGTCGAAAAACCGAAAAATGAAAAAATGGCTAAGTATGGAAAATTGTGATGGCAAGATTATATGATGGATTGTTGGGTAAGTGGACCTGACGAGCCAACGTATGGGTGTGATCTGAAGTGAAGATGGGGTACAATTAGTTAGGATGGGAAAGTCAACTTGAAGGCCAATGCCCCTCCATACACGATGGGCACACATATATATTGGTGACTAGTTCAGCAGATTCAACCAAGAATCCAAGTGCAAATCCAACTTTAGAACTTAGTCTGAAGTTTGGTGTGTTGGGAGGATTAAGGAGGAGCAAATAACGGTGAACCGGTGGACGGAATAGTTGCAGGCGAGGCGCGTCCGAATGGGCGAACTGCGGTGGGGCAACCCTGCCCAGACAAGTTGCAGTGGGGTGCCTCTGCCCAGACAAGCTACGGTGGGTGACCCTTCCTAGAAAAGCTGTAAAGGGGTGTGTCTGCCCACAGATGAGCTGCAGTGGGGTGCAATTCCCCGAACAAGTTGCAGTGGGGTGGATCTGTCTAGTGAGTTGAACGAAGGGCACTGCTGAACGAGGGCGATCCTGAATGAACACGGGTGCATTGTTAAACAAAGTGGCGACCTTGAATGAACACAGTGGTGCTGTTGAATGACTAGGGTTACCCTAAATGGCGGAAGGGCGTGGCTGAACGAGGGCCACCCTGAACGAACAGAAGGGCAACCCAGAGTGGGGTGACCCTGAACGACAGTCCGAACTGAAAATTGGTAGTTTTGCAAAGGTGAATTTGGGGTTGCCTGGCAAAGGCTGTGATTGTAAAAATACTTCTAAAAGTTATTATTATTATTATTTGGGCAGAATCTAACCAGGGAGTTTCCCCTCCCATTAAAAGAAGATTCTATCTATTGTGCATTTTTATAAATGATGATGATGAATGTATTTTTGTTGTGTTAAAAGATGAATGCTTAGTAAAAGTTGAAAAATATTCTAAGTATTGAATGTTAGACGTAGTCCGTACTTGAGAGTATTGGTGAAAAGAAATTAGGTAGCGGTGCCGCACCTGCCTATGTGTGGTTCAAAGACTGCTGCCAAGAAGGCTTGATTGGATATTTGAAGTGAAGTTGATACACATGCACTTTGTGACAAGTTGGTATTAGAGCTTGATTCAGAGAATCGAGAAGTATGTCCATTTTGCAGAAAATGGGTTTTGCAGGAATTATGAGCTTTAAAGAATGGCAAAGGCACACTTTGGGGCCAATTCAATCTAAGAAAAAGTCTACTTGAAGAATCAGGTGATGTTGAACAATGAATTGCATAATTAAGCAAGGAATTGTATCAAATAAGGGATGCTCTTCATGCTTTGGCTAAGGAAGGGATCTCTGACATGAATAAAGGTGAACTCTACCGACTTGCATGAAAAGTGGACTTATTTGATGAAAAACTTAAGGAGTTGAAAGTAACAAAGAAATTTCTTTAGAAGAAGCAAGAAGTGCTTCGAGAATAGCTAACTCCTGAGAGAGAGCGGTTCGTAGCTTTCACTCATGATAAAGAGAAAGTTGCAGTACATAACAAAGACGAGCTTGGTGGGATGGAACCTACCATAGTAGAACCGAATTTGGAGGATGTTGCAGATGTGACAATGAAAGAGGAAGGACTTGAGGTACCATTGATTACTCAAGTTGAACCAGATTCGAGCACGATGCAGCCATTGATGGATGAATGCACTCACATGGAGGAGCCTCATGATGGAGTAAGTATTCCTATTACTACTTGTGTTTCATTGGAGCTTTTGGAGGATGGGCCATATGCAGGGAAGGGAAAAGACAGTTTGTCGATGTTAAGGACAACCTTACAATGGATGACTACGATGAGACCTTGTGCAGAGAAGCAAGGAAAATTGACTGTTGGAGAGCTTGTTGGAGCAATTTGTGACCTCATGGCAGGGGGTGAAAATGCTTATGACAAGGGAGGAACATGATGATCATTGTGGAGGATGGGTCGTGCTTTAAGCCATATGAAGAATTGGCTAAGTGCCCAGTATGAACCATGTACAGATTGGAGAAAGGGCACACATTTAAGGTTTTGGTAATACTTTGGCAGATGTCTTCATGGTTGAGACCAAGAGGCAATCTTGGTGGACCTTTAATGGGGGAGCGATGATGGAAGAGACCTACGTGACTTAATGATATATATGGTTTGAGTGACCGAGGGCACTAAACCTGATTTGACGACTAGGATGAGATGACTGATGTTGTGATGGGTTTACTTAGTCGGACAACATGGTCAGCTTGAGTCATGGACATCGAGTTGGATAGATGGAGCATGGAAGATGCTATTTAGGGACATTATGTAGGTGCATTTATATAGAGAGGTCACTTATGGGCATCCGATGAGTAGTGCCAAGATAGGGATGTTGTGCGTATGGATTTGCTGATGTGACATGGATACATTTTACTTATGAGCCGATGGAGATGTTGTACAATTTTGTACAACAAGACCATGGACTGGTTGGATTTGTGAGAAGTCTATTAGATTATTCCTACTACATGGAGTGTTGAGGCATCTTGCAGTGACCTTTGAGGCCGAGACATGTATGCTTGTTGAGATGTCGAATGGAGATGATTCATGGAGCTGATGATGACATGAGATTGTTGTAGCTATTAGAGGCTTCATATTATAGTGATCTTCGAGTATCTGATGCATTGAGGAGTTGAGGTCAGTGGTGTACCGGACTTTGATGCAGTATGGGGTGCATACTTTTGAGCACATTTATGGGTGTGTTCAGGAGAGTAACTTGACGAGGATGATCGAGATGAGACACTTTGGAGTTGATGGAGTTGCGGCGATGATGATGCCTTGGCAACACTTGGGCATAGGTTGAGCTGAGACTTAACCACTTTTGATACATGGAAGGTGATTGGTTTCTAACCATGGGCAGCATATGGATGATGAGATAGGTGTATAATTGTCCCTTTGACAAACTTGAGGTATGGTATATTACAGATGTGATGGAGGTTACTTCATGGACTTGGATGTGGCACATTGAGAGTCGGTTTGATGAGAGGATCTATTCATTTTGAGGAGATGGATCTTACATACACATATGGATGATGATGTTTGCATAGATGCAACTGATTGACATGCAGCACATTGACACCAACATCATGGACAACATGTTACGGATGAGATGGAGACTACTTCATGGACTTGGGCATGGCTTACTTACATTTTTATGGAGTTGGGATGGATTCTTGATCGAGTTGATGTTGTGATAGGATGCTGAGAGAAACGACTGATGGTGGCATGAGGAGGTGCATTCTCATGGTTTGAGTGTGATAATTAGATTAGCTACCCGACTAGTTCGAGTCATGGGGGACATCAGTGTACTGAGATATGTTTGAGTTGGGTTAGAGTATTATGGCAGCAGTTCACATGATGTCAATACATGATGGGGTCGACACTATGTATAATGCAGTGATAACATGTAGCTTGAGTTGGAGGGACCAGCCTTCCATAGTGTGGCAACATGTGGATTTGCAATGGATGTATTTGATAATCATGGATTGAGGAGACTTTCCTATTCATGGAGTCATGAACCTTGATGGTTTGTGCGATGGTGGAGTAAAGATGGGTATCATGGACATCTTGGACGTTGGAGCTAGCGACACTTTGAGATGTCGTACGATATTGTTGTCGAGGATGACAACCATTTAGAGTGGGGGGGTATGTCACACCCACGAGCTGAGCACGTGCAATGTGCGATGGTGGGGCGTAGGCATCTTCGGTTAAAGGTGACGAGTCGGGCGGTCGGTTAAACGCGGTCAAGTCACATGTGACGAAAGTTTCCATGATGGGATGAGTTGGTGTGCGACGAGTTCGGTGGTCAATTAAACACGCCCGAGACACAAGTTGCGATGAGCCAACTCGAGAGTCGAAAAACCAAGAGATGAAAAAATTGTTAAGTATGGAAAATTGCAATGGAAAGCTTATACAATGGTCGGTTGGGTAAGTGGACCCAACGAGCCAATGTATGGGGGTGAGCCAACATGAAGATGGGGTGCGACGAGTTGAGATGGTTAGCTCGGCTTGAAGGCCAACGCCCTTCCATACACGATGGGCACACATATATATTGGTGACGAGTTGAGGAGATTCAACCAAGCATCCAAGTGCAAATCCAACATTAGAACTTAGTATAAATTTTGGTGTGTTGTGAGGCATAAGGAGGAGTGAAGAAAGGCGAACCAATGAATGTAATAGTTGCAAGCGGGGCGCATCTGAACGGATGAGCTGCAGTGGGGCAACCCTGCCCTGAAGAGCTGTAGTGGGGAGCTTCTGCCCAGATGAGCTGCGGTGGGGCAACCCTGCTTGGAAGAGCTACGGAGGGGCGCGTCTACCCATGGACGAGTTGCAGTGGGGTGTGCCTACTCGGATGAGTTGCAGTGGGGCACGTCTTCCCAATGAGCTAAACGAAGGGTGCTGCTGAATGAGGGCGACCCTGAATGAACACAGTGGCATTGTTGAACGAAGGGGAAACCCTAAACGAACACGGGGGGGTTGTTGAACGATGAGGGCGACCCTACACGGGAGAAGGGCATGGCTTAACGAGGGCCACCCTGAACGAACAGAAGGGTGAGACTGAACGAAGGGCGACCTGGATTGGGGCGACCCTAAACGACAATCAAAACTAAAAATTGGCAGTTTTTCAAAGGTGAACTTGGGTTGCCTTGCAAAGGCTGTGATTGTAAAAATACCTGTAAAAATGTATTATTATTATTATTTGGGCAGACTCTAACAAGGGAGTTTCCCTTCCCATTAAAAGAAGATTGTATCTATGGTACATTTTTATAAATAATGATGATGAATGTATTTCTGCTGTGTAAAAAGATGAATGCTTACTAAAAGTTCAAAAATATTCTAAGTATTGAATGCTAGGAGTAGTCCGTACTAGAGAGTATTAGTGAAAAGAAATTGCGTAACGGTGCTGCACTTGCCTATGTGCGATTGAAAGAGTATGGCCAGGATGTGGAGTTGGAAAAACAACTTTGCTTGAAAAACTCTACAACACCTACAAAGTTAGTGGTGTTTTTAATCATGTGATTTGGGTTGCAATTGCTCAATTTTCCATTCTAGAGTTGGAGAGTCGTATGGCTTTTGCAATCAATCTAGACATCACTAGTTCCTATAATGATGTTGATGCGTTGAAGATTAAGCTATCGTCATGTCTCAGGACGAAGAGATTTTTCTTGATTTTAGACGACATGTGGAGGGCAGTCACTCTAAAAGATTTAGGCATCGAATTTGGCGAGAACAAAGGGAGAAAAGTTGTATTTTCTTCTCGAAATAGAGATCTATTCCAGAAATGAATGTAGACCAGTCCATGAAAATACAACCACTGCCAAGAGAGGAGTTGTCACGGCCCTACACCTACGGTAGTCCTCCAACCGCTTATAGCGAGGTGCGGCACCACCGAACGCTTTCTTTTCACCAATACTAACATTCATGGACTACGCCTAATTCACTTGTCCTTACTTAGTTTGTGTTTCGTAACCAAGTAAACATGCATTTATCCTTTATACCAATGAAGCCCATACTCATTCATTATCCATAGCAATTATAAAAGACAATAACATTTGCACAGTATAAAGGGGAGGGGCAACTCCCGAACAAGTCTGCCCCACAATATATATTATAAGCAATCTTTTTTCATAATACAGTCATACAAGTAATGCTTGGCAAACTCCAAGCCAATACTTAGAATATTTTACAACATAGGCAAAATCAACCTTTTACAATCACATGTGCACACCTTGCACAAAGGATGAGTGCCCACTCGGTTCACCAAGACATCCTTGTCAAGTCCAACACAACTCTGCACTTAGAACAACCTTGGGCGCACCTCTCCCAACCCACAACCGGCTCCAAGTGATAACCAAAACCTGTGCCTTCAAGAACTGCACATGAGTTATGCGCATTCTCCTTAAGACTGCGCACTTTCCCCTTTACCCCTTGAGCTATGCAAGTTCCAAGTTGAATTCCTTAAGTCCAAATGAATTTACGCATGTGTATTTATATGTGTGTTAGCATGGGAGGTGGCACTCCAGCCGACCCCCAAAACATGGCTCAACAAACCCTTAAAACACTCTTTACAAGTCGGCCTTGCCTTCGTGCAAGTCACCTCACGCTAAGGTATAAACCTCCATCATTTCCACGCATTTTATTCAAGTGTCGTAAAGTTGTCCAAGTATCGTCGCATCCTCGTTCAGCCTTTTGTCGCATTCCCATGTCGCCTTGTCCGCCCGTCGTGCAGCCTTCGCCCACCCGTCGTGCAGCACACGTGCACCTCGTGCGCCCGCGCCCGCGCGCCCGCCCGCGCGCCCGTCAACCGCCCGTGCACTCGTCGCTCACCACGCCCAACCGCGCCCGCGCTCAGGTAGAACTCGAGGACCTTACATCCTCCTCCACCTGAAATCGTTGTCGTCCTCGACAACATGTCATCCTGGTAGGCATCCACCAATATCATCACTATCCATGATGTCAACTCCTCCACATAAGGCAAACATCCTGCAAAATATGTAGAACTCCATCTCCATCATGTCTCACCTTAGTGTCCAACCACCACCAACTTAACCATACCAAGGTATACACCTCAACGGTATGTCCCCCATCATCAGATATCATCTCGATCCATGATCATCGACCCCTCTGCCACAATCTCCACTGTAACATCTCGTGTCGACCCCATCATGTGTCTCCTCCATGTAGTCTCCTATCAGATGCCAACACATTTGTATCATGTGTTATGATGTCTCGACTAATGCCAACATATCTCTACACATTGGTACCCCTCATGACTCGGACTAGTCGGGTGATCAGTCCAACCATACGCCCAAACCATAAGAATGCACATCCTTATGCCACCACAAGTCTTCTCCTGACTTCTGCTACATCTCGGACTCATCAAGAGTCTATCAATCATCCCATGCTCATGTCCATGGAAACTCCATCCCATCTGCAACATGCTCCATATAACCAAGCTGATGTCCATGACTCTAGTTATCCATGATGTCTAACCCATGTAGACTCCCTCTCAACCTCTGGTCATCTGCATCCAAGTCTGCAATCTGTCATAAAGAAGCCTCCTTCAAGGCCCCTTGCAAAGTTTATGTGGTTACTCCCTACCAAGGCCTCCACACCAACCCCTCTCCAAGGTTATTTATAGAGAAAGGAGGGCCAGGAAGTTTCATCCCTGACTCTCATCCACCCATGTGTCAGATTTATGTTGTGTCCTCAAGTATTTATGCACAGCTTCAATCTCCTCACATGTACATCCAAGCTCACCTAGCTTGTCCTTCGTCGACTAAAAGTCATATATGCCCATAGCATACCTGCAAAAGTCCACTATCCCAACAGGATCTCTACCTCCATAATCCTCATCAACCACTGCCTCTGAAGTAGTACTTGGACTCCCTTCATTTGCAACTCCATTGTGAAGATCATCAGTAGAAGATGCTCCCAATAAGTGTCTCCATGTTCGTGAGGTTGTCTTCTCACTTCCTTCGTTCTTCTTTCCGGCCCTTGCAACGAAGTCCACCAACTTCCTTTCCTTCGTTGTTTGAGTCACACTCCCAAGTCCTCTTTTCTCCACATCCTCATGCTTCACATTCGGATCTTTGGGATACAAAGTCATAGAAGTCATCCTTGGTCTATACCCCAAGCAACTCCTTCTATTCATCGGTACCATCATGGTCTTCCCCTCAGCTGTGATCAAGAGAATGTCCCGGTCCACCATTGGTATGGCTTGTGCAAGCTCCATAAAGTCCAGCCCCAACACCATAGAATGATCATCCATGTCCACAACTCTCAAGTCCAACTTTCCAAACCACGATCCTACTTTCACCTGAGTGTCCTTCAACACACCATCAACAGCTCTAATGGTAGAGTTGACTGCTTTGAAAGCACTCCATTCCCTCTCCATCTTTGCTTTCTTCCCAAAAGACTTTGCTGCCTTCCTGCTTAAGAAGCTATGAGTAGCTCCCGTATCCACCAAAGCTGCAAATCTTTTTCCCTTCACGGTTACTTGCACAAAACATAGCTTCAAGGAATCACCTCCCTTGGTTGGCTTTGTCTTGCGCCTCACATCAGCAACCTTCTTCAAGAATTCGGCCTCAGAAGTGTCAATTGGCTCATGTTCCACCTTGACATTCCTCCTAAGGTACTTCACCTCCTTGCTTGGCTCTTCTAAGCAATTTGATCCTGGTCCAGCTTGACTCTCCTCAAGCTTGCCCTTCACCGCATCTTGCTCAAGTGCACCAACCAAGTGTCCACTGACCAAGTTCATAGAACTAAACTTCTGAATGTCCTCTGGATGCTCTCGGTATTGAAACAATGTAAACTTTGAAACGGGAACTATAAACTCAAAACGGGAACTCTGGCCCAAAAACCCCAAAAAAACCACAAAAACAGTGCTCAAAACGAAAAGTGTGTATACTGGAACGATGTTTTTTTTTTTAGGTGTCAATTTTGCGGCTGTTTTAAAAATGGCAGTGACTATGAAATTTTCTACGAAATTTTCCTGCAAAATATAGCTTCAGAACAAAAGTGTTGATACTGGAATAATGATTTTTTTTTTAGGGTCAATTTTCGTACTTTTTAAAAAATGCTAATAAAACCAATTTTTTATGTCTCAAACAAAGTTAAATTTTAAGGAAAAAACACATTAATGTTTCTGGTAGAATATCATTTTTCTTTCCTAAGTATAAATTTAACATGTTTTCAACCACAACATGCTAGATACAAAAGAAATTGAAATTTTTTCAACTATAAAACTAAAAAAACATGACATTATGAACAAATTATATCACTGAATGAATTCAATTATTACAATTCTTGGCTAGCTTTGAGGAGAAGATATGGTTTCTGTTCCTTTTTCTTTAGAATTATTGTTTTACTTACGGGTTTTTTGAGATTTTTTTTATTTTTTCTTAAGAGAAAGCCTATATATTAGAGCTTTGACAATGTAAACTAATATAAGGATAATATATTAGAGAAAGTAAGGTTGTGTGTAGACATTCTTGAAAAGAATGTTTTAATAGCTCTATGGGTGTCTATAAAACTCTATTTTCTTATTATGGTTAGGAATGAGAACTATGAATTAAATCCGCATAACTCTGTGTTCATATTTTTAGTTTTTGTGGGTTTGTTCCATGGAATAATTGAGGTATGAGCATGAGAGCTATGAATGAAATCCACATCAATTTGTTCCATGGAGTTGTTGACATGTGTGATCATGAGTTATGCATCACATCCGCATAATTTTGTGTTCATGTGGTTAGAAAAAAAAAATTGTAAATTTGTTCCTTCATATTGTTGAGAGGTGTGAACCTATATTTGTTAATATTTTCTATATTATTTATACATCAAAAACCCTTCTAAATTTAAACTTGTAACTTCTTATAAAAAACATACATATTCTTAACCATTAAATTCCCTCCATTTCTATTTGGAAAAAAAAAATTGCAAAACCAAACCGTTAAACCATTATAAAAATTAATTGGTAACCCATCTTTCACACATACACATCTATACATTTAAAAATCCAAATTACAGCGGTACATAAACTACTCTTATGAACAATAAACCATCCTCTTTATCAACCATCCTCTTCATCATTGCGTGAAACTCATTTGTCCATCATCTTTAAAAACTATCAATATGACAACAATTCTTTTCACTAATGTCATTATGATCAAAAGTAATGTCAAATTATACCAAATATCTGTACAACTTGATAAATAATCTCTGTTAGAAAACAAACTGTCAGTGACTATATCTTCTGAAATGCTTCATCGGAGTTCTATATCAAGCCTTGCTTCAGAGGACAAACCCTTTGTCAGGCTAGTCATGGGACAGTTGGGAAGCCAACCCCAGGAATTTTGATTCAAGTTGTAAACTTCTACAACCGTCTCTCTTTCTGGTCCGTCTTTGAAGACTATGAAACATACACAATCCTCCACTCCTACACTGTCAAAACGTCTGATGGGAGAAATTCTATTTAACATCAATGCAGGCATTCTCATAATCTCAGCCCATAAAGATGAATTTGGATGAAACTCCCATATACCCACGGTATCTGAAAGCCCCTGATGATCTGATATACCTCTAGTGAGTAGAACCCTCGACCCGCAGGTAAGCAACTGAGGCCACCCCATGGGTGCAAGATCCAACGTCTCTAACAGTAGCGAGACAAACATTGGCATCCCATCTGCGATGCTGAAACCTATGATGCCCCGCCATTCACGACGAGGAAGGTCAGTGTTGATCGCTAGACTGTAGCAGAATCCGTTGCAGAAGATCAATCTTCCACCCTCTGCCACTCTCATACGCATTACCCTTACATTACCGGGTAATTGCCCCACAATCCTCCAACAATTTTCAGAGGAATTGTACATTTCCAAAATCTCTACATTCTCCTTCTGTGATTTGCCTACTGCCACCACGGTGTAGGGTGATTCATTTTCGTCATTGTTAAATTCTGAAATATTCCTGAAATTCGTAATCTCTGTTCTTAACTTGATTCAATTATGTAAAATCTCCCACCTGGCCTTTTCTTTCGGCGATAATCATGTTTAACGGTAAAATTTATATCAGCATAAAACGCTATGCTAATTGTCATAACCATGAGCCGACATGTTCTTAATCGAATTCCTTGTAAATGGCCTTTCACTATTGAAATCGAAACGTCCATGATTGGATGAGGGCACGCGATATGATTGGATGCTTTATTCACAGCATTCGAGGGCTATATGGTTCTTTGTCTTACATATGGTCTTTGGTTTTGTTTTCGACCATGATTTACGCATTAGACTTAATAATAATGCTTAAAATTAGTTAATAAAATTAATTTTTTTATGTCACGGATCTTTTAAGGTTTATGAGGCACCTCTCTCCAGCACCCCCGGGCCGCCCCGCCCGACCGGCGGCGGGTCGATTCCCGGAATCGACCCGCAACCGGTCGGGCGGGGCGGGGCGGCCCGGGGGTGGCGCTGCGGTTATCCGCAACAAATGGTCTAAATTCTCAATTCAGCTTACTGGTCATAGTAAGGTCCTTGAAACTAAATACTGTAAATAAATATGTGTTTGACATAAAAAATGAACTTCTAATAATACGATGGCACAATCAATCAAATATATTCGTTTCCTTTATAAATGGAAAATGAAAAGGATCTTACACAGCCAATGCACTAGTCTAATGTAAATAACAATACACTAGCAAATATAACTGCAGCATATATTTAGCCCATGACGCCCGCAGCGCCACCCCCGGGCCGCCCCGCCCCGCCCGACCGGCGGCGGGTCGATTCCGGGAATCGACCCGCCGCCGGTCGGGCGGGGCGGGGCGGCCCGGGGGTGGCGCTGCGGTTATCCGCAACAAATGCTCTAAATTCTCAATTCAGCTTACTGGTCATAGTAAGGTCCTCGAAACTAAATACTGTAAATAAATATGCGTTTGACATAAAAAATGAACTTCTAATAATACGATGGCACAATCAATCAAATATATTCGTTTCCTTTATAAATGGAAAATGAAAAGGATCTTACACAGCCAATGCACCAGTCTAATGTAATTAACAATACACTAGCAAATATAACTGTAGCATATATTTAGCCCATGACGGCTAACTCCATTCTATTGGAAGCATATTTGAGAATTAAATTGGGAAAAGGAATTCGAGTTTAACATTGCCACCGTGCAATGGATAGCGAATCATCGTGGAAAATTAACAGTACATACGAAACTGCAACAACAGAGTGTCTTATCTATGAATTGTACGATAGTTCCTCTCCTAATTCTTACAAGTTGGGAACATTACAAGATCAAGAAGAGTCTATGAGGCGCAATTCTTTGAGCTTGCATGTACCCACCTTGTTATTCACGATAACTCTATTAGCGTTTTTATTATTGTTGTTTATACTCCTAAGTCTACCCTTTCCCAGATGGTATTCGCATAGAGAGTACCCTACAAGAGTCCGCTGAGAACACCGCCACCCTCGCCCATTCCTCCGCCTGCATTGGGAACCTTCTACTTCGTTACTATTGTTAGAACGTTTATCAGGCATCGCTTTCTCATCCACTTTTAGCCCATCTTCCTGCTGTATATTAGTCTCCTCCCTCATTTTTTTGGTGGTATTTTTCCATTCGTTAATATGCCCAGTCACATTTTTGCTTCTTTTTCTCTTGACTCCGTGTACACTTAAGTTCTTCTGCTGCCTCCAGAGAGTCCCCATACCTGATTTTGGCAACTTCCATTCCTCATCATGGGCTCCCGTGGTCTCTTTCTCGGAGCCGCTTGAAGTGTTTTCCTTGGGGAGGGCTTCTTGAGTTCCTGATTATTAATTGACAAACAAATAATGTACGCTCACTCAAAATGGTTGGTAACAAGTAAAAATCAAGAGAATTTTAAGGGCAATATTCCATTTTCAAACAATAATAAATGTTGTAACTAGATTTTCTCTCTACCTTTCTGTGTAAAGAGTCCGATGTCGAAGTTATTCCATTGATTTCTGCGAAAAGAAAGGAATAAGAGATCACGAAATCTTCAAGGCCATGAAGAGGTATAGTATATTTAGGGTGAAGTAATTAAACTAGGGATCTACATCACGGAAAAAGTGCAAGACCAGTAGAATAATCAGTCAGAGCATAACCATGGAAACGGTGCAAAGCCGATTTAGAAAAATGGACGCGTACCTCATACTTCCTTTCCATCTGCGCTCTGCTTTCTTTCCATCCCCGCCGTCCTGCGCAAAACGAGACGAAACCCAGAGCTGATTTTAGTGCAGCACGATATTAGACAATAAAATTTCGTTTGCCTTCTTACGGATCCATCAAATAAGTGTACTATTTCCGAGTTTTCCTACTCTTAAAAATATAACATTTTGCCTTCCACATCAATCGTTTGCGACATTACTACCCAATGAAACTAGCGCGAGATCAGACCATATAAACTAGTTTACCTATTCTGAAGAATACCTGTCGTTTCCACAAACCAAACTCCAAAATGCATATAATTATTGTATCCAAAGATCTATGTGTTCTTCAAATCTGGTATAGGGGAGATCTCAACGTTTGTGCGGCCACATATTTTGTGCCTAATTTTATTTATCCAGCTTATTTCATTTTGTCATAGGGGCAGACTTTAAATGGATCTATACATAGCTCTCCCATGTTATGAATATCATTGTTGTTTCTTGCACCCTCATTTTAATAGGTTTCTGGTTGGACTAATTGTTGTATTTCTGGGAATGGATCATGTGGACTAACTACCACTCTGAAAACATGAACTAACTACCACTCTGAAAACATGAACTAGTATTTGGAATTGGATTTCAATTTGGAAGTTTATTAATACTTGTGGATTTTGGTGTAATAACAAACCTACACATAGTATCAAAGTCTTGGCCAAGTTATGTTCCCAGAGTTACCTTGAAGGGGAAAGGCAGTTAGACTCATTGTTGCACCTCTGTTAATGGATGCCCAAGTTGCACCTCTAGTAATGGATTTGCACTTCTAGTAATGGATTACGGCCCACTCAAAGTAATTCTACCAATTGTATCTCTGGTAATCGATCACCACCGACTCAAAGTAATGCTACTGGTGTTTGGAAGTGTAGACTAACGACCACCCTGAAAACATGGGACTAGTAATGTTACGGATTAGGCCGGTATGTTTGCACAATTTCAACTTAGCAACAGGACTATTAAGTTTTAGTTTAACTAACATCAATTCTTAAGATAGAACTTATACTAAGGAAATGATGTACTCAGAATTCCATTATGTGTTCTAAATGCATCTGAGAGACAAGTAATGTGGCAGATTATGCATCTGAGAGACAAGTAATGTGACAGATTTGGTTAGGTAATGCTTGTGGGTTTTGGTGTAATAGAAAATCTACACATGTATCATAAATACATAATATGAGAGCCTAGCCTAGATTAGATTCCTAGGAGTTACCTACCTCTGAGAGTCTGTTGGACTAACCGCTGCACCTCTGGTAAATGATCACTGCCCAATGTTACAAATGTGAAAATTTACTAATATCCATGGCAAACCTACATTTCTTCCGCCTACACAGTTTCGTCCTAGCAACACGACTATCGCAGATTTTGCATCTGGATGGCGCTTATTAAGTTTTACTTTCGCTGATATCGATTCGGAAGATATAATGTATACTAGGGAAATGATGCACTCAGAAATACATTACGTATTCTAAATGCATCGGAGGAAATCAGTCCGTAGATTAAAGGTAGAGTAGGACCAAAGTCCTCAACATTTGTCAAGGTCTTGGCGTTATCTCCTCGGCAAATTCTCGACTGCCCGTGTCAAAGAAATTATATGTTAATATTTTTATTTTACTTTTATTTTTATCCCAATTAGGCTGAGCCTAGGCCGACTATTTACTAGTGAAATGGAAGTTTCAATGTTAGATGTGGAAAAACTATCTTAGATGGAAGAACTATCTGTGCACCAGTGAAATGCATGCGCGCAGCGCCACCCCCGGGCCACCCCGCCCCGCCCGACCGGCGGCGGGTCGATTTCCGGAATCGACCCGCCGCCGGTAGGGCGGGGCGGGGCGACCTGGGGGTGTCGCTGCCGCGCAGTGGGTGGGATGTCTAAGAATTCTAAAGTGAAAGAGTAAAGTAGGGTGGGATGGGCCGCGGTGTGAGCAGTGATAAAATTGGAGTATTCGATGGACGCGCGGCACGGCAAGGATGTTCCTAAAACTTCCCAAGCACGAAGCATTTAATATCTAATTTCGATTTTATATCTAAAATCAGCCAACTTTAAATTTATGTGCAAAAATCAACCAACTCTAAATCCAAAATCCAACCTAAGTTCCCTGGAGACAAAGCATGGTGAGCACGCAAGCATCAGATACGATACTGTAGTATTAAGTGACAGCCAAAGCTACTCTATTTAATTGCACCCAATCATTTTATTTAATTTCTGTGTTCAATTCTCCATTCAACCTCCACATCATAAGAATCTTCAGTTACTTCGGTTGATGGCATGCATACAAAACAAATGGATGAAATTGGGTTTCTCCAAGTTTCAACGGCGACCGTGCTCCTAGTATTTTTTGGTAAGAATGAACACCCCCTCCTGGCTTACGGCGTTTGAAGAATTTCTGAATATATTAATTAAGGGAGCTTAATCAATGTTACTCAAAATATATTGAGAAATAAAATACAACCCAATTTAATTATTAAATTTCTCCTCAATCGTTAAGTTTTTAAGTTGATTCACAATTGCTCAAAACTCTTGGACGCAAGGTTCCAACTTCGATGGGAGTGGAAATAGGTTAAGACTTAATTTCTTTGTGAAACTTTTCCCTATTTTTTGTTGAGTGCTAATCACCTTATGATCTAACGAAGTTTGAAAGCTAACTAATTGTTTATTATTATAAAAATATGGAAGATAAGTGTATAGTAACTTACATCAACTTAAAATTATTAGAAATGATAAATAGATACAAAGCATATTTCCTACTTTGAAATACTATGAAATATTTAATATAGAAAACAAGAATTATATTTCCTTTTTATTTGGCATCATCTCGAGGTGAAGCCAAATTACCTTAATGTTTTTTTACATTTAAGTTCTGAAAATATTGAATTTTACTATTATAACACCCATTCTACCTTTTAATTACACCCCACATCCTTTTTTTATTCATTTTGTGAAAATATGGTGGTTATGTAACAACTTTATTTATAGAGTAAAGTTCATTTGATTATAATACTAGAGTAGGGTTTAATCTTAACCTAGAGTTGTATTAATGGTCGGCCATGTAGGTCAATGGATAAAAGTGACACCATGAAATAACGATACAATTGAATTAATTATTATCATTAAGTAAATCTATCTAGCTTAAGAATTGTGAATTAAATATACATGCTGAGAATATATTTGATCCAGTAATTAAGTGTTTATAGATCTTTATAAATAAGCCAATTATCAGTTGGAGTTAAATAAACCTAGTCATTAAACATCTCTTTGATGAGTATTGATTATATTTCCAACTTATTGACTAAATTTATATATTATATTATGTTGACATCTAATCATTGGGATTGGGTGAACATTTGTAAATAATGGAGAATAGGAAAATGAAGAGACAACGGGAGGTGAAGCCCAAGAGTCTCTCCCTCCTTGTATATAAGCATGAGAAATATTAATGAAGAAACACAAATTGCAGGGAAGGTTAAGCAATGTACAACCCTAGATAATATGCTGACCATTGGATCACCTAGTTTACTCATAGTCGTAGAAGATAGGCTACCACAAAGTCTATATGAATTTCACATGGACACCTTGACGTGGCCTATTACTATACTACCATGTACACAGCTGGGTTCACAAAATTTGATGGTTCTTTAAATTATTCTAGTCACCATAATTTTTTTTAGCCATAGGTATGACTCGAACTGCACATTGTTATAGATAAGGACATTAATTCGGAGTGGTATGACCCTGACAACATAATCAAAGGTACACTACCATAACTTGGAAAGCATCAAGGATGAAGATCTAAAGTATTCAAAATATTGATATGATTGGAAGAGTAAAGCATCTATGAAAATTTTGATGATTAAAATAACTTCCAACGTTACTCTTGTCGACTAAATATAATCCTTGTTGAGTAACATTACTAAAATAACTTCCAACGTTACTCTTGTCGACTAAATATAATCCTTGTTGAGTAACATTACAAAGACATTTAGCATGAAAAGGGAAAGTCTTGTAACATTAGAGGGGGGCGGGGGTGGGGGCGGGGGGCGAGGGGGGATGGAGGGGGGCGGGGGCGGGGGGCGAGGGGGGATGGGGCGCGGGAGAGTGGGGGGACGGTAGGGTGTAGGGTGAGGGAAGGGGAGGGGGGTCGGAGAGGGGGGGAAGCTTAGGAAGCTTCGTTCAAACAGAAAATTCAGCTGAAAACAAACATCTAGCGTGGCATGCAAAGGATGGACCACGAAGAAATATAGAGTTGGCGAGCGAAACAAAGAGAAAACACAGATTTGATGGATGCAGGGAGTACAATAACTTGGTAATCATATCGAGGGATTTGTCATCATCATCATTTTCGGAGATTGGATCAGGGGTGTTACTTTAATTATTAATGTGTAGTGAATCCAGACAAGAGATCTCTCGTGAGAGGAATAAGTTAATGGGGTCGGGGCTTCAATGTAGTCGTCAGGGGGTTGTGGGGGGTGCATGGGTAGGGGCTCGCCCATACTTGCCTAATTGTCCACTTAGCCTCATTATCCCTCACCTGATCTCCCGCTCGCCAATCGACCCGCCTGCCCGTTAGAGGTGGCTGGGCAATTCTGATTATACAAATAAAAAATTTATGGTATATTTTTGTTGTTAATTTAAGTTAACATGTTTTTTTATTTACTAATTTATGTGTTTTTTTTTAGGAAAATGGCATCAAGGAAAATTTCTGTGAATCTTTCTGGACCAAAGAGTCTTAAAGGTGTATCTTCAAAAAACATTGGTGAACGAACTCCACCTGAGCTCATGCCTACAAATATTTCAAGTGCTTTAAGTGATAAGAAGCTAATCTCAGATTGGAAAAGTTCAAAAGAGGCGAAATTTCCAACAAGAGTCTGGTATGTGAAAGAAAGAGAGAGCACAACTGTGATTTTCGCATTGATTTTTAAGTTAATTATTATTTTTTGAAAAAGAAAGTTGTTATTATTATTTTTTTGACATGAAATTCATAAAAAAACTATACCATTTTTAGTTAATATTTTTGTATAAAAATTGTGATTTTGACATGTTAATTCTAGCAAAAAATTATCAAAACGTTTAGTTTTTTTGTTATATTTATGTTAAAAATGGTTATTTTTATGTCCATTGTTAAAAAATGTTGTTTTTTAGAAACAATTATTTCATGTGGATTGAAAAATTAATTAAGGATGTATAAATATGTAGATTATCTAAAATTCAAACTATCGACTTTCTAATTTAAAAACGCAAAACAATAAAAACCCCACTAAAAAAAAAAAAAAAAAATTAAGATAGAGAACAAGAAAATATGAATAAAATGACCACTTCAAAAACTATCAAATTTAGAAAATAATTTTTTACATTTCACACACTAGAAAATTTAAAGTCAAAAAATAGGTCTTTTAAAAAAAGGGTGTGATGCAGAATACTCACTTTTTAAAATATGGATGAAAATCACTACCATTCTAAAACTTAATGCACATGAAAAAAATTAAAGTTCCAAAAACCATGTTCTAAAAAAAACATGTGTATTCTGCATCACCACTTTTGGAAATCGGGTCATTTTTTTGCCACCTCTACGAAACGGGGAACAATATCAGTTCCCGTTTCAAAGTTTACATTGTTTTGAGTTCCCAACCTGTCAATGTAGTCGAGCTCTTCCTTCTCAATCACAACAACCTTCTAACTAAGAAGCTTCTTCTTTATTTCTTCCTCAATTTGCTTGATTTCGACTTCCACCTTGGCACTTTCCTTCCTCAACCGGGCTCTTTCATCAAAGAGCTCTTGAAGATCAAGATCAATTCGTTGGATCTCCTCATCAAGTTCCTTGAGTTCAACATCTGTCGTACTTCCGCATTGGCTCTTGAGTTCTTCAAGTTCCCTCGTTAGTTCCGAACAGATCTCCCGAATCTTCATATTCTCAGCCTTCATCGAAACCCAGTCAGAACTCCATCGACTCATCTGTTCCAACACATCGTACCGGAAAGCTTCAACTTCACTATGGCTAGATTCACCTTTCGTAGGTTCATCTACCATCACTACCTTTTCAGCCTTCTCCATGTTCACCAAGTCACCTGCAACCTGAACCAACCCTTGTTCCACTTGTGTGAAACGGTTTCCTTCACCTGCAAGTACCTATCACGAGCAACCCTGCTCAACAGCTCCAAACCAAAGCTCTGATAAGCTCTTCACCGAGCTCTAATACCACCTGTCACGCCCCTACACCTATGGTAGTCTTCCAACCGCTTATAGTGAAGTGCGGCACCACCGAACGCTTTCTTTTCACCAATACTAACATTCATGGACTACACCTAATTCACTTGTCCTTACTTAGTTTGTGTTTCGCAACCAAGTAAACATGCATTTATCCTTTATACCAATGAAGCCCATACTCATTCATTATCCATAGCAATTATAAAAGACAATAACAATTGCATAGTATAAAGGGGAGGGGCAACTCCCGAACAAGTCTGCCCGACAATATATATTATAAGCAATCTTTCTTCATAATACAATCATACAAGTAATGCTTGGAAAACTCCAAGCCAATACTTAGAATATTTTACAACATAGGCAAAATCAGCCTTTTACAATCACATGTGCACACCTTGCACAAAGGATGAGTGCCCACCCGGGTCACCAAGACATCCTTGTCAAGTCCAACACAACTCTGCACTTAGAACGACCTTGGGCGCACCTCGCCCAACCCACAACCGGCTCCAAGTGATAACCAAAACCTGCGCCTTCAAGAACTGCGCATGAGTTATGCGCATTCTCCTTAAGACTGCGCACTTTTCCCCTTTACCCCTTGAGCTATGTGAGTTCCAAGTTGAATTCCTTGTCTCCAAATGAATCTGCGCATGTGTATTTATATGTGTGTTGGCATGGGAGGTGGCACTCCAGCCGACCCCCAAAACATGGCTCAACACACCCTTAAAACACTCTTTACAAGTCGGCCTTGCCTTCGTGCAAGTCACCTCACGCCAAGGTATAAACCTCCATCATTTCCACGCATTTTATTCAAGTGTCGTAAAGCTGTCCAAGTATCGTCGCATCCTCGTTCAGCCTTTCGTCGCATTCCCGTGTCGCCTTGCCCACCCGTCGTGCAGCCTTCGCCCGCCCGTCGTGCAGCCCGCGCCCACCTCGTGCGCCCGCGCCCGCCCGTGTGCCCGCGCGCCCGCCCGCGCACACGTCGACCGCCCGTGCACTCGTCGCTCACCGCGCCCAACCGCGCCTGCGCTCGGGTATAACTCGAGGACCTTACAGGAGTCCTCAGAACTATTTTGCAAATAGCCTTCAAAGAGGGCGATGTTCCTGAGAAAATAGAGCATGTTGCCAGAGTCGTGGCGGAGTGTAAAGGGTTGCCCTTGGCTATAAATGTAATAGCCTCAACTATGATTGGCAGCCTTGCTTTAACGCAGATTAAGACATGACGGAGGAGTGTAAAGGGTTGCCCTTGGCTATAAATGTAATAGCCTCAACAATGACTGGCAACCACACTGTAAATGAGTGGAACCTTTGCTTTAAGGCAGATTCAGACAGTGGATTCAAATTTTCCAATTACTCATCCTCGCATTCAACGAGATCTGTATCAACGATTGAGATGGAGCTACGATAGTTTACCCCATGCTCATTTGAAAACCTGTTTTCTGTATTGTATGATGGCTCCAGAGGACTGGTACATTCCTGTGCATGTGATATCGCACATCTGGATCGTAGAAGGCATAGTAAAGTGCAAAGATCTTGACTCCTTAATGGATACTGTGCACAGCTATGTAAATGTTGGCATTATGATGCATGTGTTGTACTTGATGGCAACCCTCTCATAGAAGAACATTTCACTTATATACATTCGGATGAATCTACAGAAGAGATATCAGATGTGACATAATTCATGGGATGCAGGACAGCTTAAAGGAATCAAATGACAAGTCCTTAGTATGACAAGTAAGCCTTGCCATCAAGTCCAAAGGGGGAGATTGTTGGCATTATGGCTAAAGTGTTGTCCTTGATGGCAACTCATACAGGTGACAGATCATAGAACATCAAGCCAGTAGCAAAGATTGATGAGTAGCCTCTCAGATTGGAAGAAAATAGGAGGTACGCAGGTACGCCGTACAAAAGGTGCGGACCCGCAGGCATGTCATACATAAAGTGCGTACATACACGTAAGTATCCCATGTAAGAGGTGCGTACCCCCAGTTCGCTTACTTCAAGGCAGAGAAGCGCGCTCACGTGGGGTTTCTTATGTTTGGCACGTGGTATTTAGCCCGCCGTTCTTGATTCTATGGTTTTGGCCCGTGGTATTGTTTTATATTATTATTATTATTATTGAGACCCATGTTTTGGTTATCTATGGTATTGATCCATGATTTTAGGAAGAGCTTGCCTATATAAAGAAAAGGAGATCATTTGGCTAGACACTTGTGAAAGAAGAAGATCTTAAGAGAAGCTAGATCTGAAATTCTAGTGATGGGTTTGTGAGAGATAGCTAGATCTAAATCAAGGAGAAACATGAGAACTACAAGTCGGATCTACTAATGGGTTGATATCTCCTCGGCGCATGTTCAGATCTGTAGATCTGACAGTCTGGGTTATTCTTGAAGTCTTGAAATTATCTATACCTGCAGGTACGCAAGTACAGTGAAAGAAAAGTGCGGAGATACGCAGGAGCAGAAGCGCTGCAGGTGCGCAGATACGCAGGCCCAGAAGCGCTGCAGGTGCGAAAGTGCGCAGGCAGTTCATTGGACACAGAGCGCAGGTACACAGGAATTCGGTGAGGCACAGTGCGTGGGTACGCAGGAACGCAGTTGGAAACAGTGCGTACCTCTACGCAGGTGTTATATGGGTGAAGCTGCGTACTTCTCATGAAATCTATTTAGCTACCCCTGTTTATTGTTGTGTTCTGGGTTTTGAAGTGATGTCTGGTTTCTGGTATTAAGTTCTGATAACAGCAGTGATTGATTAAATGTTTATACATTGATGGATGAATGGATCAGGTTCTTATTGACTCATTTTATGTGATCTGATGGACTAGATCTGATTGATGACTCACTTGTATATGTATTGATCTAGTGCTTGGGTAATTCAGAAAGTTGTTTGATTATGAGCTTCAATGTTGTTGGGCCCAGTATGAAAATTGGATGAAATGTGGCCTTTCAGATTATGTGTTGTGCTTCAGTGTATCCAGTCTGAAAATTGATGAAACGTGGTACCTGGAGGAGAGAAGATTGTAGGTCAGCACCTACGTACTAGTATCTAAGCTAGTCTTTGGAGCATTGTAGCAGGTAGTAGCCTGCATACTAGTAAATGGATCGGCTAGTACAAGAGCAAAGGGGGTTGTAGCTCCCGTACTGGTGTAAGACTGCACCAGTACAAAATATTGTAAAAGGATTTTCTTGCTAAGAAGAAGATTGAGATGACTTGCAGCAGGTGGTTTTCTCCCGCATTGGGTTTCCACCTTATATCATGGTGTTCATGTGTGTGCCTTATGTGTGATGATCTACTCTATGTTACTGCATCTGTTAACTAATAATATGGTTGATAATGTTCTAATGCACTCATTGAAGATCAATTAACTTAATCATAAGAAGTTGTGGAAGTAGCATATATGAATCTGATTATGGAAATGGAAAAGTTTTATTAATGTGATAATACTGATTCACCCCCCCCCCCCTCTCAGTATTATTTCCAACAATTGGTATCATAGCAGGTCCTTTGGTAGAAGCTTCATCGCTTGAAGGAGATCCGTGGAACAATGGGAAAGAAGCTTAAGAAGAAAGCTCATAAGAAGAAGAAGACATCTTAGAAGAACTATGACAGTGGGAGAATCGATTGGGGATTAAGTATAAGAAGCTCTTCAGATTCAGAATCAGATTCAGAATCATTTCAGAATGAAGATGAACTATCAGGTATGAATTTGCTATCCTCTGATGTTCCAGCTATCTTTCCTTTTGGAAAAGATGAAAGTGATAGTGAGACTACTGAATTTGCCCTTATGGGTGAGCAAGAAAGATATCAAATTGAGGCAGAATTTAAAAGTCTTACAGACAAAATTAGAACTCAGCAAGATCTGTTGGACAAAAGGAACTGTGCTTTTGAAAGGGTAACTACCGATCTAAAAGCTCATCAATAGAGAGGAAGCAAGGTAAGGAAGCTATTTAAGGAAAAGTATCAAAAGTTGCAGGTTGAAGCAACATCTCTAAAAAATGAAGTCATTGAAAAGAACACAACAATCAAGGAGCTCAGAGATCGATCCAATTATTATGAAAGTCTTGAAGCCACGATCCTCCAACTAAGGAAGAACTTGAAGAATCAAAGAAGCAGAATGAAGATCTACACCAAGCAATTGAAAAACAAGACAACGAAGTCATCAGCTTAAAATCCCAGCTGGAATGTGCCTTCAGAGTTCGTCAAATACAACAGGATCTGAATGAAGAACAAGAAAAGGAGATTCTCAAACTAAGGGAACAAATGGAAGAAGGAAGGAAAGCTGAAGAAGATTTGAAAAAGCAATCTCTTGAAAAGGAAGAACAGCTTCAGGTTGAGGTAAATATCTTGAAAGGTAAATTAGAAGAAAAGGATAAGCTTTTACGATTTCAAGATAGTTCTAAAGTCTTGGATGATATTCTTAGTAGTCAAAGGTCTCCTGCTATAAAGACTGGTCTTGGTTTCCATGAATCTGTTGAAGGTGAATCTAGTTCACAAGGTGAGGCAAGGAACTCTAAAGAGAAATCTAAAGTGATCAACGAAGAAATGAAAGATCAATCTCATCATCAACCAAGGAAAGAGACTCCTCAAAGAAAATCCTTTACTCCTCCTATGAATAATGTTGAATGTTATGTATGTCATAATCTTGGACATGTTGCAGCTAGATGTAGAAGAAGAAGGGTTCAAGACCATTATGCAGAAAGATCATCACATTCAAGGTACTTTAATGGATATTGCTTTGCTTGCAATATGTATGGTCACAAAGCTGCTGATTGCTACAAAAGGAATATGAAACATGTAAGATGTTATGCATGTAACAAGCTTGGACATATAGGAAAGGAATGCAGGAACAAAGCACGGACATCACACCAAAAGGAGAAAACATCATCACGCTTGAATATATGGAAGAAAAAGGAAGTTCAGTCAAAAAGTGGCGGCACAGCACAACATACAGACATACCAGAATCAGAGGGAGCTGAAAGTACAAAACATCAGTGCCCTGAATCTCATATGCAAACTCCATAAAGGGAAGTCGCGTATATACATGAGTTGGATACTGCACAATCGTGTATATGATTGTTTGAAGAAAGGCAGTAGGGAAAGTGAAGTTGGAAGTGAAGCTATGAAGTATGATCTCTCGAGCACAAGATCAGATCTGAGAATCTGACTGTCAGTGGCACAGAGGAGGACTGTTAATTGGGTTCTAATCAGAGGTACGCAGGTGATACACAGTGAAAGTGCGAGGGTACACAGCCCAGCAATGGTCTTGGTGCGTAAGTACGCGGCGTAACAAAAGGGCACATGCGGACGGACGCGGCGAGACAGAAGAAGCGGTGCGGAGCAAGATCGGAGGTACGCGGCGCGATAGAAGGAAAACCTGCGGAGGTACATAGAAGTACACGACACGATAGAAGCAAAGAATGCATGAGGTACGCGACACGATTGATGGCACAGGTGCGTGCGTACGGGCTGTAGCAGAAGGCTCTCTGCGGGTGTACGCAGGGTAGCAGAAAGTCAAGTGCGTGGATACGCAGAGGAGCGGAAGGTGAAGTGCGGAGCCATGCAGGCCATATAATGAGAAACTGCGGACCTGTCTTAAGGCATTTATTGGCTGACTTTTCTTGTTGATAAGATCTGACAGATGGCACCAGTTTAGGGGGAGCATATGTTCTTAATGCATTGTTGGCATTATGGTCCTTGGTGACGATGCTTATGATTCATCTTGCTATGGTTATGAGTTGTTCACATGATCAGATTTGTGGTTGATTCTCTAATGGTGCTTGCATGGAGTCTTTATTGTTCTTGGCACATATATGGATGAGGATTGTTGGCTGGATTCATGGTTGATTATTCAAAGTTGCATTGTTGGAGACATGATGATGATAAGCTCTTACCTATATGATGATAGATGCAGATATTCCCAAATGATGATCTGGATGGCTTTGGTATTTCTCCTTATGATAGAAGATGTTATGAAGCAGATCATACAGTGTTGTTGCTGATGTTTATCTTAGGTGATTGGTCTCTATTATAAATGTCATATCACGACTCATGATGTAATAGTGTGTCTCCATCTATTGTAGTCATCTCTTCAGGTCATGCAACGACCTATGTTGGTTTCCCCACTATGCCATGGATGAAGATGTAATGTATTTAGTTCCTGATGTATCCCCACTTGGTTGGGTGATGGATGTATATATTGAGTCCTTTGGTGATAGGAAGGTCTTTTATGATATATAGAGTCATATTCTTCTTGTAGAACATCCTTTTGCAGACCTTGCTTACAGTCAGGGGGAGCTTGAGCATGAACAACACTATATAGCAGAGCAGATATTTCAGATTGTTCTCAGAAAGAGCATTATCAGATTGGTGCACCATGGCATATACATAGGGGGAGCTCATTCAGAGACTTCAGCAGATCTGGTTTATAGTCAAGGGGAGCATGTTCTTAGGGGGAGCAAAACCCTTTGCCCTTGATGTCAAAGGGGGAGAGTGATTTGGTGTTGTTGCCATCAAGTCCAAAGGGGGAGATTGTTGGCATTATGATGCATGTGTTGTACTTGATGGCAACCCTCTCATAGAAGAACATTTCACTTATATACATTCGGATGAATCTACAGAAGAGATATCAGATGTGACATAATTCATGGGATGTAGGACAGCTTAAAGGAATCAAATGACAAGTCCTTAGTATGACAAGTAAGCCTTGCCATCAAGTCCAAAGGGGGAGATTGTTGGCATTATGGCTAAAGTGTTGTCCTTGATGGCAACTCATACAGGTGACAGATCATAGAACATCAAGCCAGTAGCAAAGATTGATGAGTAGCCTCTCAGATTGGAAGAAAATAAGAGGTACGCAGGTACGCCGTACAAAAGGTGCGGACCCGCAGGCATGTCATACATAAAGTGCGTACATACACGCAGGTATCCCGTGTAAGAGGTGCGTACCCCCAGTTCACTTACTT
Organism: Pinus tabuliformis; assembly: GCA_031772625.1. NCBI lineage: Eukaryota > Viridiplantae > Streptophyta > Pinopsida > Pinales > Pinaceae > Pinus > Pinus tabuliformis. The sequence goes on from CM062819.1 coordinate 589,794,083, forward strand.
CAAGGCAGAGAAGCGCGCTCACGTGGGGTTTCTTATGTTTGGCCCGTGGTATTTAGCCCGCCGTTCTTGATTCTATGGTTTTGGCCCATGGTATTGTTTTATATTATTATTATTATTATTGAGCCCCATGTTTTGGTTATCTATGGTATTGATCCATGATTTTAGGAAGAGCTTGCCTATATAAAGCAAAGGAGATCATTTGGCTAGACACTTGTGAAAGAAGAAGATCTTAAGAGAAGCTAGATCTGAAATTCTAGTGATGGGTTTGTGAGAGATAGCTAGATCTAAATCAAGGAGAAACATGAGAACTACAAGTCGGATCTACTAATGGGTTGATATCTCCTCAGCGCATATTCAGATCTGTAGATCTGACAGTCTGGGTTATTCTTGAAATCTTGAAATTATCTATACCTGCAGGTACACAAGTACAGTGAAAGAAAAGTGCGGAGATATGCAGGAGCAGAAGCGCTGCAGGTGCATAGATACGCAGGCCCAGAAGTGCTGCAGGTGCGGAAGTGCGCAGGCAATTCATTGGACACAGAGCGCAGGTACGCAAGAAGTCGGTGAGGCACAGTGCGTGGGTACGCAGGAACGCAGTTGGAGATAGTGCGTACGTCTACGCAGGTGTTATATGGGTGAAGCTGCGTACTTCTCATGAAATCTATTTAGCTGCCCTTGTTTATTGTTGTGTTCTGGGTTTTGAAGTGATGTCTGGTTTCTAGTATTAAGTTTTGATAACAGTAGTGATTGATTAAATGTTTATACATTGATGGATGAATGGATCAGGTTCTTATTGACTCATTTTATGTGATCTGATGGACTAGATCTGATTGATGACTCACTTGTATATGTATTGATCTAGTGCTTGGGTAATTCAGAAGGTTGTTTGATTATGAGCTTCAATGTTGTTGGGCCCAGTATGAAAATTGGATGAAATGTGGCCTTTCACATTATGTGTTGTGCTTCAGTGTATCCAGTCTGAAAATTGATGAAACGTGGTACCTGGAGGAGAGAAGATTGTAGGTCAGCACCTACGTACTAGTATCTAAGCTAGTCTTTGGAGCATTGTAGCAGGTAGTAGCCTGCGTACTAGTAAATGGATCGGCTACTACAAGAGCAAAGGGGGTTGTAGCTCCCGTACTGGTATAAGACTGCACCAGTACAAAATATTGTAAAATGATTTTCTTATTAAGAAGAAGATTGAGATGACTTGCAGCAGGTGGTTTTCTCCCGCATTGGGTTTCCACCTTATATCATGGTGTTCATGTGTGTGCCTTATGTGTGATGATCTACTCTATGTTACTGCATCTGTTAACTGATAATATGGTTGATAATGTTCTAATGCACTCATTGAAGATCAATTAACTTAATCATAAGAAGTTGTGGAAGTAGCATATATGAATCTGATTATGGAAATAAAAAAGTTTTATTAATGTGATAATACTGATTCACCCCCCCCCCCCCCCCCCCTCTCAGTATTATTTCCAACAGTAAAGCAATTGGTGGATCCAGTTATTGGAGCATTACATTTGGAGTTCACGATGTTGCGCGTGATATGGCAATTTATGTGGCAGAGAAAGAGGAGAATTTTGTATCCATGGCAGGTCAACATTACCTGACATCAACGCCCTTTTCCCCGACATCGAGACACGCCATAATTGCAGGAGGCTCTCCCTTTTTAGTAGCAATATTACATCTCTCCCCGACATGGAATTGGGATGTCCAAAATTGGTATGTCTAGCTTTAACACTCAATCTTGAAGCATTTTTACTTAACCTCGTCTCTATGAGGATGTTAGGTTTAAGTAACACTAGGCTACAACTATTGCCAAGATCATTGTGGCAATTGAAACAACTTGAATATCTTAATCTTAACTTTATTCAAATTAAATATGTGCAGTCAGGCATTTGGAATCTTTCAAACCTTTAGTTTTTACGTCTGTGGATGGAAATCATTGCCATGTGAAATGCGAGATCTCAAAAATCTCAAATTTCTCGATCTCAAATAGTGGTCGTCTTTGTGTACGATGAAAATTTCAACATCGTGATCATTTTTTTTCATAAAAATTTACTATGTGGAACAAATTTTCAAATTAATAATGTTTTCCACAGTAATATTTTAATAATGTAATATAATATAAATTATATTTTTTTTTTATTCGTAATTTCGATGGTGTTATATTTATTGTCTATATACGACGATAGCCCAGAAAGGAGGAGAGAGTCGTAATTAAAAGCTTGGTCATTGATGCTATGAAGATCCGAGCAGCAGCAGCAAGGCTGTTGCATAAACAGTCACGAGAAGGCTGTTTTATTGTTGTAATACGTGATTCGCAGGTGATGCTATTGTATCATCGGGAGGCCGTGATCAAAGTGAACCTTTCTTGAACCCACCCTTCTGCGCGGTTGAAAGGTGGTAATTCAAAAGGTTTTTTTCCTTTTCGTTTTCAAAAATTCATTAAATGTACTCACGATTCCAATTTAATTTTCATCTGAAAATTAAAATAATTTATATTCTTATTTATCCATATCTAATTTCATATATATTCTTACATTCTTATTGATACACATCTAATCTTCCATACATAGAATTTGATGATATGATCTTCAATATATATTATACCCTCTTACTAACATTCAATTCATAACATAGTTCAAATCTACTCCTTATACTGTATTGTGTATGCGTCATTTAAGATAATGATTGATTCGTTAGAAGTTCATGCACTTTGTCTTTATAAATCTCCACTTCATTTTTATAAATTTCTATTGAAATACGTGTGTTATGAGTATTTCAAGTTGTGTTATTATTTTCAACTTGAACTTGATGTTCATATGTTATGAGTATTTTCAATTGAGTATTTTCAATTGGAACTGATTATTTATGTGTTATGAGTGTTTCTATAAATCTTTATGAGCATTTTGAATTGAAATTGGAATTTGTATAATTAGAGTTGAACTTGAGATTCATAAGTTATGAGTATTTTCAATTGGAACGGACCATTTATGAGTATTTTCAATTGGAACATACTATTTATGTGTTATGAGTGTTTTTATAAATCTTTATGAGCATTTTCAATTGAAATTGGAATTTGTATAATTAGAGTTGAACTTGAGATTCATATGTTATGAGTATTTTCAATTCGAATGGACCATTTATGTGTTATGAGTGTTTTTATAATTTTTTATGAGTGTTATGAGCATTTTTAATTGAAACTGGAATTTGTATAATTACAGTGGAAGGATGATGATTTGGGTTATAGTCTTTGAGATAAAATCCATTATCTATATATATATATATATATGACATAAATGTCATTGGAATAAATATAAATATTTTTTTCATGGTTTTCATTAAGGTCCTTTGCCATATATATTCTCTACTTTGAATCCTTGTATGCTAGGGACTGATCCAAGTTTAACATATTTGATTTTTTGGTGGAAAGAGTAGCAAAACATAAGAAATTGTTTGGAAAGAAGAAAACAACATCACAACTCACTAGACAAATTGTGTGCATTGCTTAAAAAGAGAAGAATCAACCACATGATTCTTTTAAAGGAAATGGCACTAAAAGGGGGTGGGGCAAAAAAGAATTCTAGAGATAAGGGGTAAAAAAAATTCGAGGAGAAAGACTTAATCTTCATTGTATTTGTTGCAACATAAATGGATCTGATGCAACAACATCTCGAATCCTCTAGGAGAAAATTAAAGACAAACAAAATTAGAAAGTAGACAAGGGTAAAACAATAATCCAACAAAACATAAAGCACCATGATCTACTTATTACTTACTTTTTCATTGCAATGTTGAAATAACTAAAGATTTGTTTCATAATTCATTTTCTTCTTGGAGAGATGCATGATTGCTTGACATAGGTGTAACATGTCACAACCTTCCAAAGACACTTCTTTGAATATTTAGTGACAATATATCTGGTGTAGTGTATTTTGTGAAGTCTTATTTCCTACTATGAGAGATGCATGATTGCTTACATAGATGTAACATGTCACAATCTTCCAAAGACACTTCTTTGAATATTTAGTGACAATATAGATGGTGTAGTGTATTTTGTGAAGTCTTAAACCTTTAGGATTGACACCATGATGATTAACTTTCCTTAGTTCTTAGATTCATTTCTACATGATATGCTCTATCTTCCAAAGTTGTGAATGAAATTTTTGTCCCTTATAAACATTTAACAACAAGGCCACTCCATTCATATATTTGATAGAAAATTTCAAATAAAAAAGGTTTCTAACAACATGGTTGTCATGACTAAAGTGGAATATGAAACGTTGTTGAAGTTGAAAGGGACATCTACTCATTCACAATGTTCTGCATATCACTCTCATCAAAATGAATGTACGTTGTCATATAATCTTCTATGGCATGATAGATTTGAAAATATTAAGTATGACAACCTTTGGTTATTGGAAAATAATAGTGTTTGTAGTTTGTCTACCATTCCTAGCAAACCAAAGTAATGTAATGTTTCTATCCTTGGAAAGCATACCAAATAACCCTTCCATGAGTCCACTTCTAAAGCACATAGAAAGATTGAACTAATACATTCTAATTTATGTGGCCCCATGCCTATTCCATTTTTTAATGGAAATAAATACTATCATGTCTTTTTTGTATTATTACACCAAGATGTCTTGAGTGTACTTATTTAAATATAAATCTCAAGATTTTCAAACTTTTAAAAATTTTCATGTATTGATTCAAAATGAAGGACAATCACATATTTTCTCTCTTCGCACTAATAATTGAGGAGAATACACATCTAATGAATATAAAAATTATCTTTCACAACATGGGATTCAATGTTAAACCATAATCATATGCAATCCTCAACATAATGATGTAGCTAAAATAATGTAAAGTTGATATTTTTGGCTGATGTGGATCTATGTATAGTATTTGTGAAAAAACTTTTTCCATATCAAGCTCTTTGAAATAATACTCCATATGGAATGTGGTATGGCCACATTATTTCTCAGGGTATTTGATTTTTCTTGTTATGCCTTGATTTATGAGGAGCAAAGATGTAGGCTTTAACCCCATAAAATTAATCATTGCAAACAAATTCTTAAAAAACTAAACATATATAATGGAAAACACAAATATTTTACCCTAGAAATTTAAACTGCGAAAAATATTAATATTTTTTAGTATATGTATATATATATATATATATATATATATATATATATATATATATATCATGGAATCCATAAAATGCCAATATGTTTAACATGGATTAGAAGATAACCATAGTTCATTAACATAAACTATAAATCCATGGGCTAAACCACTATGCACCACAAAAACGTTTAACACAAAAAATGTGTGCCGAAAACTAAAAAAATGAACACGGAAAAAACAACCTAAAAGAAACCAGGCACCTTGCCTCCAAACACCGCATAAGGTTGCTTTGCCACTACTGCATCTAGAACAAAATGCAACACATGCAAGTAGTCATGAAAAGAATATAACACATACATTCTCCCACTTGTTGTTTTCTTTACACATAATGGGTCACAGTAGTACATGATCAATAATCCAAGGCAATAATTCCCATTTCTCCTCTACACAAAGAGAACTTTTCTATGCTCACATATTTTGTTAATGAATATGAAACATTCTTCAAAGTGTCTACCTTTTCTAGTAACACCTTCTTGTCTTCAATCATATCTCCCATAAAATGATATTGAATATCAATATTTTGTGTCTTCATTAATAATTTGGGCTCTTAGCCGAGGAAAATACGTTCTGAATATCACAATATATCCTTATAACTTGTTTCACCGATACAATACTTTCACACCATATTCATAACCATATTTGTTCCTTGCTTGCATGATTTTATGCCATGTATTTAACCTTTGTAGCTAAGAGTGCCACTACAAAATCTCTTTCTCATCCAATTGATTACTCCTCCCAACAGGTTAAATGCATACCACTTTTAGATCTACTGTGATCCATATTTCTAGCCCACTCTTCATAAAAAAAATCTATGTATGTTCAACACTCTGTCCAATCCAATTCTTCCTTAATAGTACAATTGATTGCCAATAGTGCCACAAAAATCCTTGAAAACCCTCTTTATTGATTTGTAATGCTCCTTCCCTATCTTTGATATATACTTGATCAACACTGCCATTGCATGTGTAATGTCTGATCTAGTACAAACCCTCACATACATCAAACTTCCAATTGCACTATCATATAAAACACATTACATGTCCTCTTCCTATTTCTATGTCTTGGGACATTGATCTGCAAGTAACTTTAAACCTACATAAATAGAGACAGTTACCATTTTACATTCTTTCATATTAAACCTTTACAATATTGTCTCAACATAGTTATTTTGATTTAACCAAGGTTTCTTGTTGTCTTAATCTCTTTTAATTTCCATTCCTAAAATGAAATTTGCAACACCAAGATCCTTCATCTAAAATTTAGTGGAAAACTAAGTAAATTCACTTCCTTGATGGTTTCTTTGTCATTTACAATCAACAACATATCATGCACATACAATACCAAATAAATAAAATGAGCACCAATCAATTTGAAATACACACAGTGATCCACTTTGCTCCTTGTGAAGCCAAGTCCCAGTGTATGTGCCAAAATTTTGATACCACATCGTTGGTGACTCCTTTAACCTATAAAGTGTATTTTTCATCCTACATATGAAATCTTTCTCTTCCTTCACCACAAGTCCTTCTTACTACTTCATGTAGATTTGTTGTTATAGATCTCCATGTAGGAATGTTGCCTTCACATCCATATTTTCTACTTCGAAATCAAAAGAAACAAATATATATATATATATATATAATGGAATTTAACATGGAAATAGGAGAAAAATGTCAACGAATCCAATTCCCTTTACTTGGGATTAACCTTTTGCCACTCACCAAGCTTTGTGTTTCTCCACTTTTCATTCTACATTAAAATTATTATTAAACACATGTTTTCTAGCATTGGGATTTCTTTTGGCTAAAAACTCCACTACATATCCAACCTCATTTTTATCTAATGTTGTCATTTCTTCAACCATGGCATTTTTCTGGACCTTCCCATCCTCTAAATCCACCACCTCCCTAATAGTTATAAGATCATCATCAATAATAATAATAATAATAATAAAATGAACAAAATTAAAGCAGAGTATACCTTTATAGGTTCCTTATTTCCTAAACTAATCTCCTTAAAAATGGAGTATGTGGTTCTTGTTTGTTCGATTCTTATTCTTATGTAGAGTTTGATTCGTCATCCTTGGCAGGACTTCCTGTTTGAAAATGTCTTTTATTTTTCTAAATAGCACATCTCTGCTATACATAACCTTCATAGATTTTAGGTTCCAAATATTATAACCTTTCATACAATCTTTATATCCAATAAAGATATTCTTTTCAGGTTTCTTTTCTAGCTCGCTCTTATTATACTTTAGAATATGTACATCAGCATAATGTCAAAATAACCTAATAAGTTGAAGAGAGGGTTTCTCAGTAATCCATATGTCATATGGAGTCTTGCCATCCAATTCTCATGAGGGTGATCTATTTACTAGGTAACACACGCTATACTTTGCCTCTTTCCTAGAATTCCTGACGTAACTTGGTAACACTAAACATGTTCCTTGCTTTCTCCGTCAATGGTCTATTCAACTTTTCTACAACTCCATTTCACTAAGGTGTGTATGGAGTAGTCTTCAACCTTGCTATACCACACTTCTTGAAAAATTCTTCAAATTCATTCCCACATACTCTACCATTATCTATCGTCCAAACCTTAATTTTCTTCTTTTTATAATTTTCCACAAGAGCCTTAAATCCTTTGAATGTGACGAAAGCTTCAAATTTATTCTAGAGAAAAGAAATCCATGTATTCTTTAAGAAGTCATCTATAAATGAGACACAATACACAAATTTACACAATGATGGAACCAACACAAATCCAAACACATCATTATCCACCAACTGTAATATTCCTAACACCATAGGAGAATCTTACCTAATTCTATTTCCCATATAAATAATGTTCAGAGAAATAAAAATCTAGAGATAACTTAGACATATCTTCTACCATAACATTAGCACGTAGTGCTCAAAAACCTTTTTCTTTGATATGAGCTAATATTTGATGCCATCACATAGTCTTTTTCTATACACTTTAGGGTTTTCTCCTTATTTTGCTCCACTTCTAGGAGCAATCGATTTGTTGCACCCATCACTAATAGTGATTCTTAGTAGCTTATATAGAATTCCAATTCAAAATCCTCTTAGAAATATTAAAGCTCTTGAACCATCTTATAGGTATCATTTTCAAACATTGTCTTCACACTTGGATTGTTCAAATTTCTTATAGAAATGAAACTTTTGGCTAATACTAGAATGTGGAAAAAATTAGTGAGTGTTATAATCCTTCCACCCATGAGCTTCAAGTTGAATTTTCCATGTCCTAGGATTCCGTCTATCGACACATATGATTCAAGAGGATATTGACACATTTCCCAAGGAGAACCATAGTGAAGAGAAACTAATTTGAAGCCTAAGTTATGGGTATTTCAATTTTGATTGTAAATGTTCTCATATTTGAATTTTTCTAATTGTAAAATAGAAATTGAAATTGTGAGAGGATTTTCTCAAATTCAATTTCTAAATTCATGATGAAGTTGAGAGGCTTAAGGGATTTTCTCTCATCCCTTGGGTTTTGGATAAGGTCCTTGATAGAAGGATTTGAGATATTTACTCCACATAAATTTCAAATAGCATTTTTAAGGGATTCATAGAGTTATTTTCTCCTTGGAATAGGGGATCTAGGGAGATATTCTCTTCTTTGCTTTTGGGATCTTGAAAGATATATAAAACCCTCCTATGTAATTTGGATGATATGACAGGTTAGAAGAAGAGAGGTTGAGAGAGTTTTTGAGAAGCCTTAGAGAGATTCATTTTGAGGAGAGCTTGGAGAGCTAAAGAGTTATTTCAAAGGAATTGTTTTTTATGTACAAGTCTTGAACTCCTTTGTGTAGAAGACAACTCTAGGTTTGGCCACTCGTTTGTAAAAGAGCATTGTACATCTTCTTCATTTCAAAAAGATAATAAAATTGTTTCAACTTGTTGGAGGAAAATTGAAAGACGTAGCTCAGTGGAGGGGGTTAACTCCATTATCAATCTTGATGTTGCATGTTTTTTATTCATGATTTGATCAATTTAATTTACATGCATTTTAAGTTACAATTTTAGAATTAAATTAACATATATTTGGATGAATTGTAACTTAATTATTAAAGCCCATCTGATTATTCAAAAGTTCTTGTTTATAATTTTTTAAGTGCCTCCTGAGTTTTTCAAATCAGTTGATGTAAGAGCAGTTCATTGCCTGGCTTAGTCAGTATATTTGTCAAGTTTAATTCAAGAAAGTAGAAGGAAACTACTTAAGGTAATTTCTCAAGTTTCGAAATGTTGATTTTAGAAAGTGAGTCATTTCCTAATCCTTTCTTTGCAAACCTTTATCAAAATTTAAAGATGTTTGAAATTTTTTTAACCATGAAGAAAATGGTAGAGGAGTTGTATGATGATGATAGAGAAAGTGATAAGTTGCGGAAACAGTCGAAAGTATTGGAAGATGAGAAGCAAGAGCTTCAAGATAGACTTCAAGCAATGGAATTGCAATAACAAGCTTCAGAAGAGGCCCTAGAAAGGTGTGAGAATGCTATGGTAAATGAAGTAAGCAACACTGTTTTAAATTCCCCTGAAGAAAATGTTTTTTTTGGTTCCTTGGAGAAGCACACTCGAGGAATTAGGTCGAAACTGTTATTGAAAATGGGTTATGAAGGAAGATGCCTTGGACTCAATGGTCAAGGCATCGTCAATCCTATTAAGGCAATAAGACAACCTCAAAATGCAGGCTTGGTGTTGAGGGACAAAGTCCCCTACGGTTTTGGGTCAATACCCTAGCAAAGTGGGGGTTATCTACAATGAAAAACAGGTATTCCACACAGCCATGATACTAAAATTAGCAAACTGCGTGAGGAGAGGTCCATCTGGGGGTCCTTAGTTCGAGTAGATCTAGCCAGGGTCCAAACCCTCTTGGAGTTCCTTTCGATCCTTAAACCTGCAAAACAATCAATTCAAACAATCATAGCAGTATATGAACCAAGCATCATATAGAAATCATCTTCATAACATATTGAAAGGTAGTTAGCTATACAATTGAAACAATTATTCATATGCAAACCATTACAACAACATCATAAACATGAAGAAGATTGATTTTGGGAACAAGACAAATGTTTCTTTATTGTAGATAACTAAAACAAGGTAAGGAATGATATCACCTAAATCTTCCTCTAATTAGATCCAAGTAGAACCGTCCTCCCGATCCGTCCCATCCCAAGTCTTCAAAAGGCTCCTTCCATGACTCACACAAGGATATCTCAACTAGTGAAAAGAAATCATAACTCAAGGAAACAAGGGTTTTTTGTAATGAGGGAAGTGCTAGAAGCACAAGAATCTTCAGACCTGATCAGGGATAGTCTCAACATAGTGATTTTTCTCTCTATTCTCTCATCCTTTAGTCCTTCCCATTGAAGCCTTTTTATACTTCTCCCAAAGTAGTTTTTTAGTTGGGAATTCATTGGGAACAGTTGGGCCACAAGCACTAATAGGTAATCAACAATTAAAACCCGTGATCTCCACCTGATATTAAGGAGATTTAATTTTTTTAAGTGTTTTAAGACATATACGCGGGTTGGGTATACACAGACCCACGTACACACATGTTTAGCTAAGGGCAATGTCGCGCATAAGGAGTAAAACACTGTTTTCTAAGTATTTGGACCAGGTCTGGAAGGAGGGGTTTCCCTAGGCCATGAGTGTAGCATCACAAACATCAAGAGTGAGATTTGGAGCTATAACAGATCCCCCCTAATATATGAGGTCAGAAGGGGTACATGATGGCCGAAATGTATTAAGTATGTACATGGAAAGGAAACCTGTCAAAAACTGAGAAGGAGTTCACAAGAATTTAGCCTGCTAAGCCACAAAAGGAGATTAGAAAGAAACACTATCTAAGGCAGGAATACCCATGCTCAGAGAAATTAAAGCATGTCTGCATATCAAGTACAAGTGGATCCACTAAGTATACAAGTATAGAAGACTGGAAAATACATAATGGATCATCTGATCATGATCGAACAAGTACATGTCTGAATATAACATATACGAATGTCAATGATACTGAAGGATGAAGCTGATCATTGATATCAAAGACTGATCCCAAAAGTACCAAATGAACATGATGGAGTAAGATGGTACTACACTGCAAACTCAGGTGCTAGCATATAGAATGTTGCCATGAATGGCTGCAACATATAAGGTGGAGTGGTATCAACTAGTAGCGACAGGAGCAACTGTCAAGTGAACCAATGAATGCTGATGCAACCTGAGGTCTTCACCAACCATCATCATACATTTCTACACCATCGGAATAAATGATCTGAAGTCGACCATGTGAGAAATCGTTTAATTATCGGTCATTGATGTATACCATTAACAAACACGAGACTACTCACTGATAATGATAATGAGCATCAAGGTACCCAGTACAATCTGACAAGTGTGAATAGATGAGATGAAGTTGAACACCTATAAGAATCTATCAATCATGAGACAATGATGGTTTCCCACTGTCGATAGTGAAGGATCTACCACTAATGACTGCAAACCCCAAGGTACTGCCAAATGGACTCTAGACCTTTGACCCAGAGCAATGAGTCATAGTCGATGGGGAAAGATCCACTAGAAGGAAGGCATTAAGGCATCCTTCATCAATCTAGCGCGAGTGTAACTCGTAGGCCAATAATGTGGAAGGAATTGAATGAAAAAGATGTATTAACCAACCGAAGCACATTTTCAGCGTACACAAGATGTGGCTGGTGCATGATAGAAACCCTCTGAACCAACCAATAATGAAAGCTGACATAGAGGCGAGGTATCCACCAATAGGGTCAAATGGAAACCAAGGTACTGCATGAATCCCAATGTGTGATAGTGTACGCTGACGGCGAAAACAAGGGAAACCACTCAGTCAAAGACCCATGATACTGATCGATGCAAAGCACAAGGTGACCTATCAATAATGAAAATAGGGCCAGGTTGCAGCTCTAGGCCTATCCTTAGAGTAAGATGTTGTCGTTGATAAGGACAAGACTTGCCAACAAGAAGTCAATGGAGACCTTCTCAAACCGGCACGAGTAAAGGACCAATATAACTGATGTGATGATAGACAAGACACTGACAACAAGGGATGGCTGACTAAAAAATGAGTCGAGAGACACCACAGAGAGGCTGACTCAGGCTAACTTCCCTTGAACAAAAGAACAACTCAATGTGACTATGTGGTAGCATATGATGACTCTGTATAAGTTCGTCATGCAGGAGGCATGAACGAACCCTCCATATGATTGGAAGAGATAACAAATAGAGGGAGAACTGACTCAATAACAAGGTTAAGGCATACCTAAGTCAAACTAAATCCTTCCCAAATGGAGGAGACTTTGCTTTGAGTTCTTTGTTCAAGGGCGTCACGACTGACTCTAGCTGCCAACAATAAGTGGAAATATTGTCCCGTTCCCGCTCTTTTTGGAACATATAATTTCTTTTGTCTTTTTCTTTAAGCTGGAAAAAAGAATAAAAGAATGCTATAGTACAATGGAAAGAATGAGTGTCGGTGAAACAGATGATCTAGTTCCCGGGATTGGAACAATCCTATGCTCAATGCAGGGAGGCGAAAATTGGTCAAAGACACTCAAATGTATGTTCCTTCCATGGGTCAGGGTGTGTCAAGTTGTAGAAGTCAGGGTGATGCAAGTTTGATTTTGCAGACGTCATGGTCAAAATTTAGCTTAAACATGAGTCCAGGTGAAGCTGGCTCAAGGCTAAAAGGTGCAAATGGTTAACATGCAATGCAGTAGTACAACTCAACACGAAGGAGCCTATAGGGTATAAGGCCAGAACGAAGCAAAGAAGCAAAGAGGAATGAGTCTTCATCGCATAAGTCATGGCGGGACTACAGAGGACTCCCGAGCCTACTCAAATCGAAGCAACATGGGCAACAAACGTCACTGAGGTGATAACTATGATGCCCATGAAAGAATGGCTCTACCATCATGCCATGATTTAAAAATTGGCTAGTGAAGATGGTTTACGAACCATAACATGATGGGATCGACCCTATGGCAAGTGTATCGACAAATGGAGGCTAGTATGCATAATGCAATGGAGAAATGGCTTCCCTAACCTATATGCCAGTAAGAAAACGATACCTACCATGATGGGTCAGCAGTCATGGAATTGCCTTGAAACTGTCAAAAAAGCGTCCAAAATGTCCTGAAAATCAAACCATTCTCAACATTCCAAGATCCCAAGTTAAAAGTTACATCAGACAAAAAAAAAATCAAGTTTTGAAAAAAATTGACATTTTCAAAGCTTATAAAATAGTTTTTTGACTCACCATTATTACCGTTTGATTTGAGAGCACAAGGAGTGAAGGAAAAGAAGCAAGCTTTGCCATTTGCCGAATTTGACCATTCAAATCTTCCCAAAATCACCAGGTAACCCTTAAACCCATCTTGCATTCATTTGTGATTGGTTTTAAAAATTTTAATTCAAGTTTCACCGTTGAATTTATGTCAAAAATTTTGTAGCGGCATATACGCAGGTTGGCTATATGCAACGCACGTATATGCAGGCCCTAGATGCGACTGTGTATGAAACAGACTCGCGTATACATCGTGAAAACTTCAAAACAAAAACTAACAGTCCAAACTTGTTTTTTCATCAGGATGCTAGTCACTTGGATGGAAAGAGAGCATGCCACAGTCGATGATGAGGTTATGAACGATCCTCAGGCCCTAAATGCCTTAAGAGGATGTGGTTTACTAAAGAACTTCAAAATGCCAAACATGAAAGAAAACACTTGCTTGCTCAAAATTCTCATTCACTGCTGGAGCATCGAGGATGACTCATTCATGATCGATCAAATGCCACTCAAGATAGAGATTGAGGATATTTATTTCATCAGAGGCCTTTCTCGAAGGGGAGAGGTAGTACATTCCACAGGTAGATCATGATGTAGTCTCTCTATCGAGGACTATGTGCATATCTATTGTCCGGGTCATCCAGAAAAGATTGGAAGCCAAATTCCAATCAAGCACATGGAAAGTTTATCATTGAGGATCATCCTGTTCACTAAAGCTAGAGTGAACGGATCAGCTTCCTTACACCAGGCTTCACAGCTTTCCATGAGCTTGGCGTTAGACTATCTCACCACAGTATTTGATTGGTGTACTCCTCTTCTTGCCAACTTGAAGAGCCAGTTGACATCTATCAAAAGTGGCGAGACCAAAAACTTTGTCTATGGAACAATTTTGTGCTCTTTCTTTTTAGAGAGGATCCCAAGACTTTTCCCTAGAGTATCAGTTTCAATCAGCAGCCCACGAGATCCACGGATGGGCAGGTGGGCTGACCTGATGAAACAACGACGAGGTGGGGATGTTCCATGGACTGCTTTTGACGATGAATTTTTCTCCTGGTGGGAGCAGCAGATCATCACAGTGGATGATTACCCTTATGCTGGCTTGGACTTCTGAGGAGATCCTAATCTAGCTTTACCACCAGCCGTGGCATGGGGCAATATAGGTAACAAATTTTTATGATTTTTTTTTCAAATATTAGAATGAACTTGAAAAATATTTTTGATAGGATTCAAATGACTAATATGATGATCATGCTCTAGATATTAGGCCAGTATGACTAGATGGATTCCCATGGCATGGACGTTGCGACCGAGGTGTAGAAGAGGCGGTTGCCGATACAGAGCAACTCCTACACACAGTTCAGCGGCAATTCGTGAGATTAACTCACCGAGTACTGATGGAGGCTGTAGAGTATCTCCCTATAGATATGCAGCGTCACTTCATTGGCATGCCATGAGACTGGGTTTGGACTCTTAGGCATGTGGCCAAAGCAGTAGTCGCATATTTGGCTGCTCATCCTCTGCTGGGGAATTAGATGTATTGGACATGATTATGGGAATTTGAGTCCCAATTTTTGTATATTATTTTGGACACACTTATGTACACTCGAGATGTTTTATGATATATATATAGTTTCGAATTTTTGATTCTTGATTTTATTGTGATGAATGAATGATGTGCCAGTCTAAAGCTTGATTAGAAATAGAATCTGCTAACCAATTATGAGATCTGGGAGTGTGAAAACAATTAATGTAAGTAAATGATCTTTGCAACAACCTCACCCTTAAATACTGGTGATATAAACATGGATCCCTTACCTGATAAATGTTATTCAATTGTGACATTATTAGTTGTGAATCAAGGTAGACTACCAATGAATCGATTCCATAAGAAATTGCTTCGGATAGTAAATTAATAATGGTAGTATACTCAGCCATATTATTTGAAGTGGGACGAATGCATACTCCCCTTGACACCATCAACTGACCAGTTGGATAGTAGATTATCCAAGTTGCTGAAGCAAGGTTCTGAGTGTACCGACTAGCACCATCGATGAATCCAACATAGACCAAGTCATCCATCAACACCTGCCACAGTAGCCCAAAAATTGTTGATATCAAAACTCCCAATGAGATATGTACAAAAATACAAAATGTACAAAGAAGCCATTGCATAGCTACTACTTAAGAAAAGTACTTCTTAAGGTAGAGCCCATTTCGGGGCTCTGCCAACTTGTTTCCTTCAAAATCAACCAACTCATACACCCCTTTTTCTAAAACTCGCTTAATTATAAAGGGAGCGTACCACATAGGCTTGAACTTTCTTGCCCCCAAGGTGTCCTTATCTTGGTCATAGACCAAGACAAGGTCGCCTTCAGAAAAGACTGGAGGGCGGGTAACTTTATCATACTGAGTTTTAACCCTTTTCTTATGAGCCTCATTGATTGTGGTGGCATCTCAACGCTACTCATCGAGATGTTCCAAATGAAGGAGGTGCTCTTCGAGACTAGAGGCCTCTGGAAGGAGCTCAATAGCTAACTTAAGAGATGGAATTTCACATTCAATATGGAAGATAGATTCCATTCCATAAACTAACTAAAAAGGTGTAAAACATGTAGCAGTTTTTACAGAGGTTCAGTATGCCCAAAGAGGTGGATACAACATAAGATGCCAATTGGACCGATTTTTGTCGATCGTCCTTTGTAGGATCATCTTAAGGGTTTTGTTCATAGCCTCGACCTATCCATTGGCCTGAGGATAATATGGAGATGAGTGCTCCTGCCGGAAACCCAATTTAAGAGCCAATTCAAACATTAGTTGGTTCTAGAAATGACTGCCATGGTTAGTGACAATCTCTCTTAGGATACCGAACCTTGAGATAATTTGATTGAGAAGGAACAATGTCGTTGTTTCACTATCATTTTTATAAGTGGGCATGGCCTCAGCCCACTTCATGAAGTAGTCTACGACCACAATAATGTACTTGTGATTTGCTACTGAAGGCGAATTACAAGTTGTAAAATCAATACCCCACTTAGTAAAAGGACCGACAGTGACAACGGGGAAAAGAGGAGCTGGATGTGCATGCATCTTCCAAGTATAAACTTGATAGGGGTGACAGCGTTTGACTACTTAAACACAATCTTTAAAGAGCAAAGGCCAAAAGTAGTTGGCACACATGATATGTTAGGCTGTAGCAAGCCCTGAAAGATGACCACCACAAGCTCCATTGTGGCAATCATTGAGCACTGACTCTGCTTCCTCTAAGGTTAAACAATGCCTAAGGATTGAATCAACCCCTTGATGATATAATGTATCACCAATGATGACATAGTTCTTAGCCAGGTGACGTAATTTTCAGCGTTCATCCTTAGAGAAAGTAGAGGGAAACTTCGAAGTCTGGAGATAGACAATGATATCTCCATACCAAGGGTCGAGTGAAGAGATGAGGAATAGATGTTCGTCGGGAAAACTTTCGTCATAAACAGTATCCTCTCCACAAGGCAGCTCAGAAATTAACTCCGCAAAAACTATGGATTTCTTAGACTTGTCGGACAAGAACTCGAGATTGAATTCTTGCAAAATGATGATCCATCGATTATATTTGCCCCCAATCACTCACCTACTGAGGAAAAATTGGAACGGATTGACTGCTGCTAAGACAAAAGTTTTGAGTAGCAAGATATAATGGCAGAGCCACTGGACAGCATGGACAACTGCGAAAGCCAACTTCTCAACATGAGAATAGTGAAGTTCAGGACCTACCAAGCCTTATCTCAAGTAATAAATCACATGCTCCATGAGAGCATCATCTTCGTGAATGAGAACCATACCTATGGTTGATTCTACAATAGTGAGATATAGAAGGAAATCCCTACCATAATCTGGGGTACTCAAAAGCAGGGCAGAGACTAATGCCTTTTTCAACGCATCAAATGATCGTTGTACAAAGTCATCCCATACGAATGTAACTCCTTTCTATAGCAAATGCATAAACCCTTTAGTGATCTCGACATAATTCGCTATAAACCTTCTTAAGAAATTAGCCTTCCCTTGAAGACTTTGAAGTTGTCGAATTGAGGATGGGGAAGGCAACTGAACTATTGCCTCTACCTTGAAGGGATCAACTCGAATCCCTTCAGTTGACATAATGAACCCTAATAACCGACCATATGTAACCGCCAAAATGCACTTATCAGGATTCAATCGGATCTTTTAAAATCAACATCACTCAAAAACCAATCGAAGGTGACTAGGATGATCAATTCTATTTCAAGAATGAGCAGCTAAATCATCCAAGTATGCTTCAATGATATGTTTGATGTCGTGGAAAGCGTATGGCATGGTGCACTAGAAGGTAGCTCCAGCATTTTTAAGACCAAAAGGCATCTTTATGTATGCAAAGGTACCCGAAGGACATATAAAAGCTGTCTTATGCTGATCTTCAAGATGGATAGAGATCTGATTATCACCGGAAAAACCGTCCATGAAGGAGAAAATCTCATTACCCGCACATTCATCAATAATCTGATCAATAAATGGCATGGGGTATTTATCTTTGGAACAAGATTTGTTTAGGCTCTAAATTCAATTCATATGGATTGTTCCTTGCTTTTTGTCTACAGGGACTGGATTAGAAACCAAATCCGTAAGAGGAACAGGGTATATAAAACCCGCCCTAAGCAGCTTCTCTACTCCAGCTTTAATAGTTGTTGCTTTCCTATGATTAACCGGCCGAAGCTTCTGACGAATCGGCTTAGCATTTTCATATGTCTTGATCTCATGTTGAACTATGGATGGATCAATGCCCGACATTTCTTCATAAGACCAAGCGAATACATCTCGAAATTCCTTAAAATGGTAGGTGTAACTTTGAATTTCTTCAGGGGAACATTCAGCTATGATGAAGAGATTCTCGATCACATTAGGGCTTCTAGAGATGTTTATAGATATCATTTTTGAAAAAACTGACATATTACCTTTGACATGAAAGTGTGTTGGAGCCAAAGGATTTGACAACATACAAACATCACTAGTAAACAGCTTGGAGAACTTAAATTCTACTTCCTACAATGGAGGAAGAAAATATGAACGATGGTGTAAGTATTCCCAAGGTCGGTCTACACCCATCATTACTTCTAGGATTACTTCCTGGGATGGTAAAACCATATCTAAGTAGTCCATAGCAGATGTAGAATCAAGGGTCTAAGCTGGAGCCACATCACCATCTAACTCCTCCTTAGAGAGAGGAGTAGAATGGTTGTCTACAGAGTTGACGATAGACCGATATCTAAGCTCTGCTGCAGAAATAGGAAATGCCATTCCACCAACTTGTCCTTTAGCTAATGTGGTCGTAGGTGAAGGCAAGGTCGAAAGGTTTCAAAAATAATGAGTTCGAAAGAACTCTTCCCGTGAAGACTCCTTGGATGATGAAACAACATTGATTCTAGCGATAGGAGAGGGAAAATCAAATGTACCCATCAATGAAGAATACATCCCAACTCCTAGATTCTCAGTAGGTAGATGAGGGTTATCCACTAAGGGAACAGTAGAATCTTAAGTTGCTCAAGGATCAACTAGAAAATAATCCAAGTGATCAACCTTAACAATTTTCCCCTCATGAGGAAAGCAAATGACACGAAATAGAGTCGAAACAACGGAATCCATTTCATATACCCAATTCCTTTGTAAGAGGAGATTGTAATCTAGGTTAGCATCAATGACTTCTACTTCAATATTTATGACCTTTCCCCCAACACATATGGGAAAGGCTGAGATAATCCCATGTGGCTTATGATAATGCTCATCAAATGCTGTCAGGAGGGTAGGTGAAGGAACAACTGAAGGTGATCCAATGGCCTTCCAACATGACATCGACATGACACACATGGAAGCTCCTTCGTTGATAACAGTTCGAAAAATGTTAATTTTCTAGTATGTAGACTTTATTTGAAAATCCATGTGATGAGGGAGTCGCTTTTTGACATTAAGCATGTCGAAAGTGAGCACTAAACAATTATTTGGATCAATTGCCCCTATCACCAAAAGAAAAGAACTTCACTGAGCTAGACATGACTGGAGAACCTCTAAAGCGGACATAGCACATGGACTCTGAGCCAGATCCTCAACAATGGAGTAATTTTGGGTGGCCCTAGCATTAGGATTGATAGTTGCACGTTTAGTGGAACCTTTCGGTATCCTAGGTATAGTCTCGACAGAGGGTTGCTCAATATGAAGGTTGGTAGTTTTGGGAGCATATTTTTCCTTGGATGTTTCAATTTCACTATAATCACGTGACCGAGTGGCCACATGGACGTTAGAAACCATCATGAAAAATTTGATGATTTCTCCCCTTCCTAGTTGCCCCCTGCAAAGGTACCAAGATTTGAATTCGTGCCAGCAAGCATTTACTACCCTTGAGGAAAAGGATTGGTTAACATAGCTTGAGAGCTAGAAGTCCCTTGCTACCGTAACAAGCACTAAGTGTCTTGAATTTTTGGGCAGAGATGAGTTAAATGGTCTCCACTGCATAGCTTGCATGGAAACTTGACATTCTTTCTAGACTCATTTCCACCACCACCAGCAATATTGCCAAGTTTATTTGCGTCAGTCTTCCCATCTTGACACTTTTTCTTACCTTGTCCTTTATTTTTCCCATTGGAATTTTGATTTCCTTTGGGGTTGGAAGATTGGACAACATCAATAAAAGAGGGTTAAGAAGCCGAAGGGTTAGACGATGTGACCTGATTGGTAGGAAAATTTTGTAGAGACAACTGCTGCAATTGGCTCAATAGGTTCACCGCATTGGTGTCTATGGATCCAATGATACCATCCACATGGGGACCTGGCTTCGACTTGGCTATCTCAACCTTAGTCCCAGGAGCATCAGGCAAGATTTTTTGTAGAATCCCAGACTGAGAGTAAATCAATTCTAACTCCTGGGCCCAAAAAATAGCTTTCTCTATAGAATAGACTCTGGACAGAGAGACATCCTTAGAGATTTCATGTTGTAAGGATTTCAAAAACCATTAGAGACAATATTCAGGAGGGATTTCAGCTTTAATGAGCCTCTTTCTTCGTCTCCATTCCTGAATATGATCAGAAATGTGAGTTGCCATATCCTGACGAAAATTGGCTAGAAGTTTAGTTCCGGCATCATAACGGACGGGCAACTGGAAATGGTTTAGAAAAATGTTAGCCAAATCGGCGTAAGATGTAAAGCTGCCCCCTGGCAACTCTATATACCACTTGGCTGTATTGCCAGATAAGGTGCGTTGAAAAAGTCTCAACCTAACCGAGTCATCAATGGGGGAGTTTGATGAGCACCAGAAATGGAATGTGCTTACATGGTCACCTAGGTCTTCACCACCCTTCCCCTCAAACTTTGGAATGTCCGATGGGAGTTTGGTTGGGACCGGAGGCTAGGCTAGATTGTATTTGATTGGATCGTTTGTCAATTTCATGAGATCTGGAAAATTCAGCGTTGCTAGAAAAGGAAGCCTAGGAGGACCTTGGGGGTTCCACCTAGATTGGGCGAAGTTCCCAAAGTTCTAAAAAGATTGGCCTAGATTTTGTAAGGCACCAGGCTGCCTGAAGCAACCAGTTGAACCAAAAGGTGAACCTTGTGATCCAGTAAAACTTGGAGTTTGACCAACTCCGGCTGAAAAACCTCCATAACTGGCAAAGCTCCCTCCTAAAGCATTATAAGGAGTCGATAATCCCTAATAAGGATTCCAAGCAGAAGCTAAGGGAGGAATACTTCGAAACAAACTAACTGTGGAGTATGGCCTATTCCCTTGTTGGCAGAAAAACGGATTCCCAGTTCCTATGCCACTGACCACAGGGTTAGTCCAGCCTTGAAAGGGATTGCTGCCTTGACCTGTAGAAGAAAAAGGCATAGATCCTATCATTGCGTTGGAATGTGGTATATGACCACTTCCGAAAGGAAAACCCTGAAATGAATCCAACCCACCCATCATGGATGTGGAGGCACTAAATGGAAATGACGGAATACCCTGTGAATGGGTGCCAAATGGGAAGAACCCAGAACTAGATGCATTGGCTTGGGAATTTCCACTCGTAGAAGGAATGGAGGTAGACCCAACTAAGGATGTGCTAGCAAAAGACTCAAACAAAGATGTAGAGGGGATGGAAATAGTTTCTCCCCCTTGTATTGATGTTGGAGTCTACATGGTTGTAGCACTTGTGGTAAAATCCATGCTTCCAGTGGTGGTCATCAAAGGTAAGCACGTAATATCACCTGGACTTGACGGTCTATGCGTCGGAGTACCAACATATTGTAATACGTCTAGATGATTAGAAGGGAAAGGAGAATTCAGAGCCACTAATGACTCTGGGAGTTCTTCTACCTCAATGTTATCTTCTGATTGAAAGAGAACTCGAGAAGGAACTAGCGTGTTCCTCTCTAGTTTTGCAGAAGTACCAGGCCTACCTTGAACACTAATGCTCCTGTGGGGAGGATCAATCCCCGATGCGCCAGCTGCCACGAGATGAAACCCACAGGCAGTATTACCTCTGTGCCTTCTAGGAGAAGGCTCTAAACTTGGTGGTGAAAGACCACGAAGTCTTTGAGACTGTCTAGGCAATCGGTCAGCCACATTGAATTTTTTATTAAGATCTAATTAAAGGCTGAGGAAAAAATGAAAGCTAGGCCAACTAAGAGCATAGAACACACACAAAAATACCCCTAAAAGATGTCAGCCAGTCAAACAACTTTCAAGTATTTCTGCTTCGGGTGATGAGGACCGGACACCAAAATACAAGAAAGTGAAGTAAGGGGCCTTCCGAAGATAGTCTGGGATAATGACAGCCCAGTCCTACCAGCGAAGGTAACAGAGGAAGTTACATTGAACTCCTAACAATAGCCTGTGCCAGTGCAAGCCCCCAAGCTTCGCAAGGGTACCCTCTAGAAGTACTGCTGAGAGTGATACAACGTCGACCTCAGGTGCGACGAGATTCCAATCCACAGCCACTTGTGTAGATCCCTAGGAGAAGAAATTAAGGTTACGAACTTGTGTCAGAAACTAGGCAGAATAGTCTTGAGGTAAGATCCGACAAGTAGGAGAGGGGGTATCTCTCTTCCTTATCTTCAAAAACCGTCGTGCTTAGCTCCCAGATCCGGGGCTTTCCTAGTCTCCCTAACACTATTGGATTTGTACTTGCTATTCAGACTTCTATGTTTGAAAGTTTAAAGTGGCCTTGGAGAGTTTTCTCTCCACTCACCTAATCCAAGGCCCCAAAAAATCCTAAAACTTGTTGGTGTGTCTAAATTGACAATATAAAAAAGGTCTAGTATATTTTAATTAGTGCTTCTTTTTAAATGGGTTGTTCTTAAGTCAAGGGATAAGTGGAAATGAAACTTGTGGTGTTTTTCAATGCAAAAGAAATTAATAAAAACCAAACTATATGCAAATGCACTTGTTTCGTTCTTCGATGAAAGAAATTTCTACCAGGTTCTAAGGAACTTCTAAGAAAGCAATAAATTTTTCTTTTCTTTTCTTTTAACAAGCTTCACACTCACAAAAATTAACAAAAATATGAATGCCCTAGAAGATGCACAAACTATCCTAATTCAATGAGTATATGCTAATGCAAAAACTTAAGACTACTCTAAAGCAAAGAATGAAAGTAACTTGTTTATCGCTTCTAATTAGCCACTTAAGATGTTTAGATAGAATATAAGTTGCTAATGCTCATTTTCATCCAAACACTAAAAGCAAATCTCAAGACAAACAAAAATGCACTTTCACTCGCAAAAAGAAATTAAATCAAAAAAAGGCCAAAGAAATCAAAAACCAAGTTTTCAAGAAGTTTTCTTCAAAAGCAAAAACAAAAAATGACTTTTCAAAAGTGCTCCAAATACTATTGAAAACTTTGAGACCGGAGAATAGGCAACAAAAACACTTTGCAAGTTATCAACTCAAAATGGGTGAAAACTCAACAAAATAGGTGTTTCAAGATGCTCTTAACGACCAAAAAGCAGCAAAAAGAGCTTGGTGACAATGATCAAAAGATCAAGGAAGAAAACTCTCAAAATAGTCACTCAACAACTTTCAAAAAGCAAGAAAAGCGAATGGTCACAAGATGCAGTTTTGACACAAAGCAAGAAGATCACAAAGATAAAGTTTGTCACAAGGATTGAAACCAATCTTTCTGCCCTAGAAGACCAGGACAGCCAAGATTCTAAGAGAGAAATCTCATGTGCTCAAACACAAATGATGACACTTGAAACAAAACAAAACAAGACCAAAACTTTCCACAAACGGAGAGAATTCGAAACCGGAAACTTGCTGTAAAAACAGACTGATAACCAAACTTGACTACTCAGGAAACACTCAGACTAGCAAAAAAATTTACTAAAAAGAAAGATTTGCAAAAATCTTGGAAATTAGGGTATACACGATTGTGTCAATGCATAGCTACATGTATACACGATTTAGCCCGAAGAAACCTGTGTATATGTGGGTTCATATGGGGAAGCTTGCGTACATACGCTTCTGTACGCTTCTGTAATCTGGAAAAACTGCGTATATAACAGTTCACAAGAAAAATCAAAAAAGGGGTCTGAAGAAACTGATCAGACTTAAAGTTTGAGTTCCTATAGGAATAGACAACTTAGTTATAGCAAGAAAATCAAAGGCTGAGCCCTGATTGGCTTAAATTAACCCAAACTAGGAACAACAATACTGTTGTCCCCAGCAGAGTCGCCAATTCTGTTGAGGGACAAAGTCCCCTAGGGTTTTGGGTCAATACCCTAGCAGAGTAGGGGTTATCTACAATGAAAAACAAGCATTCCACATAGCCATGATACTAAAATAAGCAAACTACGCGAAGAGAGGTGCACCTGGGGGTCCTTCATTTGGGTAGATCCAGCTAGGGTCCAAAGCCTCTTGGAGTTCATTTCGATCCCTAAACCTGCAAAACAATCAATTCAAGGAAGCATAGTAGTATATGGACCAAGCATCATATAGAAATCATCTTCATAACATATTGAAAGGTAGTTAGTTATACAATTGAAACAATTATTCATATGAAAACCATAACAACAACATCATAAACATGAAAAAGATTGATTTCGAGAACAAGACAAATGTTTCTTTATTGCAGATAACTAAAACAAGGTAAGGAATGATATCACCTGAATCTTCCTCTCGTTGGCTCTAAGTGGAACCATCCTCCGAATCCGTCCAATCCCAAGTCTTCAAAAAGCTCCTTCCATGACTCACACAAGGATATCTCATCTAGTGAAAAGACATCATAACTCAAGGAAATAAGGGTTTCCTCTAATGGGGGAAGTGCTAGAAGCACAAGGATCTTTAGACCTGATTAGGGATAATCTCCGCAGAGTGATTTTTCTCTCTATTCTCTCCTCCTTTAGGCCTTCCCATTGAAGCCTTTTTATACTTCTCCCAATGTATTTTTTTAGTTTGGAATTCGTTGGGAACAGTTGGGACATAGGCACTAATAGGTAATCAACAGGTAAAACCCATGATCTCCTCCCAAAATTAAGGAGATTTAATTATTTTAAGTGTTTTAAGACATATACGCGGGTTGGGTATGCACAGACCTGCATAGACACACGTTTAGCTTAGGGAAATGTCGCATATAAGGAGTAAAACATTGTTTTTTAAATATTTTGACCAGGTCTGGAAGGAGGGGTTGCCCTAGGCCATGAGTGCAGCATCACAAACATTAAGAGTGAGATTTTGAGCTATAACACTTGGGATATACATGTGAAGAAATTGGAGAATGCTCCAAAGTTATCGAAGCAAGAAGATTGTTGAATATTGAGTTTGTCTCAAAGGGACTTCTACAAATTAATGATGCAATATACTATGTAGGTAATAATGATGAAAAGTTATTTGCACAAGGGGATGAGCACATCCAAAGAAGATTTAATTATCCCCATCAAAGTCCGAGTTCAAAAGACCAAGAAAAAAAAATAAGTTCCTCGATGATCAATTCATGGCTAAGTCTCTCAGGTATAATGGTTCTCCCAAACAAGTGACACTTTGTACTTTTTGTGGAAAGAATAATCACTTTTTTGCAGAATGTTGGAGATTTAAAGCTTATGGTAAAAAAATTGGCATATGAAAAAGTAAACCATAGCAGAGAGATCCTTCACTTCAAGTAAAGAAGGAGAAAAATATGGCTGACAAATGCAGAAGGATTCAACTGCATCAGTGCCCTCAAGCTTGGAGAAAAGTCGTGCGAAATCCACCAAAGACAGGGAATCTGTAAAAGTAGAACATGTGGTTAGTATTCCTATAAAAATCCATCACGAAACTGAGCATAATGAAATCAATTTAAAGAAGAATTCATTCGGTTGGCTCAATAAGCAATGGATTGCATTTCTCCTTAAATGAAATCTTGCCTGGTTTTATTTGTTCATGTAAATACAACATACCCATGATATTATTAAGATAAATGCATTACAAAGTGTTGTAAAAATCATTTTTGTGCATGTAAATACAACATACCCACGATATTATTCAGATAAATGCATTACAAAGTGTTGTAAAAATCATTTCCAGGTTGGTCGAAGCTAATGAAGGGTTTCTAGTTCTTTTATTATGAATAGAATTGTGGATTCCAAGCCTTTATGACAATGTAGGAAATGATTTAGGCCACGTAATATGGTAGATTGTTATGAGTTCCATGGTAGATCACATTCGAAGCTCCACGTAATGGCCCCATGATTTGGATCTATGGAAATTCAAATAGTGGAACAGTTAAAAATTTACTGCAATGCAAATTTGAGGGCACAACATTGCAAGTGGATATATTTTATTATGGAGATATGGTGGGAGATTGTTTTAACTCAGAAAATGGATTGATGTTGGCTCATTTGGTGGCATATGGCCACGTATTACATGGTCCATGCAACATTCAATGAAAATTAATGGAGTTGGTTCATTATCTTCTAGGTATGTAAATTAATGTTTAATGGTTACGTATTATCCGAAATCTCTCCTGCAAAATTGCTAGAAGATCAATATTGTTATATTGGTGGCAACATTTTGTGGTTCCTTCTTGAAATGAGATCAATGGATTTTGCATTGGCATTGGGGGTGGAATACAAGAAAATATGTGGCATGAGTGTTAATGCACACTTTGTAACCACAAATTTACAATGATATGGTGGTTACTATGGATAGGAACTGCAGAAATTCATTTAAGATAGATCCATAGAGCCATTCAAAGTACTTGACCCACATTTTCGTGTAGCAAAGGGGAGCGAAATCGTGTAAAATGAAGGAGATCGATTTGAGGTGATTTATCTATCGACATTAGATCTGTTGTATGGAAATTTTCATCAAGATCACATACATAAGTAGAAATGGCTCCACACAGTTCCTTAGAATGAGACATGTGCTAAGATCTATGCGTATATGATTCCATGTTGTAGATCAGATAAATCTTGCATGAAGGAGCTCACCATAGCGGAGAGCTTGATTTGGAAAAACATTGTATTTTTAGGACCTTGTAAATTCAATATGATATCTTTCTACTTTCTAATTGAGTCAGGTTAACAAAGTTTGTAGAGGAATTTACTATCATCTAGTGTGATTGTGAAATCACGAACCAACATGAAGGGATATGTCATGCAAGAGGTATGCAACAACAACATTTTTGGAGAATGCTAAATTTTCCAATTTTTTAATTTTTCCTCTCTTCCAATAGAATGATTTGCAGGAGGAAAGTAAGTATCAAATCTCATAAAGTGTAATATAAAACAAAAGGTGGAATTGTTCAAAATAGACAAGGCTTTGATGATGCATACAAAAGGAGAAGTCGTAAGCTACTCACATGTTGTCGTCAGAATAGTCATTTCAAAAAGTGAGCCATTGAACTACAAATCTGATCTGAAATTAAACAGGAACACAACAAATTATAGATATAACCATAAATACAGAGATGTAGTAGAAATAACACTTCATTTCATTAATATCAAATATTGAAATATGCTTCCAAACATAATGAAAATAAGACTAGCTCGGGTGATGGTAGCCTATCTCTAAGAAGAGATGTGACAGCTACATGCCTCTGAATTTCGTTACAATGAGGCTTGAAGGCCTATTTATTATTGAGAAACAAGGGAACCCCCTAAACATCCAAAAACCTAACAGTAGGAGATGAAGCGCCAAAACTACGGGTCATGTTTGGGTAAATTGGTACATGAACTTCCGGGGGTTGTAACTTTGGCACACGATCTTCGTTTGATGCACACAATACCTCGTTAGAAAGATCTATCCAATAAATAAAACTTTTGAGTGGAAAACATTAATTAATTACCCTCATTGGCCCTATTTTTCCCAAAAAACGTCATTTAGGACCTCAAAATCGCTCCGGAAGTTCAGGACCTGAAAAACTGCCAAAAATAGTAAATTGTGCTACAATTAAGGAAACTGAAAAACTGAAAGAGATAGTGGTGAGGGTCCAAGTGGAATAGGCGTGTGGCCACCAACATCCACCTAGATCAGTCCTCCCCCTTAGGAAACAATGATCTCCCTTGTGTTGATTACCCCCATGAGATGGGGAAATTTCTGTTGAACTTGGTCCCTGGTGAGCCACTTGCCTTGGTCCAAGAGTTGGCCAACTCTGACAACCCAATATAGTTGGATCATCTATTGGCGAGTGTTTTTGATCTGTGTGGCCATAACCCGATCAATTTTTTCATGTTCCATGCAGTCTGGGTTTAACTCTATTGGTGTGAGTTGTTTTGCAATGTCAGATGTGTCAATTAATGGTGGGAAGTATGGTTGAAGGCGATTCACATTGAAAATGGGTGCAGGTCAAGGAATGGGGGAATGATGAGCTCAAAATCATTGTCTCTCATAGCCTTGGTAATGGTGTAAGGACCATATCAGAGTGGTCTAAGCTTCTGATGGGCTCCAATAAGACGTTCTTTCTATAAATGCAACCAAACATTGTCGCCCACCTGAAACCTGTGTGGCACATGATGTTGATCATGTCGATGCTTGTACTTGGCATTTGACTTCTACATGATGTCATGAACCTGTTGGTAGATGTGTTGGATGCGTTCAATAAATCTGGTCACTTTATTAGCCTCGAACAATACATGTGTGGATTCTGTCTGTATAGTCGCATGAGGCATGGAAACATCAATCAGACACAATGGTTGAAATTCTAGACCCACTTGAAAGGGACTGCGACCAATCGAGCTATGGAGAGCTCTATTATAACTGTGTTTCAGATAGGGAAGACTCTCATCCTAGGTTTCTGGATGCTTGGAGTTGTACATGCGGAGTATGTGCACTATCATCCTATTGATGACCTCCGTCTAGAAATGAGTCTAGGGATGGAAGGCAGTCAACTTGGTGAGTTTGGTGTCAAATAGTGTCCAGAGGCTTGACCAGAATGTGTTCAGGAACCTTCTATCCCGATCTGATATAATGGTATGCGGGATCCCAAATGTACCCACACTCGTTCAAAGAAGACTTTGGCAGTGTCCTCTGTTGTGATACTCTTCTTGTAGGCCACCAATATAGCCATATTAGAAAATTTGTCTATGACCACAAATACATGGGCATTACCATGCTTGGTAGAAGGGAGACCAAATATATAGTCCATGGAGATGGATTCCCACGGCAGGTTGGGAGTAGGTAGAGGAGTGTACAAGCGTTGCTTCTTGATGGTTGGCTTGAAAATGGTGCATGCAGTGCAAGATCTGATATATTTCGCAACATTCAGTTGGCGTTTTGGTGAATAAAAGTATTTTTGTAGTACAACCACAATTTTCTCCACACCAAACTGTCCTATGACCCGATTATAGTTCACTTCCCAAATTAGCTTGGCACACTCACTTGAAGGAACACAGAGGTGGCTTAGGTAGCACAATAATGTGTCATGGAGGTGGAAATTAGGAACTTTCTTGTCATGTACTAGCATCTAGTACGTGGAGGTGAACTGTGGATCACTTTTGTATTGTTGCGACCATCTAGGGGTCTTGTGGCCACAAGAGCTGAGAACAGTAGTCCGTGTTACAACTGGGGGTCGGCTGAGGCAGTCTGCAACATGATTGGTGCTTCCCTTTTTGTATTGAATGTTCAAGTTGAATTGTTGCATATATGTAGACCATTTCTGATGGTGATCATTCTCCAACTTCCCTTGTGTTTATATAAACTCAAGAGGTTGGTGATCGGTGTGGATGACTGTGCCCTTCCCCAAAATATAATGCTTCCATTGTCAGCATGCCTACACGATGGAATACATATCTTTATCATAGGTGGGGTACTTTCGAATTGTATCGGAAAGTGTCTCACTATGATAGGCCACTCGATTCCCTTGCGGGGTGAGGACTGCACCAATATCATAGTCTAATGTCTGTCTTGATTCAAATGGTTGTTGTAGGCCTGGCAATGTGAGTACCGGTGCAAAGAAGAGTCGATGCTTTAATTCAACGAATGCCTTCTATTGGGACTCATAACAAGAAAAAATTTCTTTTGCCCCTCCCTTAGTAATTTGACTCAAAGTCCAAGTGATATGGGAGAATCCCAAGATGAACCTCTCATAAAAATTTGTAAGGCATAAAAAGCTATGAAGCTCCACTAGAGTAGTCAGGGCTGACCAATCCAAAATGGCATGGATCTTAGTGGGATTCACATCAACGCCACACTCATCTATGATCTAACCCAAATATTAGACATCGCTTATGCCAAAGGTGCATTTATCCAAGTTGGCACACAGTTTGTACTGTCGAAGAGTTTGAAGGACCTGCCAAATGGGTTGCAAGTGTTCTTACCAACCCTTGCTGAAGATGAGGATTTTGCTGAGATAAACAGCGACGAATGAGTTGGTGAAGGGTCGCAAGATGTCATCCATTAGCCTCATAAATGTAGCAGGCGAATTTGTCACGCCGAAGGGCATAACCAACCATTCAAAAAGGCATTCCTTAGGTTTGAAGGTGGTCTTCCATACATCTATAGGCTCTATTGGAACTTGGTGATAGCCAGACTTCATATCGATCTTGCTAAAATAATTGGCCCCCTTGAGTTGGTCCAGAAGGTCATTAATCTATGGGATTGGATACTTGTTGCTGACAGTGATTTTGTTTAGAGCCTGATAATCAATGCAAAGCCTCCAGGTCCCATCATTCTTTTGTACAAGTACAATTGGGCTTCCGTAAGGTGAGGAACTTGGTCGGATTTGCCCTTTTTGTAGCAAACCCTAGATTTTCTGCTTGATCTCTTCATTTTCCAAAATGGGGCGGTGATATATCATCCCATTGGGTAGAGGTGCTCCGAGAGTCAGATCGATCAAATGCTTGACTTGACAGTGCAAGGGTACCCCTGTGGGTGAGGAGAAGATGTCCTTGTATTCTTCCACGACCATATCCACCTACTTTTGCTATATCGAGGAACCCTTCCCGAGGGACATGGATGTGGCTACGATCTTCCCCTTACTTTGAGAGCGAATCAGAAAGAAAATGAATTTCCCACTCTGGGAGAGGATCTTACTACATTGCTTAGCAGAGATAAAAGAGATGGTGGTAGGCGGGGATACCTCCAATATCTTGTATAACTTACTACCCAAATAAATAATAAAACAATGACGTATAAACTCATATACAACATGTCGTTTCCATAAGTATGGTTTTCCTAATAATACATCACAAACTTAAAGAGGGGAAACATCACAAAATACCTCATCTGTGAAGGGATTGATGCTGTAAGGAAGGTGACACTACTACCTGATGCGAATATATTGTCCTTAGTGAAGCCACCCAATGGTGTACGGTTATGGATGTGTTGTAGTCGGTAGGCCCATCCACTTCACAATCTCTACTGAAATGAGGATATTTTGGCTCCCGTTGTCAACAATGAACTGCAGCAGAGAACCCTTCACCCACATCTGTGAGTGGAATAGGCGTTCCCCCTCCTCTGGATCTTCGAGATCAATCTTGTGGATCTTGGTGGTGGCCATAGTGGCACTGGACTCTACGTCAATGATCTACTTCCCTTTGTCATTCCCCTTGTCAGGTTCTGAGTCAAAGTCGGAACATGCATCTGACTCGGAAGCCTTCAGCTCTACCACCAGTGACTACTTGGCCCAACACTCACTTGTGTCATAAGTGGAGCTATTATGGAACTCAGACCATTTTCCCATTTCCTTTTCCTCACAATAGGTTTCCCACTTGTCCTTGACATGGGGGACGGCTTTCAGAAGTGCAAAAGTATCTTTTCCTGACTAGAAAAATCATGAACAAAAAAATATCCTACTAGCATATTTAACCATTTATCTACGGTGTCCGTATCTATCTAACCCTCAAAAATGGGGATGTCAAAGTTAACTTGTACCTTAAATGGTATGGTGCTTCCAGAGTAGTTGCTGGAAGGAGATGTGTCGCCCTTGGGCAGCCGCTCGAGGGCAACGTTGTCCAACATTCCGTTACTTTGTCGCTCAAGGGATTCTTTGAGGAATACTTTGAGAGGATCTCCTACCCCCTCATATTTTTTCTCTTCCGCCATGGGAGGATGTCAGGATTTGTGAGGTTGTTCTTGCAAAGGTTTGACCAATTTGAGCCCTAACTCCTTATATCCTGACCTCATTGGGGACATGCAAAGAAAAAAAATAGAAAGAGTAGACCACTCTGATACCACTGATCCAAACTTAAATATAACCATAAATATAGAGATGTAGTAGAAATAACACTTCATTTCATTAATATCAAATATTGAAATATGCTTACAAACAGAATGGAAATAAGACTAGCTCGGGCATGGGTAGCTTATTTTTTAAAAGAGATGTGGTGGCTACATGCCTCTGAATTGTGTTAAAATGAGGCTCGAAGGCCTATTTATTATTTATAAACAATGTAAAACCCTAGACATCCAAAAACCTAACCCTAGGAGATGAAGCACCAAAACTATGGGCCCCATTTGGGTAAATTGGTACATTAACTTCTTGGGGTCATAAATTTAGCATATAATCTCTCTTTGATGCACAAAATACCTCGTTAGAAATATCTATATGAGGAATACAACTTTCGAGTGACCAACATTGATAATTGACCCATGTTGGCCCCGGGTTTCCCAAAAAATATCGTTTAGGGCCTCAAAATGGCTCTAGAAGTTCAAGGCCTAAAAAACTGCCAAAAATAATAAATTGTGCTACAATTAAGGAAACTAAAAAACTAAAAGAGACAGTGGTGGGGGTCTAAGTGGAATAGGCGAGTGGCCATCAACATCCACCTAGATTAATATTTTTGTGGAAATTCAATCTATTTGATATGGAGTTGATTTGGAGGAAAGATCATTGTTTCTAGAGCACTAGAGCAAATGGAAGACATGAGAGGCCATCAATTATGCTAATGATGGTAGTGCACAGCTACAAATTTGGGAAAATAGATAATTGGTGTCATATGGCCACATTTTAATGTGGCCCATGCCACAATCAATGTTATATCAAATGATGGAGTTATTTAATTATGTGCAATGTCAACGAAATTTGGTACCAGTTGTTATGATGGTTCCATGATAACATAATCAGTGTAGGCATAAAGGTTCAACGTAAGTTGGCAGT
This sequence comes from Pinus tabuliformis, assembly GCA_031772625.1. NCBI lineage: Eukaryota > Viridiplantae > Streptophyta > Pinopsida > Pinales > Pinaceae > Pinus > Pinus tabuliformis. The sequence continues at coordinate 589,827,203 of CM062819.1, forward strand.
AGATACACTAGCTGGCAAGTTGAAAACATTAGGCAAGTATTTTATGATGCCACAAAATCTGGAGACGTTGGTTAATTCCATAAACAGTGGAAGGCTACGCTGGAGATGGATGGAGCTACATGCCTATGTGGAATTTCACGCTAGAATGCATAGAAATTATTAATGAAGACATCAATATGTTAAATTTATGTGGAGTGATTATAAATAGATAATCCTCATGAGAGCAGGATAAAAACATCCAATGAACACTACATAAATTCATATGAATGTTGAAAACCAGTAGTTGACAAATTATTCAGTTTACAAATGATGAGATGTCTGCATTATTGATAAGTCTTCAACCAGGTATTTTTACACCCTCACCCTACAATGGTGGTCATTTTTGCACAAAGCTCTACACAGAGGCCATTAACCTTAAAATTATATGAAGAACTCCCTTCTAAATCATAACAAAAATCCAAGTTATGCTACTGTTGGTGTCGTGACTCTCAACATCGGGGTCAACAAGGACACAATCATAAGCATCATTCTCAACGACGTGCTGGGGGTTATATTAATGGTGATTAGTGCATGGTTAAGTGTCTAGTCGTTATTGAAAATCCATTTTTGGTATTGAGAGTCAATATTGTTTCCATGGCTGGAATGAATGGAATAAATTCTAGAAGTGCTAGATAAAATGTCACTTTCATGTTCAGTGCACTTATTGGTAAGAAATATGGCGGTGGTATGATGTTTTGCAGTTTGATATAGCATATTTATAATACATCCACATATTTGAACCAACTTATCTCAGGATTTATCAGATAGCTGAATCAATTCAATTGCAAATATAGTGACATGTTATTCTAGGAAATTGCAGAGAAAGGAAAATTTGCAAGACATAATTACACGTCACTATTTGAGTAGCTAGAAGAGTAGATACTTCATTTAAGAAAATCAATACCCTGATATCAGAATCAAATTCAACTATTTTAGCTCTTGGTGGACGAAAATCCTTCCTTTTTGGGGAGGTATGATCCAAGAGGATCTTGACACATTTCTCAAGGAGCACCATGGTGAAGACAAACTCATTTCAAGCCTAGGTTATGGGTATTTCAAATTTGATTGTAATTGTGCTCATATTTGAAATTTTTTAATTTTAAAATAGAAATTGAAATTATGAGAGGATTTTCTTAAATTCAATTTCTAAATTCATGATGAAGTTGAGAGGCTTAAGGTATTTTCTCTCATCCTTTGGGTTTTGGATAAGGTCCTTGATATAATGATTTCATATTTTTACTCCACATAAATCTCACGAAGCATCTTTTAAGGGATTCATAGAGTTATTTTTTCATTGGAGTAGGGGATCTAAGGAGATATTCTCTCCTTTTTTTTGGGATTTTGAAAGATATATAAAACCCTCCTTTGGATGATATTAGAGTTTAGGAAAAGAGATCTTGAGAATGTTTTTGAGAAGCCTTGGAGAGCTAAAGAGGTCTTTCGAAGGAAGTGTTTGTTATGTACAAGTCTTGAATTCATTTGTGTAGAAGACAACTCTAGGTTTTTCCACCCATTTGTAAAAGAGCATTGTACATATTCCTCATTTCAGAAAGACAAGAAAAGTGATTTGACCTGTTGGAGGCAAATCTAGATATGTATCCCAGTGGGGGTGAACTCCGTTATCAATCTTGATGTTGCATGTTTTGTTTATTCATGGTTTGATCAATTTCATTTACATGCATTTTAAGTTACAATTTTATAATTAAATGAACATGTATTTGGATGAATTGTAACTTAATTATTCAAGCCCATCTGATTATTAAAATGATCTCGTTTATAAGTTTTTAAGTGCCTCTCAAGTTTTTCAGATCAATCCCTTAGGAAAACATTATCGCCAATATTGATTTCATGCTCAAAAAAAAACTCCTTGTGAAGAATCATATGAAACAATGCCCCTAAATCGATCAATCATGCCTCATGATATACGTGTGTACTTGAATATGCCAAGTAGACAGACCCTCCTTCATCAAAAGAGGTTTTTTTTCTTATGTAGATGGAGCATCATAAAATCCCTTCCCTTTCTTAATCATTTTGGATTTATAATATTTCTTGTCATTCCATTCTTTTCCAAATATACAACATACCTTTACAACTTTTCATCAAGATTTAGATATCCCATTGGAGGAATTATTTTTATTTCTATTAGGAGAGCATCCTCTTCTAAACAAGGAATTTGTGTTTTCTTATTTTCCATGTTTTTCTATATCATCTCCTTTGATAAGAAGGATGATTTTGTAATGCCAAAACTTAAAGTAGTTACATGTTGATGTTTGTAGCTCAAATAGGTACTTCTACATAGGCCTAAGTGTCTAGCATGTAGAAATCACCCAAAGGCTCCTTAGGACACTTGAAAAAGTATCAAGTTTGTACTGTAACTTACCCTAAGTCTAACTTATGTAAAGCACACAATTAATTATATCGGCTATCGAATAAAATAAACTTAGGAAAATTAGATTATTTTCTTTAGTGATCATGTTTTAATATCAATTGTTGATCTCAAGAAAGATGAGATCTAATCTTGGCTATACATCACTAGAGAGATTAGGTTGAGGGATTTATCTCAATGAAAAGTTTAAAAAGCAAGATTAAGGAGAGGAAAAGGACACACAATATACTGGAACAAGCCATTAAGAAAGAAGTTTTTTCAAGTGAGGAGTGACATACTCTAATTTCCTAGGTCCGAGGAAAGTGCATGAGTATAATATTGGAGATCTAGATCAACCATGTAGAACAAGGATATATCTAGGACTTTATCATCTAGATCAAATCCATGGCATGCTTTATTTGTATATTCATTAATTGGCACATTATCATAAAACAAGATCCTAGGTAGGTTCAGATAATTACTTTAATGAACTATTTTTCACATGTGAATGAGATTATTTGAAAATTTGTGCTTCCTTTGAATAATTGTGTTAAGAACCTAGTTGTGCTTTTGTTTAGTAGATCTATAATAATTTTCTACGAATAAATTACTATGTGATAGGTTTAGAATTTAACATGGTATCAGAGTGAAAACACTAAGAAGTTGATCTCAGGGTGCAAAGTTTGTACAAGAATAGTTGAAGGAAAGTTTGGATCATACAAGGTGCATATTTTAAAAAAGTGAGGCCATATGAGGGTCGTACACTATATGGTGGCCAAGGAAAATGATTTTGCAGGAAAAAAATGGTGTTCTACAATGGCTAAGACAAATAATGAAATGAAATTAAAAAAAGGTGAGATCATTGAGTGGGCCATGAAGAGGCCTATCCAGGTTTTTCAATGGCCCAAGGTATCGAGACCTATCAGTAGGGCTAATTCGCTTATTCATTTTGTTTGTGAATGGTGGTGCGAGGCTACATAGTAGGAAAAATTGAGGACAATAATGTACAAATAATTTGTGTAGCATGGGATCACACAAAGAATGATCTCTACAGGAAGAAAATGACTGTGATCATAGACAAAGAATGAAAGTTTTTGGGACTAGATGGAGAGATATTGCATAACAGGAGGTGTTAACAACAAATCACAGGGGCAGAGGACATGTTTGATCGACATCTTATGGGGATAAGGATATATATTAGTTTCAAAGAATCTATTGAGTGTGTTGTTAAGAGAAGATAATAGGCAATGTTGTCATACATTATAGGACAATACCAATGAACTATTTTCAACATGTACAAGGAGTGACATGGTTTAGAATAGGTGATGTTGTAGACTAAAGATTGTTATAGAGGTAGTGGTTCCATGTGAGGAGTCAACCACTGGGAGACATTGTGAAGGCATTCTCAAAATATTGGGTGAATAGAGTGTAGGTAAATAATATGGTTAGGATTCGAGGAAAATCAAGAAGGGAAGCCCATTGGGTGGAGAAGAGAACCTTAAGTATTGAGTCAGGGACAAGATCAATGTGTAAGGGTCAAGAAGCAACATAGCAAGATACCAGAAATGACAGGGTGAAAATTGATGAGAGGAATGAGTTGGTAGTATACAACATGGATGGTAGCAGTCGAGAGGGCTAACCAACAAAATTTGTACGAAGTGATGGGTGCCTAGTTAAGATGACTATAGTGTGTATTCAATTTGAAGATAGGATGGATGAAACTTCAATTTCCGTACCTTGGAAGACTAGGCTTACCATGGTTTTCAAGGAAAATGATCTATGATAGATTATTGATAATGTGATCTTAGAGTTGGAAGATGCAAAGGATAAAGTTTCCCTAGATAAGAGGGAGATAAAATCATAAAGGGTACTATTGGATGCAACAAAGGAGCGCTTGATGCCTCACTTCTCTGAGAATAAGTCATCCAAGGAGATATTCAATGCTTTGGTGGTTGTATAGTAGTGAAAGACTATTAGTGAGAAAATTATGTTGAGGGACAAGATCTAGTCTCTGCAAATGACTAGGTATGACATAATGATAAGATACTTGATAAAAAATTGTTCATATCTGTGATCAACTTGTAACAGTGGAGGAAGAGGTGAACGATGCAGAGTTAGTGAATGTAGAATTGAATGGTTTCCTAGAGATGTGGATCCATTCATCCAAGGAATTTGTTCTAGAGAGAATTAGAACTCATTTGTTAGGATATGGGATGACTGAATCTAGGAGGAGATGAGGGAGAAACCAAATGCCAAGGCTAGAAACTAGGAAGTTTGAGAGTTGTTTGACAACATGGAAAAGTGGGACTCAAAGTTTCATGTGGAGTTTGAAGTTGATACTAAACATGCAACGAATGGGTTTTGGTCAATGTCATTCTAACTTGAGTAAGGAGGCACATGCTAAAAGTGAAGGATAAGCTATGTGTGCTAAAACATAGGAGAATTATTCTCTCATTCTTACGATAGAGAAGACGCGGCTTGGTATAGATTTCCAGGATGAAAAGACATTGATTAGACCAATGGGATCTAGCTTAAATGATGGTCATGTCATTAGGGTTAGAGAGGGAAACATATATAGGCTAAAGGATAGTTGATTTGAGTAATGGAAAGAAGTAGAATAGTGGCGAAGAAAAAGGAGTGGGAAGATCCAAATATTGAATAGTTCCGAGGGACTTATCCTTCAAGCTCATGTGGGGAGGAGTGGTCAACATATCTTTCCAAGTATATCAAGACGTTATCTTGGTATGATATGATCTTACAAGATGTTTAAGATTAATATGAATCAATGAACGAGTGTAAAGGGAGATGGTATTTAAGAATGATTCCAAACCAGATGGCAATGAAGGCTTCTTGTTCAGAGGGAGTAGCCATGAAAGCCTCCCTTGCTAAGAGGGAGTGTTGATATTTATAGGTTGGGAAAGTATATGTATATAATCTAAAGTATATGTAGGTTAGGAAAGTATATGTACACATCAAAAGCATCTAAATGTCGCCCAAATTCTCCTTAGGACACTTTCTAAAGTATTGAGTAAGTTGTTATTGTAACATAGCCTAAGTTTAACTTAGGAAAATAACATAATTACTTATGGTGATTGTTGAGCTAAGAAAAATTAGGAAATCTAAAGTATTTATCTTTGTGGCTTTCACCTCAACTGTTGATCTCAAGCGTAGAAGGATCTAATATTAGCCATCCATCACTTTGGAGATTAGGTTTATGGATTTATCTCAATGAAAAGTTATAAAATTAAGTTTAAGGAGAGGACAAGGAAATACGAAAGAGTGGCACAATCCATAGAGAAAGAAATTTTCTCAAGTGAGGAGTGAGATACTCAAGTGTGTTAGGTCTAAGGAAGGTGCACGAGTACAACATTGGAGATCCAAATTAGCCAATAAGATTAAAAATAGATCTAGGTCCTAGTTTATTGGATAAAATACAATGTATGTTGTATTTGTTAATTTCTATGTTGGGCCATTATCTCAGGATGGAAGCCTAAGTAGGTTTAGATTATTAATTTAATGAAGAATTGTGATTGGGAAGAATTTCTATGTGTCACATGTGATTGATATTGTTTGTGTAGATGTGTTTCCACTTAAGAATTGTGTTAAGAACCTAGTTTTATTTTATTAAGTAGATCAATAATAATCTATGTTGACACCTAATCTTCATGATTGGGGGAATTTGTAAATAAATAAATCAGGAATGTGAACATTCATCGGGAGATGAACTGAACAATCACTCCTAATGTATATAACAATGACCTACCTATGGAATAAACACACGAATTAGTTTTACTGCCTTTGGAGAGTTACTGCCTGGCCTGACATGGTATCAGAGCCAGTTCTAAAAATAGTTGTAACTCCCTTCATTTTTGCCACTGCCTCTGTCCTAAGCGCTGCTCTGCCTCTATCCTGAAATAGTCTGCCACTGCCTTTGTCCTGAGAGCTGCTCTGCCTCTGTCCATGGCCTGACATGCCCAGAGATGCGTTGGTGCCTCTATGCAGACCTGTCCAAGCCCGTTTCACTCTCTACGCTTCTACGAATATCAGTTTCACTCTTGCATCCATCGTAACAGTATTTTCAAGTGCGTTTTGTTGTCCGATCCCTTTATTCCTGCTTCCTTCAAACGATCCCAGGTGCCTGCAACGGCTTCGGCTCCTCTTTAATTGATACAATCCTCCTCACCACCCTGGTCTTGTCCTCTACTTCAAAACTATAATAATTATAAGCTCTTTAAAGCTTGAACCTGTTATAAACTTTTTGATGATTCGAAGGTTACAGTGTTGACGGTAAGGTTACAGCGATTCAAGGATCTATCGGCACCGGAAGAGCTGTCGAATCACCTCCGTTCCTTACCTTGGCACCGCCCGGACGAGTGGTATTAACACTATTGAATTAAAGTTGAAGTCATATTAACGTTTGAATGCATTTGCATTATTAATGTTTGAATGCGTTTGCATTATTAACGCTATTGAATTAAAGCTGAATCCACTCACTATATTCGAGTATTGAATGTGTATTAAAGCTGAGGTTTGAATAATAACGTGGTGTGCATCCAGGGAAAGCACTGTGGGTGTATATATATATTGTCCAAGTCTGTGGTCGAGTATATATATATATTGAATGGTTTTCTTGCTTAAAAGAAAATAAAAGGGGAGGTGATATGGAAAGGAGAGGATATTTTATAAATTTTGGAGACATTTGAAGAAAACTTAGTGCATAAGAATTTGAAATCTGTTGCCCTTTTGAGTACAATTTCGCTGTATATCAGCAGAAGTTTTTTCTATCAGTAGAAGTTTTTTATCAGCAGAAGTTTTTTATTAGCAGATTTTTTTTTTTATCAGCAGAAGTACTTTTTACAGAATGCATTCAATCATCTCTATGGTAGGAATAGTTCTCACTGGCAAGGAGAACTATCCTGAATGGTCCTGGATGATAAAACACACCCTCATCTTCAATTAGTTGTGGAAAGGAGTGTGTGTCGGAGAAGGAGACAATGACCCACTGCAACCTACATCAGACAAAGAGCTCGTCATTTGGGAAAACAAGAATAGCAAAGCCTATGCATTAATCGCAACATCTGTAAATGAAGAGGTGAGTCACCATATTTCATCATATTCAACTACCTTTGAAGCTTTACAAAAGCTGAAAGAACTCTATGACTCACATTCTGCACTTGAAGTTGTTCAGCTCATGATTAAACTCTTCACTCTTGAACTGAAAAATAATGATCCTCTTGCTCTTGCATCTGAAGTAAAGTCTATAATGCATGATATTAAATCCACTAAGGTTGAGCTGGATATCCCTCTTATTGTTTTTCTCAAGGCACTCTATCCTACCTACTCCAATTATCTTGAGTCTTTACAAGCAAATGGAAATCTTAAAGATATAACCTTTGACTCTCTTGTGAAAAAGTTTGCTGAAAGAGAGAAAGCCTTTGGAAAGAAGACAGCTGCTGAATCTTCTGAAGAGACTACGTGCCTTGCTCATAAAGAAAAGCATCCTGCTCAAGATTCTACAAGAGGAAGAGGTGGACGAAGAGGAAGAGGAAGATAGTTCAGAGGCAGGGGGGCAGACATTAACAAGGAGAAAAGGCAGACTTACACTGCATTCACTGCAAAAGAAATGGATCACACGATGCTTCTACATGCAAGCTACCATGGGACAAAATTGAGCAGAAAAGAAACCAACAGAAAGGTAAAACTGATGATATAGACAAAGGTAAAGCACCTGAATCCGCTCACTATATTGAGGCACAATGTAACATTGGAGTAAATGAAGATTTGTTTAATGCTTCACTTGCTTCTTTGAAAAATGATTGGTTACTTGATTCACGAGCAACCTGTCACATGACTCATAGAAAAGAATTTTTTGAAGATTTCACTGACAATGTTGATGGAGCAGTATATTTTGTAGATCAACCAAAAATCAAGCCATCAGGGCTTGGCACAATCAGACTTAAACTGCCTGGTCTTCCAGACTTTCTTCTGGATCATGTTCTATATCTCACACAGCTCAAAAGAAACTTGATGTCCTTGGTTCACATCCGTCAGCAAGGTCACTCCATTCATATGTTTGATGGCAAGCTTGAGGTAAGAAAAGCATCTGACCACTCACCTGTCATTAGGGGAATAGAAGAAGAAAGGCTTCTCAAACTGCAAGGAACCTCTGCTCATGCACAACATTTCTCATATATTTCTCATCATGAAGAAGGTACACTTCCATCAAGTTTATTATGGCATGCTTGATTTGGACATTTAAACTATGACAGTCTCCGCTTATTGAAGAAAAACGGTGTTTCTGGTTTGCCTACAATTCCTAGGAAACATAATCAATGTGATGCTTGCATTCTAGGAAAGCATAGCAAACAGTGTTTTCATGATTCACATTCAAGAGCACATACGAAGCTTGAACTCATTCATTCAGATTTATGTCGTCCAATGCCTGTTCCTTCTGCAAATGGAAATAAATATATCATGACATTTATTGACGATTACACCAGAATGTGTTGGGTTTATTTATTGAAGAAAAAATATGATGCCTTTCAAACATTCAAGAATTTTCATAAATGGATTGAAAATGATGCACAATCTCATATTGGGTCTATTCGCACTGATATTGGAAAAGAATATACATCAAATGAATTTGAAAACTATCTTCGCCAACATGGGATCAAACATCAAACAACTGTACCTTATAATCCCCAACAGAATGGTGTAGCTGAAAGAATGAATAGAACAATCTTGAATATGGTACGATCCATGCTTTTCTTCAAAAATGTAAAGATAATGTTTTGGGTTGATGTTGTTCTATGTGTTGCATATATAAAGAATAGATGTCCATCTAATGCTATAAGAAACAAGACTCCTTATGAATTGTGGTATGGACATGTTCCTTCGGTAAAACATCTCAGGATCTTTCGTTCCACCTATTATGCTTTGATACCAAAGGTACATAGAAACAAACTTGGTGCTAGAAGTCGTAAGTGTATCTTCCTGGGGTATTCAAACACCTCCAAAGCATACCGTCTCTATGATGAAGTAAATAAAAAGTTTATTGTATCTAGAGATGTAATTTTTCTTGAATCATCCAAATCTGACAATGTTGGTGAGCGGCAACTTGATCGCTTGGATAGATTCGCAAAAAAGAAATCATTTTAAGAATTTGATAATCAGATTCCACATCTTGAAGGGGGGATTCCTATACTAGATCAACATGTGGAATCTTCTTCTGAAGAACAATCTCCCCTGCATGAAACTCCAACAATGGATGATGCTTTAAGTGATGTAATTGATAGAATTGGGAGACTCAATCTTCATTCAGTCCCAAGTCAATCAACAGAGTAGCCTGGACCATCTCAGAAAGGTTCCCCAAAGTGGCTGACAAAGACACTTGAAAGTGTTCATCCTGATGAAATTGGAAAAACAGGAACCAGAAATTCAAACTGACAAAATGGAGGTGATGTAGATGACTCTAATTCACCTGTTGATATGGATGTTACTTATGATTGTGAATTGAACTTGTCTACATATTTTGAACCAACTTCCTTCAAAGAAACTGCTTCTCATGATGAATGGAAAGAAGCGATGCAAAAGGAGTATGATGCCCTCATAAAAAATGGCACTTGGAAGCTGGTTGATCCTCCATTTGGAACCAAACCAATTGGCTGCAAGTGGGTCTACAAGAACAAGTACAAAGCTGATGGCTCACTTGAAAAGCACAAAGCTAGGTTTGTGGCAAAAGGTTTTGCACAGAAGGAAGGGGTCAATTATGAGGAAACTTTTGCCCCCATAGCAAAATGGGCCACCATCCGGACACTCTTTGCACTAGCAGCTCAGAACGGTTGGAAAGTCCATCAAATGGATGTAAAAACTGCATTCTTGAATGGAGATCTAAAAGAGAATGTTTTTATGTCCCAGCCTGAAGGATTTACTGTGAAAGGACATGAACATAAAGTATGCAAACTTGTGAAGTCCTTGTATGGCCTCAAACAAGCACCGTGAGCCTGGTATGAAAAACTAACTGAGCATCTTCTGAAACTCAACTTCAATCATTTTGATCTTGATGATGCATCTTTATTTGTCAACAAAGTTGGCAAAACAGTTGTGCATCTTGTGGTATATGTAGATGATCTTTTAATGATATGGAACAATGAAAGCTACATTGCATCCATAAAGAAGGAATTGGGGAAAAGTTTTGAAATGACTGATTTGGGCTATGTTCATTACTATCTTGGCATTGAAGTAACCCAACATCCAAAATCCATATTTCTTTCTCAAAAGAAATACATTGGAGATTTGTTAAACAGATTTGGCATGACAGAGTGCAATCCTCTTTCTACTCCAATGGAACAAAACTTAAAGCTCACATCTATTGAAGGAAAGGAATTTGAGGATGCAACAAAGTATAGACAGCTTGTAGGAAGTCTCATCTACCTCATTACTACCAGACCAGACATTTCATTTACTGTTGGAATCCTCTCCAGGTTCATGCAAAAGCCTTGTGAGGGACATTGGTCTGCTGCAAAAAGAGTTCTACGGTACTTGAAGGGAACTCAAGACCTTGGAATCAAGTATACACAGGTGGACGACTTCAGCTTGATTGGATACTCTGATTCAGACTTCGATGGAGACAAAGAAACTGAGGTATCTACTTCAGGATATGCTATGAGTCTTGGATCAGGAGTTGTCTCCTGGAGATCACTCAAACAATCAGTTCCAGCAGATTCAACAACAGAAGCAGAATATGTGGCAGCAGCTGAAGCAACGAAAGAAATTGTGTGGCTCAGGAAAATTCTTGAAGATTTGTAGGTAAAACAAGTACAATCAACTCCACTCATGATTGATAACACCTCTGCAATAAAGTTGGCCAAGAATCCAAAGTTCCATGATCGAACAAAGCATATCAATACTAAATATCATCTGATTTGACATCATGTTGAGGCCAAAACAATCCATCTTCGTCATTGTTCCACAAATGAGCAAATTGCAGACATCTTCACCAAAGCACTTGGAAAGGAAAAGCTTGAACGATTCAGAATGATGCTTGGACTCACCAACATCCCTTCAGATTAAGGGGGGGAATGTTGACACCTAATCTTCATGAATGGGGGAATTTGTAAATAAATAAATCAGGAATGTGAACAGTCATCGGGAGATGAACTGAACAATCACTCCTAATGTATATAACAATGACCTACCTATGGAATAAACACACGAATCAGTTTTACTACCTTTGGAGAGTTACTGCCTGCCCTGACAATCTAGTAGGAACTAATTTTTGGGTGTTGGTAGAGTCTCATGACTGTTTTGTTTTTGACACCATTTCCATCCATTTTTCCTCTTTCACTGACATCAACTCAGATAAATAGTAAAATTATATATTTTGACATGGAAAGGTACCAAGATGTCTTATTTTTCATATTTATTAATGTGCCTTATTATTAAGTTAAAGATTGTAATAGCTACAGAATTAACACGAACCTGTAGTTGTTTTATGTTTCCATAATTACTCCATGGTTTCTCAGATTCTAGTACACCATCCAAGAAAAGAAGCACACAGGAAGATAAGGATTGATCTCCTCATGGATCTCCTCCTATTCGCTCGAGCCAAATCATCAAGGGAATTGCCCGGTGGCACAGTCAAGGAAGCAGGTCAACACATGGATGAGCAAAGAAACGAGAGTTCAAATCAATCACAACTCTCTGATCTTCTTTCCAAATAGCAAATCGTCAAGAAGAATTAAAATTTCCATTATCAGATTAGCATTTAGATTGGGATTTATTTTAAGTTCTTAAGGCATGAAAATCTCAAAAAAATTGGGCGTCAATGCTATATATCTATCTATCTATCTATCTATATATATATATATATATATATATAAAACAAGACACGCAAACATATATGTAATTTGTAATTGACAGTTGCAAGTTCCATGACTCTATTCCTTTTAATTGAAGAAGTATTCTTATTAATATCATGCATAATTAGTTGTTGAGATAAGATTTATAAACTTGACGTTTTGTGGAGGGCCCTTGCAATAGTCAAGGTTCATTCATTTGCTTATTATCCAGTTTAGTTCATTTCATTAGTTTTCTAGAATTGCATTATCGTATTTTCATTTCTTTGTAATTATTTTTTTATAGTCTTTCATTTATTTTCTATCGATTTCAAGTCATTTACATCCTTTCTAAAATAGGACTGCGTATATAAATTTCCTTCCTTTCATAATTAATCATGTTTGTTTATATCACATTCCTTCTACCTTTGTTTTATTATTTCAATCAAGATTGATGATTGGAGTGTGTAGATCTTAATCTATATTGCTTTATAAATTTTATCTTTAAATAGAAGTAATTATTTTTAGAGTAGAAGTAATTATCTTTCTAGAACATTAGTTTAGATATCTTTGTTTTTATCATTTTACATAGTAACTAAGAGTAGTTAGTTAAAGAAGATCATGATAACTTTTCTTACTTTCCTTCTCAAGAATTGATTGTATTGTAAATCTTTAGTTATCATTAGGAACATAGGAACAAATAAAATATTTAAAACCATCCACAATCATTATCTTAATAAACTCAAAAAGGATTCTAACATATATAGTGCACTTTCACTTCAGAAGTTTACCAACTCCAGTCGATAATTTATGTAAGAAATTCAAGAACATTTAATTGACTAAAAATTTTGGTGCCATTACCGGGGAAGTGTAAATCGAAGTTTTGATTTCTTTAAAAAAAAAAAAGCACACGCACACATGATATGCATAGGGAAAGATACTCTAGGGGTAGATTTGTAGGTAGAGGAAAGAGCTTAATTCCAACAACATCACTCACTCCACCACGACCTCGTAGTGCCACACCACCCACACAAACTCGAATTCCATCCATAGCAGGTCAACATAGATTTCCTGAGGTATTAAGATCAGAAATCCAACCTAAAGATTCACCAACTTCATCAATAGAAGCGATAATCGAAGAAGATCCCACATCCCCAACAAAGGGAATAATTTTTCTATCTTCAACTAGAGAACAACTTCTAGCTCGAGATTTGAAAGTTCCTATTGAAGAAGAGGAAGCAGAAACCTACTTCAAACCATTGATAGAAGAATCATAGGAACTAAAGGAGATTTAAAACCCAATTTTAGAACAAGAATCAGAACCCTATATTAGTTTTGAAGAATCTACAATGGCTGGAGAAGGGGAAGGAGAGATACATAATTTGAATGGTGAACAAAAGAGAATTGGAGGAGGAAGAGGAGGAGGAAGACAAGGAATAGGAGGTGGAAGAGATGGAGGAAGAGGAAGAAGAGAGAATATAAATCCAAAACCTTTTGGATTTCCAATCCTCGATGAAGATACAACTGACACAATGAAAAATGACTCACACTTTATCCTTCAAAACTTCCATGGATTAAGGATCGAAGGCCCTGAGACATTTCTCTTTGAATTTGAAGTCTTTTGTTGATCATATGATTATCTACATGATGCTCAAAAGTTGAAATTATTCCCTGAAACACTATAATGGTTTATGGGTTCAGGAATAAACTCCATAAGGACATGGGAACAAATGAAAACTGCATTCTTAGAGAAATATAAGGATTATTGTATGCCCCATAACATTAAATATGAAGTCTTTAGAATGATACAAAAAAAGATGAAAATCTTGAAGATTTCGTTGAAAGATTTTCTTATAATGTAAAAAGGGAAAAAATGAATAATCTAGATGAAGAAACGTTGAAATCAATTAGAGATAAATGGATTGATCTTCTCAATCTAATGGTTAAGGGAGACATTTCTTAGTTATCACTAGAAGATATTTGTGAGTTTTGCATACACATGTCAAGAGGCAAAGCAAGAAGTAGGAAAAATCCAAGAGATCCTATTCTATCAAGAATTAATAAATCTGCAGTTGGGATAGTAAGTAGAGCAGAATTAGGAAATTTGTTTGATAACTTTAAAACATATATTTTAGGGAGTCTTAGTGAACAAACTGACACCCTTAAATACAAAAGAATCAAAAAGCTTAAAATGTTGCATTGTCCATTTTTTGTCCTAAGTGCAGAAAGAAACATGCCTTGATAGAATGTCCTCTTGATTTAAAAAATATAGAAACTTATGTTATTTGTGTGGAAAATCATGATACAAAAGAATTTCCGTTAATACCAGGTCTTAAATTTGTTTATCAATAAGAAGAAGTACCAAATCAAGTAGACCCTCTATGTTTTGTTTCTAAAAGACCTTGGGAGAATCCACAATCAAATACAACTCAAGGTTTTAATCCTCAACCATTGGCACAATTTTTGAAAAATAATTGGAATTCTCCAATGCCTTGGCAATATTGGCCACAACCTTGGTCACAAAGATGGAAAAATCCTTATGGGAAATTCCCTGAATATCCTCAATATCAACAATTTCAACATTCATATCCTACTTTTCCTCCACAATATTATCCTCTGCCTCTTCAACAAACTCAACCTCACAATGTGAATCCATAACTTTCATTACCATTTCCTCAAAGACCAAATCAATATCCTTCCCAGCAACTTCCAAATCCAAATAATAATAAAAATTCCCAAGCAATTTACAATATGGAAGGACAAAATTTTCAAACCTACATGATAACTCCACTAGGTCTAAATAATGTTCAACTTAGATCTGGTAGAATATTAGAAAAGAAGTCCCTCTCAGTTGTTATTTAGGAAAGTGAAAAAGAAAAGACCCCTGAAGAAGAAAAGCCTCTTATTGATAAAAAAGAAGAAACTCAAAAAACAAGTTATTTCAACACATCCAAATAACCCAAATCCTATTATGGAACAACCCTCAGTATCTATTTCAAAATCACCTTCCCTGAAAGATTGAAAATTGATGAAGGAGTAGAGAAACAAATTCTATTACCTGATTATGACATGTTAGATAAACTGAAGAATGTTTGCATAAATATTATTTTACTTCAAGCTATTAATGAAATACCAATTTTCACAAATACAATTATGGAATTGAGCATAAAAAAGCCCGAAAGAAAGAGAAAAGAAATCAAAAGAATCTAACTTGTTGGAAAAATTGCAGATATCATGATGGGTAAAACAACAATTCAAAAATATCTTGATCCGGGAAGCCCCATTTTTAAAACACACATCAATGGTATAGAGATCCCAAATACATTGATTGATCTAGGAGCATCCATAAGCATCATGAGCAAACAAACTATGGATCAATTAAAACTTTCTAATATTCAATATACACCTACACTATTACAATTAGAAGATAGATCTGTAATCAGACTTGATGGTGTATTAGAAGACATATATGTATCCTTAGATTCTTGTGAATATTCTATTGATTTTATGATTTTAACACCCAAGAATAACTTAGGAGGGCATCCATTTATTCTAGGAAAACCATGGCTAGCTATAAGCGATGCTTTCATAAGTTGTAGATATGGTGATATGTTCTTTTCTTATGGGACTACAACAAATAAATTCACATTATATCCACCAACAAAAACAACAGTAGAGGTTGGAAATCAAGAATGGATAGATGATGACTTCGACATAATATGAATCTTTGCTACTTCACAATTAGATGACGAAGATCAAATTTTGAATTTAATGGAAAATAAGGAATCGTCATTATATTGTGAATCTAGTTAGAGTTTTCAAGAACAATATAATATTCAATATTTATCAACTCGTCAACTATCCTTACACTCTATGGAAAAATTTGGCAACTCTACAATTGAAATATTTCCAGGAAAAAATTTGAATATCAATAATAATTTGGAAGAATTTCAAAAGAAAGAATTAATCAAGGTGTTACAAGAAAATTCATTTTCTTATGCATGGGAATATACTAACATGAAAGAAATTCATCCTAATACTTGTAAACATCATATCTATATTGAATAAGATGCCAAACCAGTTCGATAACCTCAAAGAAGAATCAATTCAAATTTAAGGAGGATTGTTAAGGAAGAACTACAAAAATTGTTGAATGTTAATTTCATCTATCCAATATCAGATAGTTAGTGGGTTCACCCTTAGTAATTTTCCCTAAAAAGAATGGAAAATGGAGAGTGTGTATTGACTATAGAGAATTGAATAAATCCACTTTAAAAGATCACTTTCCACTTCCTTTCATAGATCAAGTTTTAGATACATTGGCAGGAAAGAAATATTTTTAATTTTTAGATAGTTTTAGTGGGTATAACCAAATCCAAGTAGCTCGAGAAGACCAAGATAAAACCACCTTAACCTACCCATGGGGAAATTATGCTTACCGAGTACTTCCCTTTGGATTATGTAATGCTCATGAAATATTTGAAACAGTAGTATTAGGCATTTTTTTTATCTAATTCATGATTATGTGGAATTGTATATGGATGATTTTACAGTTTTTGGAAATTCTTTTAAGGATGCTCTTGAAAATTTAGAAAAATTTCTCACTATATGTAAAGAGGAAAATCTCTCATTAAGCCATGAAAAATGTTTTATGATATTTACTGAGGGAGTTGTTCTAGGACACCATATTTCAGGAAATGGAATTAGAGTGGACACATTTAAAGTAGAAGTTATTTGTAAATTATCAATTCCAACATGTCAACGAGACGTTAGAAGTTTTCTTGGTTTCACTGATTATTATAGAATATTTATAGAAAACTTTACAAAAATTGCATCTCCACTTTTCAAGCTAGTCATGAAAGACTGTGAATTCAATTGGGATTCTGATTGCCAAAAGTCCTTTCAGTCATTAAAAGAGAAAATCTCGGAAGCACCCATTATTAGAGGAACAAATTGGAAATCACCTTTTCATATGTCAACTTATGTTTCAGATACAACTTTAAGAGATGTACTAGGACAAAATGACTTAACTCCATATGCCATTTATTACACCAGTAAAAATTTGACTCCTACAGAGTTAAATTATACTATCACATAAAAGGATTTTTTAGTTGTTGTTCATGCCACCAATAAATTCAGACATTATATTACAGGCTATGAAAATTTTGAACATACTGATCATTCTGCAATTAGATACTTAATGAATAAATCAATCACTAATGGCATAATCACTAGATGGTTATTATTGCTACAAGAGTTTAATATTACTATTCTGGATCGACCTGGAAAAAAAAACACAATTGCTGACGTTTTATCAAGGATTCAAAATGATAACAATGAAATGCCTGTAGAAGATAATTTTCTTGATGAATATCTTTTTGCAGTATCTAATAAATCTCCATGGTTTGCATGTATTGTTAACTATTTGGCTACATGAAAATTACCATCATACTTGTCTCCTTGAGAGAAAAAAAAAAAAGGTAATTCAAATTAGTGCACCTTATTCATGGATAAATGAAAAATTGTACAAAATAGGTCCATATCTAATCATTCAAAGGTGTGTGAGAGAAGATGAAGTACCAGAGATATTGAAAGCTGGTCATGATGAGCCATGTGGAGTACACTTCGCTGAAAAAGAACTTCTTACAAAGTTCTTCTCTTATGATACTACTGGCCTTCCCCTTTTAAGGATACCAAAGAGTATGTTCAACGATGTGATAGTTTTCAAAGCATGGGGAAACATGTTCCTTCTGTTGAGATGCGTCTACAACCTTAGGTACTTATTGAGCCTTTTGAAAAATGGGATCTAGATTTTTTTGGTCCAATTAATCCACCTTCAAAACAAAATGGTATATTCTTGTTTGGATTGATTATGTTACAAAATGGGTAGAAGCTAGAGCACTTCTTTCTGCTACTAAAAATTTTGTAGTTTCATTTCTTTTTGAGGATATCTTTACTCGTTTTGGTGTTCCAAAAGAAATTGTAACATATCAAGGTACTCAATTTACATCCAATTTGGTATAGAAGATAATGGAGGAATGAAAAATCAAACATAGAAAGTATAATCTATATCATCCTCAAGAAAATGGACAAGTGGAGTCCACCAATAAAGTCATTAAAGTAATTCTCACCAAAATTGTGCACCTGCATAGAAGAGACTGGGCAAAAAAGCTTCTAGAAGCTTTATGGGCATACCATACCACATGAAGAAATACTATCGGACATACTCCTTATGAGATTGTCTATGGAAAACATGTCTTGTTTCCTACTGAGTTTCAAGTCAAAACTTTCAAGACAACAGTCAAATTGAGCATTGATCTTTCAGAAGCACAAGAACAAAGAATGGAGCAACTAAATGAACTTGATAAGATAAGACAATATGAAATCCAAAGAACTAATCTAGCTCAACAACAAAGATTTAGATGGCATGAAAAATATATCAAAAAGAGAAAATTCCAACCAGGAGATTGGGCATTACTGTTTGATTCAAAGTTCAAATATTTCCAAGAAAAATTTCAAACACATTGGCTTGGGACTTATGAGATTGAAACAGTCTCTCAAAATGGTGCAATAAGTATTAGAACTATTGATGAAGAAAGGATCACTTTTCTTGTGAATGGTCATTGACTTAGAATCTATCATAAGACATTGACCAAGGAAGGATTTATAAAAAAATTGCAAGATAATACTGATTTAAAGTTGGTGAAGAAGGATTTTCCTTCTTCTCCAACTTGATCTCCAAAAATCTTTTTCTTTCTAAATTGTTAATATATATATATATATATATATATATAATCTTGAAAACAAACAATGGTTGGAATGCTTATATAGAAAATCTAAGTTGAAAATCAATTTTCGACACCTTAAATTTTCTTTACATCTTTTATAAACCCATTTTCTTTATCTACCACTCTTTTCTTTTTCAAAATAAAATAGCTACAGAATTATTGAGTTTCTGCAGCTTTGACAGATTTTTGCAGCCAATTTGGCAGATATTTCTGATGGAATAATTGAAAGAGTGATTGACTCCCTTCACTGCAACGCACCTGAAGACAATACAAAGAACAACAACCAAAGGTTATAAGCAATAATTCAAAGGTATACAATTCTTTAATTTGATAATTGGCGTCAAAATATTAATCGTATGAATTATATAGACATCATACTATCGAATTCAAAATAATCATTACTAAACATTGATAGTATTGTGTCAAATCAGATCTAATCCGTCATTCACTCCTCATCATTATACCTACGCTCCAACTCACATCCCTATTTTTATCGATCCAATCACCCAAATCATGCTCATTCAATCTCTCAACGGTTAGATTATATCACACTTCTTCATATCCTTACCAATCACACTCTTATCATTCACACTCTCATCCTCATTACTATGAAACCCTCATACCCTATCAAACAAATAGTCTTGAGACAAAGCTTCTCAGCCATGGGAGTTATAGTCAGAATAGAACTAGCAAGAAGAAAATTTTTGGAAGGATATCCACAGACAAGGGAATTGTTGTAGAAAGCACACTGGCTAGAATTTGTAGAGAAATTTGATGCATTCCACAAAGAAGTAAGCAAGTCCTTCGCTAGAGCCTTTGATGGAGTGGAAGTTGAGATAGGGGACATAAAATTCACAGGAACAGAATCCTTTGTTACTGAATCTAATGGACTACCTCGAATTGGAGGAAAATGGCTTAAGAACATAGGTATTGAGAGTGAAGAACGGAAATTTTTTCTGAAGAACCCTAGCATGGACACCAGAATTTTCAAGAAAGGCATCTTGACCACAACATTAAAAAGTAAGTGGAGAAATTTTCTTCTGATAATTCAAAAATTTGTTACTTGCGAAGGGAGGTTTAGATTCATGTTTTTTTATCATATCCGACTGTTGATAAATTTTATTATGGATAGTGAAATAAATATTCCTTATTTCTTGCTCAATATTCTAAGAAAGATGTTAGGGAATGTCCAAAGGGAAGTTTAGTTTATAGAAAACACCATGTATCACCATGGTCTCATTAAAATCCTTGTTGAATTCCATCTTAAGAATGTGGGTGATAATTGGGAAATATTTTTGGTGAGGAACCATTTTAAAGAAGATAAACAAGAACAACCAAGCAGCAACAAGGTTAAGTAAGGAAGAAAAAGAAAAAATAAAGGACCAACAGAACAAGTACAACAACAGCCATAGGAGCAGTCAGATGATGACATTCCTCTTGCCAAATTTTTAGTGAATATGAACAAGAAGGATGTTAGAAGAAAGAAATCCATCCGAAAGACAGAGAGCACACCCAAAACAAAGAAACCTAAGATAGAAAGAAAGAAGGAAAAGATTCAAAAGCCTCATGTGAGAAGCTTAAGAAGAAGTACCAGACTCAATCCAACAACAAATGAAAGGCCTACAAAAAGTATGGAGCATATCAACCTAGAAGCACAAGAAGATTCAAGGGTTTCTCCACCAACTTTCATCACACCTCCTCAGAGTCCAGGCTGAAAAACACCTGAAATTGATCCTGTACAGTAGGAACTCTATGATTATATTGAGTCTTTGGAGAAAAGAGATGCAGAAAAACATCAGATTCAAATCAAGAAGAAGTCCAGTTTAGTAAACCATAAGAACCTCCAATAGTAAATGTTTTAAAACAAGAAATTTTTGTGTTGGAGACACTAAACAGGTATATTCAAAAGGAGAATAAAACCCTAAAGGCATAGAGTGAAATCCAAGTGGCTAAGAGTGACAATTTCCTTTTACACCTAAGTCTGTGGTACAAGAATAACAAGAAGCTAAAATAGAAAAATAGAGCTCTACAAAGGTAAGTCATAAACCTGAAGTATAAGATTCTCATGAGAAAGCCAAGGATGGCAGTGGGTGGAAAGAAAGGGAAAAAGATGGAGTTGGATGTACTTGCAGAAGTTTCAAAAGAAATGAAATAATTAAATAGGAGACATTAGTTTTGTGTTTTGCATGAGGACATGCAAAGACCTCAGCATAGGGGAATGTAGATTCTCATGAGGGTTTTGTTTTTTACACCATTTCAATCCAGTTTTCCTCTTTTCATAACTACTATCAACTCAAATAAATAGTAAAATTATATATTTTGACATGGCAAGGTACTCAGATGTCTTATTTTTCATATTTATTAATGTGCCTTATTATTAAGTTAAAGATTGTAATAGCTACAAAATTAATACGAATTTGTAGTTGTTTTATGATTCCACATCTATCTCCATGGTTTGTTGGATTCTAGTACATCATCCAAGAAAAGAAACATATGGTCAGATAAGGATTGATCTCCTCATGGATCTCCTCCTATTTTCTCGAGCCAAATCATCAAGGGAATCGCTTAGTGGTGCAGTCAAGGAAGCAGGTCAACACGTGGATGAACAGAGCAACGAGAGTTCAAATCAATCACGACTCTTTGATTTTCTTTCCAAATAGAAAATCGTCGAGAAGCATTAAAATTTCCATTATCAGATTAGCATTTAGATTAGGATTTATTTTAAGTTTTTAAGGCATGAAAAACTCAAAACTGTTGGGCACGAATGCTATATATATCTCTATAAACAAAAAAACAAGACATGCAGACATATATGTAATTTGTAATTGACAGTTTGAAGTTCCATGACTCTGTTCCTTTTTAATTGAAGAAGTTTTCTTATGAATATCATGCGCAATTAGCTGTCGAGATAAGAGTTATAAACTTGTTGTTTTGTGGAGGGCCCCTGCAGATAGTCAAGGTTCATTCATTTGCTTATTATCCAGATCAGTTCATTTCATTATTTTTCTAGAATTGGATTATCATAGTTTCATTTCTTTGTAATTAACTGTTTACATTCTTTCATTTTTTTTCTACCGATTTCAAATAATTTACATTCTTTCTAAAATAGGATTATGTATATAAATTTCCTTCCTTTCATAAGTAAGCATGCTTGTTTAGATCACATTCTTTCTGATTTTGTTTTATTATTTAAATTAATATTGATAATTTTGGTGTGTAGGTATTAATCTAGATAGCTTTATAAATTTTATCTTTGAATAGAAGTAATTATTTCTAGAGTAGAAGTAATTATCTTTCTAGAACATTAGTTTAGATAGCTTTGTTTTTATCATTTTACATAGTAACTAACAAGTCAGTTAAAGAAGATCATGATAGCTTGTCTTACTTTCCTTCTCAAGAATTGATTGTATTGTAAATCTTTATCTTTCATTAGGAGCATAAAAACAAAGAAAACTTATAAAACCATCCACAATCATTATCTTAATAAACTCAAAAAGTCTTCTAGCATATATAGTGCACTTGCACTTCACAATTTTACCAACTTCGGTTGATAATTTATGTAAGCAATTTATGAACATTGAATTGAATAAACAGTGTTAGGTTCATAATTTAACATCACATTACTACCTATGGTAACAACTAAACTATACCAAAAGTCTAGTAAAGAATACAAGAAACTAATACACAAATTTTCATCTGAAATCTTAATACCGATAAACAATAGATAACTCACCACATTATTGAATGTATTTATATGCTCTATCATTGAGTCTTCATCCTTCATTCTCAGGTTATACATATTTTTCCGTAAGATAATTTTGCTTGTCAGGGACTTAGAGTGTTATAAAGCCCTAACTTGTTCCATAATGCTTTTGATGTAGCTTATCCTAAAATATTTAGTAATAATTAATCTAAGAAACACATATGCATTATGTTATTTTCCTTTCTGTCCAACCTGGTTCAGTCTTTTATCAACGTCCTCATCAATGCAGTACATGGATCCACAGTCATTCAATGATCTCTGTCCAACATCATATCTTCCAATTTGAGCTTCAAAAACTCAAAAATCTACCCATTGAATTTCTTGATCTCTATCTTTGAACTACTCACCATTTCCTTCCACCATAAGAATTGATTTCATAAAAATCACACTATAATAAGGCTTGCGATAGGACCAAGAAAAACCCCTTAGACATAAAAGAGTACCCTTGAATCAAAAATCACTCTAATACCAAATGTAGGTTTTAAAACTATAAAATTAATTTATGCAAACAAATTCTTCATAAAATAGTAAATATGGAATGAAAAACACACATATAGACATGAACATTTTAACGTGGAAGCTCAAACCGGGAAACTAGGAAGATTTTTTAGTATATTAGTATTTATAGTATTGAAATACAATATATATATCCGATCAAATCCGTAAACCACCATTGCATTTAACATGGATTAGAAAATAACTATAATTCCTTAATTGAAAATATAAAACCATGGGATAAACCACCATGCACACACAAAACCGCTTAAAGTGGAAACTTTGTGATGAAAGACACCAACAATCAATGCAAAAAACTATCCATTTTTTTCTAGGGGTGCTTCCCCAAGCCCCTGTGAAAGCATGCTTCCTCCCTCATGTGAACTCCTATTTCACTTGGCACAATGCATAGTGTGTGTAGGTACCCATGTAAACAATATAGTGCATACCCATCAAAAGAAACAATATTGATGCAAGGATTTGAAACTTTATTTTCTTGGGGTAATCAAATATGACCAAGGCATATCACCATTATGATGAGGTAAACAAGAAGATTATTCTTTACAAAGATTCAATTTTTCTTGAATCTTCCAAGAATGAAAATTTTGTTGAGTGGTAGCATGGTCATCTGGATGGATTCGCTTAGGAAAATATATATCATGAATTTCATTATGAGATTCAACGTATTAAAGGGGGGGATTACTATCTTTGATAAATCTATTGGATATGATTTTGAAACAATACATCCCCTTCATGAAGATTCAATGAATTCATCATATCATTCAAATCCATTGGATGATATAACTAAGAGGTTTGGAAGGTGAGTCTTGAAGGAAATGTACCACCATCTCAATTAATGGAGCAACCTAGTCCATTGAATAATAAAATTTCACCAAAATTGCCCATCAAAAAGCTCAAAAGTGTTCATATCAATGAGGTCAGAAACAAAGGAGTCATAGACTCATATAGACAAGATGGAGGTGATGTAGATCATTTTTATTCAAATGTTGTATATGATATAGATGTTTCATATGATTGTGAATCGAATTTGTCTACTAATTTTAAACCAATTTGAAGAAGATGCTTCAAATGATGAGTGGAAAAAATAAATGTGCAAGTATGATGCTCTCATAAAAAATGGGACATGGAAGTTTATGGAACCTCCATTTGATCCCAATCCAATTGGATGCAAGTGGGTCAATAAGAACAAGTATAAAATAGATGGTTCACTTAAAAAAATAAAGAAGTAGTCAAGGGAAAAGGATTTTCAAAATAAATAAGCTTTTTATTATGAGACATTTCCCTCCATATCAAAATGGGCCACCATCCATACTCTATTTTCCTTGACAACATAGAATTGATAAACATTACATCAAATGGATGTGAAAAATACTTTCTTGAATGGATATTTGAAAGAGAATGTCTTCATGTCTCAGTTGAAAGATTTTTCAATTGTGAAGGGATGCAAATAAAAAATATGTAAACTCATCAAATCCTTATATGGCTTGAAATAAACATTGTGAGATTGCTATGAAAAATTAACTGAGTATCTTCTGAAATTAAATTTCATGAATTTTAAACTTGATGACGCAACTCTATTTGTAAAGAAAGTTTGAAAAACTATCGTATACCTCGTAGTGTATGTAGATGATTTGTTGATGATAGGGATTAATGAAATCCATATTGCATCCATAAATAAAGAGATGAAGAAAGGGTTTCAAATGAAAATTTTTGTAGATATTCACTACTATTTGGGTATTGAAGTGACTCAACATTCTAACTAAATATTCACCTCCCCAAAGAAATACATTGGAAAATTATTGAACAAGTTTAGCTTGATTGACTCAATAACTATTATGCTTGACTCAACCTTGTACATTTCACATGTAACCCCAACAAACTTAATGAGATTTAATTTCTTGAGGTCTCATTGAACATTAGCATAAGAGAATCTACCAACTGAACTAACTATTGAGGCTCCCAAAATTCTCTAAAATAATTACAACCCAAACCTCACAACCTTATGGAATCACTAAAGTGATAAGGATATCAAAGATATAAATAAAATGAGTAGAGAAAGAATCACACTTTGACAAGTGAAAACAATGAACTTTGTATTCCATAAATAAGAACATGTCGTCTTACATTTATTAAATGGGAGAGAGAAAGATGGTATGTACTTTTTCCCATTAATTTAATTTAAATATTAAGTACTTTAGTGTAATTTATTTATGTGAAGTAAATCTAAATCTTAAAAAAATTAACATAAATATTAGTTGCAGTAATATATTTTCTTAATAATATTTTTGAAAAAAACATTATATTTATTTTTCAAATTTTCAATTTTATTTTAATGAAATAATAGAGTGAAAATAATTGTGATTTACTTTTATAAGTTCAACCTTATCATTTTCTACATGTTTAATGAAATCACTTTATAAATTAATGTGTTTAGTTCTCTCATCTTTTACGTATCTAATGAACTCAGATAATATATCAGTAAGTTTAGTGATATTTATCTTATACATATATAATCAAATGGCATTGTACATTCGACAAAAAAATTATATTACAATATTCACAAAACTATAAATATGAACTTCCAAATTGTTATTATGGTAGGGAAAATACATTCTGTTTTGTCTTAATAATCACTAATTTTTAAACGCTTATAAAAAATTTGTAACAACAATATTGGTTTTATATATGTATGAAAAGATTAGTTTAAAAAGTACTTTAAATAAATTTTATTAAATTTAATATTAGTATTAAATATAAAAATAAATAAAAATTGTTTGTTAAGTGATGTGAGTCCTCAGATAACTGGCATGTTTAACCTATAGCTTGAGTAGTTGCAACCTAAGTATTGGAAAATCCATTAGGGAAACATTTAATTCACTTTTCCTTACATGACATTTACTCATGATATTATATTCATATTGTTCTTGATTATGTTTATGTTCTTATCATCAAATAAATGCCAAAACAATAAAGATCACAGCCATAAGAAAATGAACACAATATATACGCTCAAAGTCATGGCAAAACCCACCAAGGGGAAAACCCATAAATAAATTATCTTCTTATAGAATCAAATTCAAAGGAGACTACCAAGACCAAATCCTAAACCAAGCCTACCACCAAGAACCAAGCCAACCAAACTTCCTCCTTCTTCAATGAAAGAGAAGGAATAACCTTTACATATCATAAACAAAATATGCAACACCTTCCTGAAGTTTTCAGACCTGTTGCATGGCTAGAAACCTAGCCCTCTTGCATGTGTGAGTTTCTATAGAGATGATATAGATTTCTGAACATAATAGAATTTGGTTCCTTCTTTGCTAGGCTCTTCTAGCCTTCCTAATACTTTCACATGTCTCCTTCAATTGCAAATCAAACCCAAGAGATGATTGCTTGTTCTCTTTAAATAAGGTTGAAGCTCTTCTTTTTATAGCCTTTCCAATAGGCTCCATTAGCCATCTATAGGTTGACTTCTTCCTCGGTAGCTGACCTGGTCTTTGGATCCTTCTATACACTTACAAATAGAAAATATTTTTCTTTACTTGATACAAATGCCCAAAAGCGTCTTTTACATTATGACAAGGACAAATTGACTCATTCAAACCCTTAGAGACCTAATGAAAAATATTTTGAGCATGAAACCCATGCTTTTACAAAAACATTTTTTCCTTTGGTTCTTACATCATTTTGTTTCTCCATTTGATAGATACATGAGTTAAATGACAACTATGAAGAGTGAAACTAGTTACATTTTCCAACACTCTATCTTAACTAGGGAGGTATTCATAGTTTTCCAACCGGTACAAGGACAACGCTCCCTTTGAAAAGTTCTCATAAGAGGAGTTGGATTGGTAAGACATATGTAAGCATCAACATTATGATCAATAAAAATTATCTATGAGGCCTAATTAGACAAGCTAAACTTCATTTTAAAGCACTATGGTGGGAGGATTTACGTGTGATACAGAACTACCTCTAAGGCACATATCCCATCTGGATGTTCACCGTTATGTCCTTTTAGGACTATTATTATGTTGGATTTCCAAACTTGAGTCCTCAAAGAATATTGATCCTCTCTGACCACTCTTATCTTGGACACTTGTCCTATCCTGAAAGAGTGTCAATACCTTTCCTTTCCTAGATGTTCTATCCTCAAGGAAACCACACATGCTTATCCAATCCTCTACCATTCTATCTCCAAGGCCTTCACATAGACTTACGGATGTTAGTCCTGGTCAAGTGCATGACACATGAAGAAGAGAATGGTTATGTGATATCCAACATCACTCCCTCTCTCCCAAAGAGGATATCCCTATTCTCCTTTTAATCGGAGAATAGATCCATCCTCCTATTTAAGGAGACTCCTTTACACCCTCTCAAATCCAAAGGAGATTCTTGAATTCCTCTTCTAGTTGAGAAGTCATACAATATTTCTGTATTTCTTCCATAAAAGTATAAACTACATGTTCTTGATAACTGAATGGATCCCACTTTCCTTCGCATCTCATTATATTGAACTTTATTCCTTTATGGGTATCATTGAGCCATCTTTCTCCTTAATCTGTGACAGGTTCCAAGTCATCAGTCTTACACATCACATTCATCTTGTTATCATCAATGAAGGCATTATATCAAGCCTTCCCAAACTTCAAGCTAATTATAGCTTCCTCGTGAAAGTGCTCTTCTTTGACCTTCAGTTTATCTTCTCACACTGCTACCTTTAAATCCCAATATGAGTATGTATTTTATAGTTTTCATGTATCATATATTGACTTTCCATCAACATTCTCCATATAATTGAACTTTCTTCAACTGTCATCATGTATTCTTTCAACATCTTTCTAGGTAGAAAAAAAATATGTTCATTAGATAACCAACAAAAATATTAACATCAAACTTACCTCATCATGACAAATTTCTCATCATCAACATCCTCATGGTCCATCTCCACTTGAATCTTCCTCCTTTCATCAGAGTTCCCAGGGATCGAACTTGATTTCCAAGTTACCATTTGCTTTCAGATATTATACTAGATGTTGATCATTAGTAAATATATTCTAGCGAGAAAGTATTATAATTTTAGCCATTCTAGAGTAAGTCAAATTTATCTTCTTAGGCATCATATAACCAAATGAAAGATTCACTATGCATATGACCAACCTTTCTTATAGGATTATATGACCAACCTTTCTTATAGAGTTACTTTAAACATGCATTCTTAATATTTCACACAATCATCTAGGTATTTGTATCCTACAGTGTGATTTCAACTTGACCAAATGCATTCCTTCATTCTTTTCATAGTATTGTTTCCATACAATATGGAATATATACTAATCCTTATCATAATGCCTTTTCCAAGAACCTCCATAATGATGGTTCTTATGGGATCTTCAGAATCCAACTTAGGAAAATGGATTCCTCTAACATAATGTTAAACAATTTATGGATGGAAACATATTCAGAATGGTCCCAATCTTTTAATTCTTAAAAGACTAGATGATTTATTTTAAGCAATTTAAACAAGTAGAATTTAAATATGCTACTATTACATGCTTCTATCTATGATGCCATACTTAGTCAAGATTCTTCTAGAAAATATAATGATGCATGCTTACTCCTTTGAACTTGTTACCATCAATTCCTTCAAGGTCCTTACAGTTCTATCCTTCCATCATGCTCATCACCTCTAAGGAGAAATCATCAAGCACGATAGCTTATTTTCTTCTTTACTCCTTCTCATCTTCCTTTTACATGCAATCTTTAATAGCAAGTACAACCAAGAAAAATATATAAATAGAAGAACATGGAATTTATTTAGTCAATATAGCGTTTCCATGGTTTTATCAGAGGGTAGACTCCTAGGGTTCTCAAGTACAAACCCTAAATTCCTTGATCTTTCCCTAGGAAACATCAACCCTAGGATTTTGATGTCATATCCTAGATTTCATCCAATTCCACCCTCATTAGGTTTTACCAAGTCTTAGATTCTTTTTACAAACCCTAGATGTTAAAATCTATGGTTTCTATGATAGAACACACAAATTAGGGTTATGGTTTTTCTCCTAATTAGGGTTTTCATATCCAATACATATCTAAGGTTTACAATCGCTAGAAACCAAAAATATTCAACAAGGTGAAGACTCTAAACCCTAGATTCTTTTACCATTCAAAACATGCAACAAAAACATAATGCATTGCATACCCTTTATTTATAAAAAAAATATACATACCTTACAAACTGTTGTGTGTACCTTCTGAAGTTTGATTGTTGGTTAGGGCACACATGTTTCCTACGTCAATCTTCCATCTATGGTCAAACCTCCTTCAAAAATCAATGGCCTCTTTCTCTCTATAAGATTATGAAACTCGTTTCCCTAGAAGAAACTTCCAACACCTTATTTATGCCTATTCATCCCTCCCAACAGTTACCACATGAGCTCGACATTTCCTTCATAGATATTTGTACCTCTTGACCTTCTTCTTTAAGAAATCTGCTTCCAATGTTATCATAGATGTGCCTAGAATAGCCTTATTCAACAGATGAGATGCCTGCTTCTATAATCACCTCAGAAACCATGAACTTCTTGCACAGGAGTTTGGACTAGTTCTAGAGGTTCATACTCACTATAACAACTTTCCAAAACTAGGCTAGGATCCTTCTTCCAACTTCAGTCTTTCATTCTAGCACTTATTCACCTTGGAAGACAGGCGGCATGCTTCTTTTAGAAATTCAAACCAACTCTGATCTAAGCATGATACTCTAAGGATTTTGGCCCCCTATTAGGCTTATAACTTCTATAGGTCTACCCTAATTCAGCCATATCTGATCTCCAAAATCATGCACAATCCTCCTTCTTTATCCCTTTTTTCTGTGTTATACTGTGGGAAATGTCGGCCTAGAATGGGTCTCTTTCTTTGTACCTCAGACCTCTTGAAATGAGCTTATCCAACCCTTCTAGATACCTCAGAAATTTTGGAATCCAAGCCTAGGACTGTGACCTTCTAAATAGTTGTTGTAACCACAGATTAGCACCCAAAATAAGTCTTGGCTACTCCTAACATAGTATAAAAGACTGTGCCCTTGTTCTTTGAAGGTTTTCTCCACATAAAGGTGCCCAGTTCAACCCTTTCAAACTTAGCCTTTCTCCTCTTTGTCCTATGGAAATCAAAAACCTTAGAAAGATGCTAAGACATCTTCCTTCCTTACTTGATTTTCTTCCTCGAAGTATGCAATTGCTTCATATTGTCTTCTCAAATGATGTATGAAATTTTGGTGGTTTCTTTGGCCTTCAAGGCATTCAAAAAAATTCTCTTCTTTTTGTCTTTTAGAGAATTGTAAAAACTCTTCCTGTGATCTTCCAGCTGCCCATACTCTTGACCTTAGCTCTGAAACCATGTTGGAAAATCCATAAGGGAAACATTTAATTCACTTTTCCTTACATGACATTCACTGGTGATATTATATTATTATTGTTCATGATTATGTTTATGTTCTTATCATCAAATAAGTGCCAAAACAATAAAGATCACAACCATACAAAAATGAACACAATATATAGGCTCCAAGCTAGGGAAAAACCCATAAAGAACTACTCTTCTTATAGAATCAACTTCAAAGGAGACTTCCAAGACCAAATCTTAGACCGAGGCTACCACCAAGAACCAAGCCAATCAACCTTCCTCCTTCTTCAATGTAAGCGAAGTAGAATAGCCTTTACATTTCATCAACAAATTCTGCAACACCTTCCTGAAGTTTTCAGACCTGTTGCATGACTAGAAACCTAGCCCTCTTGCACTTGTGAGTTGCTACAGAGATAATATAGATTTATGAACAGAATAGAGCTTGACTCCTCCTTCGCTAGGCTCTTCTGACCTTCCCATGACTTTCACATGTCTCCTTCTATTGTAGATTGAACCTAAGATATTATTGCTTGTTCTCTTTAAATAAGGTCGAAGCTCTTCTTTTTATAGCCTTTCCAAAAGGCTCCATATCCCTCTCTAGGCCGATTTCTTCCTAGTTGGTCGACTTGGTCTTGGGAGCATTCTAGACACTTCCAAATAGAAACCATTTTTCTTTTCTTGATACAAATGCCAGAAAGGGTCTTTTATATTATGACAAGGACACTTTGACTCATGTAAACCCTAAGAGACCTAATGACAAATGTTTTGAGCATGAAACCAATGCTTTTACAAAAATAATTTTGTATTTTGTTATTACATCATTTTCTCTCTCCATTTGATAGATACATGAGTCAAATGACAACCATGAAGTTACATTTTCCAACACTAAGGGCATCTAAGTCGTCAAAATCACCCGAGGATTAAAATCAGCGTAGGACACACCAACCATTAGCATGGATGAATTTTTGTCCACAAAGTTTCGAACCGATGACCTAAGTTGTGGCCTGAATAGCCATAACCTAGAGGCATTTAAGCCATCAAAATCACCTGGGGATCGCACCTAGACCAGGTTACACCAACCCTTAGCATCATTAGATCTTCACGCATGAGGTTTTGAAGTGGTGAATTTTTCACCACGGAGTGCCTTAACAGAACACCCTAGATCTTTGCCTACGAGGTTTTGAACCAGTCACATTTTCACCATGGGGTGCCTTAACAAAACACCATGTCATCGCTAGTGAGCTTGATTATGGGGATTTGAACCTTGAATCTTATGAATTTCATGATTTACATAATACTTCATAACATTGTGTTTCTCAACTACACTGCCCTCTTAAGCTACAAATATTTTAAAATTATTATTATAATAAATTATTTATAATTAATAGTGTTTTTTTTATAAATTTCTAAATACAAAAATATATATAAATATCTAAATAATATTTTTTAATAAATAATTAATAAATATATATAAATATCTATGTGATATTTTTTAATAAATAATTAATATTTTATAAAAATAATATAAATGTGATATATATTTAATTGGAAATTATTAAAATATTTATTTAATTAATTTTATTTGTAATAATATATATAAATATGTAAATGGTAGCAGGGAGGTTTCGGCAGCTGGCGCAGAGCCGGATCTAGGCCCGTAGGGCCGAGGATAGGGCCCATCAACAATGGACGGGGTGTAGGCAGCGACAGTCTGTTTCGCACCGGTGAAAGCTAGGTAGGAGATCGGCAGGTGGAGGTTTTTGTATGCCAAGAACAGACACCTGGAGGACACAGCAACTGTAAATCGAGAAGGTAATTTACCTCAGGGGAAAATAGGAATAGGAATTTTCGGACAACGACTCCTCAGCCCTCGACAAGCCGACAACGAACTGCGACCAGCAAAGTAACCATGGTTAATCCAGATGAGGGTATTGACCTAGACCCAGCTATGGAGGATATTCTCTCTGTCTGGGGGAAAGATCCAACTCCTCAGAACGTTGAACGTTACTTTGGAACGGTGGAAGCCCTAGCCTCTCCTCCGTTCTGTTCGGAACCAGAAAGATCGCCCCATACCCTCTCTAATACGGCCAAGGAACTGCAAGGGACGGCAGCAGTGCAACAGGGGGAAAGCTTCAGCATCAGCTTCAAAGATCGAGCAAGGAAAACCCTCAGACAAGCCCGATCAATCCACATTTTGGGAGCAAAGGGAAACTAGGGTTTGCAGGACCGATTCTCTCCGGCGGTCTGGAAGACATAGTTAACCTCGGAGCAAAGCTAGGGCAAAGCCCTGTAGGAGACGCGGGAAGATCTGCAACCATCACAAGGGTTTCAATTGCAAAGAGCAGAAACAGCCCAAAGGAGATTGGGTGGCCGGATCAGGGTTCCGAAGAATACCAGGAACCAAGGGGGGAAGACAGGCGAACAAACCAGGGGTTTCAGGTAATTAATCAATCTCTGTTTGAGTCTTTAAATCTTCCTCCAAATTCTTCGAAGGAGATCTGTCCGGAGTCAAGTCCTTTTCCCCAGATCTCCGGCCCAAGCTCTCATAGAGGGCAGCAGGAGAATGAAGCCCTAAGAGACACATCCAGAGGAACAAAATCCACAGAAGGGCAAAGGAAAAAACAGAGACTGATTAAATCCCAAGGGGTAGAAGGAAATCTGGTGTTGGGAATGGATGTTCAAATTGAAGAAGTGTTGGAGGTAGCAGAAAGCACCCTGGTCGGCAGAGCAAGAGGGAAGAAATTCTCATCCGACTACATCCAATCTTGGGGGAAGCAGAATTGGCAAACGGACCTAATCAGAGATTTTCGGGTTTTGACATTAGCAAAAGGATGGTTCTCGGTCCGTTTCGAAAACAAAGAGGCAGCAGAATGGGTACTGAAGAGGAATTGGTCACTTGGGAACATCCCGGTGCTGTTCAAAAAATGGAGCCCTATGTTCGATGCAGCCCATGAAAAAGCTGATGTTTTCCCGGTGTGGGTAAGAGCGCCAGGGTTTCCATCGTTCCTCTGGGTTGAATCGGTGTTTAAGGCGATCGGGAACAGGCTGGGTACTTACTTGGAGGCAGACATGTCATTCCAGGAAACACACAACAGGGCAATGGCTCGGATTTTGGTAAGCCTTAATCCAAGCGGAGGATTGGCAGAGAAGATCAACCTTCAATACAAGGAATATGTATTTGAACAAATCCTGGATTATGAATACTTGTCGTTCCGTTGCCACAGATGCCACGAGTATGGGCACTTGGCTAAGGAATGTCCCTTAGGAAGACGGTGGAGGAGGTTCCAGAGAACGAGGGAGAGGCCGGAAAAGAACAATAGGCGCCCCCAGGTTCAAAAAAACAAGGAGATATCAGTAGCTCAGGAAGATGAAACAATGGATGTAGACCCGCAGCAGGGGAGCCAAGAACAGAGAGCAGACCTTCAGGTACCTCCGAAGGAATCGACAGAAGACGGACCGGGCCTAGGGGAAGCAAAGGAGATCGCAGACGAGGTTCCACCGAGCTCAACTCCAAGCCCAGCCGAGGATCCAAAGGGTATGATCTTGAATCCAAAACATTCTTCTCTTCCTAACATTGAAAATAAAGACGAATGCTTGGATGAATGTTTAGCTGCTGATCCGCTCAATAATACTTCCCCTTCTGAAATAAATGTTATAAATGTAAAGATGGACGATGGCAAATTGGAAAATTGTATTGAAAGCTTATCAGCCGCTATACCCTCCCTAGATCTGAATTGTGACGGGTGTTGCCTTGAATCCTCCTCTCAGGCCCAGCAACCTCTATGCCCCTATAACCTCCGCTCCCTGGTAAACAAACCTGTTTCTATGTCTTCTGTGGGGGGCATCGATCCATCCTCATCCCAGAGCCAGCCCGGGAAAAAAAGGGGTAGAAAATCCAGGCTCTCTGTGGCCCAAGTCCAGGCTATTTTCGATGTGGCAGATGGGAAGCAACAATCTATCACAGGGGCACTTAGAGCAGTGCAAAGCCCCGCTTCTGCCTTAAAATGATCATAACCTCATGGAACTGTAGGGGTTTAGCCAGCAAACCCAAAAAACTGGCTCTTAGGGAGTTAGTTATGAACTCTAAGGCGGATGTTCTCCTTCTTCAGGAGACACTGGGGAAAGGGGAGGACATTGAATCAATGCTAAATGCACTTCTACCAGGATGGAAATTTACAGCCATGGATTCTGATGGCCACTCAGGAGGTTTGGCTGTAGGATTCAGAGAAGGTAGAATTAAGATCTGGAATCAATGGGGAATGAAGCAGGTGATGGGGATAGAGTGTCAGTCTACAGATTTCGATTTTCCTTTAACTATCCTAAATATTTATGGGCCGTGTCAAGGAAGGATACCTTTCTGGAACGGTTTGATGGAGAACTCGCTTGTGAAGAATAATTACATGGTGATGGGAGGAGATCTAAACTTCTCTTTAGGAAGAGCGGAAGCCTGGGGCCCAGCTGCAAGAGAGGACCCGCAATCTGATTTCTTTCTGAACCTATTAGCCTCAAACAATCTCATAGAAGCAAACCTCATCAAGCTGAAACCAACTTGGAGGAACAGAAGAGTAGGAGAAGCTAGGGTGGCGAAGAGATTAGACCGCTTCTTAATCAATGAGGCTTTATCTGCTGTGATTCCTTTATTCAGACAATGGGTAGAAGAAGGGGGTCCTTCGGATCACTTCCCGATATATCTTGAGCTCTCCAAAGTCCCCCCTAAACCTCCTGCCCCTTTCAAATTCAATGCCTCCTGGCTTCAAGAAGAATCCTACAATAAACTTTTCAAAGAAATATGGATACATCCTGCCAGAGGATCTCAAGAGAATAAAGGATTTTTATTCATGGAAAATCTCAAAAGATTGAAAAAGGCAACAATCTTATGGGCAAAGGACAGAAAATCAAAGCAGACTGAGGACTTATCCAGGATAAACGAGGAACTCCAAAAGCTTGAAAGCATAGAGGCGGATGGCTATGCGACACAAGAATCTAAGGAGAAAATCGTAGCCCTGGAGAAGCACAAGAATCAAATCCTGCTGGCAAAGGAGGAAGAATGGAGACTCAAGAGTAGAGCAATTTGGCTCAAAGCAGGGGATGATAACACAAGCTTCTTCCATAACTATGCAAAAGGGAGGAAGAGTGCCAATACTATTTGGCACTTAAAGAACGAAGAAGGAAGGGAGGCTAAGACTTTTGAAGCTCTTTCATCCCTTGGGGTGAATCACTTCCAATCCTTATTCAAAGACAATGGTGAGATCACCATTGCGGAAGTCATCCAAACAGCGCAATGTTTCCATAGATATGTGGAGGAGGAAGAAGCGGACCACCTAATGGATCCTGTCACGAAGGAGGAGGTGGAAAGTGTTATTAAATCTATGGCAAAAGAGAAAAGTCCCGGACCGGATGGTTGGTCAGTAGAGCTATTCCTACACTTTTTTGAGCAGATAGGAGAAGAAATCACAGAAGTAGTAGAGGAGTCAAGAACGAAGGGAGAAATTTACAGTCCTTTCAATGCAACCTTCATAGCTCTCATTCCAAAAAAGGAAGCTCCGGAATCTTTCGAGGACTTCAGACCTATCTCCTTATGCAACAGTATTTATAAAATAATCGCAAAAGTGATAGCTCTCAGGATCAAACCAATTCTATCAAGGCATATCTCACCTGAACAATTTGGGTTCCTGAACGGAAGACAAATTCATGAAGCAATTGGTGTGGCTCAGGAGGTCCTTCATAGTGTTAAGGTGAAAAATAAGAAGGGAGCAGTAATCAAAATTGACTTATCAAAAGCCTATGACAGGATAAACTGGACATATATACGCCTGCTCCTAACGCATCTTGGTTTCAAAGTGGACTTCATCAGATGGATCATGGGGTGTATCACAGATGTTAGCTATGCAATACTCATCAATGGAGCTGCCACCCCTTTCTTCAAAGGACAGAGAGGGTTGAGGCAAGGCTGCCCTCTGTCCCCTTTGTTATTTCTCTTAGTGGCTGAAGGTCTAAGCCAGCTGATTCAAAAAAGCAAAAGGGAAGGTAAGATAAAAGGTATAGAGGCAGCAGTAAATTTGTTCATATCTCACCTTCTCTTTGTAGATGATATTCTGGTTTTTACTAATGGTTCCTCAAATGAACTTAAGGAGTTAAAAAATATCTTTGAACTCTTTTTGAAAGCTACCAGAATGCAGATCAACCCCAGGAAATCCCAAATCATAGAGGAAGGACTAAACAGACAAGAAAAGGAGCAGTTCAGCTCTTATTTTCCATATGAAATGTGCAACATGGTTTCCCCGTTTAAGTATCTGGGTTTCTGGTTGAAGCCAAATGATTATAGGAAGGAGGACTGGTCTTGGCTAATTGCAAAGATTGAAGCAAGAATCAGCCACTGGAGTTTCAAATGGCTTTCCAGAGCAGGGAGATTGACCCTAATAAAATCTGTGTTACTAGCCATCCCAGTTTACTGGGCAGCTTTAACATGGGTCCCAAAAGGAGTATTGGAGAAAATTAGGAGAATCTGCAGTAGATTTTTGTGGGCAGGATCAAAAGAAAACATGGTTCTCCCTTGGGTTGCCTGGGAGAAAGTGGCGAGACCAAAAGACTGGGGCGGTTGGGGGATAAAAAGCCTGCCTGACTTCAGACTTTCATTGGCAGCCAAATCAGGGTGGCGACTTATTAAGATGGAAAACCTCTGGACAAGAATGGTAAAAAGAAAATATATAGATCCAACTCCTCTGGAAGAATGGATCAGGAACCCAGTCAAGATCCAAAAGAATGTTTCTGCAATTTGGAAAGCAACATTGGAGTCTTTTAAGGTGATCGAGCAAGGATTAGCATGGAAGATTGGGAATGGTGAAAAGGTAAAGATCGGGAAGGATCCCTGGGTTGGCTGTAATGGAAACTATGCCCTCTCCCCTGGCCTGGTACAGCAGTTAGAAGAAAAAGGTCTCCTTTTCCTAAGCCAAGTGGAGAAACCAGGCTCTTCATCCATCTGGGGACAAGCTTGGAAGAATGGAGAAGACTTGGAGTTGGAGCAAAGATGGTGGAACGAATGGAGAGTTTTTACCCAGGAACTCTTCAGATCCAATGTTAGGCTGAGCGACAGACAGGATGAGTTAATTTGGGCACATGCAGACTCCGGGGATTATGCTCCAAAGAGTGGCTATAATTTCCTTATGTCAAGGAAAGGATGGGGAGATCCGGAGTGGTGGTCGAAACAGCTATGGAAACTTAAGAGCCCTCCAAAGTCAAAAATCCTTTTCTGGTGCATTTTAAAAAGCAAAATTCCAACTTGGGACATTCTGCAGACCAGATTCATGCACGGGCCTGGGAGATGCACTTTATGCAAATCAGAAGCAGAATCCATAAACCACCTTTTTCTAAAGTGCCCAGAATCTCTTAAGATATGGGGCGAGGCAGGAAATATTCTGAACAAAAAGCTTGAATGGGAAGGTAACAATGTGCAAGAAGCTTGGCAGAAGTGGTGGCACTCACATCCAAATGGGAATCTGTGCAACCTTCCTCTAATCATCAGCTGGGGAGTTTGGATAGCCAGGAACAGGAGCATCTTCCAGGACAAGGAAACCCCCGTAGCTATCACAGCAATTCAGAGCATTGCCATCTTTTCCAGTATACCTGAACCTAAGGAAGTCCACTCCCAAAGAAATGCCCCAGAAGTGCAGATAACAGAAGGAATCCCTTGGGCTTTCTTCGACGGTGCATCTCAAAACAATAAAGCAGGAGCAGGCCTAGTCATCCAAGAAAACCCAACTCACATCCTAAAAGCTTCTGTGGGCCTAGGAACAGGCTCAAATAACTTTGCAGAACTGCTTGCCCTAAAACTCCTTATATGCTGGCTCATTCAAAGGCACACCCTCACAATTCAAATCTTTGGGGATTCCCAAAATGTGATCAGATGGGTAAATGGTCAAAGTACTTGCAGCAATCAAGTCTTAAAACAAATCCTGGGAGAAGTTCAGAGACTTAAATCATTTTTTAACAGTTTCTCTCTATGTCACATTTTCAGGGAAAGGAATGACACAGCGGATAAGCTTTCTAAAGACGGTCTACAGCAGGATTTGGGCAGCTGGAAAATTGTAGAAGATGATCAAGGCCAAATCAGAAGGACCGATCAGCCGCCTTATAATCAATTTTTCTGATACTCTGGCAGAATTTTTTGTCCCATTCTCTTTTCAAAAATTTTGTTCTCATATGCAAACACAAAACTCTTTCAGCTACGGCAATACGGCTTATTATAAACTCTCTGTACTGGTGACGGGTTGTTTTCCTCTATGTTGAGGAGACCCGGTTTTGCTGGTAAATCTTTTTGATCAGTCCATAGTTATTGTTTAAGATTATCGGCTTAAAGGAACCTCAGTTCAGGGCATATCAGAGACAGTTTCAGCACATTAAAGGAAACTGGTCACAGGCATAAGGCAGCAAATTTTGTAAATCAGACATGATAGTCACACAGGATGATAAGTGATGCATCAGCATATGCAATGTAAACTTTTTATAATCTTAATAAAAAGTTTCGTTTTTTCCTTTGGAAAAAAAAATATATAAATATGTAAATAATTTTTTTTAATAAATATGAACCACACTCGTTGGTGTGTAACAAAAGTATTATAATGTGATCTCCCGGGAAAAAAATCTTCTCAAAAACTTGATATAGATGACAGAAACTTAAATTCAACCAATAATTAATACTTTATAGAAATAATATGTAAAAATTAATATAAATATGATATATATTTAATTGGAAATGATTATATATTTAATTGGAAATGATGAAAAGACTTATTTAATTAATTTTATTTGCAACAATAACTTTGTTAATTTGAATGTTTATTTCTAAGACTCCTCTTCTTTATTGTAGAATCTGACCATTTGGGAAAATTATACTTTCAGGAGGAATCATCTCCAACTTATTACAGATCTGTATTTTTTTAAGACAAAAGGTCTCAAACTTTCATGGGCCACCTGTGTACTATTTATTTTGGCTTTATTGATTTTTTCTTTAATTTTAAAGTTTATCTTAACTATAGAGACTTTATATTGACTTTTTCTCAGATTCTTGGTTGGCGCAGAAAGAAAATAAAGAAAACCCTCCATTAACAACCATGCTCCGCACGATTTATCTTGACTTTGTTATAGAAACAGTGAAAATAGAAAACCCTCCACACATCCTTTTAGTTACATTTATGTCCGCCCCGCCTCCACGACGCCCAAACTTTCAGTTGTCCATCAGTGATTACATCTCCTCCCATGCCTCTGCTTCGTCTTCACCACGCCGAGCCTTTGTGTCCGCCCCGCCCAAACTCTCGAGTCTCCCAAGCCTCCGTTCTGTCTCAGCACGCAGAGACTTTGGGGGTTTTGGTTACTAATTACTTTTCTTCTCATCCCTCCAATAATCACAGAAAGGGAGGTATAACTACATCTTTTGTTTTCCTTCGTGGAATAAGGACGCGTTTTCGGGCACAATAATTTGACTATTGTTTTTCTTCAAACTTGAATTTATATTTTTTATTAAAAAAAAAAATTAATAAAAATTATAAATTCAAGTTTGAATTAAAATAATAGTCATTAATAAATTTATTTTTATATATATTCAATTCAAAATTAATAAAATATTTATATTATTTATTTATTTATATAGAATATAAATTGAGTTTAACTTAAATAATTAGGTGGAATAATTGTTATTCGCCTTAAAGATTAAATCTTGTAAGTTAACATGTTGACACTCTAGAATAGAGTAATTATGTTGTGCTTTTAAGTGAGTATACTAAATGCTCAAAATTATATTGCCCCAAAGGTTAGCTCAAGTATTCTAGACCCAAGAAGTGAATTACACAAGTAATATGTGATTTTATGCTTAGTTTGTAGTTGACATCTGCTCCTCTTAAAATAAAAATAAAGTATTCTCTATATAGGAAAGCAATGTCAGTTATAATAGAAAACAAAACACATGTTTAGTTAGTTTTAATTGAAAGCATTACAAAACATCAATAATCCCAACCTCACTACCCATCAATAATCCCAACCTCACTATCCTCGCTCAACCTTTTGTTAATATTACAACGCAATGTGGTAAGTGTGAATAAAATATTTAAACCTTATACATTCTAAAATATTCCACGCAAGGATTTAAATAAATTTTTTGAATATATATATATATATATATAGAAAATATTTTAATGTTGTACAAAATAAGATATTCAATGTAGAAACAAGTAATTAAAAGTTGAAAAATAAAAATAAAAATATCAAATAATTCCTAATAAGAATAATAAGGAGATATGTAATTCATTCAATTCTTAATATAAAAATAATATGTGACATTTAAAAATGTTCATAATAATAAACAAATTTAATGTGGGTTACTCATAAAATATTTTAATATCTAAGATCAAGTAATATTGACATAGACTTAAAAATATATTATTAACGAAAAAAATTTAATGTGGACAATGTAGTCTATAGATAAAATGTCTCAATACACATGTTATGCAAAATATTTTAATGTCAACTATGTATATATTATATATTGTTTAATTTTTTTGTTTGTATATGTCCTATAAAAAAACAACAAAAATAAACTTTATGGGTAAAATGTTTGTAGTTTCACTATTTTACATTTTCATATTTTTTAGGTGTATATATATTTTTGCCAATTTTCCGTGAAATCCATAATTTTTCTTTGTCCTAATGAGTTTAATGTAGCATTCAAAAATACAATTTAAACAATGAAAAAATACACATTATATATAGAGAGAGAAAACCAAATTCATTAGGATCTATAAAAGGATGTAACTTCTTTCATATTTTACATTCTAAAAGAGGTCTATGATTAAGATATATCTATAATATAATAAATTTCCATTAACAAAAAATATGATAAAATCCTTCTTATATTAAAATTTCTTAGTTCAAAAACACTCTTTTTCTGTTGTACAGTTTGACAATTTGAAAACATTTTGATGTTAGGAGGAATCGCTTGTAACATACAACAACCCTTAAAATCCAGATATTTGAGATCATTGAGTTTTGTGATTTCATATGGCAATGATTCTAAATGACAACATCCATTGAGATCCAAAAAATATGAGTTTTTTAGATCTCTCATTTCACATGGAAATGATTTTAACCATTTACATCCCTTGAGGTGTAAAAACTGATTGTTTGAAATAGTGTCAATGCTTCAATGCACATCATCCATCTTAGCATGATTCAGACCAAGAAATTTAAGAGTTTGTGTTTGTTTTTTTTTTTTCAAGAAAGAAAAAACCAATAAATTTCTATTAAATAAAAAGATGTTTACATAATCATGCATATAGGATATGTTCCAATATAACCATCATTACATATGATTGATAACAAGATACATGTTGCACAAACCCCTCAAAGAAACCCCAAAAGGAGCACAATATATACCCCAACAATGACCATCCACACACCATTCTAGCATTGCCAAAAGATGCTCCAACCGATAAGATATGAAAAAGGGGATTCAATGTATAAAACCCTAGGTCAACAAGTGCCATACTACATCACAAAGAGATTTAAAAAAATTTAGCATGGACTCCTTACCAAATAAAACCCCAAGGCATGCAAAGCACAGAAATCCCAAGTGGAAACTGTAAACAGTGTGAAAAGGTGGCCAA
This sequence comes from Pinus tabuliformis, assembly GCA_031772625.1. Lineage (NCBI taxonomy): Eukaryota > Viridiplantae > Streptophyta > Pinopsida > Pinales > Pinaceae > Pinus > Pinus tabuliformis. Next base: position 589,869,568 of record CM062819.1, read on the forward strand.
CCCACAAATAGAAAATGTTCAAACCACAACAACCAATGCTAGAGGAAAAACTAGGGATAATGCCCCCATAAAATGTCTCGTAGGATCAACAAGCCAGAAAATAAAAAACAAGTGACAAGACCTGATAAATCTTGTTGCCATGACCCAACAATCATATCGACGAACCATCACCGAAGAAATCTACAATGATGAAAACTAGAAACAAGGCAATAATGACCCTCACCAACAGAAGACACAATTAGAAAAACCATAGGAAAGTCCTGAACCCCAGTGCGAACAGAGCTTCCACATAGCGACGTCGATGACAGTTGTAAAGGAAGGGGGTGTAGTCAAGAAAGGCAGGCCAAGAGGCACTATCAGGAGAGTCGATCAGGCAAGCTTCACCGCACCACCGTCCCATCTACAATGACAGTAACTACAAACAGGGCGACGGTGACCTCGAGTAGCAGAAGACACACTGAGAAGAACTATAACGAAGTCCTGAACCCCAACACAAATAGAGCTTCCACATGGCGGAAATGACAAAAAAAAATAGATGAGGGGGGAACAATCAAGAAAGGTGGGCCAAGATGCAGGAAAAAGAGGACCAAGTAGGCTAGGGTTCATTGCTCGAACCTCCCTCCCTTAACAATTATCCTCCACAAATTGTACCCATAGTGGTTAGCCACTACTCATTCTCCTTAGTAACGAGAAAATGTAGGGACTGAAATTCGAATTATTTCGGTTGCCACAATGATCTTGGAAATAATTGTAGTTGTGTTTCACATAAATCTAACACCCTCAAAGGCATGAGGTTAAGGAAGAATTCTTCTGAAATCACTTGCAATTCAAATTTGCATACCAAAGTTGGTCACCTGTTTTGGATATACAACTCCTTTGTTGGTAGAGATGTACTATCACTACCAAAAAGGGAGAGTCATCTGCAATTATTGCAACAAAAGGATCTTGCATCTAAAGGGGCTAAAAACATTATGGAATAGGTAAAATATATAAATAAGAAGCTAGGTAGAATTGATTAACAGGAAAATCTGCACGCACACACACACACACACATATTAAAAATCAAATATAAATATATATATTAAAATGCTATATACTATATATTAATAAAATTAAAAGACATATATATATATATATATAGATATATATATATAGATATATATAAAGTTATATTTCTTATATAATATATATATACATATAGCCAAAGGATATCCACCATCATTGAAAATTTTTAAATTCTATATATTGTAGAAAAAAATGGTTTAATATAAATTTTATATAGTAAGATACAAAATATTAATAGTGTTTGGTTTAAATATGTTATTTAAGAGAATGGAGACTTATGAGAGTTAAACAAAATCAAAGTAGACAATAAATTTAGCAAAACTCAAGAAAGTATCAGGAATAATGTTGGTTTTCTATGTTGAAGACATGCTTTAAACCATTGGAAAGTGAATATTGTTGTTGTAGACCCCTTTTTTTGACAATTATGGTGGGGTTGGACATACTGCTTGGAAGAGAATTCATCATAGTGTTCACCTAAAGAGCCTATTTCCTAGCATGTAATCTTATTAATTTGATGTTGTAGTGCATTAAGATGATCCATCTATGCTTTTAGAATGTAAGTGTATTAACTTCTTGTTCGAGTGTATGTAGAGGACTCATTTTTGAATTATAGCAAAGTCAATAGCCTTTAGCAATAGGAAGATAAACAAATGACCAAACTCTTCCACATAAAGATACAAGTAAGGAAGATACATATTAATGCTCTCATTGACTTAGGATCACATGCAAATCTCATTTCAGTAAAGCTAGTAAACAAATTTGCATTGGAAGTTCGTGATCATCCAAGCTTATACTAATTAGGATTGGTAAATAAAGAAGGATAGTTAATTTTATTGATGAAGTAGAATTAAATGTAGTTCCCTTCGATGTATGTGGAGTGGTGTTTGGAAGTCCCTACATGTACATGTAATATGCAATATTCATGTGCAGAGCCAACCAATATCAGCTCGACAATGATGGAAAATCGTTCACCATCAATATGCACAAAGGAAAGTTAAAAATCTCACCAGTAAATGCTAACCGAGCCAAGAAAATGATCAATTATGGCAAGAAGTTTGTTTTATTGTTTTTAACAAAGAATCATCTTGTAGAAGAGTCAGTAAGACAAAAGGAATCCTTGGAGGGATGTACTAAGAAACATAAAAAAAACTAGAAGATTTTCTATGGGCTTACAAGGATGTGTTCTAGGAACCTAAAGGGATACCACCCAAGAGGGAAGTGGAGCATAAGATCCAGATATTTCAGGACTCCCTCACTAAACATTAGGTTGTACAGTTAGTTTGTTATATAAGCAAGTGAGGTGAAGAAACAATTGTAACAACTATTGGAATGGGGTGTGATTCGAATGAGTACACCACCATGTGGGTCAACCATCATCATAATGCCAAGAAGAATGGGACTTGGTGGATGTGTATTAATTACATGGCACTAAAGAAAATCACACTTAAGAATATGTACTCCCTACCCAAGATTGATGATTTTTTGAACTAGTTGCAGTAAGGGAAATACTTCACCAACGTGGACTTAAAGTCTAAATATCACCAGTTTTAAGCCAGAGAATAAGATACTTGGAATACCACCTTCAAAACTGGGAAAGGTTTTTATGAGTGGGTAGTCAAGCCATTTTTCCTATGCAATGTACCAATTATGTTTATGAGGTTAATAAATGATATATTCCACCATTTTATATATTCATTTGTTATGTTCTATTTGGATTATATACTGGTATATAGTTCTACCTAGGAGGAGCACATCTCACATTTTACGTAGGTGTTGGAGACATCAAAGAGGAACCAATTTCTAGAAGATATCAAGAAGTGTGAGTTTTTACAGTAGTCTCTAGTGTATCTAAGGTATGTGATAGGTGGAGGAGAGATAAAGATAGATCCTGCTAAGATGGAGACCATCATGGAATCGTTGGTGCCTACCAATGTTTCTGAGGTTAGGAGTTTTGTTGGGGCGACACAATACCTGAGGAAATTCATAGCCTCGTTTTTAGTGGTAGCAACATCACTTCATGCCATAACAACAAGTGATGAGAGTTTCGAGTGGGGAAAGGGTCAACAAAATGTCTTTGATGAGTTAAATAAGAAGATCAGTTAAACACTAGTTCTTGCACTACCAAACTTGGATAAGCCCTTTCAAGTGGAGATAGATGTTGGTGAGTATGTTATGGGAGCTATCTTGATGTGGGGAGGAAGGCTTGTATTTTACCATTCTAAATTATTTCATTGGCCAGTTGTTAACTACCCTACCTATGATAAGGAAGTTTATGCCATGGCATAATCTATGAATAAGTGGAAGAATTATCTAATGGGAAAGGAGATAATAATCCACATATATCACCAGCCACTACAGTACTTGCAGGCCCAAAGTAAGCTATAGATGACACAAGATATAGTTTTTTATAAGAGGTTTAAAACTAAAAGATAGGGACAACATGAACTTTGATAGATTGAGTTGAAATGAAAACTTCTAGATAAAGCTAAATGGCACACCTGAGAGCAGGTGGAGGAAAAAATTCCTCACATCATTTAGTGGAAGAATTTTAGGACTAAAAGTATGCAAAAATGGGGAGTGATTCATATTCGATAATTATATTGTTCTTCATCCATCTCAATTCTTTTAGGGTGGAAAAAGTGGAGGAATCAGCTCATAGGACCATTTTTATTGGTGAGATCCAATTTGGAAAATTAGGGCCTAAAATATTTTGTGAGGATTTTCAGGCATCAAAGAATGTTTTTTAAGGGGTAAAATTTGACACTTTAGTGCTACACTATTTTCTCCTATTCTGCACACAAATACCTTCCAACAATGCAAGAATCAACTTAGTTGGAGTCCCTATGGAAAATTTATTCCACTCGAAAGTTGACCTTCTTGTTTTCGCCACCATAATTCGAAGAGATTCCACGTCAACCCCCATTATTCATGGAAAATGGGCTAGACACGTGATGATGATGAAGAATACTCTAGAATAGTCCATATTGTAACACTGGTTAAGAATTAAGGGAGTCAAATCTAACTAATAGTTGGCTATTAGGTTGTGCTATAAATGGGCCAGTAGGAGGAGAAGGGGTTCCATTATTTTCAAGTGCATTTTGTTGCATAGAAAAATAAAGTAACTAAGAGGGATAGGGAGAGAAAAAAAGTAGAGTATTTTTTTTTTTTTTTGTAAGGTTAGGCATTCTTCATTCCATAAAACATCAAAATACAATTAAACTAGAGTTCGGGTGGCTGGCCTGCCCGAGGGAAACCAGACCGCCACCTTTTGGCCTGAAAGCTAGACCAAAATTTAAAAATGTTTAACTCCTTCTTCCTATCATAACCATTGTTCTGCTTATTCAAAGCGAGGCTAACTACTGTAACAGAGAAAGGTACCCAGATATAGTTCAGATTCATCACAAAACAGTATAGAAAATAAACACACCACTAATCTTCATCCGACAGATTCACCGGGGCAGGCTTAGAGTCGTTGGCACCCGGCTTCAGGATCTTCTGCTCAATGGCCCATTTGAGCTCCAGCGTCATTTGCTCCATGTTTTTTAGCAGCAGATGGTTTCTGGAAACTTGTACCTGGACCGCCGCAAGTTCTTTTAAGAGAATGTTCTTTATGGAGGCTGATTCTTCTGTCAGTTGGCGTTTGAGGAGTTCTTTCGTTTGCTTACGTTCTTCATCTTCCTCTTCGTGCACTGCTTGGTTGACCTCCATGGCCCTGCCAACCACATGCTTCATGATCCAGTAGAATTGTAACGTTCTATTGAATAACGAGTTTCTGCCTCTAGAAGTGCCTGGGTCAGAGATTATAGCCCAGTCCTCACGGGGAATCTCCTGGTTCACACTTATTTCCCTCAGCTCGCATTCCCATTCATGGATGAGAGCGCGGACCTCAGGAGAAATACCAGTCATGTACCCATCAATCAGGTGAAGGAGTTTGTCAAAGTCGGGCTTTCTGCCTCTTTTATTAGGGTGACTACTGGTGCCGGCTTCCTTCTTCTGTTTAGAAGTGGTCCTTCTTGGAGCCATTTTTCCTCTGGGCCTACCTGTCACAGCAGAAAGCCGAGAGTCAGTGTAAGAGATATAGAGCCTGGTCGGGGTCTGTTCCATTTTGGCGACGAGCTTAGCATGGGTAGTCTCACGTGACATTAGAACAGTGCCATTATGTTCACGTTGGTTAAAGACCCGCCACCTTCTTACAGGAGTCCGGAGAACCCCCCAACCAACAGAGCAAAGAGACCAGACGGCCTTGGTCAGTGGAGGGGAGGAACAGAATTGGAGCCAACCATGGTAGAAATCCAGAGAGAAGAGAATAACAGGGGTGCTAGGACCCTCCAGAAGCATGGCGTAGCCCGGCGAAGCCCCCCAAACTGCCTGACTCTTGGAGCAGGACGTAGCACTACCATAAATCAAATCTTCCCCATCCAGGGACTGGGAAAGGAGAAACCAGAAGGAGCCCGAGGGACCCTTAACATCGCAGCGACAGGGGGTCTGCTTACAGGGCCAAAGCATATCCAGCCAGACCAAGAGACCAGAGAAACAAGCATACATGTCTGAGGGATGAGGACAGAAGGAAACATACCACCTTTTCTTGCTGAGGCCGATGAGGAGGGCTGGTCGCAGAGGTGAGCAGGCGTCTTTCCGTTCTTTGTCATTCTTCTTGCCGAGCGGAATGAGCCTGCCATCTGTTTTCTTGGGTTTATTAACTCGATGTCGTGTCGAGCATGCCACCACTTGGCTTATAGAAATTTCGGCCTCCGCTTGTCCATTTATTTTTCTGTCACGCCAACCGGTTTTTTCATCTCGGAAAGTGGCGTGGATTGTCCTTTCCACTTCATGCATCATCATTCCTTTCTCTGTCTAGCTGCTCTTGCCGTAGCCTAACTTGACTCCTGTTGCCACCTGTCGTCCTTCCCCTGCCCATTATCTCGAGTTCTGGAGCTGGTTCTAGATTTTTCTTTAATGATGCCTCAGCTCGCATGTCCCCTCCATTTGTTCGGCCATTCTGGCCATGCCCCATCACCTGCCTGTCATGTGCCTGCCTTACCCCTCTGCCTTTTCCCACGTAGGAGCTGTCCGAGCCTTGCTGATGAAGATTATCTCTGCCTCCGCTGCGTGCCGCCTGATCTTGGTCGTTCGTTTTTCCCATGCTTTTCCCTCCTGCATCATCGTTTAGCAGTTGCTGGAGTTGGTTTTTCTCCTCCTGATGCAAATGAGGCAGACCCTCGCTATCAATTTCCTTGCCCCGGTTCCGGCAACCCCAATTCGCAAGCCAATCTGCTGGCTTGTTACCTGCGCGCCTGGTGTGGGTCGGGAGGAGATAGTCAATTTTTGGAATGAGCTTTCCAATTTCGCTTACCAGCCAAGTGGTTCTCCAGCTTTTGCTGATTCTTTCCGCTGGGATTTGCTGCTGGAGCTTCCTGACCATGTCAATTACCAGCTTTGAGTCCCCCTCGATTTGGAGTCGTTTAAAGTTTGCCCAGAGAGCTATTTCCAGTCCTCGTTTCAGGGCGTGTAGCTCTGCTTCATTGTTCGAAGCTTCCCCACAGTCCATCGCGAAAGTTCTGAGAGTGTTTCCCTCTGCGTCTCTAAAGACTCCGCCAATGCCGGCCTCGCCTGGGTTGTGCTTTGCAGCTCCGTCGAAGTTTTATTTTGTGAATCCATGAGGAGGGCATCTGTACTGGTTGCTTTCAGTCACCTCTTTGGCCTTATCTGCTCGAGAATCCCCGTGGTTTACCATACTCTATCTGACCTCTAATTTTTCCAGGATGGTTTCTTCCGTATTCGAGACTTTCCAGTCTTCATCCTTCCAGCATTCCGAAAGGATTGTTTCCCAAAGGTTTCTGATGACTTGCTCCCAAATTGCTGCGGTATTTCTGGTTTCTGCTTTGAAAATGGCCCCATTCTAGGCTTTCTAGATATTCCAAAGGAGGAATCCGGCGGAGAGGAGCCAGGCATGGTTAACGACCGGGTTTAGGTAAGGCTTTTTTGGCCAATTGATGATAGTGCTTACGATATTTTGCTGGTTACGGTGCTGCCGCTCAAACAAATTGCGGTGGTTGTTCCACAGGGAGGAGCTGACGGAGCAGCGGTTCATCAAATGCTCCATGGTTTCCTCTTGGGAGAGGCAAAGGGCGCAGCGGGACGGGCCTTGGCTACCTTTCCGCAGAATTTGGTCCCAGGTGAGCACTCTACCGTGTAGAACTGTCCAAATGAAGAAAGAAATTTTAGGCCAATGCTTAATTTCCCAGAGATTTTTCCATTGATTGTTTTCCGGATGAAGGTTGATGTTGTTATGAAGGTGGTAGGCTTCTGCTGTAGTGAAATTTCCTTGTATGTGTTTGCCCCACCTGAGAATATCAGACCCTGTTTTCTTTGTTATTTTCGGAGAAGCCATCTCTGTATAGTAATCCTGCTATTTGTCAGTTTCTGGTGTTCCTGCCCAGTCTTCTTTAAATTCCCAATTTCGCCAGTATCTTGCCTCGTCAGGCTTCCAGAAGTTGCCGACAGTTGAAGCCCCTACCTGGGTTGAAAAGTTAAGGATGGCATGGAGGTTGTCTTTTTGAATGAGACGGTCTCTTTGCTGCCAGGATTCCTCCCAGAATCTGGCTTTGTCTCCTTCCCGGATTTCCCAGAAACTGTGCTCCCTTATCAGATCCTTGTTGCCTCTAGCCAGGTTCCATGTTGCAGAACCTCTGGTCTCTGTAGTGCTTCTCAGTTTGTCTTCAATTTCCCCTGTCCCGTCGTATTTTCTTTCCCAAAGTATCTTCCATAGGTCGGGGCCCCCCTGAAGCCACCGCCACCAGAGCTTCACCCCCATTACTTGATTGAGGACGAAGGGGTCGCGAAGTCCAAGACCGCCATCTTTAGGGTGCCGGTAGAGCCATTCCCATGAGATAAGGGCCCACTTTCTAGTCTTGCTGGTCCCTTGCCAGAGGAACTTTTTGAACAGGGAGACCAGCTTTTGGCTCCCAGCCTTAGGAATTGCTTCGCAAGGGAGCTGGTAGTTTGGGATGGCCTACAAAACATATTTCAATAAGGTTGCCCGACTTGGAGCATTTAGAGAGCAGTGGGTCCAGTTCTCCATTTTATTGCAGATTTTCTTGATTAGCAGGTTGCAGTTGGCCGACCAGAATTGGTGCTCATGTAACATGATTCCCAGGTATTTGGAGGGGAAGGATCCTCTGTTGAAGCCTAGAGTATGAGCTAGGAACCTTTGGATTTCCAAGGAGGTGTTAAAGAAGAACACTTCCGATTTATCTTTATTAATTTCCATCCCGGAGGCTCTGCTAAATTGAGATAGGGATTTGATAATTCTTTGGGCCTCCTTTAGGGTGGCCTGACCGTAAAGCATTACGTCATCCACAAATTGCTGGTGGGAGACCGGAATATCTTCTCCGCAGATGCGGAGGCCTTTTATCTGTTCCTTGGAAACCTGAGCCTTAACCAGTCTGCCTAGGTCGTCTGCAGCTAGGATGAAGAGGAAAGGAGACAGGGGGTCGCCCTGCCTTAGCCCACGGGATGGAGTGAAAGCTTCAGAGGGGGAGCCGTTTAGGAGAATTGACAGGATGGGGGAGCTAACCATAGACAGGATCCATTTTATCCATCGTTGATCAAATCCATAGGCTTTTAGGATACCTTCCAGATAGGTCCATCTAAGCCTATCAAATGCCTTGGCCAGATCCAGTTTGATAAGCATGCCTGGGGCTCGGGAGCTTTTCAGGGAATGGATCACTTCCTGGGCAACTATAATGCCATCGGTGATCTGCCTTCCTTGGACAAAGCCAGTTTGCTCTGGGGCAATGAGATCCGGCAGGATAGGCTTAAGCCTGTTGACAATGATAGTTGCAAGGATTTTGTAAACCACATTACATAGGGAGATGGGCCTGAAACCCTGCAGTTCATCTGAGCAGCCAGACTTTGGAATTAACGCCAGGAAGGTGGCATTCAAACCTTGGTGCATGTGTTTGGAGCATCTGGATTCCTCCACTAGATCAAGTAGATCATTTCCCATGAAGCTCCAAGTGGCCTGATAAAATTCTATGGTGAAGCCATCAGGTCCTGGGGCCTTATTTTTAGCCATTTTGTTTATTGCTTCCTCCAGTTCATCCTTGGAGATTATCCGAAGAAGGGCCAGGTTTTGATCTCTAGAGACTTTCTTGGGAATATGGTGGCTGATTTTGTCTATGTCCTCGGCTCTGTTGATATTAGGTTTAGAGAGAATACCTTTGAAATGCTCCACCAAAAGATGTTCAATTTCATCTTGCTGAGTCACTCTGTTTCCTTCCTTGTCCTTCAAGGAGAAAATTTTGTTGTGTTGGCGGCGATTTATCATGGCTTTGTGGAAGAATTTGGAGTTTTTGTCGCCTTCTTTGAGCCATTGGATTCGGGATTTTTGTTTCCACAGGATTTCCTCCTGTTTTCTCCTTTCCTCTAATTGGGTGATTACTCTACCTTCCTCCTCTACCAGAGCTTGACTTCGGCCGTCCAAGATGATTTGCTGCTGGATTCTTTCCATTCTGGCTTGGAGTTTGCCCTGCTCTTGCTGGATATTGCCAAATTCTTCCTTGTTCCACTTTTTAATTTTGCTTTTAATTTCTTTGAGCCTTTGCTGAAATGAGCGCATTTTGCTGAGGCCCTCCTTTCCACTTTTGTTGTCTTGCCACCAGCCTCTTACTTTATCTAGGAATTCAGGGGCTCGAAGCCAAAAGGACTCGAACCAGAAGGGTCTCCTTTTGCTCTGGTTATTTATGGCTATTTCCAGATTTATTGGCCAGTGATTCGTCCCTACTGAGGGTAGGATAGAGGCTTCATAAAAGATGTCCAGCTCAATTATGTGCTCTGAGATGAGGAATCTGTCCAGTCTTGAAGCAATCTATTTGGAACCGCCTCTTCTGTTGTTCCATGTGAATTTTTCGTTGATGGTTGGGATATCCACTACTCTTAATTCTGTCTTCACTTCTCGAAATCTTTCCATTTTTGTGTCTTCCCTGCTTATTCCACCTTTTTTCTCTTCTCGAGAAGCAATTAAGTTGAAGTCTCCGGCCAGGATCCATCTCTATTCATGGTGTAAACTTCGGAGCTTAGTCAGCTGAGTGAGGAACAGGTCTTTGTCTGCTCGGGTGTGGGGCCCATAGACAGTTGAGATTGCAACCCATTCACTTTGTCCTATTAGTATGAATCGCCCGGTGAGGATTCTTGGCATTCCTATCCACCAGTCAGTGAGGACTTCAGCTGGGTTCCAAAGGATAGCTATTCCTCCTGCACTGCCTTTGCGGTCTATAGTGACATGTTCGTATCATGGTTTTATTTTATTTAGGATTTCTCCTATTTTCTGTCCTGGGATTTTGGTTTCTTGGAGAAGCATGATCTGAGGTTTGTCTTGTTTGAGTCGTGCTGCTAGATGTCTCTGTTTTCCTTTACTATTTAAGACTCTGATATTCCATGAGGTCAAAATCATTGATTAACTTGAGAGAGGGTTTGGAACACCACTGATAGCGGGACTACTTTTCCAGTGTTGACTAGGGTTTCTCCCATGAGTTGTATGGTTTCCTTGATGTTTCTTCTTCCTCTTTTTTTTTTGCCCCTTTATTTTGACCAGTCTGATCTAATCTGGTTTCTTTTTGAGTCTCTTGGTTTTCTGCTGTTGGAGCTTTGCCTTTTTCTAATTTGGTTTTGTATTGTTGGAAGGTTCTAGTATACAACTTCTTTTGATCTTCGGGGATAAACCTCTCATCCAGGTTCTTCCATTCATGTAGCAGATTTTCCAACACTTCCTCTTCCTTGCTTAGGTCCTCCCTATTGGACTCCTGGTCCGTCTCCATCTGATCCGTTTGTTCCTCTGTTTCCTTCTCCTGATCTTGTGTCTCACTCGGGGCCTTTCTTTTAGCTAGGATCCTATCACTAGTTTCATTGCAGTCTGAACCTTTATCCTCCTGATGTTCCATGTGTTGTTCTTCCTCATCCTCATCTACCTGTAGTATAGCGAAACTGTTTGGTTTCGCTGTGTCAGGTTGTTTTCCTTTCCAATCATTCTGGGGGGGTTCCTTGTTGGCTTTCTTTTTGTTTCTCACCTCTTGGAATTCCTCCTGATCCGACTCTCTCTTGTTTCTTTGGGGCCCTCTGATTTCTTCTTCCTCCCGGGTTATTGGGCATTCCTTTGCTAGATGGCCATGGGTATGGCATCTACGACACCTAAACAGAATATGTTCATAGTCTATGCTTTGCTGCCAGATCTCTTCGTGGTATTCAAGCTCTATAGTGTCGGGGATGGGGTTTGCTAGGTTCATGTAGACACAAATTCTGGCATACGAGGTGTATCTACCTTTCTTTGTAGTATTTGCTATTTTCACGAAGCTTCCTATTAAGTTTCCTATTCCTTCCAGGATATCCGGGTCCCAGAAGTCTGTGGGGATCCCAAATAGATGGACCTAGATAGGAGCAGCCAGAAAGGTTTCTTTGTCTGGGTTATAACAGTCTTCCCAGAAACGCAAGAACAGACCGGCATTATTATAAAAATATGGGCCATTATCAAAAACCTGTTCTCTATCTTTCAAGTTAAAGAAGATTACCGTAAAGAAGCCTTTCGCTCCCAGCTTGAGCTCGATGTGGCCTTGAGGCTGCCATTTCTGCTGTATCCACTTGGTGAGGTCCCTTTACAATGGCCAGACTCTGACAAACTTGCAGATAAGGGCATGGTCCCTCATGTAACTTCGGTACTTTTCCAGCTTGTTCACTGGGATCACATATCTGGGTTTCTCTATTGTACATGGCAGGCACTTTCCTCTGCGGCCTGATTGCCAGGCTGCTCCTAGCATTGGCCCCGTGCTCTTCCGTTCCTCTGACTCCTAGTTGCTTTGTCTGTCTCCTGCCGCCACTTCTCGGTAGGAGGGGATCTCTCCCCTCCTAACATTTTCTGTCATTCCTTTTCTACTTTGGCTGCTGACAGTTCTGCTGGACTAGACTGCGTCTGTTGTCCATACTTTCGTCCCGACTTCCTTAGGTTTTCACCGCTTTGCCACCATTATGGTTTGAGTTGCAGAGCGCCAGTCATGTAATTTTTTTCTTTTCTGAGATTTTTAAAAAAGTAGAGTATTTTTGCATTGTGGTAACCCATGAATTGCATGCCTTCTTTGTACTTTCATCCATTTTCTATTCAAATAAAGAGAGCAAAGCGACCTCATCTTCCAACTGGGTTTTCTCGTGAAAGGGTTTCCCAAGATATATCTTGTGTCAACTGTAGTTTGTGAGTTTTTATTTCATTGCTATAATTTTTTGCGTAATTATAATCAACACGCATACACAATAATGAGTAGCTTACATATCTAGAAATGTAAAGAGAAATAAACCATCGTGATGTAGATTTCATATTTTTAAGTAAAATTTATCATATTTGTTGTGATGATCTGTTAAGTGGAATGTCCAAAAATATTTACAAATCACATATGCAACAATAGGCAAGAAAATTGGATAGTGATGAAGAAAATCAAAAGGACGAAGCAGTTAAAAATGGAAAAAAAATTAAATAGAAGCATGGTTAACGATGAGAAAGAAAGCAAAATGAGTTATAAATAAAAGTATTTTGTTGTGGGTTTGAGAACTATATACAATAAATCCTTTAAGGAATACATCCCTAATAGATAGTCGTTGGATAATGTCATTTAATAATGATATTGGTTAGAGATTAAAAACTGATGAAATTGTGTACTTGAGTCAATAAAGTTCGTGGTAAAAAACCACTAATGTAAAATATTTTTTAATGTGTATTATTGTGGTAAGCATAAACCAAAATAGGATGTCAGATGTTTAAGAGAGAAACTCTAAGTGGATAGAACCACCGATTTGAGGTATTCTACACCTAATAGAGTCATCAATCTTAGTGAGAAGGCAGTGAGGTAGATTTCAAGTCATGAAAAAAGGGCTTGTGTAGGAATAAAATTATCATTGAGGATATGAAAAAGAAGAGATACCTATGAGGAAAAAGATTGCAAGTGATAGAGGACGCATGGACATCTGTCCATGAAGTGTTTTTGTTCCTCAGGAGTATGATGTACAAGCATCGACATCAAGGTTACAATTGAGTGAGGAGCCCAGGAGATTGAGGATGGTGAAAATGATAGTGGTGATATGGAGTAATAGGGATATATATGCAAAATTTTAATGGAAGAATGGTTGATGAAGCATGTACGAGAAGAAGTTTCCTTCAGAACTAGTGGATATAGTGACTGACAACCCAATTTTCTTAGTAGATGGTGATTCTTTCATACGAAATTCAACTAATATTTGTGTAGGTACAAGATGATAACAGAGAAGATCAAGAAGGAAGAAGACCAAATAACTATTAAATATGAAGACAAAGGATAACAAAGGCAAAGAATGAGAAAGGACTAATTTAATGAAGAAGGCTCGTTAAAGAGGAGACATAAAAAAATAACACCTATTTGTAATTTTTAATGGATGATATTATGAATATTGTAATAGTGTAATAGTGCACGCATATTCTAGAAAGTCTATGTAAGAGAAAGTGCTAAAGGGCAGGGTAGTCCCTATCACTCAAGTGGAAATTATGCTTTTAGAACATTTGCAAATTAATATATAAAGTGGAAAAAATAATTTTATACAAAGGGAAAAGAGCTTGGATAAATTTTTGGTGGGTAGTAACCACAAGTAAGTCTTGACATTTACATTTCTACTCCTACTTTTTAAAGTGTTGAAGGACACATAAATAAGGGTGGGAAGTTTCTCTTGGTAAGTATATTTATTTACATCTTGTTCCTATCTATATTTTATACAAATACTTGATGGTAAATATGTTATTTATGTGAGTATGAGCTATTTTCAAAGAATTTAATTTTATATGGTTTTCCTCTCAAGATTAACAATGAAAATTTATTGCACAAATATCTAAACATCATGGCATAAATATTGCAACTGCATTTAAAAATTATGGAAAAATAAATATGAGGCAGTTATCCACATGTCATTTTATTATACAAAGGCTACAATAAGACCTTCGATTTATGGTGTAATCAAATGCTTGAAAAATAATTTCTTCAATAATATTGAAAAATAAATATTTGTTTTTAAAAGTTAAACATTATAACTTGCATTGATCAATGCTAAACTAATAGTGCTCAATAACAAATTGATTGATAGTCTTGTCTTGGAAGGGACTAATAAGAGGTGGAGTGTTCGAGTTGACTCAACTCCCAGATTTAACCAAGATCTTTTACTTCCATGATGTTATGAGAATTTCATTTATAAGAGCATAAATGAACATATATGCATGCTTAAACAAATGGAAACATAATGATAGTCAACAAATCATAGACATGAGATGTTGATAACAGAGTTCGTCTCGGAGGGACTACGTCACTGGGCCCCAGTGTCAATATGGTGTAGGATGTTACATTAAGTGTTGGAAAGAGTGATGATGTACATGAATGTGTTTTCTCTATCATGCAAGGAATATTCCTTCACGCAGGAGTGGTTCCATGAGATGTTTTGTTGTAGGAACTCTCATTAACAAAAGGACTCCTATCAGCATGACATAATTTCATGTATGAGAATAATGAGCATCCCACCAACATGGCATCAAAGGGATCTCAATCAAAACATACATGGAGACACATGAGTATCCCGTCAACATGGTGACAAAGGGATCTCAATCAAAACATGACAATAAGTACATCTCACATCAAGAAGAAAACAAGATCCCACATCAAACGTCAAACATGGATCTATACAGCACAATGCATCTCAAGCAAAGAGACAAAGAAGTACATGATCACATTGCATATACCTCACATCAAGGAGTTATCTAAAGAAGAGGATGATAAAATGCTAGATCTGGCTGTACCATAAATCTTGTGGTATCGAATATCATGAAAATGATTGCTCGCACATTGAATGCTGACACCTACACTCCACTTTGAAATGTGGCAAAAAAATGGAATGATCAAATGGAAAATCTGATTACAACATCACATTCGTGGTGTCGAATAATGTAAAATTGACTGTCAAATTTCTGAATTATGACAAAGTGAAAATATGGGGCTACAAGAGTCTTTTATATTCCCCCTAGATTCCTCAAGGATTCCCTCCTCTGGGTCATCTAAAGATCTGATTCTCAGATCAAAATTATGTCTGCACCATCAGATTCGTGTCACTGAGAGGTGTAGGATCGACATAAAGTTTTTCCAATTTGGACATTGGAAAAATTCACCCTCCTGAAAGTTGGGCTCCATCATGGTTCTACCTACCACTACTCCATGCTCATGGTTCCACCTGCAATTAATTAAAAAATTGTCTCAGACTTCACTGTCTTCCTTGGCCCCCGTGTCGACTCTGTTCCACTATTCAATCCTCAGTCTCCCATCGCATTGTTCAACAATGTTTAAATATTTTTTGTGGGCAGATCTATCAACACTAGCCCTCGTGGCTCAACGGTGGCATGCTATGTTTGGCGAGTGGAGGTCACAAAGTCAAACCCCTAGCCCTTTCGTTCCATATTTTTGGATTTTCATTTTTTTAAATTAATATGGTTGGAATCGTGGCATTTAAATATGGCACATTTGGTTGGTTTTTAAACAATGGTTATGTGTACGATGTTTTAGGTTGGGCTGCTCGTGGAGCGGGACGGCCACGTGGCTAGGCGGGTTTAATTCCCGCTGACCCATATTTATATACGTTGTATTTTGGTGGGGGCATGGGCCGGGTCCACTGGAGGTGGCCCACCCACCGCCTATATTTAATGTTCCATTGTGTAATGGAGTAGGGGCTAGCGGGGGTCATGGCCCGTTGGCCATTTTTAATTAAAAATTTGTTTTTTTAATATATTTAAACCGACTGGTGGGGGTGGCGGGGGTGGTGGCCCACCACCCCTATTTTATATATTTTTTTGATTTTTAAAATATAACAGTCATTTTTTATTTTGTCTAATATAAGGGATATTAGACAAATTAAGTATCCACCAAATTCGCCCGCTTTTGGGAGCTAGGTTTCCACTTTTGTTGACGGTGAATTTGTAGGACACTTAAACATGACCCACTACCCAACTTTGACTGGCTCTTTCTCCCTCATATGAGCTCGGATTTCAGTGTTGTTCACACCATTGGAATCAGGGCGACACACACTTCGATTTGGTGTTAGTTTGGAAGCAACCTAGCCACTTTGAATTTTGACCCTTTCTAAGTCCTTTGGGACTTTTGCATGTGTCTGGAGCCACCCAGATCATGGAGAAAATATAGCACATATAGGGATTAGTTTTTCCTTTAATCTTAAGGTTGTAGGTTATAAACTTTTTTTGGATTTCTTCAATCTTCCTCCACAAGTCTTTGGATATACATCCATATAAAATATCGATAGTGCCTAGAGTTTCAAAGAGAAACTTTTTTAATCCTAAATCCTAATATTTATCTACTTATAATTATTGCCAGTCTATACTATCTTTTTTTTTTTAAGCTTCGTAGGACTACATCTTCATCATGTCCAATATTTTCACCTCGATCAGGGTGGGGAATTGAACCAATGATTTCGCATCAAGCATTGTGTTAAGAGAGCACCGATCACCGTCTATCCAAGACCTCGTGGACCAAGCCTATACGTATTGAAATAAATATGTTTATATAAAAAATATTATTTTTATTAAAATATAAAATAAACTAAAATGGATTACAATGTTAAAATGATCTATATATATATATATATATATATATATATATAGATATATAGATATTACGAGGATGTAAGAGAAATGAAGGATAGTATTATTTTCTACCCTAATTTGATTTGATTAGAATAGAATATAAACATTAATAAATAGGTGAAAATGGATAATATTTAGTATAATAATTGAATATTGTAATAGTAGTTATATGTAAATTTAATTTAAAATTTATATATATGAAAATGTAAAAATATCATTAATAATTTTGTGAAAACTTGATTAAATTAATGAGCTCCTCATTAACACACTTATATTATTAATTATTTTATGATTTAAAAAAAACAAACTTTAAAATTTCAGCTACTTCCAATATGTTTTAGAATGTAAATTTTGTTATCTTCAAAATATTTTAATTTAATTAAATTTTAAGTTTTTAAAATTAAAATTCAAAAAAATAAATGTTGATATTTCCATTCATGATAAGGTGTTTTGTTAAGGTACGTAAAGGTTACTAGTTGGAAACTTAGTGGATAAACATCCAATCACGCTAAGTTATGATGTGGAGAGGACACCCTCATGATTTTGACAACTTAAAGGTCCCTCAATAATGGCTACTCAAAACCAAATTAAACATGTTAATCGTCTCAAGACTCATACAAGTTAAAAAACTATACATATAAATATATAATATTTCAATTTAATATTTATAAAAAAAATTGTTACATACTTGAAAAAAAATTTGATTACACAATTATTAAAATTTTAAAAATTAAATATTTCTATTAAGGTTTTATTTGTATTAAATTGTTATTATTAATTATTTATTTTCAAATTTAATATAAGGTATGCTATACCTTTCTTACATTTGTGAGATGAAAATCTGTAAATCCAATTTCCATATTTCAGGAAAGGATCAAAGGATATTTAGCCAGAAATGATGTTCGATGACTAGGAAGGATATTTAACAAGAAATGACATTTGTGTATCCCATTGTTGATTTTACTAATATATCAATCCTCTGTATGTTTATATTTATATGTGATTTATATACAACCATAATAAGTCAAGTTAGCTTGGATTTTTAATAATGACTGATGACTCTGTATCCATTGCCTTGTATCTTATTGTATGTCCAGATTTATATATGATTGTCTCTAGCCCCTTCAGACCCATGATTCTTCTATTGCAAAGCCAAAAAAAATGGAAATGACTATTATTATCACTGGAGTGGCAGCCAATACTGTCAGTAGCGCTTTTTGTGCACTCATCACACAAATAGACGATGTTGTTTGGTTGGATGAGAAACATCAGCTTCTGGAAGGGCAACTAAATCATATGAAGACTCTCTTACTCTTATGTTAGCTATCAATTTCAATATCGGTAAAAGACGCCCCCTCAATCTTTGCAAAATTATATGCTAAGGATGCAAGACACAGTTCGAAGAGAAAGATAGCTGATCAATTTCTCTCGAACGTAGCAACAGTATATCAATTGCCTCCTTTGCAAGCTTGAACTCTCTACAAAAAGCCAAAAGTGGAACACAACTTTTGATGAAGGCAAATCTATTGCTTCAAGACAAACCGGACACTGGATTGGTAGGGTTGGAAATTAGACCTGCTGAGATACGACTTGAGTGGTGGCTTATAGAGGCTCCCCATGATTGAATATTTGTTGTATATGGGATGGGTGGTGTCGAAAAAACAGCATTACTAAAAAGGGTCTACAACAACTACAAGGTAAGTGGTGTTTTTTATCATGTGGTCACAGTTGATCAATTTTCCATTCCAGAGTTATAGAGACGTATGGCTTCCACAATCAATTTAGACCTCAGTACCTATTCTTATGATGATGTTGATTCATGGAAGATGGAGTTGTCTACACATCTCAGGACAAATAATTTTTTCCTAATTTTAGACGATTTGTGGAGCACAGTCACTGCAAAAGAATTGGCGGTTGAATTTGGCGAGAAGAAAGGGGGAAAAGTTGTATTCTCTACTCAAAATAGAGGACTGCTTCCAGAAATGAATGCAAATTAGTCCATGCAAATACAACCATTGTCGAGAGAGGAAGCCTAGGAATTGTTTTGCAAAATAAATTTCAAAGACGGGTATGTGCCTGAGGAGATAGAGCATATTTCCAAAGTTGTTGCAGAGGAATGTAAAGGGTTTCCCTTCGCTATAAATGTCATAGCCTCAATAATGGTTGGAAACAGGGCTGTAAATGAGTGGAACCTTGTTTTGATCGAGATCTCATGCTTGAATTGATCGAGATCTGTATCAACGATTGAGATTGAGCTACGATAGTTTACCGCATGCTCATTTGAAAACCTATTTTCTGTATTGTGTCGTTGTTCTAGAGGACTGCTACACTCCGGTGCACATTATAGCGCACATGTGGATCGCAGAAGGTATAGTAAAGAGAAAATATGTGGACACCTTAATGTATACTACACAGAACTACATAAAGTTACTTGCAGATCGTTCCTTATTCCAGTTGCGAGCAGTTGGTGGATCTAGTTATTGGGGCTTTACATTTGGATTTCATGATGATGTTGCATGCAACATGGAAATTTATGTGGCAAAGACAGAGGAAAATTTTGTATCCATGGCAGCTCATCATTTCCCCAACATCGACTCCCCTTTCCCCGACATCAAAACTCGCAATAATTGTATGAGGCTCTTCCTTTTTTGTTGCAATATTACATCTCTACAAAACAAGGAATTGAGATGTCCAAAATTGGTATGCCTAGTTCTAACACAATCTTGAATTAAAAAAGATTATGGAAGCTTGCTTAACCTCGTCTCTCTAAGGTGTTATTGTTGGAGATTCTAATTACAACCACTTGTTAGGTGTCAAAATTGTCCCTCCAAGTGTCCTAGTTCAGTTTCACTTAGTCCAATTTAAGTCGAGTTTAACTTCAGTCAATTATTACCGATGTTTCCTATTTAATCTTGTTTAACTAATTCGTAATACTGAGAAGACCAGTCCTTTGTTCCATGTTTTGTTCTATTAAATTGTTATCATGGTATGAAAGATTAGCCTATGTGAGACTCCTTGAGAGCAGTAGAGGAGAAGATATGCTAGTTTGCATAAGACTCCCTGTGATAGCAGCATAATGAGTGAAGTGAGAGAAAAAGAGGCGAGCTTGTATAAGACTCTTTGAAAGAGCAATATAACTTTGAGGAAACCTGCAAAGAAGTAGCAGGAGAATGAAGAAGTCAGCTATGGCTAAGCCGGTGAAGGCAAGGACAACACAGATTGAAGAAAGTTAAGCTCAAATTCATATAATTTTTAGAAATTTTGGGTAGTTGTATTAATGCACCCTACAACCTTGAAGGCCGCATTATCAATGCCCACAGAAAGGCACCAGAATCACGTTAGTGTTACTAATGCTTAACGACATTGCAAGAGCACACCTTAGTTTCATTCACTACACTGTTCTACCTCCAAAGCGGTCTCTGTTAATTACATAGAGTGTTAACAAAAGAGAAAATAATGGAATCCGATTGGGAGCACGATTCACAAAGAACACATGAAGTTTGGTTGGAAGCATGGTCAAAGGCAACAAAAAAAAATCCAATTACGTTGAAAGCACGAGGATATTATTGGGTTTCCTCATTTATTAAAACATGAATCTCGCCTTTTCAAAAAGGGCTTATTAAAAATGACTTTCATTTCGAAAATTCTTAAAGACCCACGAGTCATTCATTATATTAAAATAAAGTTGAGCTCCACTTTGGTCAAGTTTTTGAGAGGCGTTATGTGGTACGCAACTAAATATGCTTCGTATAAATTTTAAAGAGATTTTTTAAAAAGCGCATGTAATTTTTTAAAAAAGGAGAAGGTGAAGCATTTAAGTGAAAGTAAAAAAGAAAAAATCTTTGGTGAAATTGAAAATTTATTGCTCAACAAAGGATTTTTTTTAAGAAAAGCAAAAGGTGGAAGTGACAATAGATTAAAGAGAGTTGGACTTGTAGTGTTCACCTATGTGTGAAGACCGTAAACAAATGCGAAAAACCAAGAGGCTTCCCTTGATTTCAGATACCAAGACAGCCAAGGAGGCCTGGGGTACCCTTGAGAGAAATTTTGGTGTAAGGTGGTGATTTGAACTTAAACAGGAACACAACAAATTACAGATATAACCATAAATAAAGAGATGCAGCAGAAATGACACTTCCTTTCACTAATATAAAATAATGAGATATGCTTACAAACAGAATGGAAATGAGACTAGCTCGGGTGATGGTAACTTACCTCTGAGAAGAGATGTGGCAGCTACATGCCTCTAAACTGAGTTACAATGAGTCTCAAAAGTCTATTTATTATTGAGAAACAATAGAAAACCCTAAACATCCAAAAACCTAACACTAGGAGATGAAGCGCTAAAATTGTGGGCCCCGTTTGGGTAAATTGGTACATCATCATCCAATGGATCGTAAATTTGGCATACGATCTCCGTTTGGCTATCATAATAGCTCATCTCGAAGATCTCGAAGAGAAGGCTAAAAAGGATGGCCATGCCAAATTAAGTGACTTTTAGTCTGTCCATTTTCCATAAAAACGTCATTTATGGCCTCAAAATAGCTCTGGAAGTTTAGGACCTGAAAAACTACCAAAAATAGTAAATTGTGCTACACTTAAGGAAACCGAAAAACTGAAAGAGATAGTGTTGGGGGTCCAAGTGGAATAGGTGGGTGGCCACCAATATCCACCTGGATCATTCGTCCCCCCTTAGGAAGCAATGGTCCCCATTACGTTGAGTGCCTCCATGAGATAGGGAAACTTCTGCTAAACTTGGTCACTAATGAGCGACTTGCCTTCGTGAAGGAGCTGGCCATCTTTGACAACTCGATATAGTTGGATCTTCTACTGGGGAGTACTTTCGATCTGTGTGTCCATGATCCGATTAGTGGTGGCATGTTCCATCTAGTATAGGTTTATCTCTGTTGGTGTGAGCTGTTCTGCAATGTCAGATGTGTCCAGTAATGGTGGGAAGCATGGTCAAGGGTGATCCACATTGAACACTCAGTGCAAGCCAAGGAATGGAGGAATGCTATGCTCTAAAGCATTGTTTCCCACAACCTTGGTAATGGTGTAAGGACCATATCGGTGTGGCCTGAGTTTTCGATGGGCTCTTGTAAGACATTTTTTCTACAAATGTAACCAGACTTTGTCGCCCACCTGAAACTTGTGTGGCACCTAATGTTGATCATGTCATGTCTTGTACTTGTCATTTTCCATAATGCAGTGGCGATATATCGGCCTATTGGGTAGAGGTGCTCTGGGAGTCAGATCGAACAAATTCTTGATGTGACTGTGCAACGGTACCCTTATGGGTGAGGAGAAGATGTCCTCGTATCCTTTAATGACCGTATCCACCTGATTCTACTACATGGAGGAACCCTTCGGAGGGGCCATGGATGTGGCTACGATCTTCCCCTTACTTTGAGAGCGAACCAAAAAGAAGATAAATTTCCTAGTCTGGGAGATGATCTTATTGCATTTCTTGGTAGATATCAAAGAGGTGGTGGTAGGAGGGGCTACCTCTTGTATCCTGTATAATGTATCACCCAAAGAAATAATCACATAGTGAGGTCTAGACTCATATACAGCATGTCGCTTCCATAAGTATGGTTGTCCTAATAATACACCACAAACATTGAGAGGGAAAACATCACACAATACCTCATCTGTGAAGGGCTTGATGATGTAGGGAAGGCGAAACTGCTTGCTGACTCGAAGATCTCGTCCTTGTTGAAGCCACCCGACGTTGTACGGCTACGGGTGTGGTATTGTGAGTAGGCGCAATCACTTCACAACCTCTGCTGAAATGAGGTTCTTTTGGATGCCACTGTCGATAATGAAATGTAATGGTGAAGCGTTCACGCTTCCAATCCTCTGTATCATCAGGCTCATTATTCTAGATCTTTGCGGTGGCAACAATGGCATTGGGCTCCACATCAATAATCTGCTTCCCTTTGTCATTCGTCTTGTCAGGTTCTGACTCAGGGTCAGAACATGCATCTGATTCTGAAGCCTTCAACTCAGCCACCAACGACTTCTTGGTCCGACACTCACTTGTGTTGTGAGTGGGGATCTAATAGAACTCAGACCACTTTCCTGTGTCCTTCTTTGACTTCGTGGTGGTGTTATTTTCTTGCAGCTTGGATGGGTTGTCCTCGGTAACCCCGCCTTGGCATTGTCCTTTGTTGCTTGGATTTGCAGATCCAATGTCTCGCTTCTTTCGATTAAACTTATGCTCGATCTTAATAGCGTATCAGTACGTTGTGCCAAGCGAGGAGATGTGCAAGAACTCCATCTCATCCTGGATGTACTTGTGTAGGAAGCCACAATATTTGAGTGCCAAATGGTGCTCTAAATCCTTGATACCCAACTTTGTGTGAAGGGTATGAAAAATATTTGTAAACTTTAGCACGTCTTGGTCCCTTCCTTGCCGCAACGTAGTCCACTTTACATATTTATCCTCATAGCTTCTGACAGGGTAGTACTGCTCCTTCATGGCATCCCGGAATAAATTCCAAGTGGTTGGACTGAAAACATTGAGATCATACTTTCATCTTTCTCCTTGCAGTAGGTTTCCCACTAGTCCTTGACGTTGGGGGTAGCTTTGAGAATTGTAAAGTGATCTTTTCCCGGTTGGAAAAATCATGAACAAAAAAATATCCTTCTAGTGGATTTAACCATTTATTTATGACATCCACATCTATCTGACCCTCAAATATGGGAATGTCAAAATTAACTTGTACCTTAAAGGGTATGGCGCTTCCAGAGTAGATGCATCACCCTTGGGTAGTCGCTGAAGGATATGGGAAAAATTGTTCATCATCGCATTCCATTTTCACTCAAGGGCTTCTTCGAGCAAGATTTTGATAGGATCTCCTGCCCCCTCGTCTTTCTTTTCATTCGCCATGGGAGGCCGTCGGGATTTGCAAGTCTGATCTTGAAAAGGTTCAACTAGATTGAGCCCTAACTCCTTATATCCCGACCTTGTTGGGGACATGCAAAGAAAAATAGAGAAAGAGTAGACCGCTCTGATACCACTGATCTGAACTTAAACATGAACGCAATAAATTATAGAGATACAACAGAAATAACACTTCCCTTCATTAATATCAAATAATGAGACATGCTTAGAAACAGAATGGAAATGAGACTAGCTCGGGCAATGGTAGCTTATCTCTGAGAAGAGATGTGGAAACTACATATCCCTAAACTGAGTTACAATGAGACTCAAAGGCCTATTTACTATTGAGAAACAATGAAAAACCCTAAACATCCAAAAAACTTATCCTAGGAGATGAAGCGCCAAAACTGTGGGCCCGTTTGGGTAAATTGGTACATCAACTTCCCAGGCTTGTAAATTTGGAATACAATCTCTGTTCAGCTATCATAATACCTCGTTTTGAAGATCTCGAAGATAAGGCTAGAAACAAATGGCCAAGCTAACTTGAAATGATTTTGGTCTCTCTTGTTTCCCTAAAAACTTCATTTAGGGCCTCAAAACAACTCTGGAAGTTCGAGACCCGAAAAACTGCGAAAAATAATAAACTGTGCTATAATTAAGGAAATCAAAAAACTAAAAGAGACATTGTCGGGTGTCCAATTGGAATAGGTCGGTGACCACCAATATCCACCTGGATTATTCGTCCCCCTTAGGAAGCAATGGTCCCCATTGTGTTGAGTGCCTCCATGAGATGGAGACATCTGCTGGACTTGGTCCCTAGTGAGCCACTTTCCTTTGTGAAGGATTTGGCCAGCTTTGACAACCCGATATAGTTGGATTTTCTGTTGGGGAGTGCTCTTGATCTATGTTTCCATGATCCGATCAGTGGTGGCATGTTCCATGTAGTCTGGGTTATCTCTGTTGGTGTGAGGTGTTCTGCAACATCTGATTTGTCCGGTAATGTTGGAAAGCATGGTTGAGGACAGTCCACATTGAACACTTGGTGCAAGCCAAGGAATGGAGGAATGTTGTGCTCCAAATCATTGTTTCCCACAACCTTGGTAATTATGTAAGGGCCATATCGGAGTGGTCTGAGTTTCTGATGGGCTTTTGTAATGCATTTTTTCTGCAAATGTAACCAGACCTTGTCGCCCACTTAAAACTTGTGTGGCAACCGATGTTGATCATGTTGCTGCTTGTACTTGGAATTTTCCACAATGGATTGGCAATATATCGGCCCATTGGGTAGAGGTGCTCCGAGAGTCAAATCGAACGAATGCTTGACCTAACATTGCAATGGTACCCCTATGGGTGAGGAGAAGATGTCCTTGTATCCTTTCATGACCGTATCCACCTACTTCTTCTACGTGGAGGAACCCTTCCCGGGGGCCATGGATATGGCTATGATATTCCCCTTACTTTGAGAGTGAACCAGAAAGAAAATAAATTTCCTATTCTGGGATATGATTTTACTGCATTTCTTGGCAGAGATCAAATAGGTGGTGGTAGGTGGGGCTACCTCTGGTATCCTGTATAACGTATCACCTAAAGAAATAATCATAGAGCAATGTCTAGACTCATATACAACATGTCACTTCCACAAGTATGGTTTTCCTAATAATACATCATAAACGTCGAGAGGAGAAACATCACACAATACCTCATATGTGAAGCTTTTGATGTTGTAGGGAAGGTGACACTGCTGTCTAACTCGGAGGTCTCGTCCTTGGTGAAGCCACCTGATGTCGTACAACTGCGGGTGTGGTATAGTCAGTAGGCCTAGCTGCTTCACGACCTCTACTGAAATGATGTTCTTTTAGCTGCCACTTTCGACAATGAATTGTAGCGGCGGACCCTTCGCCTACATTTGTGAGTGGAAAAGATGCTCGCCCTCCTCTGGATCGTCGGACTGATTATTCTGGATCTTAGTGGTGGCAACATTGGCACTGGGCTCCACATAAATAATCTGCTTCCCTTTGTCATTCCTCTTGTCGGATTCTGAGTTAGGGTCGGAACATGCATCTAATTCTGAAGACTTCAACTCAGCCACAAGCGTCTGCTTGGTCCGACACTGACTTGTGTTGTGAGTGGGGCTCTTATGGAACTCACACCACTTTCTTGTGTCCTTCTTTGACTTTGTGGCGGTGTTTTTTTCTTGTAGCTTCGACAAGTTGTCTTCAGCCACCCTGCCTTGGCTTTGTCCTTTGTTCTTCAGATTCGCAGATCCAAAGTCTCGCTTCTTTTGTTTAAACTTTTGCTTGATCTTAACAGTGTATCGGTATGCCGTGACAAGCAAGCATATGTCTAGGAACTCCATCTCGTCCTGGATGTACCTATGTAGGTAGTTGCATTATTTGAGTGCCAAATTCAGCTTTGAATCCTTAATACTAAAATTTGTGCGAAGGGTATAAAAATTATTGGTAAACTTCGACATGTATTGGTCCCTTCCCTGCCTAAACGTGGTCCACTTTATGTATTTATCTTTATAGCTTCTGACAGGGTAGTACTGCTCCTTGATGGCATCCCATAATGAATTCTGAGTGGGTGCGGCTGAAAACAGTGAGGTCGTACCTTCATCCTTATGCTTGCAATAGGTTTCCCACTGGTCCTTGACATGGAGGGTAGCTTTCGTAAGTGCAAAAGTGATATTTTCCCAGCTGAAAAAGTCATGAATAGAAAAATATATGTCTAGCGGATTTAACCATTTGTCTACAACATCTGCATCTATCTGACCCTAGAATATGGGAATGTCAAAATTAACTTGTACCTTAAAGGGTGTGGTGCTTCTAGAGTAGCTGTTGGAAGTAGACGTGTCGCCCCTGGGTAGTCGCTAAAGGATCTAGGCAAAGTTGTCCATCATCGCATTCCTTTGTCACTCGAGGGCTTCTTCGAGCAAGATTTTGATAGGATCTCCTTCCATCTCATCTTTCTTTTCATCTGCCATGCGAGGCCATCAGGATTTTCGACACTGATCTTGTAAAGGTTCAACTAGATCGAGCCCTAATTCCTTATATCCTGACCTCGTTGGGGACATGAAAAGAAAAACAAAGAAATAACAAACTGCTCTGATACCATTGATCCAAACTTAAACATGAACGCAACAAATTACATATATAACCATAAATACAAAGATGTAACAAAAATAACACTTCCTTTCATTAATATGAAATAATGAGATATGCTGACAAACATAATGGAAATGAGACTATCTCAGGCGATGATAACTTATCTTTGAGAAGAGATGTGGCAGCTACATGCCTTTGAATTGAGTTACAATGAGGATCAAAGGCCTATTTATTATTGAGAAACAATGGAAAACTATAAACGTTCAAAAACCTAACCTTAGGAGATGAAGCACCAAAACTGTGGGCCCTGTTTGGGTAAATTGGTACATCAACTTTCCAAGCTTGTAACTTTGGCATACAATCTCCGTTTGGCTATCATAATACCTTGTTTCGAAGATCTCAAAGAGAAGGGAAAAATCAAACCTACAAAGTGGTTTGGGATGTTTAGGGTCTCAAAACGACTCTGGAAGTTCAGGTCCCAAAAAACTACCAAAAATAGTAAATTGTGCTACAATTAAGGAAACAAAAAAACTGAAAGAGACAGTGTTGGGGGTACAAGTGGAATAGGTGGTGTTTCCAGGAAAACTAGTGTCTATTAAGATCTGCTAGTCCCACGAAGACGGGTAGCTATCTTAGAAACAAACAATTCAAATTAACTTGTGTTTTCCTTTATGGAAGATAGATAAGAGAGAAGAAGAGAGCACCAACCTTAATCTTTCGCTTGGCTCCTTGCTTGTTTCCTCTCTCCTTTGATATAGCTTGCCACTCCTTTCTCACTTGCCCCGCTTCAAAGAACACCTATACAGGCAAAGCAACAAGAAACCATAAAAGCATAGAGATCTATGATACCATAAACAATGTAGAATCAGAAGTACATTAACCATACAATTGCATACACAAATACAAGATTCATAAATACACAAGTATATGGAGGAAAACTCAAATAACTTTATTGATAGTAGAAGTAGAAGAGAGGATTACAACCCAACTGTCTAATCCAGCATCATCCTCCCAGCATGAAAGCCCTCTTCACCTCATGAAAAGAAAGATCACCCAACAATACAATATCTCAAAGAGAAACCAACAACACTTCCTTACAGATCTCTAGGATGAGGGATCCATATATAGATATTTGCAGGGGCGTGAGTTAGCTTCTGGGTTTTTGATTAGTGTCATTTCACTGATAGTTCTTGGTTCCACTTTGAGATTTCATGATCTCTTACTCATCTCTGGGCAAATTTAGAGAGGCAAGTGTCATATGAGCAGTTTCTAGAAGATTCTCTGGGTTTCCACTTAGCCAACTACCTCTGCCATTTGTCTGCTCTTGCCCATCGCACCCTACAGAACCCCTTTTCAGTATGCATCGCACCCCCCGTGTGTAATAGGTGAGATGCATCGCACTTTGACAAAGGAGCAGTCTGTATGGGTTAGTTTTCACCCGTTCTGACTAGCTTTTCAGGTGGAACTTCTCGGAAATGATGTCATCAGTTGACCTTGATCCTTTAGGGTATGAAACAACACTTTTAGGGGTTTAAGAGCCCTTGGTTTATCAACATATGTGATTGGGATTGCAGTGCCCAAATATGTCTATAACAGGTGGGTGGCCACCAATATCCACGTGGATCATGGGGATCACTAAAGTTGAAGATGAAGGTGGATCTATAACATCAGATCTACAATGAGATGAAAAGTTTTCTGAATTCCACTTTGCTCATCCACAAGTGGATGATGTCTATGAAGAAGTTGCAAAATCAAGAGAGAAAGAGGACACAGATGCTCGTAAACCCCATTGTTCACAACCACAAATGGATGAAAGTTTGGTAAATCTAGCAACAAAGCTTGTTGATGAAGATTTGGTAAAACCAACAACAGAACTTGCTGATGAAAGTTTGGTAAATCCAATAAGAGAGCTTGTTGATAAAGATTTGGTGAAACCAACAACAGAGCTTGCTGATTAAAGTTTGGTGAATCTAGCAACAGAGCTTGTTGATGATAATGAAATTTCCAATAGAGCAGTCTATGCTATGGTGAATCGAGCAATTAGTATTGTTGATGTAAATTTTGATGAAGAATTGTTGGCTAAAGATGAAAGGTTGCAGATGATGCAACAAAAAAATCATATTGACATGATGCTATTTGGTGAGAAAATCCCACATGAATCTGAAAATCAAGTGGAAGAGACGGATATAGAGAGAGACAGAGATAAATGCAAAGGCAAAGAAGGAAGCCCACAAAGAGAAAATAGAGACAGAAGAAGAGGTAGAGAAGAAGGAGCATAACCAATGTGGTTATGTAAACATTTTTATTTCTAATGTTGATTTTCAATGTGCATGTACACATAATGATTATGAAGAAGAGTTAAATTTCCTTGAAGCATTGCTTGCAACACCATGTGTAGATGAGGTCTACATAAAAGCTGTAGAAATGAATGTTGAAGACAACGTGCATGCTGAAGAAATGAATGAAATTTTTAGGTATTGGAGTCCTAAAGAGATGAAATTTTATTATGGTCTTATGTTGCAACAAATTGATGGTGAAAAGCGCACTACAGAAGATAATATGTGGCAGCAACCCACATACAAGTTGTGTTTTGAAGAAGTCCAGGATATTCTTAGACAACCTGGAAGAATGGAAAACGGGACATCAACAAATGAAGAAACTGAGGTTTGAAGGATGCAACGAAAAGAAAAATTTGAAACAATTTAGAGGCTACAGGATTTGAAAGAAGAGAATAAGAAAAGTAAATGTACTTGAAGTCAATTTTTTTTAATTGTAAGTCTAGCTAAGACATAGACCAACATACATCTTAATTGAATTTTTATGTGGTTGTAATTAAGGGGGAGTGTTGGAAATTCTAATTCCAACCACCTATTAGGTGTCAAAACCGTCCCTCCAAGTGTCCTAGTTTAGTTTCACTTAGTCCAGTTTAAATCAATTTTAGCTCACTGATGTTTCCTATGTAATCTTATTTAACTAATTTGTAATACTGAGAAGACCATTCGTCTGCTCCACGTTTTGTTCTATTCAATTTTTGTCAGTTATGGTATTTCCGAAATCATTGGAGCAATTGAAACAACTTGAATTTCTTGGTCTGAACTATACTCAAATTGAATATGTGCATTCAGGCATTGGCAATCTTTCAAACCTTCAATTTTTACATCTCAATGGATTTAAAAGGTTAAAATAATTTCCTTGTGAAATGAAAGAACTTAGGAATCTGAAATTTCTGGATCTCAAGGGATGTCGTCATTTAGAATCATTGCCATCAGAAATCGCACAACACAAAGCTCTCAAATATCTAGATCTTAAGGGTTGTTGTAAGTTGCAAGTGATTCCTTTTTAGATCAAGATCCTTTCAATTTGTACAATAGGAAAAATCTAGTCCTTTTTGTGTACGATGAAAATTTCAATATAGCAATCATTATTTTTTTGAAAAAATTTTACTATGTGAAATAAATTTTCAAATTAATAAAAGTTTTCACACTAATATTTTAATAATTTAATTTAATATAAATTATATTTATTTTTTATTGGTAATTTGGATGGTGTTATATTTATTTAATATATGACGATAGCCAAGAAAGGAGGAGAGAGTTGTAATGAAAAGCTTTTCCATTGAGGCTATGAAGATCTGAGAAGCAACAAGGCTATTAGGTAAACTCTCACGAGAATGTTAGCATAACGTTTTATTGTGTGATACTTGATTGGTAAGTGATGCTATTGTATATATTGGATCTGTACTTAACGATGATAGCGAACTTTCTGAAATCATTGTGCGGTATTTATCCATATCTAATTTCATATATATTCTTACATTTTTATTGGTTCACATCTAATCTTCCATACATAGAATTTGATACTATTATCTTCAATATATATTATACCCTTTTACTAAAATTAAATTCATAACATAGTTCAAATCTAGGTCTTATAAGGTATTGTGTTATTATTTACAATTTGATTGTAATATTCATGTCTTATCAATATTTTCAATTATATTTTCAATTATAACATGTGATGAATGTTAAAATAAGTTAATTATTTCCGTATGAGAAATTGGCTAAAATTAGAGAGTGAGTTTATTGAGCCTTGAGTCAAGTCGAGTTAAGTAATAGATGAACTTAGTGTGGTTACATATCAAGTTATTTTAAGTGAGTAAAAAGTTTCATTGTAATAATCAAGTTTTTGTGTGATAAATAGAAGAGTCACTTTTCATGCGTTTTGTGTGTAAAATTTGTATTTATGCTCCTCTACATTTCCAGTATCGAAGCCGAAGATAGATCACAAAATTCGTGGAGCTCGTAAAAGAAATAAAAAAAATGAGCATGTAAAAAAAAACAATGATTTTTTTAATTTACAAGATTGTTAAATCATTAGTTAGTAACAAAATAATTACATAATTAAATTTTTTTAATCAATGCCCTTCTCCCTCTCTAATAACTTGCGTTGAAGAATGCAAACTTAACAACGAGTTTCTGCAATGCAACGCTTCCGACAAGTGCGGTAGTTGGGTTATTTTGACCCAAGTCGAATAAGGCATATACTATTTATTAAAGTACTTGACTTCAAAAAAATACTCTTCAAGCTCCGCAGATCAAAATCATTGCAAAGCTTCATTGAGGGACATGTATTTTTAGGGTCATGTGGGGACCCATTTAAGAGTCTTTGTTCCAAACCTTTTAGGAAAGCACATGGACCTCTAACGCAGGGTTACCCCTGCTTTACCCATAGTGTGCATGTAGACCTAGGCATAAATCGTTTTCCTAGGAATAGATATGACCTATTAGGTCAAAACTTCACTAATAGTGATGGTTAAGGCCCCTTTTTTTAGAACCCATGTGGAAACATATAAATAGACTGACCAAAGTCTAAACCTTCATTATCAGGAATCTAATCACCCCTTAATCTTCAAGTATGACTTTATTAAGGCCTTTCCTTCATCCCCTTCCTATCGAAACCGGTTAACCCTTATAAACCTTTATAAATCCTTGTGGTCGCACATATATACAGACCCCCTTTTTAACTTTGGGATATAATTGGAAACCCATTAAAACCATTTTATTGTGCTTTAATCCATTATACCCCCTTTATAATAGATAACACACAAACAACATAAACCATACCTTTTCCCCGATCCTCGGCATTTGCACAATTATCAAGAATTTCCTTTATCGCAATTGCTCATCGCAGTTACCACAGTCTTACCACATATGTGCCTATATCACCTCCCGACTCCGATATGCGACTATCGGAACAATTAAACCACCCTCTTATATTAAAATATTTGGCACGATACTTTACCAAATATAAAGGATATACATTAAAATTCCACTGTGCACCATATAAGCCTGACTTCAAAATTTATATAACCGCAACCATAATATTCGTCGGGTCTGTTAATACCAATCCCTTCCACCTTGTTGCTCCGATCTCTGAAACACCCAAGTTCCGATTAGCGATTATTTCTATTGGCCTGTTGTGCTATACAACAACCCCCCCATTTCATACAAATTTTATACAAAATCTTAATATAAAATGGGTCCCTCAAAAAATAAACTTATTTAGATGTGTGAATAAAATTGTATGTACCTCATCATAAGAAAAATCCTTGTTAAAAGCCCCGATGTAAATAAATCATTTTATACAACCTTTTAAATAAGAAATAAAGTGTTCCTTTATAAATACTAAAAAATCATTCTATATTGCGATAAAGTGATCGGAGATCACATATCGCAATATTAAAGGAAACACACAAAAAACAACATCACCCAATCCTCCGATCCGGAAAGGTAATCGCTATTGGCAAATCAGGGAAAACAAATACCAATGCACAATAAAGCAAAGCCCCTCAATTCGTCCGATTCGATAAAGCAAATCGCAATCAGAAAATCGATCGTGTCAATAATAAAGGGACATATGAAGAAGCCTAACCAAAAACTCCCGATGCAATAAAGCTAATCGCAATTGGCAATCAACACTCACTGGAGTCACATGATAAAGATATGAAAGACCATGTCAAATCTTGACTGCGATCTATTAATTGGTCGCACATCTTGAAAAGCAAATATACATTAAGAAAGTCTGCATGCACTATATTGTATCACCTTTCAGTGATCAGAGATATTTAAAGCAAGTCTTAAAAGCCTTCTCTTTGACACTCCCGATCGCCGATCAGTGATTTATCGTTGATTTCCGATCAATAAAATCTAAGGCATGCTTGAAACAATCATTCGGCGTATGGGCGACTTGATGGGCATTTATGATGTTATTTACCATGATTGATAGTTTAAATGGCTATTCAATATTGCAGTTAAGGATGGATATTTCAAACGATTTCATCCATGGTAATCCTTAACTATATTTTATTTTATGCCAATCGAAGTAATTCTATTCATTATCATATTGGCTTGTAGCAGCATTTTCTTTGTATCATTGTTTGCAACTGTTTGCAAAGAATTCTTCCGAAACCAGAGAACCAGAGAAAATAGGTAAGAAATCAAAGAAGTCCACAACAACATCTCCCACAGCAGTAGCTCATCTAGTCAAATATCCCGGACCAAGCAAAAGAGGATTAATCTTAGATAGGACGTGCCTTGGTCTAGGAAACACGAGCTGGGACAGCATTTACAATCTAATAGAAGCAGAGGAGCCTGAGTAATTTTCAGAGGAAGCCATAGCTTATTCAACTAACAAATCGGACGGAACTCTTAAAGAGTTACCATGTTCCTATCTACACCGAATAGTAGCACGAGGTAAAATCCTACCATATACAGACGTAGTAAGATGGGTGGTGGAAAAAGTTCCAGGCTTGGACAGAACCTTTTCCACAGTTGATGGGAGGATATTTGGCTCATTTCAGCCAAGGATCTCATTAAAATGTATCGCTTACCTCGACCTGAGAAGCGATACAACAAGGCATTCTTGGAGGCGTTTGCAAAGGAGAACAATTCAGAGTCAGCCCCAATAAAGCAATGGAGACATTTCCCCAAAAAACACAAGCACGAGTCATCGGGTAAGTACTCTGTTGACTCTTTGGCTTCCCCTTATTGTTATGCTGGGGCTATGATGTGTAGGATGTGGGGAATACATGATTCGGCCAAATTCACCATAGAAATGGTTCCCCTAATGGAAGCTACAATCAATGGTTATGTGATGGATTGGGCTAATATCTTGTTCGATAAACTAGCCACAACAATTTTAGAGTACGAAACAAATGTGCATAAAATTTTAAGGATTATTTCCTCGTTTTATTACAGTGCCTATATTATGGATACTATTTGCTTTAATTTGGAATATCCAATACTTGGGTGGAAATGGACACCTCAAGACCCGAATGAAATCCATATTTACCACCAGCAGTTATGGAAGGCGAATTACAAAAATCATTTGTATAAATTTTGCAATGGTTTTATTCTCCCTGTATATTATTCTATTTTTAATAAACCTGCTCCAAGGAAATCCCCAGAAGCAGAAATTTATTTAACAACAGTAGGTAGTTGGTTTGGGGAGGAGAAATTTACTTATATAAGGCTTTTTCATAGCCTTACTAAACCCCGTGTTCTTCCTTTGTATGTGCCTGATAAATTGTTAGCTCAGGAGTTGGCCTACCAAATAATAGTAGAAGGGACATCCAGAACCCTTAAGGATTCAAAGAAGCACATGTGTCCAATCTTCCCTTTACGGTGTGACATTTTCACTCTACATGACTACAAGCATGAAGAGAAGGAGACAAAAAATATGCTAATGCTGAATCTGGCCACAATTCCTAACAGGCCATATGATCCAAGACAGGTTGCTTATAATGTCACGTCTCAAGCCAAACTTGCTAAGTTTGATCATAAAGCTGATGAATTCGATGATCTATTTTCCTCAGCTGAATCATTATTTCAAGTTAAAGCATTGGCCAGGATGAGGTATCAAGATGAAGGGCTAGAAACGTTTAATATGCTTAGAGACCAGAGGTTGCAAACTCTGCCTCTAGACCTATTAGCCACAACCCCGATAGTCCAGTCAAGCGAAACTAAACAACAAACTGTTGATAAAGCTCCTGCAGTGGAAAAGGTTCCTGAGAAGGAAAAAACACTAGAGTAGGAGCAAGGAAAAGAAAAGGGCAGTGAACTTATCAATTCAGACATTCATATTGATCCCAAGCTACTCAAACAATGGCAACAGTTTGACTCAATTATCAGCAATACTGAGAGCTTGTAGGGATTTAGTACACTTGAAGTAACAACTGGACAGAAGACAACAACTAATACAGTTCCAACTGAAGGAACTAGTAGCCCATCCATGACCCAGACAGATGTTGAAATGATTCCAGAGAACCCTTCTGATGAGATTGTTCTACGTGTAGAAGAAATACCACCCTTAGATGTCTTCTACAACCCTAAGCATAGGGCTGTAATAAAGAGACAAAGGAAAAAGAGAAAACTTGATCAATCTTCTCTTTTACCTACACAGATGGAGATAACTAATGTGGTATGGAGAGAGGAAGTCAACCCTTCCGAAGATCTTACTAAACTCTCTCAGTATGTCGGGGCATATACAGTAGCTACTATGGACAAGGCATCGGAAGTCAGCAATTTTCTTAAAGAAAAGGATCAAGTGATCATCACAATGGAAATATAGGTATAGGAAAGATAATAGAGAATAGAGTAGTTAGAGCAGCAGTTAGCAACACAGAAGCAATCAAACGAGAAGATAAATGAGCAATTGCTAAAAGAGAAGCAGTGGATAGACCAACATGCAGTGCAGAAGCAGAAAGAGCTATCTCAAGAATTGAACAAGCTAAAGACAACGAGTGAACATTTGAGCAAATAGAAAGATGAACAAATTGCTCAACTGTTATTACAAATAGAAAGGTTCAAGGAATTTCCTAAGGTAGAGGAATTCAAATCAGAGGCTCTCCAAATAACGAAAGCATTATCTACTC
The DNA here is from genome assembly GCA_031772625.1 of Pinus tabuliformis. NCBI lineage: Eukaryota > Viridiplantae > Streptophyta > Pinopsida > Pinales > Pinaceae > Pinus > Pinus tabuliformis. Next base: position 589,905,255 of record CM062819.1, read on the forward strand.
AGTTGAACTTGTTATGTAATAATATTTCCCTTGTTCCTCCCTTCTGTGAGATTTCCTCGTCTATGATTGATAAGTTAGTTGACGATAGACAAAAGTTGGGGCAAGCAGATGAAACACTAACAAAGTTTCTTTCCTCGCAAGAAACCAAGGAAGGACAAGCTACAAATCTACCTCGAATTCTGGAATCACACAGGAAATCTTGTTCCTTGAGTGGCAAACTCAACTGATGAAGGCAAAAAGGGCAACATCGAAATGTAGATCAGCGACTGGTCATTTGGTGGAATTGATTAATAATACTCTTTATCTGTCAAATTTAATTTCAGAATGTACCCCAGGGAAATTACTATCAGTCAAAGCATTGGTGCAGGCATGGAAGCAGGAGCTGGAAAAGAGGCAGAGATTAATCGCGGGCATCCAAACATCAACATGGGAAACCTTTTGGTTCTTCCTTGTGAAACCATATAGTCAAAGGACAGTGATCAAATGCCTAACTGATGCAATCGGTTACATGATTCTTGAAATTACTGATGCCACCTATACTGCCCAACTGCATTCACGTATGAGTCATCCTCCAGAGCTACAGTCGATGCTCGCCATATGCCAGCTCAAGCCAAAAGATAGTCAGCCGAAACAATGAACCATCTTTACCGACTGCAAGCAGATCTATTTCGGGAAGATTTTCATGTATTTGTGATTTGGTTATACCATCTCACAGCATTTTTATTTCATAGTTAGTCTAGATAATATTTATAGACCCTTTCATGTTTTTAGAAAGGGTCCTAAAAATTTTGTATGAAGACTTGGATTGGAAGTTGCACTATTGTGCTTCCAATATATATATATTTTATGAAACTAGACTTGTATTCTGAGCTTTTAATGAAGAGTACTTTTGTCTGATATGCACTACTACTTCCTATAAGAGTATTTCTAAGTTAGAGAACGGGATCCAAATGCAAATTTATGTCGAAAAGATTCAAACACATATGGTACCATTACTTGTGTTTTGCTTCATTCTTTTATGTGATCTAGCATTCATTCATTTTTGCTATTATTGATGTATGTATAAACTCTTACAACAATCTCTTTTACTTATCACTATTGAATGTTCAAGAGTTGTTATCTTTCATATATATATGTGTGTTGATGATATATAAAGATCAGTGCAATAATGTTTTAATTATTACTTTGTTCAACTATTTGAACAAAGTAATTATCATATGTATTTTTGTTTGAAAGTAAAGTCATATATATGCTTACTTTTCAATAAGAACCATTAAGAGTTGCACTAAAACAGAGACTTCCCAGGATAGATTACTTAATTACATTATTGTATTTTAGTATAAATCTTTTAGCATTTTCCATTAGATATAAGTAAATTAGACATTGATCCATCCCATTCATAAATTATTGGGAAACTGATCCCATTATATCCAGTCAGAGCTACCACACCAAGCGGAAAAGGAGCTGCCTTTAAGGTCCAGACTAGGTGGTTTTCCCTGATGTTGATGCAACAATTTTTGAGGCATCAACATTTTTGGCACTAGAAGGAGGGCATGAACTATGAATGGCAAGAAAACCCAAATCTACAACCCATTCCGAGAGTAAATCTCCGTCCACCTCACCTCTGACTTCTCCCTTGCAGTCTGGAACTCCAGTTTCCAAGCAAGAAGTAGAAGAGTCAACGACCATTGCTCAACCCCAAAATAGCCTAGATAAATTAACTCCAGAATCTCCTAAAGTACAGTCTCTTATCCACAAACTTCAAGGATTCTCAATATCTCCACAGAAATCTGAGGTATCTCAAGGCGGTGTAACTGTTCAATTCATTCCTTCTCACCCTCTCACCAGACTTCAGAGTGAAAAGCTTGGTATTGAACCTACTGAGTTACCTTTGCCTAAAAGGAAACAAGCAAGGAAAAAAAATGAAGGATCTGATAGTGAAACTTTCTCATCATCATCATCCATTTCATCTTCTCTAGTGTGAAGTCAACTATCCACTCCTCCACTCTAGATTGTTGTTCAACAGGGAACTAGAATTTCAGCATCTGTTTCTCAACCTCCTCAAACTACAATATTTGCTCCTTCCCAATCATCTAGAACTTCATCGGTGCTGTCATCTAGTAGTAGTTTGACAATGGCATATAATCCATGGAATAATCCTGTGCTGTCATGATGCCTGCACCATTACACCCATTGCCAGTTCATCCTGAAAAATGGTTGCCAAAATTTAATCCAGATGCAGGCATACAGGCAGATGAGAACATTAACAATTTTATGTTGTCAATCAATTTAAAAGGAGTTACAAAGGAATATGTGGTTGTTAGGCTTTTCCCTTATACCTTACAAAGGTCAGCTGGGTCTTGGTACTTTTCATTGCCATCAGGATCCATTACTAGTTGGAATATTTTTCAAGAACAGTTCTTGACTAAATATGATGATGACAGATCTGTAGCGACGTTAATCAATGATATTTCAAATCTTAGGATAGATTCTAAAGAACTTATAAAATAGTTCAATTCGCGATTTAATAAACTCTTAAATAAGATTCTGACTACCTCTAAACCTAGTGAGCAAGTTAGAAGCAAATGGTATATAACAGCTTTACCATCAAATATAGCTATCTTTGTAGATAGAGCTGCAAAACCAACTCTAGCAGAAAATATGAAAGAGGCCCTTGCTGTAGAGAAACACATCATTGCCTTAGAAAAGAAAGCTACTCTTGAAGATAGAAAATAAAAAAAGGTCTCCTTCAAAGATGATTCAAAAAAGAAAGTGGCTAAAGATCCCTACGATATGGAAGGTCTCCAAAAAGTTCTCAAAACTATGTCAAATGAAATGATAGAAATCAAGAAGCAAGTAGCTGAGACTTCAACAAAAAGGCCATTTAGAAACTTTAAGAAACCTGAATCAAAGCCTCCAAATGCTATATCCAATGTAGACTCAGACCCCGAAGAAGAAGAAGAAGAGACAGTCCTATCATCTGAAGAAACTGAAGAAGAGGTAACTATAGAATGTCATGGGATGTGGGACTTTATCTTGCCTAATTCTGATACAGAAAATGAACAAGAAGCTTTTCCTGTAACTACCAGGAGTAAAGGAACTCCGAAACCTGTTAAAATAACTCAGAAGAAAAGGAATGCATGTACCACTACTAAAGAAAAAGTTCCCACAAAGAAATCTACAGCGGTACCTTCTCAAAATCAGCCATCAGCTTTAAATCCACCTTCAACATCTAAAACATTAGTAGTTACAGACTGTATGGATTACAATATTATTGAAGACATGAAGAAAATAAAGGAAAATATCATAATCTTTGAGCTTAGTAAACTCAAACATCAAAAAAATTGCTATTCAAGAAGTTAGATGCAGTACCTTCTTCTCCTCTTCCAAATGCCATATCGTTCAAAGCTACTAATGAAACAAGGAAACCACCTCTTGGTAGGGTAGAAGCTACTGATGCCGTTTTAATCGGAGATAGATCAGATTCCCATACTCCTCCTTTTCTCTTGACCTACAAGATTTATAATAGAAATCTGCATAATTGCTTGATAGACTCAGGGGCTTCTTCGAATATAATGCCAGCGTCAATTTGTTCTAAACTGAATATTGAACCCCAAAAATCTGCAATACATATTGTCCAGTTGGATAGAACTAAGGTCCAAGTATTAGGAGAAATCAATTCAGTTACCATCAGGTTATCAGCTGACCCAAGAGTTGTTCAGAGAATTGATATCTTAATCGCTGATATTCCTAAGTTCTATGGTTTGATTTTAAGTAGAGACTACTCTGAGAAACTTCATGGTTACATTTCCATCGATTGGTTGCACATGCGGCTGCCCTATAAAGGAAATCCAAATCAGATCAAGATTGATCGGGAGAAACATATGACTCATACTATTACTGAGTTTAAGCAAGAAAACCAGCCAATAGCATTCAACAATAACATTTTGGGTAACTATTCATCCGAATCATATTTGGAAATTTTATTGCTTAATCATCACCTTTCTCAGTTAATAGTTTCACATCTCAAATTGAAAAAAATTTCCGAACAGATACATCAAGGTGTGTTAAAATTGCTGAGGAAAATGTAAATAAAACTGTAGAGAAATCATTGTTTTGGTCATTATACTTTGATGGGTCTAAATCTAATGAAGGTGCAGGGGCAAGATGTATTTTGGTTAGTCCTGAGGGAGAAAAGACCATGTTATCATGCAGATTAGAATTTGAGTGCACAAACAATACTGCTGAATAGGAAGCCTTGATTCAAGGACTTTATAAAGCTATCGGTCTTAAAGTTCAATATTTGAAAGTGTTCGGTGACTCTGAAATTGTTATAGGACAAGTCAGAATACTATACATTGCCTTTCTAGTCACCTTAAAAATTATCAATCCTTGGTGCAAGACCTTGTCTCTCATTTTCTAGCATTTAATATTTCTCCCATCCTGAGATCTTAGAATGCAGCAGCAGATTTTCTAGATAATGTTGCTTCTAAGCTCCTGCGATTTGAAGATTACAGCCCCAATAGTTTTTCAGTAGAATTAATTTTCAAGCCATCGATTCTTGACAATGTCACTAACTGGCGAGTGTTCAATCACGATGATAACATTTTAAATTTTTTAACTTCTGATAAGTCCTATGATGATCAAATTATTGATGAAAGTGAGCATGATCTTCAAATGAAGGAAAAGCTTGAAGAAAGCTCAATACCTAAACCAGTGGTCAAACTTGAAGATCTTTATAACATTAAAGATAGGTTTAAACAAGTTACTAATTCAAAGATTCAAAATTCTATTTTGAGATTTAAATTAATAAACCTTGGTACTGAGGAGAATCCACAAAATATCAATTTGGGGTTAGGACTTACTTCAGAAGAAAGAATTGCATTTATCAGATTATTGCACAAATATAAAAATGTCTTCGCTTGGAAATATGATGATTTGAAAACATATGATACATCCATCATACAACATACAATTCCAATGTTATCTGAAGAAAAACCAGTATAGTAGAAGTTAAGGAAGATTCATCCTAACTTAGAGAGTGAAATAAAAGCTAAATTAATCGAACTCTTGAAAGCTAAGATAATTTTTCCTGTTAGACATTCAAATTGGGTGTCCAACATGGTGCTAGTAAGGAAGAAAAATGGTGACATTAGAACTTGTATTGATTTCAGAAAGCTTAATAAAGCAAGTCAAAAGGATAACTTCCCTTTACCTACCATGGAACAAAATTTCCATTCAGTAGCTGGTTCTGAATTAATGTCTTTCCTAAATGGTTTTTCAGGGTATAACCAAATTTTGGTTCACCCTGATGACAAACTTAAGACTACCTTCATAACCAAATGGGGAACTTATGCCTATCAAAAAATGCCTTTCGGATTAATCAATTTTGGAGCTGCATTTCAAAGAGCGATGGACATCGCATTCAAAGGCCTAATCAATAAATTAGTAGTTGTCTATTTGGATGACAATATTGTTTTCACTAAAAAAATATCAAATCACTTACATGATTTGAAACAAATCATTGAGCGCTGCAAAATGTATGGCATTTCACTCAATCCTAGGAAGTCATTTTTTGCTCTTGACCAAGGTAAGCTCTTGGATTTCATTGTTTCAAAGGATGGCATTTATATTGATCCAAAATGAATCAAAGATATTTGTGATATTCCATTACCACATAATAAAAAAACAATGCAATCATTTTTAGGCCAAATTAATTTTTTAAAAAGATTTGTCCCAGATTTTTCACAGAAGAATTCAGTGTTTAAATGGGGACATATAGAAAAGGAAGCCTTGGATTCGATTAAGCAAGCAATCATAAATGCTCATGCATTAAACACTCTTAATTTTTCAAATCATTTCATTCTATATACTCTCGCATCTAATTCATCTTACATAGCAGTGCTGACACAAATCAATAATCAAAACTTGGAAGCACCAATTTCATTTTATAGTTCAAACCTTCAAGGTGCTGAACTCAATTACTCTGAAGTTGAAAAACAAGCCTTTGTTGTATATAAAACCATTAAACACTTCAAGACCTTTCTCTTAAAGGCTCATACAAAAGTTATATTCCCTTTTTCAGCAGTAAGACAGTTACTAATTCAAAGGGAACTGGGAGAAAAAAAGGAAAATTGGGTCACAACATTACAAGAATATGATTTGGACATAAAACTAGAAAATATTTTCAAAGGCCAAGGTTTTTGTAGGTTGTTAGTAGGAGCTTCTAATATTCAGGAACATGAAGGTACAAACGGTATTGAAGAAATCAATGAGATAAGTACAAACAATCCTGAATCCCAATATGCAGATTTGATATTCTATTTAAAAAATGGGTATGCTCCTTCTAATCTTTCCTATAAAAATAAACGTGCCATAAGACTAAAGGCAAAGAATTTCATGATTGTTGATGATGTGTTATTTAGATGGAATTATGATTCAATTTTGTTAAGATGCTTAGAGAAACCTGAAGTGAAAAAAGTCTTGCAGGAACTACATGATGGTCTAGCATGAGGACATTTTGGAGCTGATACAACAGCCCACAAAATCATTCATGCTGGGTATTATTGGCCCACTTTATTCAGAGATACTCATGAATATTTAAGGAGATGGTAGACATGTCAAACTACCAGTGGAAGACAAAAGAAATCAACTTTTCCTTTGCAACCAGTCAACATTGAACAACCCTTTGAACAATGGGGATTGGACATCATTGGAGAAATTATTCCACATTCATCTAAGCAACATAGGTATATCCTCACAGCTACGGATTACTTTACTAAGTGGGTGGAAGCAATCCCTTTGAAGACAACAAACTCTGAGGCAATCATTGAATTCATAGATCAGTTCATCATTACCTGGTTTGGTGTCCCAAACGCTCTTATTTTTGATAATGCATCTTACTTCTCTGGTAACTATATACTTGAATTTGCTATCAAGAGAGGATTCAAATTAAAATATTCGGCAAACTACTACCCTCAGGGTAATGGTTTAGTAGAATCTACCAATAAAAATCTTATCAAAATCATTAAGAGAACTATTGAACAAAATCGTAAAAACTGGCATAAACCTTTGATATTTGCATTATGGGCAGACCATATAACACAGAAGGCCTCAATAGGCACTTCTCCATTTAATTTAGTGTATGGAAAGGAGGCTGTCATACCATCAAATCTAGTACTTCCATCACTAGCCTTAGTGCAGTTTATTGAAGAAAGTCCCTCATCTTCTATTCAATTAAGACATGATCAGATCCTGAAACTAGAGGAAGAAAGAGAGAAAGCCCAAATTACAGATGCAAAGCATCAACAAATCATCAAGTCTTCTTTTGATACAACTTCAATAGGTTGAAAACATTTACAAGTTGGTGATCTAGTTTTGAAGTGGGACAAGGCCCATGAGGATAAATGAAACCACACTAAGTTTCAAAAAATGTGGCTTGGACCATTCCAAATCAATGAGAAGATAGGGCCATGTACATTCATATTACAAGATCTATTAGGAAAGAGAGATTCTCTTCCTGTGAATGGCATTATTTTGAAAAAATTCTTCAATTGGGGAGGTAACCCCTTCTCACTTTGTAAATATTCAATTTTCAGTTATATTTATGTAGTTATTCTTGTTTTAAGAAATAAAAGTTGTAAATATCCTGCTATTAGTTTTTACTATATTGAAAAATTCACTCAAAAGAAAATAGTTTTAATATTTACTTTTAATAGATGAAAATCCTCGAAGGAAAAAGAAAATTTTAGGGAATTAGGTATGATTGAATTCTGAAAACACTTTTCATTTTTGTAAAATCTTCTGAAAACTTAAAAATATTGTAAATCATTCTAAAAGTTTTAGAAGCCTAAAAATGGTTATCAATACAAAGCAAAGACTGATTCAAGCCTAGCATCTTCAACTCTCAAAATTGTCATCCATGTTCTCTTAAGGAGAAAATTATTCACCCCATCTATCAAAGTTTATGATTTTTCAGAGTGTAATTCTAAAATATATTTGATATAAAAGATAAGAGGTCTTAGCATAAGCCTTCTTACCATGTTCATAGGGGACTGGTTCAACTGACATTACCAATACTACATACCAAAACAGGGTAATGGCTTATAATTAGAAGACAAGGGGTCTCATCACGAGCCAGCTTGTTCAGTTAAATTACAACCGGTGAAAGGAATTGTCAACAGCTAGCCATCAAACTAGGACAATGGCTTTTTATCTTACAAAATAAAAGAAAAAGTAAATGAAATACAAAAAATAGTAGAAACATGTCTTTTGGATTCATTCTTTAAAATTATACTCTAAAATGGATGGAACAATGAATAATTAAATGGTTAAAAGGTAACCCTGCCGAGACTATGGACGTTTGCTGGCAGCAGTGGCTCTACTTGTGACAAAGGAGTCATTATACAAGCTAGGTGAGAGAAGTCTTTTGTTTTATCATTATCAACCAAGTAAGGTTTACTTAAAACTTAGGATGTATTTAATTTTGAGATGAGAAAGAAATAGCAAAAATAGTTTTCATTACATTCAGAATTTATAATTACCTAGTTATATTAGATTTTCTCTATCTATTAAGGTTTTCAGATTAAGAAGTTAAAGTATTATATTATTTTCTCAGAGATAACTATTTCTCCCAGTGAATCACCAATTGTTGTGCTGTACAACAACCCCCCATTTCATACAAATTTTTATACAAAATCTTAATATGAAATGGGTCCCTCAAAAAATAAACTTAGTTAAATGTGTGAATAAAATGGTATGTACCTCATCATAAGAAAAATCCTTTTTAAAAGTCCCCATGTAAATAAATCATTTTATACAACCTTTTAAATAAGAAATAAAATGTTCCTTTATAAATATTAAAAAATCATTCTATATTGCGATAAAGCGATCAGAGATCGTATATCGCAATATTAAACGAAGCACACAAAAAAAAACATCACCCAATCCTCTGATTCGAAAAGGTAATCGCTATCCGCAAATCAGGGAAAACAAATACCGACGCAGAATCAAGCAAAGCCCCTCAATTCCTTTGATGCGATAAAGCAAATCACAATCGGCAAATCGGTCATGTCAATAATAAAGGGACATATGAAGAAGCCTAACCAAAAACTCCTGATGTGATAAAGCTAATGACAATCGGCGATCGGCACTCAGCGGAGTCACATGATAAAGATATGAAAGACCATGTCAAATCCTGACTACGATCTATTAATTGGGCGCACATCTCAAAAAACAAATATACATTAAGAAATTTTGCATGCATTATATTGTATCACCTTTCGGTGATCGGAGATATTTAAAGAAAGTCTTAAAAGCCTTCTCTTTGACACTCCTGATCATTGATCAGCGATTTATCGCTGATTGCAGATCAATAAAATCTAAGGCACGCTTGAAACAATCATTCGGCATACGAGCGACGTGATGGGCATTTATGATGTTATTTACCACGATTGACAGTTTAAACGGCTATTGATTATTGTAGTTAAGGATGGATCTTTTAAATGATTTCATCCACGGTAATCCTTAACTATATTTTATTTTATGCCAATTGACGTAATTTTATTCATTATCATATTGGCTTGCAGCAGCATTTTCGATGTATCATTGTTTGCAACTGTTTGTGTAGAATTCTTCCAAAACCAGAGAACCAGAGAAAATGGGTAAGAAATAAAAGAAGTCCACAGCAGCAGCTCCCACAGCAGCATCTCATCCAGTCAAAAATCCTAGACCAAGCAAAAAATGATTAATCTCATATACGATGTGCCTTGGTCTAGGAAACACGAGCTCGGAGAGCATTTACAATCTAATAGAAGCAGGGGAGCCTGAGGAATTATCAAAGGAAGCCACAACTGATTCAACTAACAAATTAGAAGGAACTCTTAAAGAGTTAGCCTATTCCTATCTACACAGAATAGTAGTGCGAGCTAAAATTCTGCCATATACGGACGTAGTAAGATGGGTGGTGAAAAAAATTCTAGTCTCAGGCAGAACCTTTTGCACAGCTAATGGTAGGATATTTGGCTCATTTCAGCCTGAGGATCTCATGAAAATGTACCACTTACCTCGACCTAAGAAGCGATACAACAAGGCATTCTTGGAGGCGTTTACAAAGGAGAATGATTCAAAGTTAGCCGCGATAAAGCAATGGAGACATTTCCCTGAAAAGCACAAGCACGAGTCATCGGGTAAGTACTCTATTGACTCTTTGTCTTCCCCTTATTGTTATGCTGAGGCTATGATGTGTAGGATGTGTGGAATACATGATTCGGCCAAATTCACCATAGAAATGGTTCACCTAACGGAAGCTACAATCAATGGTTATGTGATGGATTAGGCTAATATCTTGTCTAATAAACTAGCTACAACAATTTTAGAGTACAGAACAAATGTGCATAAAACTTCCTGGATTATTCCCCCATTCTATTACAGTGCTTATATTATGGATACTATTTGCTTTAATTCGGAATATCCAATACTTGGGTGGAAATGGACTCCTCAAGACCCGAATCCAATCCATATTTACCACCAGTAGTTATGGAAGGCAAATTACAAAAATCATTTGTATAAAATTTGAAATTGATTTAACAGCAGTAGGCAGTTGGTTTGTGGAGGAGAAATTTACTTATATAAGGCTTTTTGGTAGCCTTACTAAACCCCATGTTCTTCCCTTGTATGTGCCTGATAAATTGTTAGCTCAGGAGTTGGCCTACCAAATAACAGTAGAAGGGACATCCAGAACCCTTAAGGATTCAAAGAAGCACATGTGGCCAATCTTCCCTTTATGGTGCGACATTTTCACTTTGCATGACTATAAGCATGCAAAGAAGGAGACAGAAAAGATGCTAATGCTGAATCTATCCACAATTCCTAATAGGCCATATGATCCATGACAGGTTTCTTATAATGTCACGTCACAAGCTGAACTTGCTAAGTTTGATCATAATGCCGATAAATTCGATGATTTATTTTCCTCAGCTGAATCATTATTTCAAGTTAAAACATTGACCAGGATGAGGTATCAAGATGAAGGGCTAGAAACATTTAATATGCTTAGAGACCAGAGGTTGCAAACTCTGCCTCTAGACCTATTAGCCACAACCCCAACAGTCCAGTCAAGCGAAGCTGAACAACAAAACTATTGATCAAGCTCCTGCAGTCAAAAAATTTCCTGAGTAGGAAAAAACAACAGAGCAGGAGCAAGGACAAGAAAAGGGTAGTGAATTTATTGATTCAGACATTCATATTGATCCCAAACTACTCAAGGAATGGCAACAGTTTGACTCAATTATCAGCAATACTGAGAGCTTGTAGGGATTTAGTACACCTGAAGTAACAACTGGACAGAAGACAACAACTAATACAGTTCCAACTAAAGGAACTAGCGGCCCATCCATGACCTAAACAGATGTTGAAATGATTCTAGAAAACCCTTCCGATGATATTTTTCTACATGTAGAAGAAATACCACCCTTAGATGTCTTCTACAGCCCTAAGCATAGTGTTGTAATAAAGAGACAAAGGAAAAAGAGAAAACTTGATCGATCTTCTCTTTTACCTACACAGATGGAGATAACTAATGTGGTATGGAGAGAGTAAGTCAGCCCTTCTGAAGATCTTACTAAAGTCTCTCAGTATGCTGGAGCATATACAACAGCTACTATGGACAAGGCATCAGAAGTCTTAAAGAAAAGGATCAAGCAATCATCTCACTAGAAATACAGGTACAGGAAAGACAACAGAGAATAGAGCAGTTCGAATAGAAGTTAGTAGCATGGAAGCAATCAAACAAGCAATTAAATGAGCAATTGCTGAAAGAGAAGTAGAGGATAGACCAACATGTAGTGCAGAAGCAGTAAGAGCTCTCTCAAGCATTGAACAAGCTAAAGAAAATGAATGAAAAGTTGAGCAAATAGAAAGATGAACAGATTGCTAAGCTGTCATTACAAATAGAAAGGTTCAAGGAATTTCCTAAGGTAGAGGAATTCAAATCAAAGGCTCTCCAAATTACTAAAGCATTATCTACTCAGTTGAACTTGTTATGTAATAATATTTCTCTTGTTCCTCCCTTCTGTGAGATTTCCTCGTCTATGATTGATAAGTCGGTTGACAACAGACAAAAGTTGGAGTAGGCAGATGAAACACTAATAGAGTTTCTTTCCTGGAAAGAAACCAAGGAAGGACAAGCGGCAAATCTGCCTCAAATTTTGGAATCACATAAGGAAATCCTGTTCCTTGAGTGGCGAATTCAACTAATGAAGGCAGAAAGGGAAACATCAAGATGGAGTTCGGTGACTGGTAATTTGGTGGAATTGATTATTAATACTCTTTATTTGTCAAATTTAATTTCAGAATGTACCCCAAGGAAATTACCATCAGTCAAAGCATTAGGGCAGACATGGAAGTAGGAGCTGGAAAACAGGCAGAGATTAATCGCGGGCATTCAAACATTAACATGGGAAACCTTTTGGTTCTTCCTTATGAAACCATATAGTGAAAGGATAGCAATCAAATGCCTAACTGATGCAATCAGTTACATGATTCCTAAAGTTACTGATGCCACCTATACTGCCCAATTGCATTCACGTCTGAGTCATCCTCCAGAGCTTCAGCCAATGCTCGCCATATGCTAGCTGAAGCCAAAAGACAGTTAGTCGAAACAATGAACCTTCCTTACCGACTACAAGCAGATATATTTTGTGGAGATTTTCATGTATTTGTGATTTGGTTATACTAGCTCACAACATTTTTATTTCATAGTTAGTTAATCTAGATAGTATTTATAGACCCTTTCATGTTTTTAGAAAGGGTCCTGAAAATTTTGTATGAAGACTTGGATTGGAAGTTGCACTATTGTGCTTCCAATATATATATTTTTTTTATGAAACTAGACCTGTATTCTGAGCTTTTAATGAAGAGTACTTTTGTCTAATATGCACTACTGCTTCCTATAAGAGTATTTCTAAGTTAAAGAGCTGGATCCAAATGCAAATTCATGTCGGAAGGATTCAAACACATATGGTACTATTACCTATGTTTTGTTTCATTCTTTTATGTGAACTAGCATTCATTCATTTTTGCTATTATTGATGTATGTATAAGCTCTTACATCAATCTCTTTTACTTATCACTATTGAATGTTCAAGAGTTTTTATCTTTCATCTATATATGTATCGATGATATATAAAGATCAGTGGAATAACATTTTAATTATTACTTTGTTCAACGATTTGAACAAAGTAATTATCATATGAATGGATATTTTTGTTTAAAAGTAAAGTCATCTATATTCTTACTTTTCAATAAGAACCATTAAGAGTTGCACTAAAACAGAGACTTCCCCGGATAGATTAGTTAATTACATTATTGCATTTTAGAATAAATCTTTTAGCATTTTCCATTATATATAAGTAAATTAGACACTGATCCATCCCATTCATAAATTATTGGGAAACTGGTCCCATTATATCTAGTCAGAGCCACCACACCAAACGAAAAAGGAGCTGCCTTTAAGGGCTGGACCGGGTGGTTTTTCCCGATGTTGATGCAACGATTTTCGAGGCATCAACACGGCCATTGCACCATCCTTCACCTCCTAACCTTGCGATATGCGATTACATCTCAACCATCCTTTATATCCTTCGATCCAACGGTTGGGATTACTTTCGATCAACGAAATTAATCGATGATCCTACGTCATCCATTTACTCGTGCCGGATCTAACTGATCACAAAGATTTTGGTGGGGCAACGTGCACAAGGATTAGCTACCCGATAAGCGGTTTCCTCTTTCCTCCTCGTTGCCACGTGTCAATCACTTAATGGGATTGGGGGTTCCACGCTCAATACCACTTACGGTTTTGACGTTGCCCGAAATCTGCTTTCACTATTTAAAAAAAAATCGTCGATGCGATATTCCTCCATCTCCTATGTGATTGGATCCTGGCCATTGATCTTCAAAATCCAACAGTCGCTATTCATCATTTTTTCACTTCTCGTTTCTCCCTTTACTTAGTTTTTACACTATTTCTCAGTGTTTTCTGTGGGTTTCAGTTTTCTTTCGGGATCTTCGACATTCCACTCCGCAAATCCTCATGAACTTAGCTCTATGAGTTTCTTTAGTTCCCATTCCTCCAAAACATTAATTGGCTCTTCGAATGGATTCAATGATCCATTCCATTCCACTGTACTTTTTCTCCTCTGTAAATTTGCTTCAACCCCGCCTGCATAAATATATTATGCAAAATCTCTGATAGACACATAATTTATCAATCAACACTCAAATCACACATCTACGCACTCAGAATCGAACTCTCTGTGTATAAATACCTAAACAAATTATTACATATTGAGACTCTGTCTCTCCTCGGCCTGATCTTCTAATTAATGGCCTTTGTTCATCATCTGCCTATAGGCTTACAAACACAACTAAATATCTCTCTCTCTCTCACTTTGTGTATCTAACCTCTGATCATGCCTTTTAGGCTTACATTTATACAAAGGATTTCTAAAACCAATTTCTGGTTTTAGATCCATAAACTTCTCAACAAAATCCCAAAATCTCTTTCTCATCCCTAAGGATTCTCTCAATCCACAAAATTATGAACTAATTCCTAATCTGAGGCTTACAATCAATTCTCAAATCCCTCAATTTTCTCAACTATCCTAAATCACTCATATTCTCCTACATTTGAGAATATTTACAATTAATCCTCACATATTCAATTAAATCCTATTCTAGTTTTTCTCATTAAAATTACTCAAAACTCTTAATAATTACATTAATTCAATACTTAGGAAACCAATTTCCTTGAAACACAAGACCACCTATGTCTACTAAAATACAATGATAATGCTGAGTTGAATGCTCCTGCATCAGACTCCCCAAGTAAGAAAATTTATGACCACCTGATCATAAGTCTGGATAATTGTTTCCTCCTGGATCCCAGACTTTATTTTGTAACCTGTCTTTTCTTGTCAATTGTTCTATTGCTCTTGTTGTTTGTTTCTATTCTCCTGGCCCCCATACCTTATGCTGCAATGCTCCACTTGCCCTGCTTTCATAGTCTATTGTTGTCTTCCTTTTGTTGTTACTCCTCTCTTTTCTTGCTGTTGTCTTTCTCTAAAACACCTTCATCATTAACCTTCTTATTAGTTCAATTTTTCTATTCAGTATATCCTTATTCTGCTGACTGTTTTCATCTCTTGATTGCTGAACTCTCATTATTGCTTGTTCTTCACTTATTTTGATTGCCTCCTTTTCATCTTTACCCGCTTCTTTACTGTTATTTTGCACCTTTCCTATTGCTACTATATTGTCTTTCAGAACAATTTCCTCCTTTTGTTTCCTGCACCTATTAAATTCTTCTTGATTATTATTTATGACAACTTATTTGTCATCCTTCATCAACAATCTATCCTAAACATTTATCCTCTACTCTTCTAACTTTCTTCTTTGAAAGTCTAATTCTCTATATAACTCAATGATTTTACTTGGAGTGAACTTTGGAAATTTTACACAATCTCCCATGTCTTCATTTGTTATTGATCCATCATCACATGGTCCTTATTCCTCTGCTAAACCTTTCTTAACATCCTTCAGTAGATGTTCTTCCTCTTCTTCTTCCATTTGGTTGTCCACCTCTTCTTCCTTTGGCAACACTATAGTATGCTGCTCTGGTCTCTCTTCTTCTGTCAGCGTATCAGTATGCTGATTCAAACTCAAAGAAATCTTGAGATTGTCAGCTAGTATCTCCATCTCATCATCTATTTCGATGGTGTCTTTCAACACTTGTCCACCGTAGGGAACTGTTTCTTTTTCAGTCTCCTTGTCATATTCTGCTTCAAAACTTTTATCTTCTAGAAGGTATTCTTTCATGTTTTTGAGAACTTTAAAAGACTGCCTATCTTCTTTCAAACCTGCAATCATACACAACTCATTAGTTTTAAAATCACAAGACCTTACAGTCTCATTTGATGCTTCAATCTTCAAGTCTTCTAGTTGCTTTGAATGATTCATATGATCCAACTCCTCTGGCTCTTCATCACTTTCAAAAAGTAATGGTCCACATTCTAGTTCACATATCGAAACTTTAACATCTTCTTTAACATCTCCCATTTATTGTAGCTCCACTCTTTCGAGCTTCTCTGTCTCCAATTTAACATCTAAAATCTATACAAGTTCCTTGAGCTCCTTTATTAACTGCATATTCATCGGTTGTTTCCTTTGCTCTTGTAGCCTCTGCCACTTCACTTTGTTTCTCATGACATAACCATATTTCTGGTCCATATCATTTCTCTACAACATTTCCATTAATACTTCAAGCTGAACTAATATCTTAGTCTTCTCCCTCTCACATTCTTCTTTATTTAACTGTCTATGTATACCATTTGCCTTGGCATCTCTCTTCTTCTATCGTTGGCTATGGTTTCCTTCAGAACCTTTGTTATGACTGTCACTAGTCAGCATCCCCTTCATCTCTATGAGTTCCTCACTCACTCACTATGAGCTGCACTAAAGCCTCTACAATAGCAAGTCTGCCTTGCTGCCACTTACCTCACCAAGCTCTCCTCACTTAGTCTTTTGGTAAGAAATTGGTTCTCTATCTCTGGAACCTCCTTTGAGCAATTCTCTTTGCTCCTGCTAGGCTCCAACTCATCTGCACTTTCAAAGAACACAACTGTCCTCTTTATCCAATCTCTGTTGGAATTCCTAAAGGTTCTACCACATTTTTCTTTCACTTAGAAACTCTGACCAACTTCCTTTATCTCTTAGCAATTTTACCCACATCCTCTGTGGAATTGCCTTTTGGGAGTTACAACATACTTTTTCATCAATGTAAAGACTACAACTTTTCAATATTCAAATCCAACTAAAATAAAACCATATCATCTTACCTTCAAGGTCTCTATCTGATCTTGTCTCCCCATTCACATGCACCTTTGAATGGACTGTCCTTTTCACTAGCTTTCAGTTGTATCTTAGAACTTTGTTACTTCAAGAACTTACAAAGTCCCTCTTACAGTTTAATTACTATAATCCTGCTATAAATATCATTCATTCAATATCTACTAATCATTAGAAAAATTTGCATGCCTTCACCTACCCTCAGGATCTCACCATTCCTACAAATATGTTTTAGCAGATCTTTATGCTTCCACTGCACAAATTCTCAACATTCAGCTACTATCAATCAGATTTAGAATCTGATTCTTTTTTTCAGTCTTTCGGCTTTATCTTGGCAAGCTTAACTATTGGCAACAATTTCTCCTTTGCTGAGTTTTCTTCCACTCAGAAATCCTTACCAGTTTCTTCATTACTGCTTCTTAAGACTTGATCTCCTTTTGTCGATATACTTCATTAGTTGCACTATCAATCTTCAAAACATCTCTGTAGATTCTTTAGGTTTCTGCAATCTCTCCTTAATTCTTAATCACCTGCCTCTAAGAACTTAATTGTTCTTCTCCAATCCCAATTTCAAACATTTCACAATTCCAATTATACAGATTCATTGGCCATAAATCACTTGCTCTACTTTCTTAAAATTTGAACATTCTATCAAAATGAAAGAATATCAAGATTAGTATTCCTCTTACCAATCTCCCAGCTTTACTCTGGTTGCTTCACTGTCAGATTAGAATCTGATCTCCCTTGCTTGCATACACAACTTTCCACATATCTCTGTTCTAAATTCTTTCAAAAAACTTTCACACATAATTTCTTTATTCAGCTCTGATACCAAAATGATGCAGGGTTATCCCTGCTTTACCAACAATGTGCATGTAGCCCTAGGCATAAATCATTTTCCCAGGAATAGATATGACCTACCAGGTCAAAAATTCACTATTAGTGATGGTTAAGGCCCCTTTCTTTAGAACTCATGTGGAAACATATAAATAGACTAACCAAAGTCTAAACCTTCGTTATCGGGAATCTAATCACCCCTTAATCTTCATGTCTGACTTTATTAAATCCTTTCCTTCATCCCCTTCCTATCGAGACTGGTTAATCCTTATAAACCTTTATAAATCCTTATGGCTGCACATATATACAAACCCCCTTTTTAACTTTGGGATATAATTGG
Source organism: Pinus tabuliformis (assembly GCA_031772625.1). Taxonomy (NCBI): domain Eukaryota; kingdom Viridiplantae; phylum Streptophyta; class Pinopsida; order Pinales; family Pinaceae; genus Pinus; species Pinus tabuliformis. Next base: position 589,923,337 of record CM062819.1, read on the forward strand.
AAACCCATTAAAACCCTTTTATCGTGCTTTAATCCATTATACCCCCTTTATAATAGATAACACACAAACAACGTAAACCATACCTTTTCCCCGATCCTCAGCATTTGCACAGTTATCAAGAATTTCCTTTATCGCAATCGCTCATCGCAGTTACCATGGTCTTACCACATATGTGCTCATATCGCCCCTCCAACTCTGATATGCGACTATCAGAACAATTAAACCACCCTCTTATATTAAAAGACTTAGCACGATACTTTACTGAATACAAAGGATATACATTAAAATTCCACTACGCACCATATAAGCTGGACTTCAAAATTTATATAACCACAACCATAATATTTGTCAGGTCTATTAATACCAAGCCCTTCTGCCTTGTTGCTCTGATCTCTTAAACACCCGATTTATGATTAGCGATTATTGCTATCGGCCATCGCACCACCCTTCACCTCCTAACCTTGTGATATGTGATTACATCTCAACCGTATGTTGTATCCTCCAATCCAACGGTTGGGATTACTTCTGATCAACGAAATTAATGACTGATCCTCATCTTCCATTTACAGACGCCAGATCTAACAGCTCACAAAGATTTCAGCCAGGTAACATGCACAAGGATTAACCACCCGATAAGCGGTTTCCTCTCTCCTCCTCGCTGCCACATGTCGATCGCTTAATGGGATCGGGGATTCCACGCTGTTACAGGGAAAAGTGTCTACACAGAACTGCTTATCCCACTAAGGTGTGATAGCTACCTTAGAAACAAACAAAGTAAAGCTACTTTCGTTTTTCCTTTATGAAGTATAGATGAGAGAAGAACAAAGAAGACCAACCTCTGTCTTGCGCTAATCTCCTAGTTCGATTCCTCTCTCTCTTGATAGTCTTTCGCTACTTGTTCCCTTGCACGCCCAGCTTCAAAAAGTACCTGTAAGATCACAGTAGCATAGCACTATACAAGAACATGGATCTATAACCATAAACAATCTAGGATCAGATGTAAATTGACCATACAAATGCTGCAAACATGAATGACACAAGAGTATGGAGGAAAACTTGAAGAGCTTTTATTGATAAACAAGAAAGAGCCAAGGGGAGTTACAACCAGTTGTTCTGACCCAGCATCATCCTCTCAGCAAGGAAGCCCCTCTTCACCTCATACAAATCTTAGATCACCCAACAATCTGATGTTGTCTCAAGAAACCAACAGCAATTCCTTACAATATGCAAAATTCCAGCCTCTCGATCTCTGGGATGAGGGATCCATATATAGATATCTGTAAGGGAGATGAGTCAGCTTGTGATTTGATTAGTGTCTTCCCTCTAATAGTTCTTGCTTCCACTTGGAGATTGATGATCTCTTACTCATCCTTGGTCGAATTCAGAGAGGCAAGTGTCACAGGAGAAGTTTCTGGAAGTTTCCATGCCTCTCCACCTCGCGGAATGACACTGCCATTTGTCACTTCTCGCCCATCGCACCCCATAGAAGGGATTTTTGAAATGAAACGCACCCACACAGTGTGTTTAGGTGAGATGCAACACACTTTGCCTATGGAGCAGCTGAAATGATCCTGTTTTGACCAGTTCTGAGCAGTTTTTCATGGAGAACTTCTGGGAGAAGCTGTAATCAGTTGACCTTGTTCCTTTAGGGGTTAGAACAACACTTTTAGGGACTTAGGAGCCCTTGGTTTATGGAAATTTCATGCTTGGGGTTGTAGTGCCCAAAAATGTCTATAACAGTTGCCCCCTAAAGCATGAGGTCGTTAATCTTTTGATGTCGGGTGAAATGCTTTATTATGAGGATCCGAAGTTCTTTCAAGCTGGGAGGAGACCTGTAATAAGATACAATACAATACATTATCTTCATAATATTTTCATGATGTAGCTGAGGCAGGCATTCCCATGCTCAACTTTATAAATTCATTTTCATGTACATAGGATAGACAATCGTCTGAGTGTAGACTGATGATTCTGGTAGAGCCATCATCCCTTTGATTGGATGATTATCTGTGTACATTTGATGTCTTTATTTCCCTGAATATATATCGCAGCCCGGATGGATGAAACTAGATTTGGGGTCTTCAATCTCATTCGATCTTCACTCGAAGTACAAGTCTATCCATGTGAGAGATGTTCTGGAGTCTAACATGGAAAGACATTGCCTGATTACCAGCCAATGACGTAAGCTGTTAACAGGCACGAGAGGAATCACCGATAATGATAATGACTCTCAAGGTACTGCAGTACAATTCACGTGGTGTGCATAAAGGACTTAGCATCGAACACCACGCAAAATCTTTCGGTCGAAGGCCATTGATGTAACCCTGTCGCCGAAAGTGAGAAACTTGCCATTGAGGCATGCAAGCTTCAAAGTACTGAACGGGGTGTTCCTAGATCAACTTCTTGGATAATGAGTTGATGTCAACAAGAAGTGATTCGTCACAGGAGGGCCTTAATGAATCCCACATCAATGACACAGAACGGAGCAAATGATTTTAATGGAGGTGAAAACGATCTGATGACATACGGTTTAGGGTGGCGATCATGAAAGAATGGAGTATGAATGTATTGTAGCGGGTGAGACACAGGTGAATTCTCTGAATGACTTCTCTTGAACATATCAGCGACACTAACATGATGGATTGGTAGCATTACCCCAAATGTGGATGGTGTGATGGGACCATGGCGATGTGACCGGTGAATGAAACAACCCAACCTGACTTGGATGTGGAGTGAAAGTGTCATGTTCAAGAGCGACTTGCTACCAACAAAGTTTCTTCAAGTTTTCTTCCCAATTTTCCCCAGTCATTGCTGACCAGTACCTCTTTATTTTTGTCAAGCTTGAGGAGAATAACATATGCTTGTTCTATAATTTCCCCTTTGGGCAAACCCATCGCTATTTTTTAACGAGCCTAGCAATAGTGAAACTCGTTCTTGTCTGCTATGGACAAGTTTGTCGCTATTAAGATTTAACGAGTTTAACGACAAAGATAACTCGGTCCTTTTCAATTTTAGAGAGGCTGAAAAGGAACGTAAAGGAAACTCCAAAATTCCTTTTTCGTCATCTAATCCCTTAAGTCCGAAAAAGTATAAAACAATACGGAAGGGATGAATTTTCGATACTTTTAACGAGCCAAACAAAACAAGCGCTCGATCTTTTTGTGTAATAATCCCTCACGTCCAAAAAGATTAAAATTTAGAGGAGGGATAGCACTTCCGGTCGCTTTAGCGAGCTGGAGAGGCCAATGGCTCGACAATCTTTTCATATTTTACGAGTCAGTTGAAAAGAGCTTAAAGGAGACTCGTCTTTTGAGGAACGAGTGACAAAATTGGGTAGTAGCTGATTCCAGGTAAGGTTTGGAATGTTCCAATCACGACAGTGTTACAAGGATAGCTAGTGAGATCACTCTTCGTAGCTGTTCCTCAAAAAGGGGTAAACAATCAAATGGAGGTGAATGATCGGCCAATACAGAGTGGAGGTGATGATGAGAACACGACCAAGGCTTTTAAAGGCTGAAGTACTACATTCACGATGGTTATTTATCGGGAAATAGTTCATTTTTTAATGAGATTAAATGCGGGGGGAAACATTTGCTCATGGCTTATGTTTATTTTTTAACGAGCTTGAACTATGCGCTAAAACTGCTCGATTAATCCAGTAGTATAATAAGAATGTCCCATTTAAAAATGGCAATTTTTAGAGTTTTGCCCCACATACTTTCTTTACGCAAGTTAGGAAACGACCAATCCTACGAGTTTAAAGGGTTAGAGGACCTACAAATTTAAAAAATAAATAGTCGCTCTTTGCTTGCATGCCAAAAGGTTTGCATGCCCCCAGGTATAAAATAAAGTTTCAAGGCCACCTTTTGTTCTACCGACAAAACATTTGTTTTATCAGGAAAGGTAATCCTCTTTCAGGTTACCAAAGATTGTTCTATTCACAGTGCAAACAAAACACTTCTTCGGCGATGTCTACCGAAATAGACAAAGGTGAGTGGAGGAGGCTACTCCACTCACGTAACTTTGACAAGAGAATCTTGTTCCAGAATAACTCCCTCTTCCAATCACGGACGGGAGTACAGACCAGTCATATATCTCTCGCGGAAACCTACCCTATACCCGAAGTTTTCCTGCCGAAGCAGACCAGGGTGCATGCCCCCTGGGTTTCAGTCATGTCTCCCGAATCACTCGCGCTCATCAGGTGGACGGACTGGAGATTGATGAGACATTCCTTGTGTGAAAAGACCATTCAACGATGGCATATGACTATTTTCTCTGTGTGATCCGGGAAATGAAAGCTGGTCTATGATCTTGACCACTCTTCCTTTGTGCGGAAAACACATTACTCTAAAGAGTGAGGAGACAATGGCTCCCATGCAATAAATATAGTCTCATCCAAGGAGTAGATTATAATCCAAGGGTCCTTGAACTACCATTACGTTCATGTGAACAGTTTTCCCTCTCAATGTTATGGGCACATTGGGAGGGATCCCTAATGGTTGACTGGTTCCTTTGTCAAATCCTGTTAGATTTCTCATCTCAGGCAAAAGCGATGGCGAACCAAGCGATTTCCAAGCAGTCGAGGAAAGGATACTCACAGAAGCCCCTTCATCTATGATGGTACCAGCCATAACCATTCTATATATTTGAGTAATAATTCGAAATGCTACACTAGCTGGTAAACGGGGTCTGCCTAGTTGATTCCAGTCGAAAGAAACATCTAGGTTGCTTGGAGGTGGGACCGTATAGACGGCCGGGTACGACTCTGACGAACTTCCTTCCTGCGGTAAAGGAATGGGTAAATTGCCCCCATGTTCATCGGAGTCTGTGCTTACAAAAGAATTTGGACGGTGTCATCCTTATTCTCTTTTATGACTGTATCATCTGAAGATGGAACCTCTGAAGGCAAGACCGGGTCAACTACCGCCTCGACCTTTTGACTTTCATCTGGTATGGGTTCAGACGGTTTGTCTTCAATGATAGATACTTCGGCCGACCACCTGAGCGGGTCAGCCGGCTTTTCAACTAGTGATGGACTCGGCAAGAGTTTTTTATATCCAGGAGGAAGTCATAATGGTGAGACCGGACGATCGTCCAAAACTCTTTTAGCCTCGTCTAAGAAGGGACAACGGTGGACGGCATGGTCGCCTTCGCACATTTTACAAGGAAATCTATATTTTCCTTTTTGTCCTGGGGCTTCACTTTCACTAGTCGACGGCGTGCTTTCAACATGATCATCAGAGGTTGACGACACCGGGTTGTGCAAACGAGGAGACCAGTTCCTTAAAATCCGCGGGATGAAAGGACAATCTCTATGATAGTGGTCTCCTTTGCAAATGACACATGGCGATTTAGGCCTGGTCGGTGCAGTGTGTGGATTTTCGCTAGACGACGCTTGGTTGCCCCCTTTCACTTTTGGCTGCTTCTTCTTCTTCTCTTTCTTCTTCTTCTCCTTCTTCTTCTCAAGTACTTGATTTTTGGTTTTACCAACCACATCAAGCGAAGAAGAAGGAGGAGAGGAAGAATTGGAGGAAGCAGAAGGTTGGTGGGTAACTCTGGATCCGTCTAGTTGTTGTCTCAACTGTTCAGGAATTGCGGTGTTCTGAATGATAGAGGTTGAGAAGAGCCATACGGGCAAGCAGATTGTCAATCCTGGAAGTGACAATTTGGCCATATGGGGTGCACCAACATCTCCCCAAGAGGAGAACCGACTAGGTTTTCCTCCAAGGGGAATTCCTTGGTTGGTGGGTTCCATTTTCTCAACCTAAGATCAACGTAGGAAAGGGTGATGATTATTTCGTTTAAAATAAATTTTAGACGCTTTGACACAACCTGTTTTTTCAATTTTTAAGAGTCGAGAAAAAACAAAAGATGACTCTAGTCGCCTTCGATTTTTAATGAACCTGAAGTGACAAGTGCTTAGATGGAACTTTTCCGTTAAGGAGTCTGAAAAGGAACGAAAGGGACTGCTCTGGAAATCTAGGTAGAGGGATTACCAAACCAATCGCAAAACTGCAGAATACTTTTTACGGTACGACAGTCAATCTTTCTGAATGCTGTGCTCAGTGCATTGCGATCGATAGGGCGGCAGACACAAATTCCTATGGATAAAGGATTAAGCCTATTGTGGTCTCCCAAAATATACTCAATGGTACGTGGGAGCACAAGTCCGTACTGGCACTTATCGTCTCAAAGTGGAGGAATCACCCAACCATCAGTGAGAACAACAGTTACCAGGCTTTATGACACCAGAATACGTCTCTAGCCTAGACTTCTAAATGTTGTGCGTTAGGTTCCAAAGCGTTGTTAGATTCATTGAATTTATTTTATAGTTGATCTTGTTTATGAAGTTTGCCTTTCAGGGTCACCGCGAGATGTAGATGTGTAATTCCTAAAATGCAATCTAAGATGATAAATAGTCTTTTATCTTCTTTGTGCAATGAAAATCCTAGCTACTAAGGAAAGAGAGACAGTATTCTTTCACAAAGAGAAAAGAGCACACTCTAAATGCACTTTCCTAAATCAAACCAATCAAACAGTCTAAATGTAAATGCACATGCATGTATTTGTTTTCGACTTTCTTAGTATGTAAATGATAAAAAGAAAGTTGATGCACAAATCTGAATTGCTTTTCAAGCGACAGTTATCAACAAGTTTCTTTTCGAAATAAAAAATGGAGGCAATCACAACACCTTACAATTTGGAAATGAATACTTGTTTTTGACACTAGAAAACTTACAAATTCAGACCAAATACAATAGTAACAGGATAATCGACTATCTACAACAAGAAAAATCTTTCCTATGCATAAAAACGACACTTGCGACGCTTTCAAATCAAAGGATGACAATACGATTACGTTACTTTTGCAAAGGAGAACTGAAAATGACCCAACAAACACACAAAAACATTTACAGTTCTTTTGTGCAAAGGAGGCAGAATAACAGCAAAGAAAAGGGGTCTCAAACATAGATATACTGATCACAGGCAACAAAATTCATGAATAAAACTGGAAATAATGAACTGCAGAAACCAAAACTGAACAATGCCTAGTCTGATCAGCGCACCTGTAACACAGGGAATTTGAAATGCAGCGCACCTGCTACACTCGGGAAGTGCACTGAATTTCAGATTCACAGAACAGTACCTGCGCTAGGCCAGAGACAAGACTTTGCTTGGGTTCCGGGTCACAGTTTGCAGTTCAGTTCATGGGTTTTGGCCGAGCAAATGGTAATCAGTAATGCAACAATCAGGGGTAGATCTAAGGAGGATCTAAGAGCTATCACAAAGGGCAATCAGAGAGTTTGTAAATCAGTCATTTAATTTATAAACAAATCCCGGAGATTGACTGAAGCGGCATTTATCTACTTTGAATTTTCATAGAAAATGCAGTTCGAAAGCTGCCTGGCTCGACTTCAGGCTCCGTCTGTAAGTTTATAAAATAGACAACAAGGAAGATAAACAAACAAACTAATTCGTCCCCAGTGGAGTCGCCATTTTGTTACAGGGAAAAGTGTCTACATAGAACTACTTATCCCACTAAGGTGTGATAGCTACCTTAGAAACAAACAAAGTAAAGCTACTTTCATTTTTCCTTTATGAAGTATAGATGAGAAAAGAACAAAGAAGACCAACCTCTGTCTTGCACTAATCTCCTAGTTCGATTCCTCTCTCTCTTGATAGTCCTTCGCTACTTGTTCCCTTGCACGCCCAGCTTCACAAAGTACCTGTAAGATCACAGTAGCATAGCACTATACAAGAACATGGATCTATAACCTTAAACAATCTAGGATCAGATGTAAATTGACCATACAAATGCTGCAAACATGAATGACACAAGAGTATGGAGGAAAACTTGAAGAGCTTTTATTGGTAAACAAGAAAGAGCCAAGAGGAGTTACAACCAGTTGTTCTGACCCAGCATCATCCTCTCATCAAGGAAGCCCCTCTTCACCTCATACAAATCTTAGATCACCCAACAATCTGATGTTGTCTCAAGAAACCAACAGCAATTCCTTACAATATGCAAAATTCCAGCCTCTCGATCTCTGGGATGAGGGATCCATATATAGATATCTGTAAGGGAGATGAGTCAGCTTGTGATTTGATTAGTGTCTTCCCTCTGATAGTTCTTGCTTCCACTTGGAGATTGATGATCTCTTACTCATCCTTGGTCGAATTCAAAGAGGCGAGTGTCACAGGAGAAGTTTCTGGAAGTTTCCATGCCTCTCCACCTCGCGGAATGACACTGCCATTTGTCACTTGTCGCCCATCGCACCCCATAGAAGGTATTTTTGAAATTAAACGCACCCACACAGTGTGTTTAGGTGAGATGCAACGCACTTTGTCTATGGAGCAGCTAAAATGATCCTGTTTTGACCAGTTCTGAGCAGTTTTTCATGGAGAACTTCTGGGAGAAGCTGTAATCAGTTGACCTTGTTCCTTTAGGGGTTAGAACAACACTTTTAGGGACTTAGGAGCCCTTGGTTTATGGACATTTCATGCTTGGGGTTGTAGTGCCCAAAAATGTCTATAACACACGCTCAATACCACTTATGGTTTTGAGGCTGCCCGAAATCTACTTTCACTGTTTAAAAAAACCTGCCGATGCGATATTCCTCCATCTCCTCCGCGATTCGATCTTGGCCATTGATCTTCAAGATCCAATGGTCATTTTTCATCATTTATTCACTTCTCATTTCTCCCTTTACTTAGTTTTTACACTATTTCTCAGTGTTTTCTATGGGTTTCAGTTTTCTTCTGGAATCTTCAACATTACACTCCACAACTCCTCCTAAACTTAGCTCTGCGAGTTTCTTTAGTTCCTGTTCCTCCAAAATATTAATTGGCTCTTCAAATGGATTCAATGATCCATTCCCTTCCACTACACTTTTTCTCCTCTGTACATTCACTTCGACCCCGCCTGCATACATATATTATGCAAAATCTCTGATAGACACATAATTTATTAATCAACACTTGAATCACACATCTACGCACTCAGAATCGAATTCTCTGTGTATAAATACCTAAACAAATTATTACATATTGAGACTTTGTCTCTCCTCGACCTGATCTTCTAATTAATGGCCTCTGTTCATCATCTACCCATAGGCTTACAAACACAACTAAATATCTCTCTCTCTCTCTCTCTCTCTCTCTCTCTCTCTCTCTCTCTCTCTAACCTATGATCATGCCTTTTAGGCTTACATTTATACGAAGGATTTCTAAAACCGATTTCTGGTTTTAGATCCATAAACTCCTGAAAAAAAAATCCTAAAATCTCTTTCTCATCCCTAAGGATTCTCTCAATCCACAAAATCATGAACTAATTCCTAATCTGAGGCTTACAATCAATTCTCAAATCCCTCAGTTTTCTAAACTATCCTAAATCACTCATATTCTCCTACATTTGAGAATATTTACAATTATGCCTCACCATATTCAATTAAATCCTATTCTAGTTTCTCTCATTAAAATCACTCAAAACTCTTAATAATTACATTAATTCAATACTTAGGAAACCAATTTCCTTGAAACACAAGACCCCCTATGTCTACTAAAATACAATGATAATGTTGAGCTGAATGCTCTTACATCAACCACCTTTTCCTTTTAAGTTATATCAAAACACTCTTATATCCTCACGTCGATTTTTCAAAGGATTGGTATAAACGGATTTCTTGAAAAAATGGATATATAATATAAAAAGTATTTTTAAAAGGGCTTATATGAAGTTTTTTTATAAAAAAAAATTATATTAAAAAAAATTAATTAAGGGTTTTAGTTAGGTGTGTTTTTTTATAAAGAATTTTTTATAAGAGTTTTTATAAAATTAGAGTTTTGTCAAGTTTTTAAAAGGAGATTTTTGAAGAAAGATGGCTTTCTCAAATTTCGAGCCCCAGTTCCCATTATTTATGGGGAAGGATTATGGTGTGTGGGCCACTAAGATGGCGACCAAGTTGTATGCTCATGATGTTTGGGATTATGTTTAGTTTGGGTTTTGAGAACCTAAGGATGAATAAAAAAAAACGAGCTCTCACTAATGCAGTGGGATCTATGGAAGAAAGACAAGAAGAATGCACAAGCATTGTAGTTTATTCATAAAGGAGTGGCCCAAGCAGTATTCGAGAAGATTATGATCACATCTTCAAAAAATGAAGCATGGGATACCTTGGCGACAAGCTATAAAGGTATGGCCAAAGTCAATATTGTTAAGTTTCATAATATTAGGAGAGATTTTGAAAGTCTCTAGATGAAGGAGATAGAGGACATCAATTCTTTGATGTATCGGGTCATGACTGTTATAAACTAGTTAAAACTTTATGGTGAGGAAATTAAAGATTAAACAATTCTTGACAAGGTCCTCAGATCTTTGTCTACCAAATTTGCTGTTGTGGAAGCAGCGACATAAGAAGCCAAGGATTTGACATCACTGGCAGTTGATGAGTTGATGGGATCAATTCTATCACATGAGGCAATGACAGAGAGAAATAAGAATTCCACTTTAGAGACCACTTTCAAAATTTAGGTTTCTATTTCAAGAGACAGAGGTTCAGGAAGAAGTAGGTCGATAGGTAGAGGATGAGGCGAAAGACATGGTGGTCAGAGAGATGGTGGAGAAAAGCATGAACATGAAAGTGGAAGCAACTGTAGAAGCTTCAACAATAATGAAAGAGTTGACAAATCAAAGGTGAAATGTTATTATTGCATTAAATTTAGTCACTATTCCCATGATTGCCAGAAGAGGTTAGCTGATCAAGGGATTCAGAGAGCTAATGTCTCTACAGAGAATACTAACTCCATGTTCCTAGCTTTCCATACCGTGCATGAACCTTCTGATAATGTGCAGTTATTAGATAGTGGTTAGAGTAACCACATGACAAACAAAAAGAATTTGGTTGCAAATTTGGATCAATCTGTGAAGAAAGAGGTAAGGTTAGGGACTGACAAGGCTATGGATGTAGATGGCAAAGGAGTGGTCAACATTCTGACCAAGCAGGGGGAGCCGAACACAATCTCAAAGGTATATTATGTCTCTGGTCTCAAACATAATTTGATAAGTGTTGGGCAATTAACACAGAAGGGATATCGAGTTATCTTTCAAGGACAAGAATGTGTTATATATGACAAGCTTGAAAGTAAGCAATGGATAACAAAGTTGCATATGACGAGAAACAAACTCTTTCCTCTAGTTATGAATTACAATGATTAAGTTAGTTCTTTTACGGTCGCAAGTTCTACTGAGTATTGGTTATGGCACTTTTGATTTGGACACTTGCACTTTTCTAGTTTAAGATTGTTGCAACATAAATAGATGGTCAGAGGATCACCTCCCATCAAAGAACCTGCTAGTACTTGCAAGTGTTGCATCCTTGGAAAGAAACATAGTGAAAGTTTTCAAAAGGGAGTTGCATACAGAGAAAAGAAACCTCTTAAGCTAGTGCATACAGGCTTGTGCGGACCGATGATGACACAATCAATTGGTCAAAGTTGTTACTTCCTCACTTTCATTGATGACTATAACAGAAAGACTTGGGTTTACTTCTTGAAGAAGAACTCTAAAACTTTTGCAAAGTTCAAATAATTAAAAGCCTTAGCAAAGAACCAAAGTGATCGATTGATTAAGGTATTGAGTTCAGATCATTGTGGAGAATATGATTCAAAGGAATTCCATGAGTACTGCAAACAACATGGAATCAGAAAATAGTTTACAACTAGATACATACCACAACATAATGGTGTAGTAGAGAGAAAGAACAAAACCATTATGAATATGGCAAGGAGCATGTTGAAAGGAATAAAATTGTCTAATGAGTATTAGATAGAAGCACTTGCATGTGTTGTTTATGTGATAAACATATATCCTACAAAGAGTGTGATGAACATAATACCAAAAGATGCATGATCATGTATGTCTTCTAGAATATCTTATCTCGTAGTGTTTGGATGTGTAGCTTATGCAAATGTGCCTAAGAAGTAAAGAAATAAATTAGATGATAAAAGTGAAAAAAACCTTATTTACAGGTTATAGTGAGTAATCAAAATCTTAGAAATTGTATAACCTTGTCACCAAGAATACCATAATTAGCAGAGATGTTGTGTTCAAAGAACAAGAGTCATGGAATGGTAGTATAGACAAAACAATTGATGCACAATTTCCACTGATGGAAGTAGATGATGTAGCAAAAAGGAGTAACAAGAATCACAAGTGAAGGCACAAAACATAGACACACCAATAAGGACTCCAAGATTTTCTCAGCGGCATGGATATTCAAGCATATCAACAGATCGAGATTCTCCTAGCAATTAATCAGGTAATGAATCAAGCAATGGTAAGAGAAAGATGATAAGTTTGAAAGATATTTATGATGATTTGGATGTTAGTTCAAATTTTGCATTGTTGTCATTCCAACCATCTTCGTTTGAAGAAGCAATCAGAGATGAAAATAGGGTGCAAGCCATGGATGACAAAATTGAAGCTATTGAAAAGAATGAGACATGGGATTTGGTTGCTTTACCAAAGGAAAAAAATCTCATTAGTGTGAAGTGGGTGTACAAGAAAAAGTTGAATGAGAAAGGTGAAATTGACAGATTTAAAACAATTATAAGAGCAGTTCTGGTCACAACAGCTCAAAACAAGTGGAAAGCATATCAAATGGATGTGAAATCATCCTTCTTGAATGGAATTCTAGAAGAAGAAATTTATGTGTAGCAGCCCCCAGGATATGAAGTTGAAGGTAAAGAAGATAAAATTTATAGGTTGAAGAAAGCACTCTATGGACTGAAGCAAGCGCTTAGAGCTTGGTATATCATAATTGATATCTACATGATTAAGAGTGGATTTTGCATACGAATATTGAGCCTACCTTGTACGCAAAGGTAAATGAGTATGGAAATATTTTTATTGTTTGATTATATGTTGATGTCATGATTTATACAAGTGACTTTTAATTGGATGAATTTAAAGTAGCCATGATGAAATAACTTGAGATGACAGATCTTGGTCTCACGAAATATTTTCTTGGCATAGAAGTTGAGCAATCTGAGAAGGGAATTTTTATTTGTCAAAATAAATATGCCAAAGATTTGCTGAAAAGGTTTACGATAGATAATTGCAAAAGTGTCCCTACACCAATTGCAACATGTGGAAAGTTAAGCAAGGATGATGAAGGATTAAATGTCAATCCAACTATATTGAAAATATTGCTTGGAAACCTCATGTATCTCACATCTACAAGACCAGATATTATGCAAGGAGTGAGTTTGATTTATAGATTTATGGAGTCTCCAAAAGACACACATTGGAGAGAAGGAAAAATAATTATGTGATACATAACAGGAACTAGAGATTGTGGCATAATGTAGTACAGAGAAGAAGGATTTGATTGGATACAGAAATAGTGATTTCATAGGTAGTTTGGATGATAGAAAGAGTGCTTCTGGTTGTGTGTTCCATCTTGGTTTAGGCGTTAAGGCATGGGCATATAAGAAGGAGCCTATTGTGACACTTTTGTCAGCAGAAGTTGAATATGTAGCAGCAACATCAGCAACATATCGAGCAGTATGGTTAAGAAGAGTATTTGATGGATTCAAGTAGAAACAACAAGGATCAACAACAATATATTGTGACAACACCTCAACGATTGCATTATCCAAGAATAGTGTGTTTCATCAGAAGAGTAAACATATTGATACTAGATATCACTCTATTAGATAACTTGTGATCAATGGAGAAGTTCACTTGAAACCTTGTAAATCTAGTGATCAACTGGCTGATATATTTACTAAGTCATTAGCAAAGGATGTGTTTGAATTTCATAGAATAAACTTGGGTGTTGTAACCCTAGCTGAGACATAGACCAACAGGCGTTTTTGAGTTGTCATGATTCATGTTAGTTTAGTAGTCGTAATTAAGAGGGAGCATTAAAATAAGCTAATTATTTCTGCATGAGGAGTTGGATAAAATTAGAGAGTTAGTTAACTGAGTTTTGAGCAAAGTCAATTTAAGTGATATAAAAAATTAGTGTGTGGTTGCATGTCAAGTTATTTTAGGCGAGTTTCTAGTCGAAAAGGTTTAAATACCATTCATCGGCTTCATTGTAATAATCAAGTCTTTGGGTGATCAATAGAATAGCCAGAAATTTTGTGTTTTGTGTGTGAATTTTGTGTTTAGGCTCCTTTGCCTTTCCAAATTTGTGTTTAAGCTCTTCAATTGGATGTTGAAGGATGACGATTTGGGTTTTAGTCATTGAGATGAAATCTTTCATGCACGGTATAAATGCTACTAGAGTGAATATAGACCTTCCTCTCATGGTCTTCATTATGGTCCTCTACTATACATATTATCTCTACCTTGAATCTTTGCATGCTAGTGACTGATTCAAGTCTAACACATTTTACTCTTTGGTGGAAAGAGTTGCAAAACATAATAAAATGTCTGGAAAGAAGAAGACAACATCACAACACACTAGAAAACGTGTGTGCATTTCTCAAAAAGATAAGAATCAATCACATGATCCTCCTAAAGAAAATGGAAATAAAAGATGGTGGGGAAAAAGAACTATGGAGATAGGGGTAAAACAAAATCAAGGAGAAAGACTTGATCTTCATTTTATTTGTTGCAACATAAATGGATATGATACAAAAACATGTGGAATCCTTTAGGGGAAAATTAAAGAGAAAAAAAATAAGAAACAAGGCAAAGGTAAAACACTAATCAAACAAAATGTAAAGCACCTAGATTTACTTATGACATAGTTTTTCATTGCAATGTCAAAATAACTGAAGATTAGTTTCATACTTCATTTGATTCTTGGATAGATGAGTGGCTGCTTGACATAGGTGTAACATGTCACAACCTTCCAAAGACACCTTTTTTCATAATTTAGTGACAATGTAGATGGTGTAGTGTATTTTCTGAAGTCTTAAACCTTTAGGGTTAATACCATCATGCTTAACATTCCTAGGTTCTTATATTTTCTTCTACATGATGTGCTTTATCTTCCAACGTTGTGAGGGAACTTGTTGTCCCTTATAAAAATTTAACAAAAGGGCCACTCAATTCATATATTTGATGGAAAATTTCAAATAAAAAAGGTTTTTGACAACATGGTTGCCATAACCAGAGTGGAGGATGAAACATTGTTGAAGTTGAAAGTGACATCTACTCATGCACAAAGTTCTGCATATCACTCTCATCAAAATGAATGTACATTGTCATATAATATTCTATGGCATGATAGATTTGAATATATTAAGTATGACAAACTTTGTTTATTGAAAAATAATAGTGTTTATATTTTGTCTACTATTCTTAGGAAACCAAAGTAATGTAATGTTTCTATCCTTGGAAATCATACCAAACAGCCCTTCAATGAGTCCACTTCCAAAGCACATAGAAAAATTGAACTAATACATTCTAATTTATGTGGCCCCATCCCTATTCCATTTTTTAATGGAAATCAATAGTATCATGTATTTTGTTGATGATTATACCAAGCTCTCTTAAGTGTACTTATTGAAATGTAAATCTCAATATTTTGAAACTTTTAAAAATTTCCATGTATTGATTCAAAATGAAGGACAATCACATATTTTCTCTCGTCACACTAATAATTGAGGAGAATATACATCTAATGAATTTGAAAACTATGTTTCACAACATGGGATTCAAAATCAAACCACAATACCATACAATTCTCAACACAATGGTGTAGCTAAAATAATGAACAAAACTATCTTAAATATAGTTTTTTCCATGATGTTTTTCAAAAATGTAAAGTTGATGTTTTCGGATGATGTGGTTCTATATAAAATAATTATGAAAAAATGTTTTCCATCTCAAGCTCTTAGAAATAATACTCCACAAGGAATGTGGTATGGCCACATTCCTTCAATGAGACATCTCAGTGTGTTTGATTTCACTTCTTATGCCTTGATTTCTGAGGAGCAAAGATGTAGGATTTAACCCCATAAAATTAATCATTGAAAAAAAATTCTTAAAAAGATAAACATATACAATGAAAAACACAAACATAAACACAAATAGTTTACCCTAGAAATCGAAGCTAGGAAAAATATAAATATTTTTTAGTATATTCATCTTTATAGTATTACAATACTATATATATACATATACATATATATATATATATATATATATATATATATATATATATATATATATATATATATACATATATATATCTATATATATATATATATATATAGATATATCTATATATATATATATATCTATATATATATATATATATATATATATATATAGATACATACATACATATACATATCGTGGAATCCATAAACTGCCAATCAGTTTACCATGGATTAGATGATAGCCATAGTTAATTGAAAAAACGACAAAGTCATGGGCTAAACCTCCATGCACCACAAAATTGTTAAAAGTAAAAAATTGCGTGCCAAAAACTAAAAAGAATAGATGCAAAAAACCACCTAAAAAAATCAGGCACACTGCCTCTAAACACCCACACAAGGTGACTTTTCCACTATTTCACATGGAACAACATACAAAACATGTAAGTGGTCATGTAAGAAATATAACACATACCCAACATTCTCCCACTTATTGTTTTCTTTGCACATAAGGGGTCGTGGGAGTACATGATAAAAAATCCATGTCAATAATTCCCATTGTTTCTCTCCAGAAAGAGAACTCCTCTATGATCACATATTTTGTTAATGAATATGTAACATTCTTCAAAGTGTCCACATTTTCTAGTAGCACCTTCTTGTCTTCAATCATATCTTCCATAAAGTGATATTGAATATGAATATTTTTTGCCTTCGTTGATAATTTGGCCTCTTCAGCAGGGAAAATACATTATGAATATCACAATCTATCCTTTCAACTTGTTGTACAAATCCAATACCTAAAAAAAATATTTATAACCATATTTATTCCTTTCTTGAATGATTTGATGCCATGTGTTTAACCTCTGTAGTTGAGAGTGCCACTACAAACTATCTCTTTCTCATCCAACTAATTACTCCTCCCAACATGTTGAATGCATACTCACTTATAGATCTTTTATGATCCATATTTCTAGCCCACTCTTCATAAAAACATATATGTATGTACAACACTTAGTCCAATCGAAGTCTTCCTTGATAGTAAAATCGATTGCCAACAATGCCACAAAAATACCCAAAAACCCTCTTTATTGATGTCTAATGCTCCTTCCCTACCTTTGATATATATACCTACTTAATACTCCCATTTAATGTGCAATATCCAGTCTAGCATAAACAATCACATATATCAAACTTTCAATAGCACTAGCATATGAAACACAAGACATGTTCTCTTCCTTGCAGTATGTCTTGGGACACTAATTTGCAAGTAACTTTAAACCTACACAAATAGCGACATTTATCAGTTTACATTCCTTCGTATTAAACCTTTTCAATATTGTCTCAACATACTTTGATTTAGGAAAGGTTTCTTGTTGGATCAATCTCTTTTAATTTCCATTCTTAAAATTAAATTTGCATCACCAAAATCCTTCATCTTAAATTTAGAGGACAGCTGAGTAAAGTCACTTCCTTGATGGATTCTTTGTCATTTCCAATCAACAACATATCATCCACATACAAGACCAAATCAATAAAATGAACACCAATTAACTTTAAATATAGACAATGATATGCTTTGCTCCTTGTGAAGCCAAGTCCCAATATATAAGTGTCAAATTTTTTATACCACATCGTTAGCGATTCCTTCGACCTATAGAGGGAATTTTTCATCCTGCATATGAACTCTTTCTTTTCGTTCACCACAAGGCGTTCTTACTACTTCATGTATATTTTTTATTATAGATCCCCATGAAGGAATGTTGTCTTCACATCCATATTTTCTACTTCAAAATCAAAAGCAACAACAACAAATAAAATCAATATAATGGAATCTAACATGGAAATAGGAGAAAAAATGTCACCGAAGTCAATTCCCTTTACTCGGGATTAACTGTTTTCCATTTACCAAGATTTGTATTTCTCCACCTTTCATTCCTCATTAAAATTCTTCTTAAATGCCCATTTGCTAGCAATTGGCTTTCTTCTAACTGGAAACTCCACTAGATCTCAAACCTCATTTTTGCTTAATGTTGTCATTTCTTCAACCATGGCATTTTTCTGGAGTTTTCCATCCTCCAAATACATCACCTCCCTAATATTTCTAGGATCATCATTAGTAATAATAAAAATAAATTTTGAACAAAAGCAAGGTGCAGTATACCTTTCTATATTCCTTATTTCCTAAATTTATCTCCTCAATAATGGAGTATGCGGTTCTTATTCTTTCGATTCTTGTTCTTTCGTACTGTTTGATTCATCATCCTTAAATTCAAAATCCCTCTTCTTTGATTATTTCTCCCTTGGTAAGACTTAATATTTGAAAATATCTTTTGTTTTTCTAAATACCACATCTCTACTATACATAGACATCATATATTTTTGGTTCCAAAGATTATAACCTTCCAAACCATCTTTATATCCAATAGAGATATGGTTTTGAGCTTCTTATCTAGCTTTGTTTAGAATGTGTACATAAGCATCATATAAAAATACCCTAATATGTTTAAGAGATGGTTTCTCACTAGTCCGTACCTCATATGGAGTCTTGTCATCCAACTCTCATGAGGGTGATCTATTTACTAGGTAACACACAATGTATTTTGCCTCTTTCCCAAAATTTCTAACCTGACTTGGTACCACTAAACATGCTTCTTGCTTTCTCCATCAATGGTATATTCAACTTTTCTATGACTCCATTCCACTAAGGTGTGTACGGAGTAGTATTCTACCTTTCTATACACACTTCTTACAAAATTATTCGAATTCATTCCCACATAATTCACCACCATTATCTATCCTCTAAACCTTGATTTTCTTCTTTTTCTGATTTTCCACAAGAGCCTTAAATTCTTTGAATTTGACAAAAACTACAAATTTATTCTAGAGAATATACATCCATGTACTCCTCAAGAATTCATCTATAAATGAGACATAGTACACAAATTTACCTAGTGATGGAACCAACACAAGTCCAAACACATAACTATTCACCAACTGTAATATTCCTAACACTATAGGAGAATCTTACCTAATTCTACTTCCCATATAAACAATGTTTGCAGAAATCAAAATCTAGAGATCAATTATACATACCTTCTACCATACCATTAGTATGTAGTATTCAAACACCCTTTTCTTTGATATTAACCAATATTTGATGCCATTGCATAGTCTTTTCTATGGACACTATGGGAGTTTCTCCTTCTTCTGGTCCATTTTTAGGAACATCAAGTTGTTGCACCCATCACTAATAGTTATTCCTAGTAGCTTATATAGAGTCCCAATCCAAACTCCTCTTAGCAATACTATAGCTCTTGAACCATCTTATAGGTATCATTTTCAAACATTGTCTTCACAACTAGATTGATCAAACTTCTTATAGAAATCAAATTTTTGTCCAATATTGGGATGTGAAAAACATTAGGGTGTGTTTTAATCCTTCCACCCATGAGCTTCAACTTGAATTTTCCATGCCCTATGATTTTGTCTATCGAGTCATCCCCTAGGAAATTATTACCAACAATATCTCTTTCATACTCGAAAAACCACTTCTTGGGAAGAATCGTATGAAAGGGTGCCCATAAATTTATTAATCATGCCTCATGATCTACATGTGCACTTTTATAATCCAAGTACACATCCCTCCTTCATATAAAGAGGTTTTCTGCTTATGTAGAAGGAGTATCATTAAATCCCTTTCCTTTCTTCATGATTTTATATTTATAATCTTTCTTGTAACTCCATTCTTTTCCACATCTCCAACGTACCTTTACAATTTTTTATCGAGATTTAGATATCCCATTTGAGGAATTATTTTTATTTCTATTATGTGAACATCCTCTTATAAACAAGGAATTTGTGTTTTCTTATGTTCCATATTTTTCTATATCATCTCCTTTGATAAGAAGGATGATATTTTGATTCCAAAACTTCAAGTAGTTACATGTTTATGTTTGTATATCAAATAGGTGCTTCTACATAGGCCTAAGTGTCTATCATGTAGAAATCATCGAAAATATCCTTACGACACTTGCAAAAGTACTGAGCAAGTTTATATTATAACTTAGCTTAAGTCTAACTTACATAAAACACATAATTAATTATATTTGTTACTTAACAAAATAAATTTAGAAAAAGTAAAGTATTCGCTTTAGTGATCATATTTTAATCTCAATCATTGATCTCAAGAAAAGTGAGATCTAATGTTGGCTATCCATACCCTGGGAGATTAGGTTAAGGGATTTAACTCAATGAAAAGCTAAAAAAGCAAGATTAAGGAGAGGAGGACACATCCTATAGTGGAATAAGCCATTAAGAAACATTTTTTGTCAAGTGAGGAGTGAGATACTTTAGTTTCCCAAGTCTGAGGAAGGTGCATGAGTACAATATTGAAAATCTAGATCAACCATGTAGATCAAGGATAGATCTAGGACCCAATCATCTATATCAGATCCATGGTATTTTTTGTTTGTGTATTCCTTAATTGGGCCATTATCTTAAAACACAAACCCAAGCAGGTTCATATTATTCATTTAATGAAGAACTATGTGTGACATGTGATTGAGATTGGTTGAAAATTGTGCTTCCTGTGAATAATCGTGTTAAGAACATAGTTGTGTTTTTGTTTAATTGATCTATAATAATTTTCTAGGAACAAATTATTATGTTTTAGGTTTAGAATTTAACATGGTATCAGAGCCAAAACTCTAAGAAGTTGATCTTAGGGTGCCAAGTTTGTACAATCATAGTTGGATTCATGTTTGGATCATACGATGTGCATATTTAAAAAACAATTAGGCCATATGAAGGTTTCATCGTATATGGTGGCCAAGGAAAATTATTTTGCAAGAAAAGGATCATGTTGTAAAATGGTTAAGAAAAAAAGTGAAATGAAATTAAAAAAATTGAGATAGTTGAGTGGGCCATGAAAAGGCCCATCCAAGGTTTTTCAATGGCCTGAGGTTGTCAGGCCTGCCACTAAGGCTAATTGGCTTACACAGTTTGTGTGTGAATGGTGGTGGAAGGTTATGTAGTAGGAAAAATTGATGCAAATAATGCACAAGTAATTTGTGTAGCATGAGATCACACAAATAATGATAACTATATAATAAAATGACTATGAGCATAGACAAAGAATGAAGGGATTCAAGACTAGATGGCGAGATCATGCATAACGAGAGGTGTTAGCAATAATTGCGGGGTACAGGGGACATGTATGGTTGACATCCTGTGGGGCTAAGGATAGATATTAGCTACAAATAATATATTGAGTACGTTGTCAAGAGAAGATAATAGGCCATTTTGTCCTACATTATAGGAAAATACCATTGAAATGTTTTCAACATGCAAAGGGAGCAATGGGGACTAGCGTAGGTGATGTTGCAGACTAGAGATTGATATAGATCTAGTGAAGCCATGTGGGGAGTTGACCATTAGGAGATGCTATGAATGTATTCTCAAAATATTGTGTTGAATAAATCATAGGTAAAGAATAGGGTTAGGATCTAAGGAAACTCAAGAAGGGAAGCCTACTGGGTGGAGAATAGAACCTTCAGTATTGAGTCATTGACAAGATTAATTTGTAAGGGTTGAGAAGCGACACAACAAGATACTAGAAATGAGAGGGTGAAAATTGATGAGAGGAATGAACTAGAAGTATACAATAGAGATGATAGCAGCCGAGAGGGACATCCAATATAGCTTGTATGGGAATTATGGGTGCCTAAAGGACTAGGCATATTTTTTTCAGTTAAGAATGCTAGAAGGACTTAACACATATCTTAAAAAAGATCTAATCAAGATGACTATAATGGGTGTTAAATTTGGAGACATGACAGATGCAACCTCAATTTCTCTACCTTGGAAGGCTAGGGTTACCATGGTTCTCAAGGAAAATGATGTCTGAGAGTTTATTGAGAATGTGATCTTGAGATTCGAAGATGAAAAGGAGAGAGTTTTCCTATCTAAGAGGGAGATAAGGGCACAAAGGGTACTACTGGATACAATGAAGGACCATTTTATGCCTCACTTCTCTAAGAATAAGTCATCCAAGTAGATATTTAATGCTTTGGTGGGTGTATAGTAGTGAAAGACTGTTAACGAGAAAATGATGTTGAGGGACAAGCTCTAGTCTATGCAAATGAGTAGATATGACATAGTGAAAAGTTTCTTGATAAAAATCACAAATATTTATGATTAGATTGCAAGAATGGAGGAAGAGGTGAACGATGTAGAGTTAGTGAATGTGGAAATGAATGGTTTCCCAATGATGTTGATCCATTCATCTAAGGAATTTCTGCTATAGAGAACTAACACTCATTTGTTAGGATATGGGATGACTTAATCTAGGAGGAAATGAGGGAGCAGCCAAAGGCTAAGGCCAACAACTAGTATTACATGTCATTTTTTCACATCCAATCAAATGGCCTTGAAACCAGATCAATCAACATCCATTGACACTTTGTATTCATCCCCTGTAAATCCAAGAGCATCCTCTCTCCAAAAGTTAAAAGAATTTTATATTAAACAACTCAAAACCAAAAATTTTAGCCCCATCACACATAACCTTCATGCAAACTACATTGTTGAAACTTGTACATAGAGAAACTTCACTAAACAATGCATGTTTCTTTCACTACAAGTGCGATGACCTCTAGAATTTTGTAAAATAAAAAATAATTTTGAATCTTCTCTTTATAGAAGCTTCCCAAGTGGTTTTAACCATTTACTATTAGATTAGATCTTAAACTCCTATTGCTGAGGTGTTATCTCTTATCCATATAACTATCCTCCCTCTAATGTGGATCTAAGTCCTAAAATGGTAAATCCCAAACCACCTCTTTTACCCTATAAATTCATTGCTTCCCATAGAGTTTGGGTTGGATTTTGGAGATTCTTTGTTATTCCCTCATGTTGTTTCTTTGTTCCTAGGGATCCATTATCCATCCATGCACTTTAGTTGTGATTAAAGGATTGATTTGTGGCAAAGCAAGGACAATATAGTTGGGAGACATCTAGAAGGTCAAGATCTGAAAGGTTTGTATCTTCTCCTACATTCATTAATACAAAAAGTTCTTTTTTTCCTATACTTATGTCTCATTTAATGTGTATGTATAAAAATGCCTTCTTGACTCAATGTTTAGAGATGTTAGTATATGTTATTTTTATATTTTGGTTCTCTTGCTTGTTTTAGTTGTTTTGCAGGTTCCACCTTTAGCATTTGGAGTTGGAGTTGGAGTTTACAAGCAAGGAGAAGAGGAGAGATTGTGTGGGATTCCAAGTAAGTCTTTCTTCCATACTCTAAAATTATGACGAAATAATATTCCTTTACTCTATGTCATTTCTAGATCAAGCCACTAGATATAGAGATTTTTATTCTATCTGCGGAGGGATCCATCAAAAAACTTGGCGACTCTGTTGGGGAGCATGATGTTCCTTTAGTGTTTTCCTTTTCCTAGTATTTTAGGACCCTTGAAAATGAATCAATTTGACTTGTCCAGGTAGTTATTAGTCTTAGGAAAGTATAATTATGATCTTAGTAAGATTTATTTTTTAATTTTCAAGCAAATTCAACCCCAACACACTTTCTATTTTGAGGCAGAGTGACTCAACACACTAGTATGTCTCTATAAGTGCGATGAATCACAATGGTTATCATACATAGCCATGGGGGCTTCACTCAATGAAACTATGACCTATCATGTGTGTTCATGGCATATTAAAAAATACCCTTAATTTGACTACATATTGGAAAATACCCATAAAAATCACATTTTTTAACCCCATACCAATACAAACCCAATACACCTTCCCAATTTAAAAAACCCCTACTTCCACTAGATATTATAGGTATCCATTATTTCATTATATTTATTTATACCCCTTTATATTTTTTCATTAGCTTTAAGGTCCATTTTTTATACCTACCAATATAAAAATCCTTTACCCCCTATATATCCCGTAATATATGATGCCATATTTTCCTCAATATATATCCCCCAATATGAACCCACATGGTATGGTATTGCTCCCCGAGTAACACCCCGATGTATGTAGCCTACATTAGTTCTTGTAGAATGAAATTTTTTTCATTTTTATGATTTTATCTAAATTATGTTTTGATTGCAATACTTTTTCTTGAGTCTTTGAACTAGTCAATGTATTTGTAAAGCCAACAAACTATTTAAATTTGAGTGTGAGTGCCTTTTGATGAGAGTTTGCTTGTTTTTGTTTCTTCTTGTCAATTAGGGTTTTTGATCACTTGGCTTGATTTTTGATTTTATAAAATAATTTCATATTAAAGTTTTAGTCTGTGTGAATGATTTTGATTTAATAATCTAGTCACATTTCATTTTTCATTGCATTTGAAAGTTGAAAAGGAAAAGAAAAGAAAATTTTGCATTTTATTCATACTTTAGGGCTTACATTTGAAGATCTTAATTAGGGATTTCATGTTTGTTGCATCATTTTTTATTGCATCATTGATTGAAAATCCTTCCTTCGCTTAGATGTATCTTCATTGAATAGAAAGAGTTATTTTAATCATGTTAGTTGCATCATAGGAGTTGAGGGGAATTTGTTTTGTGAGCCTTGAAATTGAATCTTAAATCAAGATCAACTCTAAAATTTATTCAATTAACTTAAGGAGAATTTGGAACATTAATGATACACATAGTGATCTAGGCTACAAGACATGTTTCGACTTATTAAACTAGGAGCTACCATTACTTGTTAGCGTTACATCAGGGTGATGTTGGGTTTTCCATGTACATTGAAGTATATCGGAACATTCTTCCACGTATATTTGGGTATATATGATGATTCTCCACATATATTTGAGTATATCAGAATGCCCCCATCATACAACTATGCATTAGACAAGACTACTACGGACTGTGCTTCCACATACCTCCAAGTATATTTTGGAAGTTCCCACTAGGTTACAATCTTGCCACATGCAACCGAGTCAATCACCTTGTTAATTTTGATACAACAAACACAACATTCAAGGAGATTGCCTGCACGTACCGGAAACAATATGTTGTAGTTAACAGTGACTTGGTAAACCCTTTTTCCTAGTTACCCATTTTTATTTTATTTGTGTTTTCAATTTCTAAAATTAATTAATCCATTGTGGAAGAACACCCTAAACACCCCCTTCGTTTACGTAGAATGCAAATATTTCCTCCTCTACCTCCATAAGCAACACTTTGTCATCGTAAGAACAATAAAAAATAACCTACTGAACCTGGTACATCAGAAGTTAGCCCTTGTGGAACCACATTCGAATTTAATCAACCAAAATAATGTTGGAAATAATACTGAGAGGGGGGGTGAATCAGTATTATCAGATCAATCAAACTTTTTAAATGCTCAGAAACATATACGCTACTTCAGTTAAGTGAACCAGCGTGTACACGCTACTGTGACGAAGTAAAACAGCGTATAAGAAGAAAACTCACAATTTAGTTAGCTTATTCTTCAGTTAAGTGCATCAGGACATTATTCACCACATTAACAGTAAACATGTGCAGTATAACAGAACAGATCAAAAGCCACACACATGAACACCAAGATATAAGGTGGAAACCCAATGTGGGTGAAAACCACCTGCTGCAAGTTGTCTCTATCTTTCTTTAATATGAAACTTCAGTTTACAATCTTTTGTACTGGTGCAGCCTTATACCAGTACGCAGGCTACAACCTGCAGAAGGCTACAACCTTCTCTCGTTCTCCAAACTTCCTTGGAAGGGAGCTCCAACCCCCTTTGCTCTTGTACTAGCCAAGATACTAGTACGTAGGTGCTGACCTACAATCTTCCTTCTTTCAGGTATCACTTTTCATACATTTTCAGACTTGGATATTCCTGAAGCACAACATTACAATCTGAAGACCACAATTCATTCAATTTCCACAACAGATCATTGAAGCATAAAACAACCAAACTTTGAATCACTGAACCACTGAACCCTGTCAATCACCAGTTACCAGAACACAGAGCAGACTACAGAACTCTGCAATAACAGTCAGACCCCACTGTAAACCCAAAATCAAGCTTCAAAAGATATACGCTACTTCAATGAGCAAAACCCGCGTATACACGCGCTTTTACCGAAGCCAACCTGCGTACAGATCTAAAAATAAACTTTCTCAATTTGCAGCTGTACCAGACATTAGTTAGACCCAGAACATAACATTGCGACAATATGCAGATCTAGAAATACGCATAATCAACCATATCATGATAGTGCATTTCAAACCATTAGATCCCGATCTATCCTTAGATCTAGTCTTCCATCAACCGATGTGATCTCTCCTTGGCTTAGATCAAGCAACCCAGAACCTGCATATCAGATCTCTTTCTCTCTTAGATATTCAAGCCTTGTCGAAAGATGATTTTGCCTAATGATCTTCTTCTCCTTATATAGTCTTAGGCCTAGCTCAATACCAAGAGCCAAAACCATAGTAACACAATACCATCAACTTCAAAACTAGGGATCGACACGCCCGTCGAGACACAATGGTCCGAAATCATAGGCACAACTTCCAAGGACTAACCACCATGGACCAAAGATACTTTTCCACATACACGCGCTTTTTCTGAATCCAACTAGCGTGTACACGCGACTTGGGCTTAACGAACATGCGTATATGAACTTCCTTGGCATGCTGTACTAAGATCTGTC
The DNA here is from genome assembly GCA_031772625.1 of Pinus tabuliformis. NCBI lineage: Eukaryota > Viridiplantae > Streptophyta > Pinopsida > Pinales > Pinaceae > Pinus > Pinus tabuliformis. The sequence continues at coordinate 589,950,138 of CM062819.1, forward strand.
TTCTGATTAAGTTGCCATCACCTGTACCAACCTCTGAGCACCTGTACCATCCTCTGAGTGAGTTGCCATCAAGGACAACACTTGAATCATAATGCCAACAATCTCCCCCTTTGGACTTGATGGCAACCACCACACCAAGTCACTCTCCCCCTTTGACATCAAGGGCAAAGGGCTGTGCTCCCCCTGAGGACATGCTGATACCTCTGCTTGGCTGTGCTGACTCGTGCTCCCCCTGACAGTAGGCCAGATCTGCAAAAGATGTTCTTCAACAAGAACCAAGACTTATACACCATAAGGGACCTTCCTATCACCAAAAGACTCAATACATACATCCATACTCCCTACCAAGAGGGGACATATCAGAAACAACCAATTATATTACAGCATTCATCCCAGGCATAGTGGGGAAACCAACATAGGCCGTTACATGACCTTGACACCATAAAAGAGATATGACAAGAGAGATACATGACATAGAGACAACAGATCTAGACCAAGACTTAGGAAAGGCACCAGCAGCATCTGATAAACATCTTGTTAGATCAGCAACCAAGATTTCTTTCTGAGCTCCTTCTCCTGAAACCAACAACCAAAACATCTGAATGCCAACAATGCTTTATGAGACTTTTAAGCTGCTCCCCCTGAACCTGTGCCTGTTGCACTCCCTGAAACTGTGCCTGAAGAATTCTGACATTCCCATTGCTGTTCAGAACTCCAGAGTTTTCCCTTGCTGTTCAGAACTTCATATACGCGATTTTTCCTGTATAAAACAGCGTATGTACGCGGATATACTTTCTGCAACAAGCGTCCAACATACACGCGACTTACCCATCATGAAACCGCGTGTATACGCGCATATCCCTTCCGTAACCTGCGTATACCAACTTTTCTGTAGAACAAACAAACTTCAACAACAGGATGAAGCATCAACTACTCCCAGCTTTTGTCTGAGATATTCAAAAGTTTCCCTGGGCAGTGGTTTTGTGAGAATATCAGCAACTTGCTCCTTAGAAGGAACATACTCCAACTTGACCTTCTGCTCAAGCACTTGTTCCCGAAGAAAATGGTACTTGATTGGTATGTGCTTGGTCTTTGAGTGCATGACTGGATTCTTTGAAATGCTGATTGCACTTGTATTATCACATAAGATAGAGACAGGTGGAGTGCAAGTGATTTGAAAGTCCTGCAAGGTCTGCATCATCCAAAGAAGTTGTGTGCAACAAGATGCTGCAGCCACATATTCTGCTTCAGCTGTAGATAAGGCAATCGAACTTTGTTTCTTGCTGAACCAAGATACTAATCTGGAACCCATGAAGAAAGCACCTCCACTTGTGCTTTTCCTATCATCCACACTTCCAGCCCAATCTGCATCTGTGTAAGCATGAAGAGTGAGATCTGTATTTCTAGGATACCATAAGCCATAGTTTTGGGTCCCTTGAAGATATTTGAAGATTCTTTTGACTGCCTGAAGATGAGTTTCCTTTGGGTTGGCTTGAAATCTTCCAACCATTCCTACTGCATGTGTAATATCTGGTCGAGTACCTGTCAAATAAAGCAAACTCCCAATCATGGATCTATAAGTGGGTTGGTGAACTGCTGCTGATTCATCATTTGCACTGAGGCTGCATCCTGTAACCATGGGTGTACATACTGGCTTTGACTCTTCCATGCCATACTTCTTCAAGATCTGCTTGAGGTATTTGGTTTGAGACAAGAAGATACCTCCTTCATTTTGTTGGATTTGCAATCCAAGAAAATATGTCAATTCTCCAAGAAGTGACATTTCGAATTCTTTCTGCATAACCAAGGCAAAGTTTTGACTCATAGTCTCTTCATTGCTGCCAAAAATAATATCATCTACATAAACAACAAGAATTAGCAATTTGTTATTTTCAACTTTTATATAGAGATTGCTATCTGCTGATCCTTTTGAAAAGCCTTGTTGGTGAAGATATTTGTCCAACCGATAGTACCAAGCCCTTGGAGCTTGTTTGAGTCCATAGAGTGCCTTTTTCAATCTGCATACAAGGTTTGGATCATTCCCAAGAATGAAACCATCTGGCTGCTCAATATATACTTCTTCTTCTAAGTCTCCATTCAGGAAGGCTGATTTCACGTCCATTTGAAATACCTTGAAGTTTTGAAAGCTTGAGAGAGCAAGGAACATTCGGATGGCCTCTAGTCTTGCCACAGGAGCAAAGGTCTCTTCAAAATCTATTCCTTCTTGCTGTGCATACCCTTTACAAACAAGTCTGGCCTTGTTTCTAATTACTTCTCCATTTTCATTTAATTTATTCTTGAAGACCCATTTTGTTCCTATTACATTCTTATCTTTTGGTCTAGGAACTAATTCCCAAGTGTTGTTCTTTTCGATTTGCTCAAGTTCTTCATCCATTGCTTTGACCCAACATTCATCTTTGCATGCCTCTTTCACATTTTGTGGTTCAATGGAGGAGAGTAGTGCCAAGTAGCTTGAAGCTTCTGCAAGTGTCCTTCTTGTTTGTACTCCTGCTTCTTTCTGCCCCACAATCTGAGTTTCTGGATGATTCTTTTGGACATATCTGGATGGAGTCTTCTCTTCTATTCTTGTCTGCTCCTCTGGTTCTTCTTGAGATTCTTCTTCTTCTTGAGGTTCTTCTTCTTCATCATTTCGCCTTTGAGAGTAACCTTCATCTTCTTCAATGTCTTCATGATGAACTTGCCTAGGAATATATCCCTTCTCATCAACCACTATATCAATACTGTCAACAATTCTGCCAAGTCTTTTATTGTAGCACTTGTATGCTTTGCTATGTGGAGAATAACCAAGAAGAATGCCCTCATCTGCTCTAGGTTCAAGTTTGCCAAGTTGCTCATCAGTATTCTTAATATAACATTTGCTCCCAAAGATTTTGAAATGCTTCACGGAAGGAGTTTTACCACTCCAAAGCTCATGAGGTGTTTGAGTGCTGTTTACTCGGACATTTGTTTTGTTAAGAATGATAACAGCAGCATGTGCAGCTTCACCCCAGAAGGTTGCAGGAGTACCTGATTCATCGAGCATAGCACGAGCCATTTGTTGGATAGTTCTGTTCATTCTTTCCACAACCCCATTTTGCTGAGGAGTTCTAGCTGTAGAGAATTCTCTTCTTATCCCATGTTCATCGCAGAAATCGAAAAATTCATTTGATGTGAACTCCCCACCTCTGTCAGATCTGAGGCACTTAATTTTGTGTCCTGATTCATTTTCAGCCAATGCTTTGAAGGATTTGAATTTTTCGAATGCTTCATCTTTGTGCTTCATAAGCCCTAACCAAACAAACCTTGAGAAATCATCAATGAATAATATCAGATATTCTTCTCCTCGAGGTGTCCTTTTCCTAAATGGACCACATACATCTGTATGGACTAGCTCAAGAGGCAAGCTAGCTGATCCTTCCTTCTCTGGAAAGTTAGTTCTGGTTTGCTTTCCAAACTGACAAGATTTGCATATGGTGTTGTCTGGAATTTTGATATCTGGAAGATCGCGAACTGCCTGATATTTGCATGCTTTCCTTATTTGTGAGAAGCTTAGATGTCCCAACCTTCGATGCCATAACCAGTGCTCTTCATCCTTGCTAAGATAGCATTGTTGTTGTCCTTCTTCAAATATGTACAGATTATTTGGAGTTCTTTTGCCTTTGAGAACTGTTTTACCTGTATCAAGATCACGAACAAGACATCCATTCGATCTGAAAATAACCTCGGTTTTTTGATCACACATCTGGCTGACACTTAGAAGATTATGCTTCAATCCATCAACATACAAAACATTTCCAGCCTTGACCTTTTCTTTCAAAGGAGCAATACCTTTTCCTTTTATAGTTGCAGGAGTATCATTTCCAAAAGAAACTTTCTTTCCCTTTTCTAAAGTAGAATAAGATTCAAGTTTTTCTTTATCACCTGTCATATGTTTCGAACATCCACTGTCAATGTACCATAGATTTTCCTGTCCTTCTGCATAAAAAGCTATCCCACATCTTTCTGTCTGAGGTTCCTTTATTCTCCATTTTTTGGTGCTCGTGGCTTGTTCCTTTTTCTCCTGAAACCTGCTCCTGCATTCAGATTCTTTATGACCAAAATTATTGCAAATAGAACATTCAACTTCATTTTCAAGAACCGAAAAGTTGTTATAGGTCCTCTTTGTAATCCCTGTCATACTTCTTTGTTTTTGAGCTTCCCTAGTCATGATTGTTTTATATGCAACACATTGAGCTGCTTTGTGACCAAAGTTATGGCAAGAAAAGCATTGTCCATTGAAGAAGCTTCTGCGGTTATTGAATCTACCAGCCAACTGATTGTAATTTCTATTTTCATCTATTCTTGTGCCAAACTGAGAAGATTTTACCTGTGGTTGGTTGTAGCTTTTGTTCACCCTTAAGAAGGATTGTCCCTGATAGTTTCTGTTTGTAATTCGTCCCTGCTTTACCTGATTATCTTCATTGTTCTTCTGCTCATTTCTTCTTGCTGCATCAAGATAACTTTTTGAGGTGGATGCTTGAGAGGTTTCTCCATTATAGCCCAAACCTGTCTTGTTTAGAGGAGACCGCTGCACATTGATAATCTCATCCAAAGTTTCAGATCCTTTGACAAACTTAAGATTAATAGCTTTTGTTTTCTCAATTTCTTTTCTGAGACCAACAATTTCACCTTCTAGTTTTTCAAGATGTTTTTCCTTTTCATCAATTTGAAATTGCAAAGTATCAATGATCACACTCTTTTCTTCTATGCATCTCTTGAGTCTAGTAATTTCATTATAGAGATTATCCACATCTACAGCATCCTCATAATCATCATCTTCAAATGCCATTAACAGCTTATATTTATTACCTTGTTCATCTTCATCACTGTTTGATAAGCCATCACTATCTTCATGGGTGTAGTAGCTTTTCTTATTTGCACTTTGTTTCTTGTTCCATCTAGCAGGTTCTTTTCCTTTATCCTTATAAGGACATTTTGCAGCATAATGACCTACTCTTCCACAAGCAAAGCATTTGAAAGGTAGCTTACCTCTGAACCTTCCAGCACCCCTTTGAAGATTTCTGACAAAATTTGATTCTTCTTCCTCTTCTTCTGGAACATGGCTTGCTTCATAGTAATCTTCTTTTCCTGATGCCTTAAAAGCAGCTTCCCTTCTGTCTGATGGACCTCCCTTTCTCATTTCATAAGCAGTTAGAATTCCATGTAGCTGAGACATAGTGAGAACTTTGAGATTTTCCTTTTCTTCTATTGCAGATACTTTAGATTCAAACTTGGGGGATAATGATCTTAGAATCTTTTGAACTACTATAGTCTCTTTTATTTCTTCACCCAAATTTTTCATACAATTAACAATCTCATCTACCCGAAGAAAATAATTAGCCACACTTTCATCATTATACATCTTGAGAGTCTCATATTGAATCCTGAGAGTTTGAAGTTTAGCTTGCTTTACCTGTTCATCTCCTTCATAGCTAGTGATCATTTTGTCCCATATCTCTTTTGCTGATTTGAAGTGCATGACCTTCATGAATTCTGTTTGAGATATACTTCCTAATAGAGTACTGACTGCTTTTGCATTTGTTTCATATGCCTTTTTCTCAGCTGGATCTGTAGGAGTAGCTGAAGGAAAAGCATAGCCTGTTTCTACAATGTTCCAAACTTCTGTACCAAGAGATTGAAGATATGCAGTAACTCTTACCTTCCAATAATTGAAATTTGTTCCATCAAAAACCGGTGGCCTGATTGATGCTTCTTTCTCGTAGTTGCTCATGATGAATGATCTACCTTCAAGCGATCAAGCTTCTCTGAAGGACCTGCTCTGATACCAATTGTTGGAAATAATACTGAGAGGGGGGGTGAATCAGTATTATCAGATCAATCAAACTTTTTAAATGCTCAGAAACATATACGCTACTTCAGTTAAGTGAACCAGCGTGTACACGCTACTGTGACGAAGTAAAACAGCGTATAAGAAGAAAACTCACAATTTAGTTAGCTTATTCTTCAGTTAAGTGCATCAGGACATTATTCACCACATTAACAGTAAACATGTGCAGTATAACAGAACAGATAAAAAGCCACACACATGAACACCAAGATATAAGGTGGAAACCCAATGTGGGTGAAAACCACCTGCTGCAAGTTGTCTCTATCTTTCTTTAATATGAAACTTCAGTTTACAATCTTTTGTACTGGTGCAGCCTTATACCAGTACGCAGGCTACAACCTGCAGAAGGCTACAACCTTCTCTCGTTCTCCAAACTTCCTTGGAAGGGAGCTCCAACCCCCTTTGCTCTTGTACTAGCCAAGATACTAGTACGTAGGTGCTGACCTACAATCTTCCTTCTTTCAGGTATCACTTTTCATACATTTTCAGACTTGGATATTCCTGAAGCACAACATTACAATCTGAAGACCACAATTCATTCAATTTCCACAACAGATCATTGAAGCATAAAACAACCAAACTTTGAATCACTGAACCACTGAACCCTGTCAATCACCAGTTACCAGAACACAGAGCAGACTACAGAACTCTGCAATAACAGTCAGACCCCACTGTAAACCCAAAATCAAGCTTCAAAAGATATACGCTACTTCAATGAGCAAAACCCGCGTATACACGCGCTTTTACCGAAGCCAACCTGCGTACAGATCTAAAAATAAACTTTCTCAATTTGCAGCTGTACCAGACATTAGTTAGACCCAGAACATAACATTGCGACAATATGCAGATCTAGAAATACGCATAATCAACCATATCATGATAGTGCATTTCAAACCATTAGATCCCGATCTATCCTTAGATCTAGTCTTCCATCAACCGATGTGATCTCTCCTTGGCTTAGATCAAGCAACCCAGAACCTGCATATCAGATCTCTTTCTCTCTTAGATATTCAAGCCTTGTCGAAAGATGATTTTTCCTAATGATCTTCTTCTCCTTATATAGTCTTAGGCCTAGCTCAATACCAAGAGCCAAAACCATAGTAACACAATACCATCAACTTCAAAACTAGGGATCGACACGCCCGTCGAGACACAATGGTCCGAAATCATAGGCACAACTTCCAAGGACTAACCACCATGGACCAAAGATAACTTTCCACATACACACGCTTTTTCTGAATCCAACTAGCGTGTACACGCGACTTGGGCTTAACGAACATGCGTATATGAACTTCCTTGGCATGCTGTACTAAGATCTGTCTTCTGATTAAGTTGCCATCACCTGTACCAACCTCTGAGCACCTGTACCATCCTCTGAGTGAGTTTCCATCAAGGACAACACTTGAATCATAATGCCAACAAATAATAACTTCCTATTAGTACCGAACTTGAAGTTATCTCTTTGGAAACAGGTGGGTTTGAAGCAGCTAAAACTAGAGCTCTTGAAACATTAGAACCTGAAGTCATAGAACTTGAATTTGTAGATTCATACACTTTACAACCTGAGGAACCACATAATAACTGAACTGAATACTACAAGAACTTATTATTCTTTTTCTCTGCCTTTATCTCAGCCACAATCTATTTTTTTGTGTCCTAACAGAGAACAAGTTCCACTTGGTATTTTGAACATAGAAGACATTACTGAAGAGGATTATCCTAGCCCTCAAACTCTTATTTCAATACCATTATAATAGGATTTTTTTGCTTTGTAACAATTTGCCTCTAATACTCAAATACAAGCTCCTCTACATCAAACTCCTCGTTTTAATTGACCTTTGAACTTTCCTCGACAAATTTCTTTGAGAACTGTAACCATGCCTGAGTTAGCAACGATTTCTCAACTTGCATATGCTATCATGAATTAATTGACCAAAGTTACGACATCCTCTATGTTTACAAAATCACCAGAAACTCACTTGTATGGTGGTCCATTAGTGCCATTTAGCTACCATTCATTGTCTGAAACTTTTTCTATGCGTAGGCTAGTCCTTGGGCTTCTCATTTACAATATTCATCTGGAACAACATTTGGCCCCCCCTTAACAAGTACCTCACAAATTTTTCAACCTATTGTGCCCCAACCTCCTTTGGAGTAGTAATATGGTGTGTTTCTAAGTGGATTAGGGAACCTACAAAAACCTACTCCATCATATACTAGGTACCCTCCTCCTGGGGGGACGTTTCCTCCATTCACTCCTTATCCTTTAGTAGGGGCAAACTCGTTGCTAGATTTTTCCCATCTACTGATCAAATTCTACAATTTGGTGCTCTGCTTTATTCAAGTCCTCTTCCTCCGGGTGCACCATTTTCAGGAATGGTTGCTACTCCTTCGAAGCCTACCTTACCTGTTCAACCTAGTCTGGAATTAACTCAAATACTAAACTGTCAACCTGCTCTGACTATGCCTTAGGTTCCTACTTGTCAATCTATTCAATCCATACCTCAACCTACCCAAGTTACACTTCAAATGAATCAACTTGTTCAACTTGTATCCCAACTAAAAACTAGTCAAAAGGTACCGAGGATTTCTCAAATCCTGTCTATCTATCCTATTCAAGTTGTATTACAAACTCCATTTAACCCACTTGGACATAATATTCCACTGATGCAAGTTTACCAACTTTTTCAAAGCGTGCCATAGGTGACAACTAATCAGCCTAGAATTGGAATGATGCAAATTCCATCTGGGCAACCATTCCAAGGTATCTGACAAATTCCTATTAGCCAAACAACTATACCACAAATAACTTATCAAAGAAAACATATCAAAAGTCAGTTTTTCCCATATTACCAAGGTTTCATGGAACTTGGAAACCTGATCTCTATCATCCTGTTTATAAAACTCCTCCTTATCTGGGTGGAATGCAAGTTCTCATAGCTCAACCAATTCCATCATATCCAGGATACCCTCCACTTCTAGTTAACCTTTATCTATAAGGTCAACCTCATCCATCAGACTTTAATAGGAAATTATCATTCATTGAAATGCTAGAGTTACCAGATATTTCCCTGCTAATGAATGATCTGATTTTCCATTCTCCTTAGTGGCGTTCTAAATGATCTGAATGAATGAAATTTTGGAAAAGATTCATCAAATTATGTCATGAACTATCACTTTTGGTGTTCGTTGAACTCCTTAAATGATGACTCCATTCGTTTATGACTTTTCGAGAAAAATCTTATTGGCTCAGTAGCTAAGTACTATGTTAAACTACCCATAGCTTCGTTTAACAACTTTAGTGTATTGGAAACCATGTCGCTAACCCATTTCCAATTATCCATCCATTACGAAACTAGTATTGAGATTTTGACCTCTTTAAATGAATTTGACTCAACTCATATATTTAATCTTAGATATGAGTCGAGGCGTCAATGTTGTCTGTTCAAAAATTATATTTCTGATTAGTTGTTAGCATAATGGTTCATTAAATCCCTATTGTTTACCATAACTAAGGACGTTGCCAAAGGCGGAGTTGTTACTGAAGAGCAAGTCATTTCTCATGCTCAATGTTTGGATTTGATTTATACCCAATCTAGTACGCTCTATGACAAGTTACTTTATTCTCCACGAACTTCACATAATATTCCACCTGATTCCTCAAAGGAATCACATGCTACTAATGGTGTGATTGGTTCTTTTGGTCAAAAATCAATGCTCAAATCTCTAATCAAACTAATTCGAAATCTGCTCCAATTGTGATAAATCAAAGCTCTTTTAATCCTTCTCCTGTGAGTTCTTCTGAGGTTAACATAATTTAATATATGAAAGGAAAATATTAGCAACCTGGAAGTAAGAAAAATGGTAAAGGTAAGAACAAACATGAAAACCCTCCATAGGATAAGAAGAATAATTAGTGTCCTGACGAGAACTATAATCCTTGTTACCCTTATCTTATTTGAGTAATGATAATCATTTTAATAATTATTCTCCACATCGAGGATAAATCAATCAAGTTTTGAATGTTACATCCACTGCACTTTCCATGTTGACAAACCCCTTCCCAAACCAAGATGCAAAAGTGGTTGCACAAAATCCATCTTCCTCTTCTCAAAACACTATTTTTATATGTTAGAAAGATATCTTGATGGCCACTAGAAAAAAATATTATGGTATTCTGAATCGTTCAACTGGAAAGGCTATTGATCAACCTTGAAATTCTACTCCACCCACATCTAGTCCTCTCCAAATTGAGAAACATTATCTTGATCTTACCATCGGATCTCCCAAAGGAGTGATTCATAAATAATCATTTAACCCCCATGTGAGAGATGCAAAAAATTATAATATAGTTGAATATTTAGCTCAATATCCTTCAGTTACGTCTACTCTCAAAGTTTTGTGGAATTGTCTCTCTTAGAAGAAGTTTCTATTAGAAGTCATTGGAGGCATAGATTCCTGAGGTTTAGGTCTCTTTGTGTTAAATCATGAGAATTATACAACTAAACTTTGAATCGAACTTGCATTTATGATTACGGTTGTTGTTAGAGGTAGAAACGTCTTCCACACCATTGTGGGTGAAGTTGCCTCTACTTACATCATGTTAATGTCATGTTGGAAAGCTTTAGGTTCCCCTTCTCTTACTCAGTGACTGACGACACTCAAAGCCTTTGATGGAAGAGGATTTAAGCCTTACGAAGTTATCAATTCCTTGCCAATAGAATTAGCTGGTAAACCAATCTCAATAGAATTTGAGGTATTTGATGAAAAATTATATTACAACCTCTTAATGGGACATACCTAGATTTATGTTATGGCAATTGTAGTCTCATCCTATTTTTAGATTATTTCTTTCCCCCACCAGGGGGGCATCATGGCCATTGATAAACTTGCCTTTTTGTTGTTGATTCCTAGACTACTAGAAGCAACCTCTTTTGGGAAAAACCCCACTACCTTCTAAAAACGTTGGAGTAGGTTTATTAAAAGACTCATCCTTAATGGGAACTTTCACACTTCCTCCTCTCGACATTCCCTCTATGGTTGCTCTGATCAACATGATTTCATCCAGTAATATTCCATATGATCCATAGATAATACCTAACGGTTCTAACATTAAATATTTTGGAAACCATATGCCACTCAGCCCCGTTGAGTCATATTATGAGGCTATTCACCTAGCCTGTTTCGAAAATTTTGAAAGAGATAACTTAGGAAACTAGGTTGATTATTCCTTTTCAGATTCAAGATTAGTTTTGCAATCTAATCCTTTCGATGAAATCTTTACCATTGACAAAAGTGCCATGGATATCATGATGTCAGATGAGAAACCTTGGGACAATAGTCATCATCGTTCATATTTATTTCCTCAACCCAACACTCTTGAGAGTAATTTTAAAGACATTTTCTCCCCCAAAGTTATTGAAGAACCTCAAAACTACATCTCCATTTGTGAGGTGAATTCTGAAAAAAACTGGCAAATATTGAGGACACTACTCCCCTCGACATTTCAGTTAAGCCCAGGATTGTTGAACATTTCCATATAGGTGCCTCTTTCCCTCGAGATGAGATTAAGATTTACAAGAACCTTTTTCAAGAATTTTGTGACGTGTTTTCTTGGAAATATAAAGATATGGCAGACATTGATCCAAATATTGTGGTGCATGAAATTAAAACATATCTGGATTCCAAGCCAGTTAGACAACATTTGCATTTGGTTCACCCTAAGAAATCTATTGTGGTTAAGGTAGAAGTTGAAAAGATCTTGTGGGTTGGTTTCATTTATCCTATTCCTTTAACTGATTGGGTCTCAAACATTGTTCTTGTGATAAATAAATAGGATACGATCTGAGTATGTGTCGATTATTGAGATATTAATAGAGCTTGTCACAAGGAAAAATACCCAACCCCTTTCATCGACCATATTGTTGATGATTGCACCGGGAGAGAAATTTTCCCATTTATGGATGGCTTCTTTGGCTACAATCAAATCAAAATACTCCCATTTGACCAGCATAAGACTGCATTCATTTTTCCATGGGGTACATTTTCTTATCACAAACTTCCTTTTGGCCTTAAGAATTAAGGAGAAACTTTCGAACAAGCAATGAATTATGCTTTTCACGATATTAAGAATATCATGCAACAATGCCTTAATGATTTTACTGCCCACTCTAAGAGTTGTCAAGACCATCCACTGCATCTTAGAGAAATCTTCTTACGATGTCGACACCATAATATATGATTAAGCCCGCATTAATGTGTCTTTTGTGTTCAATCTGGTCGACTTCTAGGATTCATTGTGTCCAAATAAGGAATCCAAATTGATCCCCTGAAAGTCTAGGCAATCCTCGATTTTCCAGCTCCTATTTCTCTTGTTCAGTTACAATGCCTACAAGGGAAGTCTAACTTTCTATGAAGTTTCATTCCTAATTATGTAGAACTTTCCAAATGATTTACTCATTTATTAAAAAAGGGGGTTCCCTTTCATTGGGATGATACACTCAAAAGGATTTTGATGCCTTGGAAGGTGTATTATCCCAAGCATCGTTACTATATCCCCCTAATTATCATTCATGTATCTTGTTACGATTGTTACCACTATCGCTATGGTATTGGTACAAGAAGATGATTTAGGAGATGAACACCCTATCTACTTCTTACACATCATTTTGTCACATTAGGAAAATGACCGTCAGTTTGGATCTTTCACTATCCATCAAAGTGTTCCAAAGCATCCCCCCCAAGGTTAGAACCCAAAATATCCCAAAGAGAATGAAATTCCTAGATCCAAAGGCTCAAAAACCTATTTTTAGCTTCCTGCGTAGTTCCCTAGTTCATTTTTGTGTGTACGCAGAAAAGTCCATTAGAAACTACACATAAGTACGCTCTATCTGACACTATGGCCTACGCACATGAATCAACACAAGTAAAAATAAAGAGTAGAGTCTAGAAGAATTGTTACTCAAATATTTCAAAATTAACAAGCTTCATATGGATACCTATTCAACCTTGATCCCTCTCATCATGGAGCTACTTCCCTCTCTTTGTGTAACCCCTATCCCACCATTTGTGGATCTCATCCTTTAGGAATTTGATCCCAAACCTCCTCCTCATTTCATATAAAGAAAACACAAGCCAAATGATTGAAAAATACTATTGAAGGTAGGATTTTTCTACAGAAATAAGGTTAGGAGGCTATTCATACAAGGAGAGGGTTGGAGATTGTGAGAAGATCCTTGTAGCATAAAGGATTTGGGGTTGTAAGTTTGTTCTCCATTTTATTAATATAAAAAGAAATTGTTATTTCCTAATTATGTCTTCTCTGATATCATTTGTGGGATTCCTTGATCACTCACATAGGTTATGATTGGTTATCTATTCAATTTATGATATATGTTGAGTTAAATAGTTCATTTATCTCTTGTTCTATATACTATATGCTTTGATCCTTTCTGTGTTTTTGTCTATGCAGTTATCCTTCGAAACATCATGGAGAAGCTATGGAAAGTGTTGTAATGGTCTCTAAAGAATCAAGGAGAATCTAATTGTCAATGGCATTAAAATGGATTTCGAAAGGCATTTCAATAAACGGCGAGTGATCTCTGTCATATTGTTTTTTTCACTCAATCATAAGCTAAGGAAAGGTAGCATTTATTTCTTGTTTTTTACTAGATTTATTTGAGGTCTAGGTATATTTGTCTTGTCTGCAAGAGGTATTAGTTTTCCTAACACTACTACTTAAGCCGTAATTTGACTGATACTAAAGCCAAGTATTCCCATTTTGAAAAGTTATCTTTGGCAGTTGTCTAAGTTGTTCAAAGGTTTTTCCACTATATTATGCTTCACAAGACTATTGTAGTTTCTAATCGCAACCCTATGGCCAATATCTTGTCACATTAATTGCTGGGGGGAAATACTCAAATTGGATTGTGATCCTCCAAGAGTTTGATTTGGAATTCTTCAAATCAAAGTATAAGAAAGCTCTAGTATTTTCAAAACTAATTTGCGACCTTCCCTGATCTTCTTCTTCAGAATCAACAACTAGAGATTTTATCCCCAATGAAACATTGTTTCTTATTGACTCTTTTGATCCTTGATATATATATATCATCATTTATCTCCAAATCCAAAAGTTCCAGCCTGAAACCGCTCATTCTGATTAGCGTTGCATTAAATACAAATCTTGTCATTATATCATAATTGGAGACACCCTTTATCAGCATGGTATTGATATGATCTTCTCATGGTTCCTCACTCAAGAGAAGGCCAAGAAAGCTTTGAATGGTTGTCATGCTCGAGCATGTGACAAACATATGTATGGTTATGCTACTGCGCAATGTTTTTTACTTACTAGTTAATTTTGGTTGACTATATTCAAATATTGCATTCTAATATTTCCAAAGGTGTCACGCATACCAGATCCATACTCGAAAAGCCCATGCTCCACCTACTCTTTTGCACCTAGTCATCATTGTTGTACCCTTCAACAAATGGGGTATGGCCTTTATGACCCGTAACCCTCGTTTGGTTGGGGGGAATGGTTACATAATTTTTGCAGTAGATTATTCTACTAAATGGGCTGAAGCAATGCCTACATATGACAATAGTGGAAAAATTGCTTCATTGTTCCTCTTTAATCACATTATCACAAGATTTGGTGTGCCACATGCTATTGCTATGGACCATGGTAAACATTTTCATAGTTACATGATGTCTGAACTGACTACCAAGTTGGGCTTACGACATGATAGATCAACTCCCTACTACCCATAGGCCAACGGTCAAGTAGAAGCCATTAATAAGGTTTTGAAAACAATGATTCAATGCATGGTAGGGATTCATAAAACGAATTGGCCTGCTATTCTTTTTTTAGCTTTGTGGGCATACCACACCTCCTTCTGAATTGCGTCTGGATTAAAACCGTTTCATCTAATGTATGGTTTTCAATCTGTTCTTCCAACTAAATGTGAAATTTCATTGTTGAAACTTGTCTTCAAAATTATTGTCGCTACCTCTGCCGAAGAAGAAAGTTGTTTGCACCTATCTTATCTAGATGAGACTCGACACAATTCCACAATGGCCAAGGAAGATTACAAAAAATGTATCAAAGCATAATATGTTCAAAATGTTAAACCTCATGCCTTCTTGGAGGGTGATCTGGTCCTTTTCTATGATCAAGAGGCAGATAAATTAGGAGCTGGGAATCTCGAACCAATGTGGTTGGGTCTTGTTGGAGGCGTGAAGTGTCTACCTTAACATTGGGGAAAACCACCCAGATAGGACCTTAGAGAAAATCGTTTTCCGTTTAGTTTGGTGGGTTGAATTGGAAATTATGGGACCAGTTTCCCTTAAAATAAATTATAAAAATGGATCTAGTATATAAGTATGATGCTATGATATAGTTTAAAAAAAAAAAGAGTACTTAATTTAAATATCTATCCCGGGAAAGCTTATCTGTATATGCGATTAAAAAATATGTCATAAGAAATATGACAATATAGATTGTTTTGTTATTATGAGGTTAAAGTAGATAATGATAACTAATTTAACTAAATAGTTAATTAAATTAGTTGATAAATTTGTCACACATATAAGATTTCATTGTTTATACATATAATATATGATTTCAATCACACATGTTAGTAGTGAAAAATGTATTATATCTTACAACACATATGATAAACGTAATCAAATAACCATTCAAATCTTAAGAAAATAAATAATAAACAGATAGTAGTACCCGATATATCGTAACTCTGCTCATGAAAAATAGTAGCGGTTCAAATTTGTATTAAGAGGAACTTAAGTTACAATAGTGCAAACAAAAGCCTCCTTTCAAAATTCAAAACTCCTTCTCCTTAGAAATGGAGGGGATTTATAGTCTCAAAATGAAATAAAATTATAGCAAAGTAGAGTAAAATCATGTGGCAGTTTTAACAAACAATGCTTAAAATAAGTGAAAGAGGCAATTTTAGATTTCGTTATAACAACTTGAACAGGCCTATGAAGAGGATTGTCCTCCCATTCGTTGTTGAAGTTCTTAAATAGCTGTCATGGGCTTCAACTGAAGTGGAGTCTTTGGTTGAATCCACATTTTACTAATAAATATGGCATCCCTTAACGCTGGAAACATGTGGGTGGTGGTGTTGGATAGGCATCTGAGCATTAACCACTAGCTGCGAGTCTTGACTAAGAACTGCGAATGAAATTCTAAGTCAAGTTTAGATAGCTGATATATTATTTCAGCCCAATTTTTGGATGATTATAGCTATGTTTTAGTGAGCAGTTTGATATCTGTCAGAGCTCCCTTGGGGTAGTTTGAAATGAGATTCGCCTTAAACAAGTTATCATTGATGGTTTCAATGAGGTTATTAGATATATCCTTGACATTGAACATTGTTCCATCTACATGCTTAAGGCAAATCTACCATCCTATGGAGAATATTTCCTTGTGTGACTCTTCTATCCAAGGGAGATCAGTTAATATCCCATCAACATTATCCAGCGATGTTATGAAACCTATAATATTTTCTTCAATATAATAAAAACACGTTTTGAAGTGTGATAATTGGTCTGCCAGGTAACTTGCTGTGTGACACAAATAATGAATAATTGCCAAATTCTAACAAAATATAATTTGTTGCTGAGAAAGGAGAGTATTTAACTCTCTTGCTTCTTTTCTGAACTTTTTTAATTCAGGATTAAATTTAAGTTGTTCAATCTTGTTCTGTAATTCCTAAATATGAGTTTCTCGGGCCTGCAAATCGGAGTCATGTTGGAATTTAAGGTAATTAAAACTATTCTAGAGCTTAATAAGTTGTCCTTGCCATTGATTAATGATATTTTGTTTCCCGATCTCGAGACTCTGTTCTAACTGCACAATTATGTCTTCCTTTTCCTTAAATAAATGTAATACTTCCATGGCTTTGTCCATAGTTGTGGAAGCATAGTATCTCATGAACTGAGTGAGTCTTCCTAGTTCCTCTATCGGAGTGGACAAAGAACCCTTCCATATTACTTCAAAAGAAGTGCTTCCAGGAACTAAATCCCAAGACTGCTCGATTTTCCTTTTCTTCCTTTACCTTTTAACAAGGGCCTTATGTTCAGGACTGTACAATATATCAAGGGGAGGAATATCTTCAACTATTAATACAACCTCAGATGCTGGGAAGGCCAGTATAACCTCAATGTCTTTAGTTTCCAAAGGCTTATCAAAGGCCTTTATTGTAATTAGAGTCTGTTCTAAAATTTCAGAAGTATTTTGGACCTTCTCTTGTGAGGGAGTCTTCAAAAATTGGGATTCCTTTTCCTTCATAACTTTCCTATCCTATTCCCAGATCTTCTCAATCTTGGAACATGTAAAAATACCTTCAGTCTGAGAAGAAGAAGAAGTCGTTGTCTCTTTTGGTTGAGGCGTATCAGTAACCTGTGTGGAATGAACAACTATAACCTCATCTTGACCTGTGATTTCTTGAGGAAGCTCTAAATAACCTATAGGTAAATGGGATTGTCATGTTGCCTAGTATTGAGTGAATTGAGTAAATTCCTATGGACTCAAATGCTTTTATGCTTGTCTGGTAACCATTAAATAGGTGGAATATTTTTCAAATAAGTCATCAAACTTGTTTGGTTCATGAAAGAACTACCTGATGCTTGACTGTGCAGTAACCGTCTTAACAATTTGATGGGGGTTATACTATCTGTCAAGGATAGTAGGAAAGTCGAATTCTAAGATAGAATTAATCTCAATGGCTGCATGTTTGAAATTCTCCAAAGTATACTGCAATGAAGAGGAAAAAAATGACACTTTCTTATTACACTCTTTTAAGACTCTTGAAATGCCATTGCCTATGGTCTTGTATGTTATCTCTTGAGCCAGGTGTTTTTATGGGACATATAGAGGCAAGAAATGGGGATTAGAAAGACTACCAAAGACCAAAATGTAAGTAAATAACTCCTCACCAAACTAGTTTACAATTGGGTGCAAGTCTATTTCAGCTTCTGGGGAAATCATAAGAGTTTCCTTGTTAAAGATAATTTGATAAATAGGCAGCATAACTCTATGCAAGGTTTTATAAAAGTGAGGATGATACTTGATATCATGATATATATGGATAGGGGTTGGGTCCTCTAAGGTCCATTTCCATCCCATAGAGATGAAATCCATAATGAAGCATAGGGAATCCATTACATAGGAACTCATGTAGAAAGGGGAAATTATGTTTTCTGAAACTCTATGCTTACTTCTAAAATTCAGAATATGAGTGGCTAGGTTATCAGATAGTATATTTTCCCAATCTAATACATATCCTTCTGAGGCAGCATTAATTAGTGGTGTCCATTGATCAAAGAAATTTTGTGTGTTGGAATAAGAAAAGAGCCTACATATCATGGTGGCTATTTGACAATAAGGACCAGTGAGAGAGTTAACTGCATACATACCCTTTCCTCATGCTCATTCTTGTTAGGATATCTTCTCCATTCCCTAATGGTTTCTGATGCATGATCAATGTTGCTCATGAATTTATCCACAAACTGTTTGTTATATTTGCACTGAGGCAGTGGAAAATGGTACAATGCACTAAAATTGCTTTCGTTGAATGAGATGATAACTGTGTGCTTCTGTGTCATGAAATTCCTTTCTGCAATTATTAAGTTTTCAATGACCCATCGAACCATGTCTGTATAAGGAAGTATTTTGGGTCAGGCTGCAAATCTATGCAAGAATGAATTCACCACATCACTGTAAGTGGTATTAGAGACTGGTGTTGAATCCTTGGTTGTGATGGTTCCTTCATTCTCAAATATTTTATAGATATATTCCCAAGAGGAATTTCCAACATCTAGAGAACAGACTGTGTCAGAAAACAATCCTAGCATATTGGCGTTTCTAGTTGGGGGACCGGTCAATTGCTGTTGAGCAACAAGATTCTTCTTTCCTCTGGTTTCTTTAGACATTTCTTCAGAGTTGCGCTTGTCGAGACTAGCCTATAATGAAAAACACAAAACTAAGTGATAACTTCTTCACCTGAAAGACTTAGCACAAATAACAAGTTTCACATAACAATTTTTGTCTTAAAGGGAGAATTATGATAGAACCAAACTATAATGAATGAGACTAATTATAATCTCAAAAGCCATAAGTTCACCACTTTCATATATTAAATGTCAAAACGTGAATTCACGTGGGTTTTCACACATCGGCGTATCGGAAGAAATATATCGGAGAAATCAATTGGCTACACATTAGAAAATTATGATATAGGAAACTCTTGATAAATCATATTTAAAGAAATAACAGATATAAGCAGAGGTGGGAAGTGATATCAAAACTTCTATATTGGCGATAGCATATCGGGGATTTAAAGAGAAAGTACCGGATATGAAATTCACGATATGGGTTGTAGACGGGAATATCAGACGTTTCATGATATTAGAGGGGACTAGTATCAGATATATCGGATATCAGGGCTGGGAAGTATTAGAAATATTGAGTATCGGTGATAGTGGATATCAGAGGTATCAGAGGTTTTGATATATCGAGAGTTTTGAGCATGGCACAATTTAAAAGTTATGATATTTACGAAGGGATGATATGCCAAGTGGCAATTATGGGGCTAGCATCTCTTAAAATATTTAATTAAAAAGGAAGCACATAACTTATCTTTGCCTTTTAGCGAAAGCCTCCTTAATAAATAAATTAACTATCAGGAAATTCTTTATCGAGGAATGGCTTTATTGTAACTTCCTTAAAAGGAAAGTTACAATATTATAAGAATCCGATATAAATCTTCCGATAATACATCAATTTTATAATAAAAGGGCCTATCAGGATTTTCATTTATTGTAACATTATTAAGGTTGGGCCTCCAATACTTGGGTTCTGATAAGAGAAATGTTCAAGTGCTTAGAGATTTTATAACAAATAAAAGAATGCCCTATCTTAATTGAACACTAAAGAGTTATTAATATGAAATAAGGGTCCCCATTAATTATTATATAATTAAAATAAAAATAAAAGTGGGGGGGTTGTTGAGTACTACAATAGGTCCATATATAGTTAAACGTGTACATGCAAAATGTTCTGATCAGATTATATACTTTGACAAAATTCCCTTGGCCCAACCTTGCAATGGGTTGTACCTCAAAAGATACTATGCTTAGAGTTTTTCTACATAGTCATTGTGTACATACTGTATAGGTTTGTTGTTGTGTTTGTAGTGTGTTTTCTTCAGATTTTTATACCGCTTCTACTTATCTTGGATTAATTTTGATTTACATATATCGGTGTTCCCTCAACCATATGTCAGTTATGGTGATGGTGCTAGCCATAGTACCCAGAACCTTTCTTCTGTAGCGTGGGAAATCTACACCCCTAATGACGAGTTAGTAGTTTGCAAGGACGTTTCATTAGTTGCTTGACTAATAATATCGTTGAGTATAACACAATGATCAAAATTTTATTTGATGCCTTTTTCATCTAGTATTTTTCATTTTGTCATCAGAATTGATTCACAACTCATGGTGCTAGATATAAGTAATGTTTATTCAGTAAGAAGTCCAACTATGTTACACATGTTTTTGAGAGTTCACCATTTAGAGAGACATTTTGGCTACATTTCATATCAACATGTCCCTAGAAGTCTAATACATTAATAGATGCATTAGATAATCATGTTTTAGATAAAAAAATGCAACACTTGTAAATATACAATCATCATCAAATATTGTACAAAATAGTAGAATAAAGTAGAAAACATCCATAGATTAGAAAATTGTATATGGTGTTTGAGTTTTACAAAAATTGTGTGTGAGACACATATAGTTCATGGCCTACAATATCCAAATACATGTAAAATACAAAATGTGGCTCTAAATCCCTAGGTGAATAATCTTGGTGGTGATCATGGTAACACACAACTGCATGGGAAACCTTGCACGATAGTCGGTTGATCCAAGTTAGCACCCCTATAGTGCATTTTTATAAGTAGATTGGGATATAATCAACCACAATATATGGATCAGGGAGGGTCAATCTCTCCACATGGTGCTTAAAATCTGCTAATGTATCTGCCAAGTTTGGATCTCCTAACTCTTCCATCTCTGCCTCATCGACTCTAGCCTATCTCATCTATGGCTATGCTCATCGATGGAGTCAGGACATTCCCACAAGTCTAATTTTTCCAATATCTGCATGTAAAATCGATAGTTAGTCTCATATACATTAAAATAAAAATAAAAAAATTTGTAAAACTTAAAAAACCATAAATATCCAAAATGACATTGCTTTTACCTAGATTGCTCCATTGCTCATCTTTAGGTAAAATGAGCTCCAGGTCTCCACGAAAATCAACCCCAACATATGGGCAGTCCTCGATCATAATCAGCTGCTCTCGTATTGATCTAAAGAAAGTAGGAGTGAATGTCATCATAGGCCCTCTTCTGTGTTGAGCCATTAATTCTACCCACTACCTCATGCAAGGCTCTTTAGGCTCAGGTGACTCATATGATATCCACGGAGGTCATAGCAATGGTACCCTCTGTAAATAAAATGACACTATGATAGAACCATAGCCAAAGTTATTTAATCATTTGGTATTTTCTCTACTGAGTTGTTCCTTCAGATTGACCAAGGCCCCTTCACACGAATTGAATACTGTAGGTGCCAAAAACTATAAGGCATACTGCATTTGGGTCTCAATAGCTAAATGTAGAGCAACACTACTAACCAACCGAGTAATGGTAAATAATATTGTCTTGATCAGAAGTTTAATAACATAATTTATCTCAATTTTCCCATCCTTAATTTCTTCAGACCAAGGTCGACAATGAATGGATATGTAATCCCTCATTGTCTCTCCACCTCTCCTGTATCCAAATAATGAAACCCGACTACCTCTACATGATAGCTCTATCAAAAAGTAGAGGTCTTCGACATCTATAGTGACAACGTTCTCTCCAACAATGAAGTAGTATCCCTATACATCCCAAGCCCTTACCAAATACTCCAACAAATCTAATTGGGTCCTCATGCTTGGAATCACAAAGAACTTTAGTAGAGACCGACAATTCTTAACACTTTCAATGTTTCTAGATCATTTGCAGCATCATATCTTGAGCCTCATGCTCCCTTTCTCACCATCTTAAAACCATTTTCACTCTAGTAGATATCTGCAAAATTAGAATGAAAAAACACATGGAATTAGAAATGAGAAAAAATTTGGTAGAAAAATAACTCAAAACTCATTTTTTGGAAGCCTTACTACGTCCATTGCATTGTTCATTCCTTAACAGAGCGACCCAGTGCACTTAGCCTCCCTTGTAAGTGCACTGGTTCACACTCATCAGTACTTAGTTGACCCATCGTACCTCTCAATATAAGAAGAGGGCAATGGGCCTAGGGAAAATTCTAAGTGCCAAAACTTCAAAAATATTCCCAAAAAATGAATCAAACAAAACAACAAAATTGTGAAAATGAAGAGAAAGGATAGACCTCTTATCTAGGACTCGCGATATTGGAAATTGTTCATTGGATTGGCTGCAATCACCTACTGAAGATTGAAGGTAAAAGACACTCAAAACTCTCTCAAATTGGTAAAATGACAATGGTAAGAAAGACAATTACTTTTTTCACTTTTAGGGTCAAAATAAGTCATTATTTTAATAGTTTTTAATGTTTTTGACCTAATTTTACCATATGTTATGTATTTTTGACGTTTTTATGTTGCTATGAGTAGGTTGAATGTTAAATGAATGACGTAATTTAGGTTACATTTAAAATGCAAGTCATTTTTCTAAATGGGTATACTTTTATCACTTTTATGATCTCATTAAACTTACGAAAAGGAACCTCCTGGAGTAATATTTAAGTTCTTTGCAAACTCCCAAAACATGAAAATATTGTCAAGCACCTGTCTTTTTGAACTCGTTAAAGTAAATGAAAAGATTTATACACAATATAAGTTTAACCCTATTCCAGACTGGATGGACTATTTATGAAAAATGAAAACTTTAGTTGAACATGGCTAAAAGGTTCTCCTAGGTATTGTTTTACGCCATTTCAAGCCCAAGGGACAAATTTATGAAAAGGAACATATTGAAGTTTTATTTTTTGTCTCTTTTTGAAAATATCTAAAAATGGAAAAGAAGTTGAGCTATGCCTTTCTTGGGCTCATGAACTATTAAACAACATTGGAATCATTATGTATGACAAGATTGAACCACTCCTTCTCAGGGTTTGTTTAAAATACTCAGAAGGATTCATTTGAAGGATGAACTTATAGATAAAGCATATGTTATCCTCATAAAGCTTATTAAAAATAAAGAGGTAATGACTAGAAATGGTTGCGAATTTGGGAAAACATGGCATCAAACCTATTAATGGTAGCGAGTTTCCCTTGAAAATGACACTCTTGCACTTCATCTCTATGACTTCTTTGAGTTGGGGAATCCACTTGCCTCTCTATCAATCACACCTTACTGAAAGCCTTAATGATGGGTCTTTGAGTCAATGTTGCCAACTCCATAAAGTGTCGCCAATATGTTCAAGTGAAATTCCACCCTTAGTTGACATCTGCTACAATACCCTTAAGCCTTACTTCATGTTTTCCATTACTAAAACAACTCTGCATCATCACATTTTATCTCAAACCTTGATACTTGTTTCGTGTCGTGGATGGGGGATACATTAAGGCCCTCCTACGATGGGTCGCTTCTTTTCGACATCAAAATATTATCCAGGAAGTTGAATTAGAAACTCCGTTCAGTGCCTTGGACCTTTCATACCTCAATGGAAAGTTTCCTTGCTTTTGGTGATAGGTTCTCATCATTGACCTTCAAACGAAATATTCCATGTGGTGTTCTACTTCAGCTCATTTATTCAAACCACATAGATTGTACTGTAGTACCTTGAGGGTCATTTTTATTATCAGTGTTTCCTCTCACACATATTAATGGCTTACATTATTGGTTGGTAATCATATTATGTCTACCATGTTTGAATTCAACACATTTATTCACATGGTTAGACTCATACTATTGAATAATAAGGTAGAATACCATGAATCTAGTTTCATCCATCTGGGCTGTGATTTCAAGATTCATACAAGATTACAAAGTATGATGTCTATGATCATTCATAAATCTATCTAAGAATATGTCCACAATCTGTCATCGATGGATGTAATTATGATTATTGTACATGTACATGTAAATTGGCTTATATGATGAGTATGGGTATGTTTACCTCAACCATGATATCACGATGATTATGTATTGTAACAAACAATTGATGATCTCGACCAATCTATTGTTGATCTTGACTTGTCACATGGTAAATCACTAGAGTCTTCAGCCACTACTTCTAATTTTTTACTTTAGGAGGCAATATATTACAGGTTGTTTTGTCACATCCAATTAAAAGGCCTTGAAACTGGATCAATCAAAATCCAACACTTTGAATTGATCCCCTGTAAGGAAAAGAACATCCTATCTCCAAACGTTCCAAGACTTCTAGGTTAAACAACTCAAAACCATAATTTTTAGCCCCATCACACTTAGCCTTCATGCAAATTTCATTGTTGTAAGTTGTACATAGAGAACCTGCACTGAACATCAGATGTTGCTTTCGGTAAGAAAAATATTAAAAAAATGAATGTTCTCTTTCTAGAAGCTTCCAGAGAGGTTTTAACCATTTATCCTACACTTGAGGTCTTATCTCTTATCCATAAAACTTATCCTCCCTCTAACGTGGATTTAAGTCCTAGAATGATAAATCCCAAACACCCTCTTTTACCTTATAAATTCACTACCTCCCAGATAGTTTGGGTTTGATTTTGGAGACTCTTAGTTATGCCCTTGTGTTGTTGCCTTCTGCTTAGGGATCCATTATCCATCTATGGACTTGAGTTGTGATTGAAGGCTTTCTTTCTAGGAAAGGAACAACAAGATAGCTGGGAGACATCTACAAAGTTAAGCTATGAAACGGTTGTATCTTCTCCTACATTAATTAATAAAAAAAATGTTTTGCTTTCCTACACTTATGTCTCATTTAATGTGTATGTAGAACAATGCCCTATTCACTCATTTTTTGGAGATGTTAGTATATTCTATTTGTATATTTCGATTCTCTTTCTTGTTTTAGTTATTTTGCAAGTTCCACTTTTAGCATTTGGAGTTGGAGTTGGAGTTTACAAACTAGGAGAAGAGGAGATCTTGCATTAGATTCTAGGTAACTCTTTCTTTCATACTCTAAAATTATCTAAGGAAATGATATTCCTTTTGTCTCTATTGTTTCTAGATAAGGCCACTAGATTTAGGGAGTTTTCTTCTATCCACAAAAGGAAATTATGTTGAGGGACAAGCTCTAGTCTATGCAAATGACTAGATATCACATAGTGATAAGTTACTTGATAAAAATCGCTCAGATATGTGATCAAATTGTAGTAATGGAGGAAGGGGTGAATGATGTTGAGTTATTGAATGTGGCATTGAATGGTTTCCCGGTGATGTGGATCCATTCATCTAATGAATTTGTGTTAGAGAGAACTATCACTCATTTGTTAAGATATGGGATGCCTAAATCTATGAGGAGATGAGGGAGCAACCAAAGGCTAAGCCCAACAACTAGGAAGAATGAGAGTTATTTGACAACATGGAAAAGTGGGACTCGATGTTTCATGTGGAGTTTGAATCCAATACCCAACATGTAACAAAGGGATTTGGGATAATTTCATTCCAACTTGAGTAAGGAGGTGTGCTAAAAGTGAAGGACAAACTATGCATGCTAAAACATAGGATAATTATTCTCTCATTCTTACGATATAGAAGAAGGGGCTTGATGTAGCATTCTATGATGGAAAAACATTGATTAGGCCAAAGGGATCTAACTTAGATGATCACCATGTCATTAGGGTTAGAGAGGGAAACATGTATAGGATAAAGGCATTACCTATTTGAGTAATGGAAATAAGTAAATAGTGGCAGAGAAAAAGGAGTGGGAAGCTCCAAATATTGAGCAATTTAGAGGGTTCTATCCATTAGACTCAAGTGGGGAGGAGCGGTCAACATATCTTTCCAAGTATATCAAGAAGGTCTCTTGGTATGATATGACCTTAGATGATGTTCAATCGTAATAGGCTTCTAGGAAAAATTCCAAAGGCAATAGATATTTAAGAATGATTCCAGACCAGATGGAAATGAAGGATTATTGTTTCGAGGGAGTAGCCATCGAATCCTCCCTCTCCAAGAAGAAGTGTTGATATTTGTAGATTGGATAAGTATTTATACACAATCCTAAGTATCAGAGGATGTAGAATTCACCAAAATTCTCGTTAGGACACTTTCTCAAGTATTAAGTTATTTTTGTAACACATCATAATTCTAACTTAGGAAAATAACATAATTAATTATGGTGTCTTTTCAGCTAAGGAACCATAGGAAAACTAAACTATTTAACTTAGTGATCATGTTTTCACTTCAACTATTGAATTTAAGTGTAGAAGGATCTAATCTCATCCATCCATCACTTTGGAGATTAGAGTTATGGATTTATCTCAATGAAAAGTTATAAATTCAAGTCTAAGGAGATGAGAAAAACACACCATATAGTGACACAATCCATTCTGAAAGAAATTTTCTCAAGTGAGGAGTGAGATACTCGAGTGTGTTGGGTTTGAGGAAGGTGTAGACGTACAACATTAGAGATACAAATAATCCAAGTAGATTAAAAACAAATCTAGGTCATGTTTTAATGGATAAGATACAATCTATTTTGTATTTGTAAATTTCCATGTTAGGCCATTATCTCAATTTGGAAGGCCAAGTAGGTATGGATTATTAATTTAATGAAGAATTGTTGGTTGGGAAGAATTTGTATGTGTCACATGTGATTGATATTGGTTGTGTAAATGTGTTTCCACTTAATAATTGTGTTAAGAACCTAGTTGTATTTTATTAAGTAGATAAATAATACTATGGTAAGAACTAATTTTGGGTTGCTAGGTTCATAATTTAACATCTCATTACAACATATGGTAACAACTAAACTATACCATAAGTCTAGTAAATAATATGAGGAATTGATACACTAATTTTCATCTGAAATATTAATATCAATAGACAATAGCTAACTTACAAGATTATTGAATATGTTTAGATGATCTATCATTAAGTCTTTTTCCTTTATTCTCAAGTTATACAACTTTTTCCATAAGAAAATTTTGCTTGTCAGGGACTTAGAGGGGTATAAAGTCCCTAACTTTTTCAACAATGCCTTCTATGTATCTAATCCTAATATATTATAATAATAAATCTAAGAAACAAAAATGAATTATGCTCTTTTATTTCTATCTAATATATTCTAGTCTTTTGTCGACATCCTCATCGATGGAATACCTATATCCATAGTGATTCAATGATCTTTGTCCAACATCATATCTTCCAATTTGAGCTTCAACAACTCAAAACTCTGCCCCTTGAATTTATCGATCCATATCTTTGAAATACTCACAATTTCCTTCCACCACAAGAATTGATTTCATAGAACTCCCACTATAACAGGGCCTACCATAGGTCTTGTTGGAATTTTAGTGTTGGCATTGATGTCAACAAGCTCTTGGTGTTGTTGTTCATATGCATGTGTGATGAGTTCTTGGTGTTGGATGTTTTGTAATGGTCTTGTTAGTTGGAACTGATTTCAAAATACTTATGACTAGACCAAGTGGCGATGATGTTGTGGCTATTGAGGAGATGGATTCTAGTCATGTTGAGTTTGGTTGGAGATGCTACTATTGCGGGAGGTTGGAGAGGTTCTCTTGGTGCCACATATGTCTCTACATGTCTTGGATACATTGCATTTGTTGCTACATGTGCGATATGTAATTTCTTGCATTGGAGGTGCTTCTACAAGTGATGGAGGAATTTGTATGCCTTGATGTTTCTACTACAAGAGTTGGTGATTCTGCTACATGTATTGGAAATGTTTCTATGGGTGTTAGATATGTTATGTTTGCTTCTTAAGGACCTGGAGGTGTTGGTATTGGTGTTTAGATTTGAAGAATAGGTCTTGCATGTCCCTAAATTGTTCTTGGCCTATTTCATCAGCTGCAGGCATGTTGCAAAGGCTTGGACGAGTGTTCACGTGCTGGAGAAGATGATAGAAAATATGGAAGAGGTTTAGAGCTAAGAGGTTGATGATTTTACTAAGATTTAGCCCTAGTCACATGCACATAGGCCTATCAGAGCAGTTGGAATGCTCCAGACGCATGGAGGCCAACTCAAGGGAGTGTTTATTGCCCCAATTGACTTTAGACTATGTCAAGGGTGTGAATGGAAGATTTCTTGATATTTAATTTGCATTTCTTGTGCTGATGAGATAATTTTTGGTTTATGGAGACATACTTGATTGGAACTTTGTGATTTATGGTCCAGAAGTTGAACAAAGTTGAAAAGATCAAAAGGAAATTGGAGTTAGTAGCTTGATAGAGCAAATGAGTTGAATACGAATCTAATATATGATATGAACAGAGTTGTGATGCATAGTAGTTCTGGATAATTATTCAATTGAGCACATAGTTCATCTACATATTAGAGAAAGCTCATTGTGAGTTGATTTCTTGTCTAGTTGATTTGTGTAAGTTTTCTTGTGGAGAAGAGTCTGTAAGATGCATGTTTCTCTAGTGCAGAATTTATGAAGCAGTTTGCAGATGTAGCAGCAGTTCTCTGAAATTTATTTAATCCATTACATTATGTATTGAGTGAGGTGTTGATGAGTGATTTGGAGTAATGTTTTTGAGGAGATTGTGTTGGAGCTTGTGTGGAGTTTTTTATTGCAGCTTGTGCTACAAATTGGCTATTTGATTGAGCTTTAATGCTATGTTGTTGCAGTGCTCATGTTCAGCAAGATTTAAGAGTTTGGTTTGAAAATATATGAAACAAAGCTCACATGGACGAACTGAAGGCATGGAGACTTTGAGTATACAGTGATTGGGGGATTCAGTAGATGGAAAAGTTGTCTTTGTCTAACAGTGTTTGGATAGTTCGATAGAAACTGAGTGGTGTTCATTATTCATGATAGTACTAGTAGATCAGAGTCTATAGAGTCATTGTTAGTTTAGGATTAATGGGCCGAGGATCATTTATCGTGGTGGCCTTCAACGAATTATAGTCCGTAGACTCGAGAGAATTAACTGTCTCATGGTGTCAGCATACTGTGAAACAAGTCAAGTCTTTTAGCTCATCGGAGTGAGCTGATCCATGTATAATTTTCTAAATAATAAATGAAAGAATTTCATAGGGAAACAACAAGAGGGTGGCATTTTTCCCGGTATGGGTTTTCCTATAAAAACACTTGTGTCCATTGTGTGATTGCTTTCATGGTTTCTGATTTATGTTTAGTGCACTATTCTCTAATTATGTGTTTCAGTTTATGCATGTTAAATATTAAATAATTGGATAAAATGTTTTTAAGTGCTCACACTACCGATTCACCCCCACTCGCAGTAGTGATCTAGTTTCCTATAGGTCCAATCAAAACCCCTTAGACATAAAAGAGTTCCCTTGAATCCAAAATCACTTTAATACCAAATGTAGGTCTTAAACCCATACGATTAATTTATGCAAAAAAATTCTTCGTAAAATAGAAAATATGGAATGGAAAACAAACATATAAACACATACATTTAACCCTAGAAGCTCAAACTAAGAAACTAGGAAGATTTTTTAGTATATTAATATTTATAATATTACAATATAATAAATATAGAAGATCAAATCCTAAACCACCATTTCATTTAACATGGATTAGAATTCAATTGTAATTCCTTAATTGAAACCATAAAACAATGGGATAAACCACTATGCACACACAAAATCACTTAAAGAGGAAACTGTGTGATGAAAGACACCAAAAATCGATGCAAAAAACTACCGATTTTTTTTCTAGGGGTGCTTCTCCCGAGCTCCTGTGTAAGCATGCTTCCTCCCTCATGTGACCCCTCGTTGCACTTGTAACAACACATAGTGCATGTAGGTAGTCTGGCAAAGAATATAACACATACCCATCAAAAGAAACAATATTGATGTAAGGATTTGAAACTGTATTTTGTTGGGGTAGTCAGATACCACTAAGGAATCTCACCATTATGAGGATGTAAGCAAGAATCTTATTTTTCCTAGAGATGTAATTTTCCTTGAACATTCAAAGAATGAAAAATTTATTGAGTGGCAGCATGGTCATCTGGATAGATTCACTTAGATAAAGACATATCATTATTTTGATTATGAGATTCCACGTCTTGAAGGGGGATTACTATATTTTATAAATCTATTGGATAACATTTTGAAACAACATATCCCCCTTATGAATGTTCAATGAATTCATCATATCAGGAAAATCGATTGGATGATATGACTAAGAGGTTTGGAAGGTTGATTCTGGAAGGAAATGTAGCACCATCTCAATTATTGGAGCAACCTAGTACATTGGGTCATAAAGGTCCACCAAAATGGCTCATCAAAACACTCAAAAGTGTTAATATCATTGAGGTTAGAAACAAATAAGTCATAGCCTCCAATAGATAATATGGAGGTCATCTATATAATTTTGATTCAAATGATGTAGATGATATGGATGTTTCATATGATTGTGAATTGAAGTTATCTACTAATTTTAAACTAATTTTAAAAAGTTGCTTCACATGATGAGTGGAAAAAATAAATGCACAAGTATGATTCTCTCATAAAAAATGCGACGTGGAAGTTCATGGAACCTCTATTTGAACCCAATCCAATTGGATGCAAGTGGGTCAATAAGAACAATTATAAAATAAACAGTTCATTAAAAAAATATAAAGTAACAATCATGGAAAAGGATTTTCAAAAGACATGAGGTGTTGATTATGATACATTTCCCCCAATAGTAAAATGGGCCACCATTCATACTCTCTTTTCCTTGGCAACATAGAATGGATAGAAATTTCATCAAATGGATGTGAAGACTACTTTATTGAATGTATATTTGAAAGAGAATGTCTTCATGTCTCAATTGAAAGATTTTTCAATTGTGAAGGGATGGAAATAAAAAGTATCTATACTCATCGAATCCTTATATGGCTTGAAACAAACATTGTGAGCCTCATATGAAAAATTAATTATCTTCTGAAATTAAATTTCATGAACTTTAAACTCGATGATGCAACTCTATTTGTCAAGAAAGTTTGAAAAACTACTATATACCTTGTCATGTATGTAGATGATTTTTTTATGATAGGGAAAAATGAAAGACATATTGCATCCATAAAGAAAGAGATGAAAAAAAGGTTTTTAGATGAAAAATGTTGGAGATATTCACTATTACCTGGGCATTGAAGTGACTCAACATCCAAAATACATATTCGCCCCCAAAGAAATACATTGGAGAATTGTTGAACAAGTTTAGCATGGTTAACTCAATGACTATTATGTTTGAGTCAACCTTGTACATTTCACATGTAACCCCAACAAACTTAACGAGATTTAATTTCTTGAGACCTCATTAAACTTTAGCATAAGAAAATATACCTATTAAACTAGCCATTGAGACTCCCAAATTTCCCTAAACTAACTACAACCCATAACTCACCATCTTATAGAATCACTAAAGTGATAAATATATCAAACATATAAATAAAATGAATAGAGAAAAATCACACTTGTGGCCAGAGAGAAAAATGAACTTTGTATTCAATAAATAAAAACATGTCTTCTTAAGGGAATGGGGAAAGATGGTATGTACTTTTTTCGATTAATTTATTTTTAATATTAAAAGTACTTTAACATAATTTATTTGTGCGAAGTAAATCCAAATCATAAAAGAATTAACATAAAATTTTAATTATACAAATATTATTTTGTGTGAAGTAAATCCAAATCATAAAAGAATTGACATAAAATTTTAATTATACAAATACCTTTTTTAATGATCATTTTGAAAAAAAAAATTATATTTATTTTTAAATTTGTCAATTTTATTTTAATAAATAATATAGTGAAAATAAATTAATTAAATTTTATAAGTTCAACCTCATCATTTCCTACATGTTTAATGAAATCATTTTACAAATCAATGTGTGTAGTTCCCTCATCTTTTGCTTATCTAATTAATTCAAATAGTATATCCATAAGTAGTTCCCTCATCTTTTTCTTATGTAATGAATTCAAATAATAATAAGTAATATTAATAGTATAGTAATAAGTTTAGTAATATTTATCTTCTACATATATAATAAAAAAACATTTTACATTTGGGAAAAAAATTATACTACAATATTCACATAACATATATCAAATTCAAAAAATTATAAATATGAACTTCCAAATTGTTATTATGGTAGATAAAATACAATTTGTTCTTTTTTAATAATCACTAATTTTTAAACACTTATAAAAAATTTGTAACAACAATGCTTGTTTTATATATTTATGAGAATATTATTTAAAAAATTTCTTTGAATATGTTTTATCAAATTTAATATTAATATTAAATATTTAATTTTTGTTTGTTTGTTAAGTAATGTGAGTCCTGAGGTAACTGGCACACTTAACCTATAGCTTGAATAGTTGCAAACTAAGTGTTGGAAAATCTATTAGGGAAACATTTAATTAACTTTTCCTTATTTGACATTTATTTGTGATATCATATTCTTATTGTTCTTGATTATTTTAATGTTTTTTATCATCAAATAAATTCCAAAACAATAAAGATCACACCCATACAAAAAAGAACACAAGATATAGGCTCCAAGTGAAGGCAAAACCCCTCCAAGGGGAAAACCTGTAAAGAACTTCCCTTCTTATAGAATCAACATCAAAGGAGACTTACAAGACCAAATCCTAGACCAAGGATACCACCAAGAACCAAGCCAACCAACCTTCCTCCTTCTTTAATGCAAGGAAAGAAGGATATCCTTTACATCTCATCAACAAATTCTACAACTTCTTCTTGAATTTTTCGGACCTATTGCATGATAAGAAACCTAGCCCTCTTGCACATGTGATATGCTATAAAGATAATACATATTTCTGAACATAATAGACCTTGAATCCTTCTTTGCTAGGCTCTTCTAGCCTTCCTAAGTCTTTCACATGTCTCATTCAATTTCGGTTCAAATCGAAAAGATGATTCCTTGTTCTCTTTCAATGAGGTTGAATCTCTTCTTTCTATAGCCTTTCCAAGAGGCTCCATTAGCCCTCTCCAGGCCAACTTCTTCCTAACTTGTCAACTTGGTCTTGGGAGCCTTCTAGACACTTCCAAATATATAATATTTTTTCTTTTCTTGATACAAATGCCAGGAAGGGTCTTTTACATTATGAAAATGGCACTTTGACTCATGTAAGCCATAGGAAACTTAATGACAAATATTTTTATCATGAAATCAATGCTTTTATAAAAATAATTATTTCTTTTGTTCTTGCATCATTTTCTTCTCCATTTTATACATACATGAGTCAAATCATAATTGTGAAGACCAAAACTAGTTACATTTCCCAACAATCGCTCTTCACTAAGTATGTATTGATAATTTTCCAACTGGTACAAGGACACTACTCCCTTTGAAAAGTTCTCATAAGAAGAGTTGGATTGGTAAGTCATTTATAAGCATCAATATTATAATCAACCAACATTTTTTATGAGGCCTAACATGACAAGCCCAACTTCATTTGAGAGAATTATGTTGGGAGGCTTTATGTGTGATACTCATTAGCTCTATGGCACATACCCCATTAAGATTTTCATTGGGTATGTCCTTTCAGGAATATTCTTATCTTGGATTTCCAAACATGAATCCTTAAAGAATATCAGTTCTCTTTGACCACTCTTATCTTGGACACTTTTCGTATCCTCAAAGGGTGTCGGTCCCTTTCCTTTCTTGGATATTCTATCCTCAAGGGAATTATAGATGCTTATCCAATCCTCCACCATTCTTTCTCCAAGGCCTTCACTTAGACTTATGGTGATTAGTCCTGGTCAAGTGAATGACACATGAATAAGCAAATGCTTATGTGATGTCCAACATCACTCCCTCTCTCCCAGAGAGGACATCCTTGTTCTCATTTTAATCAGAGAATATATCCATGTTCCTATTCAAGGAGACTCCTTTACTCCCTCTCAAATCCAGAGGATATTCTTGACTTCCTTTACTACTTGAGAAGTCATAGAATTGTTCCATCTTTCTTTCATCATAGTATCAGCTACTTTTTCTTAATAGCTAAATGGCTCCACTTTCCTCTGCATCTCATTATGTCGAGATTGCTTCCTTTTTGGGTATCCTGGAGCCATCTTCTTCCTTAATCTATGAAAGGTTCCAAGTCATCAGTCTTGAACACCACTTTCATCATGTCATCATCACTGAAGGCATTATATTCAGCCTTCCTAAACTTCAAGTTGATTATAGCTTCCTCGTGAAAGTGTTCTTCTTTGACCTTCAGGTTATGTTCTTGCATTGCTACCTTTCAATCACAAGATGAGTACATCTTTTATAGTTTCCAGGTATCAAATATTGAGCTTCAATTAACATTCTCCATACTATTTAACTTCCCTTAAATGTCATCATGTATTCATGCAACATATTTCCAAGTAGCAAAATAATATGTTAATTAGATAACCAAAAGAAATATTAACATCAAACTTACCTCATCATGACAACTTTATCATCATAAACGTCCTCATGGTCCATCTCCAATCAAATATTCCTTCGTGCATCATGGTGCCCAAGGATCGACCTTGATTACCAAGTTACCATTTTCTTTTGGAGATTGTACTAGATGTTGGTCATTAATAAATATATTCTAGCGAGAAAGTATTAGCATTTTATCCATTATAGAGTAAGTAAAATTTATCATCTTAGGCATCATAACCAAATGAAACACACTATATGCATATGACAAACCTTTGTTATAGTATTATATGAATCCTACCCAAAGGTTACTTTAAACATGCATTCTGAATCTTTCACAGAATCATCTAGTTATTTGTATCCTACAATGAGCTTGCAACTTGACCAAATGCATTCCTTCATCCATTCCAAAGTATTGTTTCCAGAAAATATGGAATATATACTAATCCTTGTCATAATTTTTTTTCCAAGAACCTCCATAATGATGGTTCTTATAGGATCTTGAGAATCCACCTTACAAAAATGTCTTCCTCTAACATAATGTTAAACAATTAATGGATGAAAACTTATGTAGAATGTTTCTGATCATTTTCATTCTTAAAGGAATAGATGATTTATTTCAATAAATTCAAACAAGTAGACTTTAAATATGATACTATCACATGCTTCCATCTACGATACCATACTTAGTCAAGTTTCTTCTACAAAATATAATGATGCATGCTTACTCCTTTGAACTTATTAGCATCAGTTCCTTCAAGGTCCTTACAGTTCCCTACTTCAATCATGCTTGTCATCTCCAAGGAGTCATCATCAAGTACAATAATTTATTTTCTTATTTCCTCCTTCTCATCTTCCTTTTACTTGCAATTTTTATTAGCAAGTACAACCAAGCAAAATGTACAAATACAAGAGCATGACATTTATTTTGTTAACCTAAGGTTTCCATGGTTTTCTCAGAGAGTAGAATTCTAGGGTTCTCAAGTGCAAACCCTACATTCCTTGATATTTCCCTTAGAAACATCAACCCTAGATTTCATCAAATTCCACCCTCACTAGGTTTTACCAAGTCTTAGATTCTTTTTGCAAACCCTAGATGTCAAAAGCTACGGTTTCTATGAGGGGAAAAATTGATTAGGGTTAGGGTTTTTCACTTAGCTGAGGTTTTCCTATCCAAGACATATCTAGGTTTCACAATCCCTATAAATAAAAAATATTCAAAACATGCAACATAAACCCTAATGCATTCAAGACCCTTTATCCATAAAACAAATATAAATACCTTACAAACTATTATGCATACCTTTTGAAATATAATTAATAGTTAGGGAAAACTTGTTTCCCATGTCATCCCTACATCTATGGCCAAACCTCCTTCATAAATTAGTGGCCTCCTTATCTCTAAAAGCCTATGCAACTTGCTACCCTAGAAGACACTTCGAACACCTTTTTTAGGCCTATTTGACCCTCCCAATAGTTACCATAGGAGATCAACCTTGTCTTCATAGATATTTGTAACTCTCAGATCGATTCTTTGAGAAATTTGCTTTCAATGTTATCATAGATCTGTCCAAAATAACCCTTTTCAATAGATGAGATAACTGCTTCTATAATCACCTCAGAACCCACAAACTTCTTGCATGGAAATTTGGACTAGTTTTAGAGGTTTATACTCACGATAAGAACTTTCCAAAACTGGGCTAGGATCCTTCTTCTAACTTCAAACTTTCATTCTATCACTTATTCACCTTGGAAGGCAAGCAACACGCTTCTTTTAGAAATTCAAACCAACTTTGATCTGAGCATGATACACTAAGGATTTGTTTCTCCTATTAGGGAACCTATACCTTTTATAGGTCTACCCTAATTTGGCCATATTACATCTCCAAAATCAAGAAAAATCCTCCTACTTTATCCCTTTTTTCTGTGTTCTACTACGGGAACTCTTGACCTAAAATGAGTCTCTTTTTGTGTAGCTCAGACCTCTTGAAATGAGCTTATGCATCCCTTCTATATACCTCAATAATTTTAGATTCCAATCTGAGCATTGCGACCTTCTCACAAATTGTTGTAATAAAAAATTAGTATGCAAACCAGGTATTAGATGCTCATGAAATAGTTTAAAATACTACAACCTTATTATTTCAAGTTTTTCTTCATATAAAGGTGTCAAGATTAACCCTTTAAAACCCGACTGTTCTTCTCTTCGTATTGTGCAAATCAATAACCTCAAAAGTACGCTAAGATGTCTTTCTACCTTAATTTATTTTCCTCCTCTAATATGCAATTGTTTCAGATTGTATTCTCTAATGATGTATGCACTTGTGGTGGTTTGTTTGGCCTTCAAGGCATTCACAAACAATCTCTTATTTTTGGCTTTTGGAGCATTGCAAAAACTCTTCTTGTGATCTTCTAGTTGCCCATACTCTTGACCTTAGCTCTGAAACCATGTTGGAAAATCCATTAGCGCAAAATTAAATTCGATTTTCCTTACATTAAATTTAATTGTGATATTACATTCTTATTGTTCTTGATTATGTTTATGTTTTTATCATCAAATAAATGCCAAAAAAATAAAAATCACAACCATACAAAAATGAACACAAGATATAGGCTCCAAACTAGGGAAAAACCCCTCAAAGGGGAAACCCATAAAGAACTTCTCTTCTTATAGAATCAACTTCAAAGGAGACTTCCAAGACAAAATCTTAGACCAAGGCTACCACCAAGAACCAAGCCAACTAACCTTCGTCCTTCTATAATGCAATTGAAGAAGAATAGCCTTTACATCTCATCATAAAAAGTCTGCAAAACCTTCCTAAAGTTTTTAGACATGTTGCATGACCATAAACCTAGCCCTCTCGCATGTGTGAGTTGCTACAGAGATAATATAGATTTTTGAACATAATAGAGCTTGACTTCTTCTTCGCTAGGCTCTTCTAGCCTTCTTAAGACTCTCACATGTATCCTTGTTAGGGTCTAACCCTAACCCATTTACTTATGTAATAATCCCAAGGGGCTTCATCATAGTCATAGTTAGTTATTTGATTCAATAAAACCCATAAGAAATTATTCGCATTAATAATAATTGTAAGTGGTTGACCCACATTATAGAGAAGGGACCACAATTAGTTAAAAATAGGCCATAGTTAATAAATAAAGTGGTTAACCCATATTATGCAAGGGACCACGAGTATTTAGGGTTTTGGATGTCATCAAGCTACAAAAAGTCTTATATAACATGGGAAGAATCATTGATTTTTATTGTAATTGATCTATGCTCCGCTGCAGGTTTCCCCCTCGAAGAGGCAAGTGAACATCGTATTATTGTTATGAATAATAAAATATCTTTGTAGCTTGTCTCAATTCATATGATATTTATGTGTTTTGGAAATATTGTTTCATATTTCTAGCATTCTATTATTCTCATAGGTCAAGTGCATAAGAAGTGTTATTAGAGCACTTTCTAGTGCCAATTTTACGTCCAATTTTGGCATTTTTCTTTCTCTTTTTAGGCTAGAGACGTGTTCCGACATACTTAAACCGCAAGATTTGTTGTTGATCACATAAACTGGTATATTTGGGGAGGCATACACTTAGGAACTATAATAGGTTGTCATGCTTGTTGGACTACCTTGTAACCCCTTTGTTTACCACTTCAAGTAGTAGCGCATTAGACAGAACCGCACACAGACTAAAACCATGCACAAACTGCACTTTCACATACCCTTGGGTATATCAAAAGCCCCCATGGGGTAACCTAAAACCTAACCTTGGACAAGTCATCGACCATATTTCTACCACAATACACTGAGCATAACACTTACGGATATTACTTGCATGTATAGAAGGGTAGTCGGGTAATACAACTAAGGGTACAGTCGCTCCTCCTTAGTTGGTGCTCTAAAATATTGGGGCAAGTACTACTATTGGACCCCTATGTATATCGTGATATGTAGCATATGAAAATCCTGTGTGTCCATAGTTCCTTCAATTATATGAAGATCAACCCCCCCCACTTTTCGTCTAGCTTAGATCCAATAGCTAGGGTTCGACCATCGCTATACATGTGAGATATAGAAACTGGGGTTTTGTTGCCATTGTATATATTAGATTCAACAGTTTGGGTTTTCACAACGCAGATTAGAATCTTTGTGTGGTGACGGTTTTAGTCACTTTAGTATCGAGACTTTGGGGTTTCTACTACCTCAATCCAACCCCGATTTTCGTAGGATTTTGGTAGTATTAAGAATTTTGGACTTCAGTCACTATAGTATTGATCAACTAGGAGTAAAACTCACTTCAGAGTAAAAAAAAATTCTGGGCTCATCACGGGACACTTGCAAGAGACCTAGCCCATAAAATTCAAGATGATCAGTTGATCGCAGTGCTACCATTCACCTATAAGTCCCCCAGTTTTCATGCGGTCCTAATTTTTTCTCGACACAACTTAAAGTGAGCCACATCACTAGAATTCTAAGCTTGCCCTCTTTCCGACCATACTACTCTTAAGTAATTTCAAAATTTGAATAGGGCCAGTGTATGCACAATACCAGGTCTCAAGTTATAGATGTAGAGAAAGTTGAAGCCCTCGAAAAAAAAACCATTGACTTCGAGACATCCTTTAATGACAGAATCACAATAGTAGTACTATAATACTTGAGGACATCTCACTAATGCAGGAGGGGATAACACAATGTTGATTCCCACGTAGAAGGAGAATCCAACCATCACATTCATTTCCATGGAGGTCACCAATATTTGAGCCACCAGAAACCCAAGCTAGAAATGTACAAATTTTATGCCTTTAACTTGACAGTATGGGTGGCACAAATGGAACAATATTTCCACCATAGTAATATCTGGGATGATGACACAAAAATACATGTGGGAAATATTTACTTGGACCAAGAGAGATGGTAGTGGTGGTAGTGGCATCAAAATGCTATCTAGGGAGGCAAATTCGGAACATGTTCTCAAAAGCCATTTGGGACTGCTTTGATCGGGAATCTTACTTTCTATTTCATCTCACTAAGCTCAGGAAAATGGGTACAATACGTGACTACATTGTAACCTTTGAAAAATTGTCCATTCGGACTGAAGGACTAACAGATACCTTTTACATGGAATGTTTCATCAGTGGTCTAAATAAACCCATCCAAGCCCATGTCTGAATGAATCACCCAACTACTTGGTTGGAAGCATACAAAAAGGCCTTAGATGTAGAAGTCACTTTAAATTCCCATTCCAATCGTCCAAATTTCATTACATGGGCACGTCCCACCCCGATTAAGAGCCCCACCCAAACAATTTAGGGAAAAAAGTTGTTTCTGAAATAAATGGGTCAAATAAGGAAATAAGGACTCTACTACTACTATGATGACAAATACTCCCTAGGACATAAATGGAAGGAACCAAATTATTTCAAATTGACACTACTGAAAACAAATTTTTCGATGAAGCTACATCCACTGAAGTTCCTAAGGAGCAAGAGGGTGAAACCCAAACAACCTTGGACTCTGATACTACAAATATGCCAGATGAGCCAATTATCTCACTCCATGCCCTGACCAACATTTCTTCTCCCCAAACTCTCAAAATTCAAGGTTTTATTAAACATCAGCTAGTAATGGTGTTGATTGATAGTGGTAGCACACATAAATTTGTCTATAAGAGAGTAGTAGAAGTCGTTCATTGTTTTCTTAGGGCTGTATCTAATTTCCAAGGATTTATCACTGATGGGGGACCCATAAAATGTGAAGAATTCTATGAAAATATTAAGCTTTAGATGGGGGATTATCACCTCATAATCCAGATGTTTGTCATTGAAATGGGTGGTTGTGACATTGTCCTTGGTGCTATATGGATTTGCACACTGGTCCCTATCATAATGGAATTCCATGAGTTATATGTGAGCTTTAAGCAAAATGACCACACTTATACACTGCGGGGACTCTAGGTAGGTGTTCCTACTATCATTAGCTTGCATCAAATGGACAAGATTTTAAAAAGTGGCTTTCATGGGACAGTAACACAAATTAATTCTATCCATGCCATTGAATCCACTCCTCCTAAATTTCATTCGATATGCAACAAGTATTAGATCACCACCAGCGGGTCTTTTACAAACCTAAGGAATTCCCACCCACTAGAGGTGAACATGATCATAACATCCCTTTTCTCCTGAGTACCCAACCGCCAAATGTCCGCCCCTATCGATATCCTTTTGTACAAAAGAATAAAATTGAAAAAATCATCAAGGAATTCCTCGAAGCTAGTGTTATTCGTTCCAACATCAGCCATTATCCATCTCAAGTGGTCATGATTTTAAAGAAAGACAGTGAATGACGCATGTGTCCAAACTTTAGGGCCCTCAAAAAGCTCACTATCAAGGAAAAATTTCCTATTTCAGTAGTTGATGATCTGCTTGATGAATTGCACGGTGCCAAATTTTTTACCAAGCTGAACCTATGCTTAGGCTATCACCAAATATAGATGAAGGAAGTGACAGTGCCAAGACAACCTTTCGAACTTGTGAAGGACATTATGAATTTATGGTCACGCCATTTGATCTCTATAATGCCCCATCCACTTTTCAGAGCCTCATGAACCACTTTCTGAAACCATATATTGGAAAATTTGTCTTGTTATTTTTTGAAGACATTCTCATCTACCA
Source organism: Pinus tabuliformis (assembly GCA_031772625.1). Classification (NCBI taxonomy): domain Eukaryota; kingdom Viridiplantae; phylum Streptophyta; class Pinopsida; order Pinales; family Pinaceae; genus Pinus; species Pinus tabuliformis. The sequence continues at coordinate 589,991,353 of CM062819.1, forward strand.
TATAACATGGGACACAGACCTTCAACATGTTGACCAGGTATTGCAACTGCTCCAAGATCACAAATTATTTGTCAAATTATACAAATGTTCGTTTGGCATGGAAGAAGTAGAGCGTTTGGGTCACATTGTGAACTGTGAAGGAGTGAGGGCTAATTCGAAAAATATTCAGGAAATGCAAGATTGGTCCCAACGAAAAACATTGAAGAGTTTGAGGAAATTCTTTCCAATTAGAGGAAATTTGATTTCAAATAATTAACATTGAATTTCCATGTCATGCTATGTAAGCCAATCAAAATCCTTTAAAATTGAAAAGATATACATGTGTGACTAGGAACTGAATGTTTTTTTTAATAATATAAGTTACCTAAGTTAAGTGTGAATGGTGCCTAAGTGACCGAAAACTACATTAAATATTAAAAGTAAAATGAATATCTTATTCTATCAAATTTATAATATTGAGAATATTTTTAATGAAGGGTGAAATATGGGTTGAGTGTGTTTTTAATGACGCGTAACTAATTTAAATTTTAAATTTATATATATATATATATATATATATATATAAAATTTAAATTAGTTACGCATCATTAAAAAACACACTCAACCCGTATTGTACTCTTCACTAAAAATATTCTTATATATATATATATATATATATATATATATATATATATATATATAGATATATATATATATATATATATATATATATATAGATATACATTTATTTGGGTAATTTCAATTTATATATATATATATATATATATATATATATATATATATATATAGATATATATATATATATATATATATATATATATATATATATATATATATATATATATATATATACATTTATTTGGGTAATTTCAATTTAACTTTAAAATTTACTTTTTTAATTTAAATTGTATTAATTAAATATAAAATATATATATTGTTATTTTTGATAAAAGTGATGTTATTTGGGTGATTTAAATTCAAATTCAAATTTAGTGTAAATATTAAATTTTATTTTTTAATTTAAATTTTGGTAATTTAAAGTTAAATTTAAATTTTAAATTTATTTTTTTCAACATAAATTTTATTAAATCTTGTGCTAATACATTAATTTAAATATAAAATATATTACATTTATTTTGATAAAAGTTATTTTGATAGACATGACATTTACTTGGGTAATTTTAACAAAAGAAAAATAATAAAAATGATATATTAAAAAAATGTCTACATGGAATTATTTTATTAGTTTCATAATTTTTTCTTAGGTGGCTATTTTTGAGTTGAAATGTCCTCTAATCGGGTCTCACAGACTACTATCACAAATTTGTTAGCCATTATAGACACATTGCCTGACCCCTCACTAATACTGTCAAGAAACAATCATTTCTCTATACTGACACAACTCAGTAGGCCTTCTTTGCTCTCAAACAAGCCATGTGCTCCACTACAGTATTGGCCCTTCCAAGCTTCAGAAAACCTTTTGTGATTGAATGTGATGCTTCAGGTATGGGCACTAGTACAGTATTAATGCAAGAATGTAGACCATTGGCTTTCACTAGTTGACAACTTAGTGAAGAACATCTGGGTCAATCTACATATGATAAACAAATGATGGTCATCTTACATGCAGTAGACACTTGGATACCATACTTAGTGGGGTGTCATTTCTAAATTCTCAATGACCATCACAGCCTAAAATATTTCCTAGAGCAGTGTCTATCGTCGCCACAACAAAATAAATGGTTCACAAAAATGTTGGGATATGATTATGAGAGATTGGCAAGAAGGGGTGTGACAATGTAGTGGTCGATGCCTTATCATGCCAATTTAAGGAAGAGGGCACCCTATTATCGCTCTATCTACCCATACTGGATTGGATATAAGCAACTTGTCATGAATGGTTCTTCCATCTCCTCTTCATCCCATCTCATTAACATATTATGAGAAGATCCTAAGTCCTCAAAGGATTACTCTTGGAAGGATGAATTTCTTTACTGTCAAGATCAAATAGTGTTATCCCTGACCTCCACCCTCAAAACCCACATCTTGGAAGAGTTTCACTCCTCTCCAATTGCATTACATTCAAGCTTTTTGAAGACTTATGCATGAGCACAACGTTCTTTCTTTTGGGCCAGCATGAAGCACGACATTCTTACTTTTGTAGTTGAATGTGAAGTATGCCAACGCAACAAAGGGGAAATGATCAAGCTACTAAGAACCTTACAACCCGTGCCACTCCCTACTTCTGTCTAGATGGATGTTTCCATGGATTTCATTACAAGTCTCCCAAAGTCAAGCAACAAATAAGTCATCATGGTGGTTGTTGACATACTTTCCAACTATGCTCATGTTGGTGCTCTACCGCACCCATTTACCCCAACATTGACAGCTTAGGTTTCATGGACCAAATATTCAAACTTCATGGCATGCCAAATTCCATTATGTTTGAATGAGACCCAACTTTCACCATGAATTTTTGGCAAGAACTTTTCAAGCTACAGGGCACAGAACTCCAACAGAGTACAACTGATCATCCCTAAATTGGTCATCAAACATAAGCAATCAAAAAATGTTTGGAGGCCTATCTCTGATGCTTCACTTCAGACAAGCAACATTAATGGGTACAACGGATGCCTTAAACTGAATGGTTGTATAATACTAACTATCACGAATCCACCAAGATAATTCCATATGAAGCAGTGTATGGACAACTCCCACCTTCACCAGCATGTTATATCCCTAGATCTTCCAAAGTATAGGCAACTGATAAGCTCCTGCAGAACCATGCCACCATGATCGCTCATCTCAAAGATAACCTACATCAAGCTCAAAATTGAATGAAGCAGTAAGCCAACTGACACTATTCAGAGAGGTCATTTCAAGTAGGTAACCAGGTGTTCCTATGACTCTAACCTTAGAATCAAACCTCTCTTAAAGAAAAGGTTTTCGAAAAACCAGCCCCAAAATTCTATGGGCCTTATCAAGTACTTTAGTGTATAGGAGGAGTCACTTACAAACTGGCCCTGATGACTACCTCAAAAATCCACCCATTCTTCCATGTGTTCTGCCTCAAGAAAGTTGTGGGGAACAATTGTAGACTTCAAACAAGTGTGCCATAATTGGATGAGGAAGGTTGACTTTGGCTCTGACCTCAATAGGTCCTCGACACTCGCGATAGACATCTTCGTGACCATGTGATTGAGGAAGTCTTCATCAAGTGGGAAAACACCTCTCTATAAGATGCAACATTGGAACCAACCATTATTCTTCAGTAGTTTCCGCGGCTTCAGCCTTGAGAAAAAAGCTTCTTTTGATGGGATAGGGCATGTTAGGGTCCAACCCTAACCCATTTCATTATGTAATAAGCCCAAGGGGCCTCATGAGAGTCATAGTTAGTTAGTTGAGTCAATAAAGCGTGTAAGCGGTTATCCACATTAATAATAATTGTAAGTGGTTGACTCGTATTATAGAGAAGGGAGCACTATTAGTTATAAATGGGCCATAGTTAATATATAAAGTGGCTAACCTGTATTATGCAAGGGATCACTAGTAGTTAGGGTTTTGGATGTCATCAAGATATAAATAGGCTTAGATAACATGGGAAGAATCATCAAATTTTATTGTAATTGAGCTCTGCTCTGTTGGAGGTTTCCCCCTCGAAAAGGCAAGTGAACATTGTATCTTACTTCTAAGCAGTAAAATATCTTTGCAGCTTGTTTCAATTCATGTTATATTTATGTGTTTTTGGCATTATTGTTTCATATTTTTGGCACTATATTATTCTTGCAGGTCACATCCACAACACTCCAATTGCAGATCAAGCCTAATATATGCTTGCTTATTCTATTTAAATGAGGTCAAATCTCTTCTTTTGATAGCCCTTCAAAGAGGCTGCATTAGACCTCTCTAGGTTGACTTCTTCTTGGTTGGCCGACTTGGCCTTGGGATCATTCTAGACACTTCCAAATACAAAATACTTTTTCTTTTCTTGATACAAATGCTCGGAAGGGTCTTTTACATTATGAAAAGGACACTTTGACTCATGTAAACCCTAAGAGACCTAATGAAAAATATTTTGACAATGAAACCAATGCTTTTACAAAATTAAAAATTTCTTTTGTTCTTACATCATTTTCATTCTCCATTTGATAGATATATGAGTCAAATGACAATTATGAAGAAACAAATTAGTTACATTTTCCCACACTAAGGGTATTTAAGCTGTCAAAATCACCCTCGGATTGCAACTAGCCTAGGCCACACCAACCATTAGCATGACTAAATTTTTGCCCACGTAGTTTCGAACCAGTGACCTATCTTGTTGCTTGAGTAGCCACGACCTAAGAGCATCTAAGCCATCAAAATCACCCGGGGATCACACTTGGACCATGCCACACTAGCCCTCAGTATCATTGAATCTTTGTCCATGTGGTTTTGAACTCGTGACATTTTCACCATGAAGTTCCTTAACATGACACCCTAGATATATACCCACGAGGTTTTGAATGAGTGGCATTTTGACCATGAACTGCCTTAACAAAACACCATGTCATCACTAATGGGGTTGATTATGGGGTTTTGAACCTTAAATCTTATGAATTTCATACTTTACATAATACTTCATAATATGATGTTTGCCAACTTCACCACCCTCTTAAGCTACAAATATTTTAAAATTATTATTTTAATATATAATAAATTATTCACCATTAATAATGTCTATTATAATTTTTTAAATAATATTAATATTGCTTAAATATTTTTTTGTTATTTTAATATAAAAATGATATCCATAAAAATATATATAAATATTTAAATAATATTTCATAATAAATAAATAAAAATTAATAAAAATATGATATATATTTAATTAGAATTTCTTAAAAAACTTTATATTTAATTCGCATAAAAATCTTTGTTAAATTGAATATTTATTTTGCCTAATAAAATTGTATTAATAAAAGTATGATCACGGGTTTGTATTAAAAATTCAGTGTTTCATTGTACACGAAGACTCCTCTTCTTTATTGTAGAATTTGGCAATTTGGGAGCATTATAATTTTAGGAGGAATCACCTCCAACATATTACAGATATCAAAGATCTTAAATACTTACGCCCTTACTCTTTTCAAATTTTTATTGGGCGAAGAATAAATATATCTTTTTTTTTCTTTTTTTTTTTTTAATTTTCATTGGGTTACAAATAATAATTAATTTTTTTGGTAGATTTTAGACTTTTGTAATTTATGTTGTAAATAAAAATGTTTTTGAGACTAATCATATTATTAGGATTTGGTCTTCTTTTGAATCAATTAATATGGTTCATTCTCTAGACAAAGGTGAAAAAATTACTGAATCTTAAAGATTAAATAGCAAGGATACATCAGGGTCCAAAACTAGGTATTATGAATTAATTATTAAATCAAATAAAATAATATATAGTTATAAAATAGTTGTTAAGAATTAGTTATTAAATTAAATAGCCGTTATGAATTATCTATTAGTAAATTAATTATTAAATCAAATAAAATAATATTTAGTTCTAAACTAGTTGTTAAGAAATATTTATTAAAATAAATAAAATAGTATTTAGTTATAAACTAGCAATTAAGAATTAGTTTTTATTTATTTTAATTATATATTTAGTTATAAACTAGTAATTAAGAATTAGGTTTTATTTATTTTAATTATATATATCTATATTAATTAAATTAATTAATTTATAATATTATAAGAATTAAATAAAATTAATCATCTTAGAAAGATTAAAAATAAAAAATTAGTTGTTAGTTAATTAATTATTAAATTAATTAAATTAATATTTAATTATAAACTAGTTGTTAAGAATTAATTTTTATTTATTGCAATCATATATTTATATATATAATTATATATTCATATATTCACAGAGCGTGGTATATAATCGCAGATCATAAATCACATTCTATATACATTCTAGGGCATTTTGAGGCTCGCATTATTCCAGAAAATTACAACGACCATCGTTCTCGAGAATGTTGTTCCCGATCCAATTAGGTCTACGGGCTACAGTGGACATGGGTGATCTGTAGTCAGGTTTGCTGATATCAGGTGCACACATTCCTTATCTTTTTCTAATACATATTTGCTCATATATTTTCAAGTATGAAAATTTCACCACAGCTACCAAAGATTACCAAAGGCAGACCTAACACAGTTACTCTACAAGGCCTTTATAAGTATATAGAGTCTTTAGAGAAATATAGAGAAGAAAGAGAAGTCAAGCTACAAACAAAGTTAGAAGCCATGCTGGAAAATAAATTTTCATATTTTAAAGACACGATCCAAAAACAAATAGAAAATAAAATAGAACTATTGGAGAATAAAATGGAGGCAATGGAGACTAGGTTGTAGGTTATAGAAAACCAAAACCAAGATACTAACCAAACATCCCAGTAAGGAGATAGTGATACTTTAGAGAGTCTTAAAATGAAAGATATGATTAAAGAACTAGAAGAAAAAGTTAATAGCTGCCTCACCCTAAATACTGTGGTAGATAAATTAGATATCAAACTAATTAAAGATGAAATGAAAAAATTAATAGAATTAGACCATGAGCATAACAAAAGGACCTTGAACCTTATAATCTTCAGTTTAAAAGAGAAATTTGATGAGGATACTTTAGCCATAGCCTAGAAAAAATTACATAATAGATTACAAATTGAAACAACGTGTCTCACAGAAGCAACAAGGTTGGGGAAATTAACAAAAAATAAAGGAAGACTAATCCGAATAAAGGTGAGCTCTACTAATCATAAGTACGACATACTTAGTAAAACCTCAAGTCTAAAAGGAACGAGAATATTTATAAATGAAGATCTCATTCTAGAAGATCAAGCAGAATTAAGAAAGGAGGTTCAAAAGGTAAAAGAAGCTAGAAAGGAAGGAAAATGGGCAAATATTAGAAATAGAAAAGCCTTTATTCGAGATAGAAACCAAAAAGATAGTAATAAATAGCAATTCAACATGCTCTGGATCCTTTCTTGGAACTATCGGGGTTTTCCATGGAACAAAGGCCCCAAGCTAAGTTGGATCTCAAATGATGTTGATATTATTTTGCTTGTTGAAACTTGGGAGCACGAAGAATCTAATGTCCCTAACATAGATGGCTTTACGCTATGGTCTACCTGGAACAAGCAATCCTCCCGTACACGCATTGGGGGAATAGCTTGTTACATTAAGAAGAACATCTCCCCCCATGCTAGGATTTATAAAAACGACCCTTACAACCAATATAGTTGGATAGAGATCAGTGACATTAATAATAAAAAGACCTACATAGAAATATGTTATTTCCCCCCATCAATTCTAACTTCTATAAGAAGAAGAATCTAGATAAAAATAGTCCTTACAATGGTTTAGAAAATGATATTTCTAGCCTAAGGAATGAAGGTAATATCCTTTTAATAGGTGACTTTAATGCTTGAACTTCAAGCAACCAAGCTATTATTCTAAGCAATCATTCCAACCCTAATCCTCTTTGGTTAGACGAAGACCCTACTCTGGCTAGTAGGTACAAAAAGAGCTCTAAAGACCTCGGGGAAAATTTGTTTGGGTCAGAGCTAATCAAGCTCTGTAGTGCTCAGGATCTCATAATTTGCAACGGTCTAAAGAAGTGGCCCAATTCCAGCAAGATGACTTGCATCCAAGGACTTGGTAGCAGCATGGTAGACTATGTTATTTCCTATCTCCCATTATACAACGAAATAATAAATTTTGACATCTTAAATGACCAGGAGCTTGACTCTGATCATAGGCCTTTACTTATAACTCGCAATTTTGTCATGCGTAGAGATCCCATAGAAAATAATCCTTATAGCCAAAAGAACTTAATATTGATAGAAATAAAAACGATCTCTTTCTAAATGAATTAAAAACTAATTTGCTTCCTTTATCTAATATAGATAACATGGAAGACCTTTATCATAATTTTACCACAACCCTCTCATATTCTATTAACAAGTTCTCAATTGAAGTTTCAAATAATAAAAAAAGTAGCAAAACCAACCCATGGTATGACATAGATTATAAAAGTGTGATGAGAGTGATTAAGGAAGCTATTGATGAATCTCTTAAAATAGGCAAGATAAAAATATACAAAGCCCTAACTAAAAGGAAAAAGAGGCAGTACATTCGTCAAAGACAAGAGAATCTCTTACTCCTCTTTAAGGTAGCTACTAAGAAATTTTGGAGGCAAATTCTGACTAGGAAAACTAAAGATAATAACAAAATTGCTCTACACGATTGGAATTCCTATCTTAAAAAGCTTTATGAATCTCTGAATGCTTTGGATAACTTGGAAACCTTGCTCACAACTGAAGAAGTTTTCTCTTTAGAAGACATTGAGTTTGGGGTTAATCGCCTAGCTAATGGGAAAGCTAAGGACATTCAAGGTTACCAGGTGGAAATCTTAAAAATTCTAGGTCCTATCCTCATCCCCCACATCCACAAGCTTTTCAATCAAGCAGTGAAGCAAGGGTTCTCTAAACCTTGGACTAAGAGCCTCATTATCCCTATTTTTAAAAGTGGGGATACAAATAACCCCTCTAATTATTAGAAAATTATGATCAGGCCTCTCTTAGCCAAGTTATATGGTAGTATTTTGGAAAAGAAGTTGAGCATATGGCTTGAAAGTGAAGGTAAGCGCGCTAAAGGCCAAGCAGGTTTTAGAAGGCATCACTCAACAACAAACCACCTTGTTACGCTTAGGATCATTGTGGAGGAATGTCGTAATGATAAATTCAATCTCTTTTGTTGCTTTGTGGATTTTAGAAAGGCTTTCGATACGGTTCCTCGAAACAACCTTTGGAATAGATTAGAAGAGCTAAAGGTTCCTTTCGAGTTGAGAGCTATCGCTATAAGGTTATACGAGAATGTAATTGCCAAGCTAAAGAGAAATGAGGGGTGGTCGAAAGATATTAAGTGTAATATCGGAGTTAAACAAGGTTGCCCCCTCTCCCCTACCCTATTTGGCATTTACATCGACAAGCTCGAAGGCTATTTAGAGGAAGCAGGATGTGTTGGCACGATCTTAGCTGGGATAGTCATCATCCTTCTTCTCTATGTTGATGATATTGTTCTTCTCGCAAGGTGCCCATCTGATCTTAATAAATGACTCAAGCATCTTAAGGATTTCTTCTCTACCATGGGTATGACTGTTAACACTGACAAAACAAAAGTTATGATTATCAAATCCAAGAAGGACACTTACGCTAACTTTATGTATGACAATAATAACTTGGACAAAGTGTATTCTTACAAGTACCTAGGAATTGATATTCATCACAAGCTCAACTGGAACTATAGCATTGAGAAAAGGATTAATGGGGGGTGGAAAGCTTATTTTGGTCTTGAAAATAATTGTAAAATGGCAAACCTCGTAATGTGGGATAAAAAGAAGTTTCTCTTTGAAACTTTAGCCACTTCTGTTATCTTATATGGATGTGACGTTTGGGGTTACAACATCTCTAGAGAATCTTGTAGAAGGATTGAGCAAATCCAGAAGCGTTTTATAACGTATAACCTGAAATTAAAAGTAATACACGCTATCCTATTCGCCTTAGAAGTAGGTCTTTCCCCTATCGAGAGCCTAGCTATGATTAGGCTTCTGTTGTACAAGCACAAACTCAATAACATAGGAGATCATAGACTCCCTAAGCTAGCTTTAAATTCCAGCCAAAACCACCTAAGGCTCAAACGGGGGTGGTATAAAGACATGAGGGCCTGGTTAAACTATTGGGAGATCAATGAGAATGATGCATTGCAAAGCATTAATAACATTAAAAGTATTGTTACTTCTAAGATCAAAGAAAAAATGTGGGGTGAGAAGGATTTAGTGGCTAAAAGAAAATTAAGTTATTATTAGAAGGTCATCAACCCCACCCTAGAAGATCAAAAGTATCTCTCTATTTTAGCTAGCCCAAAGAAGAAAATTAATATAGCGAAGACTAGAACGAATTCTCATGAGCTCCATAGTGAAACAGGTCATTGCGCAGTTCCTAAAACACCATGGATGGAAAGCATCTATGTGAGAATAGGAACATCAAGGATGAAAACCACTTCCTCTTAGAGTGCCCCACGTACAACCACATTAGATCTCAGTGTCATAATCTTTGTCGCAATACTGAGCCTTTTACGATGTCAAAATTATAGTGAGCTCGGGAGGCTTCTCTCCAAGCTTTTTGAGCATAAGAATAAAATCTTAAATCAAACTAAATAATTTGTTTCTTTAGGTCCAATAGACCAAATTTTGGTTTCAGCGGATGTTAACCACCCTCATCATCATCGTTATATATATATATATAGATATAATTAATTTATAATATTATAAAAATTCAATATAGAAAATATTAAAATAATTATTAGAATATATATATATATATATATATATATATATATATATATATATATATATATATATATAAGAATTAAATATAAAAAATATTAATCTATTTATTAGACTAAATTTAATAATTTTATTAATACGAATTAGAGGAAAAAATTATAATAAAAATTCAAGAATAAAAAAAACGTTAAAATAAGCTAATATTCTTATTAAAATTGAATATAATAAAATAATTAAAAGAAAATTATCTATATTTTTTTTTAAGACAAAAGGTCTCAAACTTTCATGGGCGACCTTTGTACTATTTATCTTTGACTTTATTGATGTTTTCTTTAATTTTAATGTTTATCTTAACTAGAGACTATATATTGACTTTTTCTTAGATTCTTGGTTAGAGCAGAAAGAAAATAAAGAAAACCCTCCATTAAGAACCAACCTCCGCACGATTTATCTTGACTTTCTTTTAGAAAGAGTGAAAATAGAAAACCCTCCACACATCCTTCTCGTTACGTTTGTGTCCGCCCCGCCTCCACGACGCCAAAACTTTCAGTTCCCTATCAGTGACTACATCTCATCCCATGCCTCTGCGTCGTCTTCACCACGCCGAGACTTTGTGTCCGCCCCGCCCAAACTCTCGAGTCTCCGTAGGTAATTACAACTTTGACTCAGCCTTCCCAAGCCTCCGTTCTATCTCAACACGCAGAGACTTTGGGGGTTTTGGTCACTAATTACACCGCTCATCCCTCCAGTAATCATAGAAAGGGAGGTATAACTACATCTTTTGTTTTCCTTCGTGGAATAAGGACGCGTTTTCGGGCACAATAATTTGACTATTGTTTTTGTTCAAACTTGAATTTATATTTTTTATTAAAAAAACAAAAATTTTTAATCAATAAATTTATTTAATTTAAATATAATAAATATATTTAATTTAAAATTAATAAGATATTTATGTAACCTATTTATCTATATGAAAAGTTAATAGAGTTTAGTTTGAGTTTTTGGGTGGAATCGTTGTTGTTCTCCCTACCCAGGTTTTCTTGTAAGTTAACATATTATTGACACTCTAGAATAGAGTAACTATGTTGTGTTCTTAAGTGAGTCTATACTAAATGCCCAAAATTTTATTGCTCAAGATAAAAATAAAATATTCTCTATATAGGAAAGCAATGTCAACTATAATAGAAAACTAAAATGAATACACATGCTTAATTAGTTTTAATTAAAAGCATTACAAAACATCAATAATCCCACCCTCACTATTCTCACTCAATCTTTTGTTAATATTACAACCCAATGTGGTAAATTATTTCACTCACACTTAGTCATAAATAAAATATTTCCACATTACTTAACATAATTTGTTATCTAACTTTAAAAAGAAATAAAATAATTAGAAGTAAAAAGAAGTGTGAATAAAATATTTAAACCTCATACATTTCTAAAATATTTCATGGAAGGATTTAAATAAATTATTTGAAGATCTATGTTAACAAATTTATGTAGATATCAATTATATATATATATATATATATAGAAAGAAAATATTATAATGTTGTACATAATAAAATATTCAATGTCTAAAGAAAAAAGTAATTAAAAGTTGGAAAATAAAATAAAAAATATCAAATACTTCCTAATAAGAATAATAAGGAGGTGTAATTCATTCAATTCTTAATATAAAAATAATATATGACATTTAAAAATATTTATAATAATAAACAAATTTAACGTTGTTTACTCATAAAATATTTTAATATCCAAGATCAAGTAATATTGACATATACTTAAAAATATATTAATCACAAATAAACTTAATGTGGACAATGTAGTCTATAGATAAATATCTCAATACACATGCTATGCAAAATACTTTAATCTCAACTATGTATATATTATATATTGTTTACATTTTTTTTGTATATGTCCTATAAAATGTCAATGAAATTGACAAGTGGTATCAGAGCCAAAGGTCTCGAGTTCGAATCACACCCGGCTCGCACTGGGGGGAGATTGTTGGGCATTGGATAATCCAGCACTCCCTGTGTGTTTCGTGACATGGACTAATTGCCTCTTGAGGATCCGTTAACTCTGGCGATGCGTCCGTTTACTAACACTCGCTTGATTTGCTGCTTATTGCACTTGCTGGGAACACTTGCTAGAGTTGTTGAACTTTCTTGCTTAAACTTTGGAATTCACACTCGCTTGATGACGATTGTGTTTGCATGAATGCTCACTTGCCTTACTTGATGACTTCACACTCACTTGAAGGAATAGCCACGCTCCCTTGATGTCGATCTCAACTTGCTCTCTTGATTGCTTTGATGGTTGTTGTAATGAACTTCACTCTGGCTCACTTGAAGGTTTGAACTTTGTACTGTTTTGACGCAAATTGCTTGAATGAATACTCACGCTCACTTGCAGGAGATGTGAACTTGTTGCTTGTTTTCTTTAGAGTTAAAATTTGTTCATTTACTTGATTCCGCTTAAAGGAAGGGTGTCGAACACTATAAAAAATGCACCGAAAAACGCTTAATGATTTAATGACTCACTATAATGAATTCAATTTCACTCAATTCAAGACTTGGATGTTGGTTTCAACCGAGAATGCACCCTTACAATGCAATGTAATTTGAGTTTGATTACAAGTTCAATAATTTTGATGTAGACTGTGCTCTGAAACGTTGAAGTTTACAGATTCATTAACTTGTAGTGATGTAGACTTTGCTTTGAAATTCTAGAGTTTGCAAATTCATCAACTTGATTATATTGAGTGAATTTGTTTGTTGAGGTAAAATGCCGATGTTGAAAACTTTGATTATTTGTTGTAGTGACGCAAATGCATGTGTTGAGCTTAATTATCCTTCCTTGCAGCTATTTTGTTACATGTGTTGTGCTTGCTTGTATTGAAATTTATGTGTGTTAATTGAGATCATTTATGTGTCAAAACTAAACACAAATAAAGAAGCAACAACATGAAGCATGCACCATCATCACGACACTCTTCGTGTACCTAAGATCCCCTTATTCAATTTTGGATGGATCGAGGACACAAGCACCACAAAAATGATATGTTTTTTATTAATGACTGGAGTACATCAATTTTCAACTTCTGAAGCAATGAGAATGTCAAGCTCACAAATGCTTGAAGCAACTTGTCTTCAAAAATTACATGCGCTGACTCAATCTCTCAAAATCTCTCTCAAAATAAAATATTATTTTGGAGTACATGATTGATTTTTCTCTAAAAAAGAATTCACTTATCACTCCAAATACAAAAATATTTATAACTCCAAAATTACAAAATATATTCCTATCTCTCCAAAATTACAAAACACTCCTACACAGTCCAAAAAACTTATCACTCCAAAATAATTTTACAATTTAAAAAACATACCTTATCCCTCCATTAAAATAATTTATGATCACTCTTTAAAAAGTGCCTTTACATGCTTCCCATTAAAATAATTATCAAAACTTTATGGAATCACTTGAATTCACATTGCTTATGTATATAAAGGTGTATGTGCCATTCCTTTTTTGCATATAAAAATAGATGTACCATACAATATGTGTCTTTTCAAAAACTTTTCACCGTATACTTTGAACAACGCCCATAACTTACAACGATAAAAAAAAAAAAGAAGAAGACGCAGAGATGTTAACTGATCCAATGCAGAGGCATCAAACAATGCACACCTCACGCAACTGGGTTCTATGCATAGTCCTCCAGATCTTCTAGCAACTGCAACTGCAACCCAGTACCGACTCTTCCACCTCACAAATTCACATACAATGTTGATCTCCATGTTAGCTAATCTCCTCACGGTGATTCACCGTTGGCTACACTTCCACGTTGTTCATTTCTTGAAACTGGACTCCACGCTGGTCATTTCTTAAACTCGACTCCACCACGTGTAACTATGTTTATAGTCAGCATATTGGATTCTTTGCACTGCTTCCCTTTATTTTTCCTGGCAATTGTATTTTGTATACTGCAGTGGCTTCATTGTGGATTTTGCAATGGTGATGATTAATAACAGTATAAAACTACACCATTTTATACAAGCTATGACTTTGGGCATTCAAGTAAACTAATAAATTGCATAGAAACCTGCAAAAAAAAAGTGATTTTCACATTTGTATGGATTCATATTAGCACCAATCGACTTAGGCACACACAGATCTGCAAGTCTGCATCAATATATATGCACGACGATCAATATATATGCACGACGATATATCATGTTGTGCTGCCTCTCTCGATCTCTCTTTGGAATTTATCTGGGATGACTGTTGAAACTCTTACACATAGTTTAGGGCCAATTATTTTGCATTATACCACACAATCCATACAGAAAAATCACACAACAATAAAACCATATTTACAGTGACAGAATCGACAGACGACGTGCTTTTGCATGTCTCCAACCACACTTGGGCACCACCAGGGCCTCACAGCAGACCACTTTCAGACTTAGAATTATGCAATAACACTGCAACTAAGACGGGGTCACTTTACCAAATATCTTGAATACCAACAGCAGTAATTCTATCTACGTCTGCATCATCTTCAAGTTCAAGTTTAGGTTCTGGCTCTGATAATTCTCCCAAGTCAATCCAGAAAAAAATAGCGTGTTTCTTTCTGCCTTCTGTTGACAAAATAGAGTTGCATCAAATCTGCGCTACACTCAATAGAGGACAGATCACATAATTAGCGCTACCAAGCTTGCTGCCAATCCTCTTAACGTTGTCCATCTATCCGTCCTTGCTTCAATACCCAGTGGCAATTATCTCCTACGTTGCCCAATTTGTCTTCGCCAACAACTTAGACTCCAAATGAATTCATCTTCCTGCAATTTCCAGATCAATATACTTGCAGATTCAAACAAAATGTAGAATAGGCATCTTTCTGCTCTGATACCACATATTGAAAAAGAAATTAATTCAGACAAAATACATAAAGCACACATAAAAACCAGACACAAAATATGGGTGGAAAAGGCTTCAACCTCATGGCATCCTCAGGTATTCTCTCTCATTTTCATTAAAATAATTGAATATAGGGTTACAAATAAATAGATGAGAGACAGTGTTCTCAAGATAGTGTGTGCTATCTTAAACACTTTTGGTTGAGATAATTTCTCCTTTGGTTGAGATAATTTCTCACCAGACACACACCAATATAGGAGTTACCTAAACTAACTCCTATCTTAAAGGAACAACCCAAGAGTTAGGCACAAATTTCTAACTTGGAATATTTAATTTATTTATTTATTTTTGGATTTATTATTGTTTTCTGAGAGAGGCTAACATAAAACAACAACAAAAACTAAATTTTAATAGTAAATTTTTTGTAGTGTCACTATTTTTCATTTTGATATTTTTTAGGTATATAGATGTTTTTTGCGAGCTTTCCCTGAAATCCAATAATTTTTTTTAGACTAACAATTTTAATATAACATTCAAAAATACAATTAAACAATGAAAAAATACACATTCTAGATATAGAGAGAGAACCAAATTCATTGGGATCTATAAAATACTGAGAGGGACACAATTTTTTTCATATTTTACATTTTAAAAGAGGATTGCACCTGAAGAGATTTATTCCACTTGCAACATGCTAAATCTGTAATTAAGATATATCTATACTAATATAATAAATTTTCATTAACAAAAAATATGATAAAATCCTTCTTATATTAAAATTTCTTAGTTCAAACACACTCTTTTCTATTGTCAAATTTGAAAGCATTTTGATGTTAGGAGGAATAACCTATAACTTACAACAACCCTTAAAATCCATATATTTGAGATCTTTAAGTTTTGCGATTTCATATGGCAATGTTTCTAAATGACAACATCCATTGAGATCCAAAAGTATGAGATTTTTGAGATCTCTAATTTCACATGGAAATGATTTTAACCATTTACATCCCTTGAGGTGTAAAAACTGATTGTTTAAAATATTGTCAATGCTTGAGTGCACATCACCAATTTCAGTATAATTCAACTAAGAAATTCAAGTTGTTTTTGTTTTTTGTTTTGTTTTTCTTAAGGAAAGAAAAAACTAACAACTTTCTATTAATTAAAAAGATGTTTACATAAGCATGCATATAACATATGTTCTAGTATAATCCCAGTTACATATGATTGATAACAAGATATAGGGTTCACAAACCCCTCAAAGAAACCCCAAAAGGAGCACAATATATACCCCAAGAACGACCATCCACACATCATTCTAGCACCTTCGGAAGATGATCCAATCGATAAGATATGAAGAAGAGGATTCATTATATAAAACCCTAGGGTCAACGAGCACCATAGCACATCACAAAGAGATTTAAAAATTTTCGGCATGCACGCCCGACCAAATAAAACCCCAAGGAATGCAGGCCTGCAAAAATCCCAAGTGGGAGCTATAAATGATGTGAAAAGGTGGCCGACCCACAAATAAAAAATGTCTCAAACCCCAACAACCAATACCGGAGGCAGAACTAACGATAATACACCCATAAAATATCTCATAGGATCAACACCCAACATAGGGATGCGATAACGAAAAACAAGTGACAAGACCCGACAAATCCCAGGGCGACGACCCAATAGTCATATTGACGAACTTTCACTAAACAAATCTACAACGACAAAAACCAGAAATAGGCTGGTAATGATCTTGAGCAGTAAAGACATAATAAGCAAAACCATAGTGAAGTCCTGAACCCTGACGTGGACAAAGCTTCCACATAGCGACATAGATGACAATTGTAAAGGAAGGGGCATAGTCGAGAAAGGCAGTTCAAGAGGCATGAACAAGAGAGCTAAGTAGACAAGATTCACCACACAACCATCC
Source organism: Pinus tabuliformis (assembly GCA_031772625.1). Classification (NCBI taxonomy): domain Eukaryota; kingdom Viridiplantae; phylum Streptophyta; class Pinopsida; order Pinales; family Pinaceae; genus Pinus; species Pinus tabuliformis. The sequence continues at coordinate 590,008,596 of CM062819.1, forward strand.
CATCTACATTGACAGTAATTGGAAACAGGGTAGTGGTGACCCCGAGTAGCAGAAGACAACCGAGCAAAACTGCAACGAAGTCCTGAACCCCAACCAATATAGAGCTTCCACACGATGACAGTGACAACAACAATAGAGGATGAGGGCACAATTGAAAAATTTGCGCTAAGATGCAGGAATAAGAGTCCAAGTAGGCTAGGCTTCATTGTTCGACCTTCCCTCCCTCAATAACCTCTCTCCACAAATTGCACCCTTGGTGGTTAGCCCTTACCTATTTTCCTTAGCAACGAGAAAATACAAGGACTAAAATTCAAATTGTTTTAGTTTGCACAATGATCTTGGCAATAATTGTAGCCCCATGTCACCTAAATATAACACCCTCAGAGACACAAGGTTAAGGAAGAATGCTTTCGAAATCACTTCCAATTAAAATTTGCATACCAAAGTTAGAGTCACCAGTTTTGGATATCTCAATTCCTTTGTTGGGAGAGATGTAGTATCACTACCAAAAAGCAAGAATCATCTGCAATTATCGCAATAGAAGGATCTTGCCTCTAAAGGGGCTAAAAACATTATGGCACAGGTAAAATATATAAATACGAAGATACACACAATTGATTAATAGGAAAATCTACATATTGTATATATATTAAAAATAAAATATAAATATATATTAAAATATAAATATAAATATTTTATTTATTACATATAAGTATTTTAATAATAATTAAAGTTATATTTCTTATATAATATATATACATATAGGCAAAGGATATCCACCATCCTTAAAAAATTTTAAATTCTATATTTTGTAGCAAAAAATACTTTAATATAAATTTTATATAGTAAGATACAAAATATTAATAGTGTTTTGTTTAAAGATGTTATTTGAGAGAATGTATACATATTAGAGTTAAACAAAATCAAAGTAGAAAAAATAAATTTAGCAAAACTCAAGAAAGTATTGGGAATAATGTTGGTTTTTTATGTTGAAAACATGCTTTAAACCATTGGAAATTGAATGTTGTTGTTGCCAACTCCTTTTTTGACAATTATGGTGTGGTTGGCCATGATGTTTGGAAGATAATTTATCATATTTTTCACCTAAAGAGTTTATTTCCTAGCATGTAAGCTTATTAATTTGGTGTTCTAGTGCATTGAGATGATCCATCTGTGCTTTTAGAATGTAAGTGTATTAACTTATGGTTCTAATGTATCTATAGGACTCATTTTTGAAATTATTGAAAACTCAATAGCCTTTAGCAATAGGAAGAGAAAGAAATGACCAAGCTCTTCCACATAAAGATACAAGTAAGGAAGACACATATTATGCTCTTTGACTCAAGATCACATGCAAATGTCACTTCAGTAAAGCTAGTATATAAATTTGCGTTGGAAGTTTGTGATCATCCAAGCATTAGGATTAGTAAATAAGGAAGCATAGTTAAAGGTAACAAAACAATGCAAAATTATATTAGTTATCTGTGTTTATTTTATTAATGAGGTAGAATTAGATGTAGTTCCCTTTGATGTATGTGGAGTGGTGTTTGGAAGTCCCTACATGTACATGTAATATGCAATATTCATGTGCACAGCCAACAATACCAGCTCACCAATGATGGAAAATTGTTCACCATAAATGTGCACAAAGGAAAGTTAAAATTTTCACCAGCAAGTGCCAACCAAGCGAAGAAAATGATCATTTCTGGCAAGAAGTTTGTTTTTAGGAGAGAATCATCTTGTAGAAGAGTTAACAAGTGCAAAGGCATCCTTAGAGGGGTGTACTACGAAACATAAAAAACAACTGGCAAAGTTTCTATAGGCTTACAGGGATGTGTTTAAGGAGCCTAAAGGGCTACCATCCAAGAGGGAAGCAGAGCATAAGATCCAAATATTTCAATGGCTCCCTCGCTAAACATTGGGTTGTACACTTAGTTTGTTATAGAAGCAAGTGAGGTGAAGAAACAATTGAAAAATCTACTAGAATGGGGTGTCATTCGACTAAGTACACCACCATGTGGGTCAACCATTATCACAGTTCCAAAAAGAATGGGACTTGGTGGATGTGTATTAATTACATTGCATTGAAGAAAATCACACTCAAGAATAGGTACCCCCTACCCAAGATTGATGATTTGTTGAATTAGTTGTAGTAAGTGAAATACTTCACCAAGGTTGACTTAAAGTCTAGATATCAACAGTTTCGAGTCAAAGAATAAGATACTTGGAATAACGCCTTCAAAACCAGGCAAGGTTTGTATGAATGGTTAGTCAAGCCATTTGGCCTATGAAATGTACCAACTATGTTTATGAGGGTAATGAATGATATGATGCACAGTTTTATAGATTCATTTGTTATTTTATATTTGGATTATATACTGGTATATAGTGCTACCTAGGAGGAGCACATCTCACCTTTGACACAGGTGTTGGAGACATTAAATAAGCACCAATTTCTATAAAATATCAAGAAGTGTGAGTTTTCACAGTAGTATCTGGTGTATATACGGTATGCGATGGGTGGAGGAGAGACAAAAATAGATCCTGCCAAGATGGAGGCCATCATAAAATGGTTCGTGCCTACTAATGTTTCTAAGGTTAGGAGTTTTGTTGGGGTGACACAATACTTGAGGAAATTCATAGCCTCATTTTTAGTGTTAACAACATCACTCCATGCCATACTAATAAGTGGCGAGAGTTTCTAGTGGGGAAAGGGTAAACAAAGGGCATTTGATGAGTTAAAGAAGAAGATTAGTCAAGCACTAGTTCTTGCACTACCAAACTTGGATAAGCCCTTTCAAGTGGAGATAGATCCCGGTGAGTATGTTATGGGAGCGATCTTGATGTGGGGGGAAAGGCTTGTATGCTACAATTCTAAATTAGTTCATGGGGCAATTGTTAACTACCCTAATTTTGATAAAGAGGTTTATGAAATGGTGCAATCTGTGAAGAAGTGGAAGCATTATCTAATGGGTAAGGAGACAATAATCCATATATATCACTAGCCACTATAGTACTTGCAGGCCCCAAGTAAGTTATAGATGACAGAAGATATAGTTTTGCAGAAAAGGCTTAGAACTACAAGATAGGGATAGGATGAACTTTAACATATTGGAATTAAAGGAGAACTTCTAGCCAAAGCTAAATGGCACACCTGAGAGACGGTGGAGGATAAATTTCCTCACCTCATTCACTAGAAGCATTTTAGGACTAGAAGTCTCAAAAGATGGGGAGTGATTCATATTTGATAATTACATTGTTTTCATCCACATCAATTATTTTAGCATGGAAAAAGTGGAGGAATCATCTGATAGGACCATTTTTATCTGCAAGACCCAATTTGGGAAATGAGGGCCTAAAATCTTCTCGGAGCATTTTGAGGCATCAAAGAGTGTCTTTTAGGGGGTAAAACTTTGACACTTTAGTGCTACACTCTTTTCTCCTATTCTACACACAAATACCTTTCCAACAATGCAAGAATCATCTTGGTTGGAGTCCATATGGAAAATTTATTCCACTCAGAAGTTGACCTTCTTGTTTTCACCAACATAATTCGAGGGGATTCCACGTCATCCCCATTTATTCATGGAAAATATGCTAGGCACGTGATAATGATGAATAAGACTCTAGAATAGTCCATATTGTAACCTTGGTTAAGATTTAAAGGAGTCAAACCTAACTACTACTTGGCTATTAGGTTATGTTATACATGGGCCACTAGGAGGAAAAGGGTTCCCATTCTTTTCAAGTGCATTTTGTTGCATAGACAAATAGAATAACTAACAGGGATAGGGAGAGATCACACATATATTATTTTTGCATTGTGGTAGCCCATGGGCCACATGCCTTCTTTGTACTTGCAACCATTTTCTATTCAAATAAAGAGAGCAAAGCGACCTCACCTTCCAACTGGGTTTTCTCCCGAAAGGGTTTCCCAAGATATATTTTGTGTTAATCGCAGTTTATGATTTTTTATTTCATTGTTCTCTATTTTTTTCGTAATTATAATTAGCATGCATACACAATAATCAGTAATTTACATATCTAAAAATGTAAAGAGAAATAAACCCTTGTGGTGTAGATTTCAGATTTTTAAGTACAATTTGTGAGATTTGTTGTGATGAATTGTCGAGTGGAATGTCCACAAAAATTTACAAATCACATATGAAAAAATAGGAAAGAAAAGTGGATAATGATGCAGGAAAGCAAAAGGATGAAGTGACAAAAGATGGAAAAAAAAGAAATAGAAGCATGGTTAACAGTGAAGAAGAAAATGAAGTGAGTTATAAATAAAAGTATTTTGTGTGTGGGTTGAGAGGTATATACAATAAATCCTTGAAGGAATACATCCCTAAGAAACAATTCTTGGATAATGTCATTTTATAATGATATTGGTTAGAGATTAAAAACTTTTGAACTTGTGTGTACCCGAGTCGATAATGTTCGAGGTGAAAAACCACTAATGTAAAACATTTTTCATGATGTGTTATTGTGGTAAGCATAAACTAAAAGAGGATCTTAGATCATTAAGAGAGAAACTATATGTGGGTAGAACCATCGACTTGATGTAGTCTACACCTAACAGAGTCATCGATCTTAGTGAGGAGGCAATCAGGTAGATTTCAAGTAAAGAAAAAGGGTCTTGTGTAGGAATAAAATGATGATTGAGGATACGAAAAAAAGAGATAACTATGAGGAAAATTTTTGCAGGAGATAGAGGACCCATGGATGTGTGTCTATGAATATTTTTTTCCTAGGGAGTATGATTTAGGAGCATCGACGTCAAGGTTACAGTTGAGTCAGGAACCCAGGAGATTGAGGATGATGAAAATGAGAGTGGTGATATAGAGTAAGAGGGATATGCATGCAAATTTTGATGGAAGAATGGTTTATGAAGCATGTATCAGAATAAGTTTTCTAGAGAACTAGTGGATATAACGACTGACAACCCATTTATTCTAGTAGATGGTGATTCTTTCATATGTACTTCAACTAACATTTATGTAGGTACAAGATGATAGCAGAGAAGATCAAGAAGGAAGAAGACCAAATAACTATTAAAGATGAAGAACAAGGACAACAAAGGCAAATAATGAGAAAGGACTAATTTAATGAAGAATGCACATGAAAGAGGAGATATAAAAAAATAGTACCTATTTGTAATTTGTAATGGATGATATTATGAATATTCTAATAGTGTATGCATATTCTAGAAAGTCTATGTAAGAGAAAGTGGTCTAGGGTAGGGTAGTCCCTGCTACTCAAGTGGAAATTATGCTTTTAGAAAATTTGCAAATTAATATATGAAGTGGAAAAATTAATTGTCTGCGAAGGGGAAAGAACTTGCGTACTTTTTTGGTAGGTAGTAACCACAACTAAGTCTCCTACTTGTTAAAGTGTTGAAAGGCACATAAATAAGGGTGGGAAGTTACTCTTGGTAAGTATATTTATTTACATCTTGGTCCTATCTATCTTTTATACAAATACTTGATGGTAAATATGTCATTTATGTGAGTATGAGCTATTTTCGAAGAATTTAATTTTAGATGGTTTTCCTATGAAGCTTAATAATGAAAATTTATTCCACAAATATCTAAAAATCATGGCATAAATATTGCAACTGCATTTAAAAATTATGGCAAAAAAATATGAGGCAATTATCCACATGGCATTTTATTGTAAAAAGGCTACAATAAGACCTTCAATTTATGGTCCAATCAAATGCTTGAAAAATTATTTCTTCAATAATATTGAAAAATAAATATTCCTTTTTAAAAGTTAAATATTATAAATTGTATTGCTCAATGCTAAAGTAATAGTGATCAACAACAAATTGATTGATAGAGTCTTGCCTTGAGGTGGTGGAATCTAGCAAATATAGAGATGAATATTGTTGAAAAAATCATAGATTAAATAATGGATAGGTCATAGGATATAGTTAGGGAGATATTATTGGATATATTTAAGGAAATAATTAAAACTAATTAGATAATTATGATGCATTTTTTATGGTAGTTATAAATATAAATTCCCTTAACAAAGAACTACATCATGCTCCTGACATCCCTTGCTTTTTGAGGGTGTGCCTTTTTGTGTCTGTTGCCTAGTTACATCAATCACAAATCTCCTAATTTCTCTATATGTAGAAGGAAAGAAAGAAAATAAATAAATAAATAATATTGATTAATATATGATGATCATGACCCTAATGATGAAGAAGAACATCCACTAGTACCTATATGGTTTACCCAACCTTAAGAAGGTATTCTTTAACATTTTATTTTTATAATAAAATAGAAGTGTGAGAAGAATTCCAAAATAAACATAGTTTTATTGATTTAAAAGATCAAGAAGATTAGTAGTGTGACAAATATTTTGAATATTAGATTGAGTGTGAGTATGAAATGGAAAATTGAAGAAAAAATGTTTTTCATCTTCAACCCTCTTAGGATCCCATAGGTGAAACCCATTCATCCCATGGGATTTTGGGAATTGGAGGATGTTCAGTTTCACTCTGAAGTTGATGAGAATTTGTTATTATCTTGGCAATGTTCATTTTCTTCTTAACACTAGTCAATATAGAAAGACAATTTTGGTTTTTTAGATTGAGGTTAATCACCTCCGTATAATATCTTAGTTTTCTTTTTCCTTCAAGCTCTTCGTTGTCCCATAATTTCTCCTTAAATTTGGAAGTAACAATATTTTTAATACTGTATGGGTTCTGCAAGATGATCTCTTCCTTTATTTCTCAATGACCCAAGCATGATTAGGCATCCGTATGCATCCTTATGCCTCCCCAGTTTGAGTAGAAGGTGGGGGTTTTGGGTAGAGCTAGAAGCAATTTTAGGAACCTCTTCGCATTCATGTTGTATAATTTCTTCTTATACATAATATTCCTGGTAAATTGTCCTTTCAATGGGGTAAGGCTTGCAGGTGGACATGGTAGGGAGTATTTCGTTTAATCTTAAGGTTCTAGGGCATAAACTACTTTTGGACTTCTTCAATATTCCTCCAAATTTTTTTGGATATACATCCATGTAAAATACCAATAACGACTAGAGTTTCAAAAAAGAACTTTTTTAATCTTATATCCTAATATTTATCTATTTATAATATTTTTTAAGTTTACACCTATATATATATATATATATATATATATATATATATATATATATATATATATATATATATATATATATATATATATATATATATATATATATATATACCTATATATATATATATATATATATATATATATATATGAAGAAGGATTTTGCTTTAGTACTATATTTTGGACATTTCGGTGCCCGAATCTTGTGGAAAAATTTGAGGTGAAATCTTGATTTGTGTTATTTAAACTATTTTTTTTTACTATATATATGGATTCAGCAACCTGAAAAACTCCTAGTGCACTTTGATTGTGTAGGGGTTACCTATCAAGCTTGTGATATCAATAAATTCCCGTGGAATTTTAGACAAATTAGATCCAAAAATCCCACCTAAAAAACATCCAAAAGCCCTCACTAAAGACAACTCTAATGAAGAGTATTATTATTTTCTACCATGATTTTATTAGAATAGAATATAAAAGTTAATAAATAGGTGAAAAATGGAAAATATTTAGTATAATAATTGAAATTTTTATTAATAGTTATATGTCAATTTAGTTTAAAATGTATGTATAAAAATGTAAAAATTTCATTAATCATTTTGTAGAAATATGATTAAATTAATGAACTCCACATTAAGACATTTATATTATTAATTATTTTATGATTTAAAAAAAAAAATTCCCAATATGTTTTAGAATGTAAATTTTGTTATCTTTAAAATATTTTAATTTAATTATATTTTAAATTATATTTTCAAGTTTTCAAAATTAAAATTTAAAAAAACAAATATTAATGTTTCTATTGGTGACAAGGTGTTTCTTAAGGCATTGGATGGTGTAAAGGTTTCTAGTTGGAAACATTATTAGTAAAAATCTAATCATGCTAAGGGATGATGTGGGGAGCATGATTTTGAAAACTTAAAATATCCTCAAATGTAGAAATGAGTCCTTGGGACTAATCACATTGGATTAAAAATTTATTTATTTATTTATTTTATTTTCTTAATATTATTATATAAATTGATAATTAATCTAGTTTTCAACCAAATGTATATTGAATAGGTCAACCCTAACAAATAATATTATATAAATTAATTATTCTTACATAATATTATTATATAAATTGATAAATAATTTGTAATATCGATATGAAATATTTAATTATTACATAATAGATCATTTCTAACTAAATATTAAATAATTTAACAGACATCTCTTTCTCACGTATTCTTAAATATTTTTTTCTTTCCTCAGTAATGATTTCAACAACAACTAATTTTAAACGACTAACCCTGAACAATGACGCATCCCTGTTATCTGAACAATGATGCATCCCTACTATTTATTCTTTGAGATCAATTGATTTCTCACCTTGTCTTGAGGATTAACCACATTAGTTGGTTCGAAACCTCGACCCAATCCTACTAATGTGATTAATCCGAAAAAATGGTTTCTACATTATGAATAACAAAAGTGTGAGATCCTCAATGATAACTACTCAAACCAAATTAAACATACTAATCATCTAGAGACTCACATAACTTAATAAACTATATAAAAATATATATTAATTTAATTAAATCAAATATTATACTCTCGTGACTTAATAAACTATACATATAAATATAATATTTGAATTCAACTAAATACTAGCAATTGTACCAAATGTTGCAATGGAAACGCCGTAAGGCATGAGCGTAGGAAAGCATAGCATTAACAGTGAAAGTGACAACTACAACATCTGGAGAAAAAATCATGGATGTGGTTAATGCTCAAAACCAATTCAACAATTTTAAACATTTTTAAAGCATACAAAAGAGTAGGAAATAGTAGCGTTAACACCGAAAGTGGCAACTGCAACATCTGGAGAAAAAATCATAGATGTGTTTAATACTAAAAACAAGTTCAACAATTTGAAACATTGTGAAAGCATACAAACTATTAAGAGCTTTGTTTCTCTATTGTATAATTCAAATAAAAAACAAAAGGGAAAAATACAAAAAATCAGTAAATTAAAACCGTAATGGATACTGGCCAACAGTGATTGCACCATGTCATCCTACTTTGGAATCCTACACCATGTCATCCTACAGTTGGAATCTCATTGTTTTGCAGGATTTCATTTTCCATCCTTAATTGAGAGGAGATGCAACATTAGCAAATTCAATTCCTTCTAACCCAACTTATTACATATGATAGATTTTGGCAATAAAAGCCAAAATCAAACGTCGTAAATAAAGTGAGAAAAAATTTTAAATGACTTTCAATATATCAAATTCCATTGACATGATGAGACCAGTATTCCCCAAAACAAAATCATAGTTTTTTTCTAATGTAACAATCTAGTTTGAGCATGTAGGATCAAATTTGATGAGATCTGGAATTTCATGAAATGCATCTTAAAATCCCACACAAATGGAACTTCTATAGCACATGAATAAGGGATATCAAAGCTCGATTTCACAATTTTTTTTCAAAATAAGATGAAAATACAAATAATAGACTTACAATCAAAGTCATGGAAGCAATTTTAATATGTTAACGCAAAAATTCTAAAATTGAGAAAATCCATTCCAAAACAATTTAATGAAAATGATCTTGAGTTTCATATCGGTCGTTGAGTGAAAATACGAATTTGTACGAGGACCATATGCTAGGTATACCCTTGTTGTTCAACATCCTTGAGTTTAAAAGATTCAAGTTTCGAGTAGGTCTCTTGAAATCCAAGACAATGTGCATAATTCATATCAACATATTTAGTTTCATTGTTTGCTTTTGGTTGAGGAATTTGAAGACTCTGGATACTTTTGAAGGGTTATGCTTTCAAAGAACATTTCTTTATCCGAGGTGTTGAGAAAGGTCTAGTGAGTTTTGTTATTTGATTATTTCTATGCTTTGGATTTGAATGGATCATATTAGTCACATCATAATCCATCACTATTCATGTAAAAACATGTGGCATCTTTTATACTTTTGAAGGGTTATGCTTTCAAAGAGCATTTCTTTATCCGAGGTGTTGAGAAAGGTCTTGTGAGTTCTGTTATTTGATTATTTCTATGCTTTGGATTTGAATGGATCATATTAGTCACATCATAATCCATCACTATTCATGTAAAAACATGTGGCATATTTTAAACCAAATGTAAAACCACTTATAAATACCTATATTAAAATAATTAACCTACAATTTCTTTTCTTCTTTCCTTTTGCAGAAGTAAAGAGGTCCCTCTTGCCAAATTCACTGCCCATGTGTTGAGTGCCTGGTGACGAAGAAGGATAAGGATGTTCACTGCCCATATCAATTAAAAAATTAAAAATCCTAAACTGTATGAAAATGACAATAATTTCTTTTAAAAAATTCTTTAAACAATTACTAAACATAAACCCTTAACCATGATTATACTCTTTGAGTACAGTTAAACAAAGGAGGGCATCTTGAAGTATTGTATCTGAAGAACTTCATTATGACAAGGTCTCTTGAGACCCAAGACAATGTGCATAATTCATATCAATATATTCAATTTCTTAGTTTTCTTTTGGTTGAGGAATTTGAAGACTTTGGATACTTCTCAAGGGTTATATTTTCATAGAATTTTTTTTTATCCGAGGTGTTGAGGAAACTTGGTGGGTTTTATTATCTGATTATTTCCATGCTTTGGATTTGAATAGATTGCATTAGCCGCAACATCATATGCTCTTTATCTGAGATGTTGAGAAAATTCTAGTGGGTTTTGTTATTTGATTATTTCCATACTTTAGATTTGAATGGATTGAATTAGCTCCAACATCCCTCATGTGTGGAATTTTTTAACCAAAAGGTAATACCACTTATAAAATAAGTACCTAGTTAACCTACTATGCCTTTCCTTTTTTTAACCAAAAGGTAATACCACTTATAAAATAAGTACCTATATAAAAATAGTTAACCTACTGTGCCTTTCCTTTTTTATAATTAAAGAGGCCCCTCTCGCAAAATTCACTCACCATGTGTTCTCTTATTCCAATATCAAAGCATCTTGTGGAAAAGTGTTTGGGAAACATATTTAGGTTAGTGCCTCCCCCTTTGCACCATGGATTGCAATAATATTGATGTCTATCGACATATGGATGTGTGTGTTAGCTAATTAACATATGTAAATCATGATACATGCTTATTACGTTTATAGGCATGTATATATGAGACATGACTATTTTCGAATAGGGGTTTGAAAATTTTGATTTAATTACTAATCATTACATTTTTTTTTTGTAAGTGTAGGTAGTGCCTTTCTTTTCTATTTATAATAACCAAAGAGACCAGATACATTGTGTTGGTGGCCTCAACCTGCCTTGAAGGGAAACTAGATCTGTTGGCCACCTTAGTTTGCTATATGCATTCCAAAAACAAAATTTAACAAGTCTTTCCATCCTAGCGATATGCACTAAATAGCTAAAACTACTTAGTAAGCTACTAGCATGCATAAAATGGAGAAAGAAAAAAGGTTCACTGAAGCATATAAGAGACACTAAAGGATCATTCCTTTCTGTCACCAATATTCGGGTCCATATCAATGGGAGTATCCATTGGTTCAGCCTGACCTGGAGTCGTATGAGCCATCCGAGACAGCTGCTGATGCATCTCCTACAGCTTTTTATTCTGCCTTATCATGATAACCTAGAAATTTTTCATTTCTTTTTGCAGGTTTGGCATGTGATTTGCAATTTCAACCATTTCCTTTGCCACCTGCTCCAAAGCCTTTGCAAGAAGGCATTTTAAGACACAGTAGATGTGAAGAGTCTGCCTATATAATGTCAACCTTCCTCGCGTATTCCCCGGATCTCTGAACACTTCCGCCCATCTTCTGTCTCGGAATCAGACTGTTCCTTCCTCACACTGGCTTCCATTTCTTGAATGATCTAATGAATATCTTCATTCGTGCCTTCCCTATAAGCTCTGGTAGCATCCTGGCCTGCTGTCAAAGTAGATCTTCTCCCTCTGTGTTGGCTACTTGGGGTGTTTGTTGGCCGGTACTAATCATTATATTTAATCTCCACACAATATTCTAAAAAATTCTTAGTAGTAGTCAAATATTAAAGGTAATGATTTATTTCGAAAGCAATTATGGACTTTTTTTCTATTTTAATTAAATTGATTAATTAAAAGAAAGTTATATGAACATTTACAATGTCATATCAAGAGGTATGTGGTAAGTGTTTTGCCTCTCTTATGAGCCATTTAATTAAGCAGGAGCCCTTTTTTAGAATGAGACTTCCATAATTTTCATTTATTTACCAATAATCATTAAGTGGATGGTAGGGATTTAATCTCTATGAAATATTCTAGAATATTCTCAATAGTAGTTTTAATAGTAATAACACGAGATTTATCTCAAACATAATTATTCTATTTTACCCTTTTAATTAAATAAATTAATTAAAAAATGTCATATATGAACAAGTGTCATAGGAATATGAGTTATGTTTTTTTGGGCATGTGGTATCAATAAGCCATACCATTTTTTTAATTAATAATAATAATTGGATCCTATTTCTTCTTTAAGTTTTTATTTATTTATCTTCTTAAGTTTTTATTTATTTTATAAGTATCTATATAGTAAATTGAGTGTAAATGTAAAATGGAGTTGAAACTCCATAGTTAAGAATATTGTTACATGTTTTATATATATGTTTAACACACACACAGATATATATATATATATATATATATATATATATATATATATATATATATATATAATTAACAATAATAATTGGTTTTTATTTATTTTGTAAGTATTTATATAGTAAATTTAGAGTAAATATAAAATGCAATTGAAACTCCATAGTTAAGAGTATTGTTACATGTTTCATATATATTTTAACTTATATATATATATATATATATATATATATATATATATATATATATATATTAATTAATTAGTTAATAATAATAATTGGATCTGTGCTATTTCATATATATATATATATATATATATATATATGTAATTTCTTAATTTTTATTATTTATTTGAATTTTTATCTTCACTGGTAATAAATGATTAATTAATTTTTTTCTTTATTATTAGTATTATTATTTTGTAATTTTGATCTAAATATTATTTTTATTTTAGTGTTATAATTATCTAGGTTTGAACCAAATATTTTTATTTAAATTTTATCATTTATTATTTTTATTTTTTTAGAAATAATTGTTTTGATTATTTTATTATATTGATTTTATTAATTGTTTTGGTTATATAGCTTTGACATAAATATTATTTCTATTTTTAGATATTCATTTGTTTTGATATCACTATGATTCTAGGGATACTCAATTATAGTTCAATTTGTCAATAACAACAACTACTATTACATACACTCTTTCTAATCTAAACATAGCTACACAATACAAAGTTACACGATTTAAATGGAACTATAACCGTGGAAAAAGTTAAATGGATGGTGGAAAATTTATTTTGGATTTTTAGAAAACAATTATAAATAAAAATATTTTGTACATGGAATTAAAAAAACTTCCTTTTGACATTCTCATTGCTTTGGCTATTTTAAATGGATGAAAATTTAGAGATAATTAAATCCAAAAAACTTTATTACCTATAATTTTAATATTAAATGAAATACACCTTATCTTAAACTCTTTATGAGAATAAATCTTCTCCATTGAAAATACAAGTATGAGTTGAACAAGTTAAATCTTTGGTCTATCGGACCTGAAGAAATGAATTGCTTAGTTTGATTTAAGATTTTATTCCTATGCTTAAAAAAATTGGAGAGAAGCCTTGCTGAGATCTATTTTGAAATTGACTGAGATCATGTGGTTGTACGTGGGACACTCTCTTCTAAAAATGAAAAAAAAAATTAACATTGTTTAAATGAAATTAACTTACATTACTCTCATTCAAATTAGATATTCATTAATCCCAAAATACATTAAAATGAAAAATGTCACCTTTTTAAGAGATTTTTAATTTACTTAATTTACATATTCATATCGAGAATTAAGCTACATCATTCTCATTGAAATTAGATATTCCTTAATTCCAAAATACATTAAAATGAAAATATGCCACCTTTCTAAGAGATTTTTAATTTACTTAATTTACATTATTCATATTGGAGCATATTAGATGGAACGAAATTTTATTGGTCTTAACTCTAAATATCAATTTAATGGAAGAGAATGAGAATAAATCTTTAGGAACGAGATTTTACTGGTCTTAACTCTAAATATCACTTTAATGGAAGAGAATGAGAATAAATGTGAATATCACTCTAACTCTAAATATCACTTTAATGGAAGAGAATGAGAATAAATGTGAATATCACTTTAATGGAAGAGAATAAGAATAAATGTTTAGGCAGACGTAAAAATGAAATGTTAATGCAAAATGGAGAAACCATAACAACAAGAGAACATTCCATTTCTCGTTCATTTTATTAAAGATTTAGCCGAGTGTATGATTCAAGAACAAATTGAATGACAAAAGTAGGATTTGTACAAAACCCGGTTTGAAAAACAAAACACATAAAAATATAAAAATACATTTTTTGATAGAAGATTGTTATGAAATCGAATGCACATAAAGTTATAAAGATACATCGTTTAACATAAGTTTGTGTAACAATCTGTGCTTTTCATTGATGACAATTTTAGTAAGGAAACTTTAAACTAGCAAATAAAACTTTACGTCAAGCCCAATTAGCTATCTCCTTACCATAGTTACCAAGTTCGAAGATGACAACTTTAGTAAGGAAACTTTAAACCAGCAACGCCAAGCCCAATTAGTTATCTCCTTACCATAGTTACCAAGTTCAAAAATGACAACTTTAGTAAGGAAACTTTAAACTAGGAAATAAAACTCTACGTCAAGCCGAATTAGCTATCTCCTTACCATAGTTACCAAGTTCCCAATTAGCTATCTCCTCATCATAGTTACAAGTTCAAATTTGATTCAATGCGGAAAAAATTCAAATACTTAAAATTCAATATTGTAAAAATTCGGAAATAGACATATTACATATTTTAAACAAATTGTTTTACCAAAATTTTAAAATTATTAAATCTGCAATATAATATTGAACCAAATTTTTAATAATTTTTTTTATCACTTTTTTCTCTAATATATTTTTATTTATCAAACATTTGGTTCAAGGTCACAACAGAGAGCTCCAAATCAACCTTGTATATCATGGCTTGGTGCAAGAGAGATTAATTTAGTAATTTAGTTACTAGTTATTAGTTATTAGGTAGTTAGTTGTCTAAATAAAAGTGATTGTGGATCTAATGGCATAAAACATTTCAATCATCTAACATTTGATAACATTTGATCTGATGGTGTAGAGAGTGACACATTGATAGTCAAAGAAGTTGTTTTCAAAGGGAGATGCCTTACGGCGTAATTATTAATATTTATAAAAAAAATTGGGTTACACATTGGGAAAAAAAAAAGTCAGTTAACAAAAATTAAATTAAAGAATTATTTTGAAAGGATTGAAGGATATTTAACAAGCAATGACGTCTGATGACTGTGTATCCCATTGTTGATTTTACTAATATACTAATCCTCTGTATGTTTATATTTATACATGATTTATAATAAGTCAAGTCAGCTTGCATTTTCAGTAATGACTAATGACTGCCTATCCATTGCCCTGTATCTCGTTGCAAGTTCGTGTTTATATATGATTGTCCCTAGCCCCTTCAGACCCGTGATTCTTCTGTTGCCAAGCCAAAAAATTGGCAATGGCGGCTATTATCACTGAAGTGGCGGCCAATACGGTCAGTAGCGCTATTTCTGCACTCATCCGAGAATGGACGATGTTATTCGGTTGGATGAGAACCGTCAGCTTCTAGAAGGGCAGTTAAATCGTATGAAGACTCTCTTACTCGATGTTAGAGATCAATTTCAAGATCGGCAAAAGACGCCCCCTCAATCTCTGCAAAATTGTCTGCGAAGGATGCAAGATGCAGTTGGAAAAGCAGGAGAGTTGATCGATTGCTCTCGAAGGCGGCAGCGGTGTATCAGTTGCCTCCTTTGCAAGCCTAAACTTTCTACAGAAATCCGAAAGTGGAAGACAACTTTTGATGAGCTCTTTCACAATCTTCAGACCGACTTCTCTGTGTTTCACAGTGCTCAACAGATTGCGTCCGCGGCGCCAGAACAGCCGAATCTACTGCTTCAAGACGAACCAGACACCGGACTGGTAGGGTTGGAAATTAGATCTGCTGAAATACGACTTGAGAGGTGGCTTACAGAGGCCCCCAGCGATCGGATATTTGCTGTATATGGGATGGGTGGGGTTGGCAAAACAGCGTTGCTAAAAAAGGTCTACAACACCTACAAGGTAAGTGGTGTTTTTGATGATGTGATTTGGGTTGCAGTTGCCCAATTTTCCATTCTGGAGTTGCAGAGTCGTATGGGTTCTGCAATCAATTTAGACCTCAGTGCCTATTCTTATAATGATGTTGATTCGCGGAAGATGAAGCTGTCCGCACATCTGAGGACGAAGAAATTTGTCCTAATTTTAGACGATTTGTGGAGCGCAGTCACTCTGAAAGAATTGGGCGTGGAATTTGGCGAGAACAAAGGGAGCAAAGTTGTATTCTCTACTCGAAATAGAGATCTGATTCGAGAAATGAATGCAGACCAGTCCATGCAAATACAGCCACTGCCAAGAGAGGAAGCCTGGGAATTGTTTTGCAAAGTAGCTTTCAAAGACGGGCATGTGCCTGACGAGATAGAGCATATTGCTAGAGTCGTCGCGGAGGAGTGTAAAGGGTTGCCCTTGGCTATAAATGTCATAGCTTCAACAATGATTGGCAACCGGGCTGTAAATGAGTGGAACCTTGCTTTAAGGCAGATTCAGACAGTGGACTCAAATTTTCCACTTACTCATCCTCGACTTGATCGAGATCTGTATGAGCGATTGAGATGGAGCTACGATAGTTTACCCCATGCTCATTTGAAAACCTGTTTTCTGTATTGTGTGATTGTTCCAGAGGACTGGAACCTTCCGGTGCACGCTATGTCGCACGTCTGGATCGCAGAAGGTATAGTAAAGAGCAAAGATTTGGACTCCTTAATGGATACTGCGCACAGCTATGTAAAGTTTCTTGCCGATCGTTCTTTATTCCAATTGAGAGCAGTTGGTGGATCCAGTTATTGGAGCGTTACCTTTGGAGTTCACGATGTTGTGAGCGACATGGCAATTTATGTGGCAGAGAAAGAGGAGAATTTTGTATCGATGGCAGGTCAACATTGCCCAGACATCGACGCCCTTTTCCCCGATATCGAGACACGCCATAAGTGCAGGAGGCTCTCCCTTTCTGGTAGCAATATTAAGTCTCTACCAAACAAGGAATTGAGATGTCCAAAATTGGTCTTCCTATCTCTAGCACACAACCTTGAATTAAAGGAGATTCCAGAAGCATTTTTGCTTGACGTCGTCTTTCTGAGGGTGTTAGGTTTAAGTTACACGGGTCTACAATTATTGCCAAGATCGTTGTGGCAATTGAAACAACTTGAATTTCTTGGTCTGGACTATGTTCAAATTGAATATGTGCATTCAGGCATTGGCAATCTTTCAAACCTTCAGTTTTTACATCTCAGTGGATGTAAGAGGTTAAAATCATTGCCGTGTGAAATGAGAGATCTCAAAAATCTCAAATTTCTGGATCTCAGCGGATGTCATAATTTAGAATCAATGCCATCTGAAATCGCAGAACTCAAAGAGCTCAAATATCTGAATCCAAGGGCTGTCGTAAGTTACGGGTGATTCCTCCTGAGATCAGACTGCTTACAAATTGTGAAATTCTGCGGTAGAGAAGAGGGCAGGTGATTCCTTGTGAGATTAAATTGTTTTAAATTTTCGTGTTCATGTTTGTACTGGAAATTTTAATATAAAAAGGATGTGATCATAATTTTGTTGTTAATAAAATTTTATAGTGTGAAATACATTTTTTATATAAATAAATTAATTTTCAATTATATTTGTATTTATAATTTTTATAATTTATAAGATTTATATATCATTTTTAATTCAATTGATTAAGTAATTAAAAATATGTATGTGTTAATAACAATTATAAAGTCAAATCCTTCTTTGATTATTGGAGGGATGAAAGGATGTGCAATTATTGACCAAAACCCCAATGTCTCGGCTAAAGAGCAAAGATGTGGACACTTCAATGGATAATGCACACAACTATGTGGACGCCTTTTTCCCTGACATCGACACGATTTTGAATTGGAAGTGATTCCTTAACCTCCCGTCTCTTAGGGTGTTATGTTCAAGTAACAGGGGGCTACAATTATTGCGAGAATCATTGTGGCAAATAAAAACAACTTGAATTTCTTTGTGTGAATTATACTGAAATTGTAGATGTGCATTCAGCGATTCGCAATCTCATTTCATTGCCATGTGAAATGAGAGCTCTAAAAATTCTTAATTTTCTGAATCTGGGGAGATGTAGTCATTTAAAAAAGCATTGCCACGTGGAATCGTAGAAATCAATGATTTCAAATATCTGGATCTTAGGATCTATTGTCAGTCCGAGGTGATTCCCCTTAAAAGTATAATGCTCTCAAATTGTCAAATTCTACATTAAAGAAGAGTCTTCGTGTAGAATGAAATTTTAATTTAAGGTGGGTATGATCATAATTTTTATTAATAAAATTTTATTACGTACAATAAATATTCAAATTAACATTGTGTTTGATGCGAATAAAATAAATTATTTTAATAATTTCTTAATATTTATATTATTTTTTATAAAATATTAATATTTAAAGGTTTATATATATATATATATTTATTATTATTATGGATATCATTTTTATATTGATTATAAATATTATAAAAAATATTATTAATCATACATAATTTACTATATATTAAAGTAATAATCTTAAAATAATTATAATTTGTCAAATCCCCATGAATCAAGCTATGAATAAAAAAAAAAACTTAAAGCCTATAGCCGTTATAGTCGCGAGAGGGTGTTACAAGTAAAATATGAGAGAATTGAACATAGTGGTTTATAAAATGATTTCATTAATTATTCCTTTCATTCATTTTGTTTTTGAGATTGTCTTCCTTAGAGACAATCTAAATAAAACAATGATTTCATTAAACATATAGAAAATGACGAGATTGAATTTACCAAAGTAATTTGAAAAATAAATTTAATGTTTTTTTCAAAATGATCATTAAGAAGAGATATTAGTGTAATTAATATTTATGTTAATTATCTTATGATTTCGATATATTTTACTAATATTAACAATAAATTAAAACAAAGAAGTAAATACCATCTTTCCCTCTCCCCTTTAATAAATATAAGAAGATATGTTTTTATTTATTGAATACAAAGTTCATCGTTCTCTGTTGTCACAAGTGGGATTCTTTTCCTATTCATTTTTCTCTATTGTCACAAGTGGGATACTTTTCCTATTCATTTTATTTATATCTTTGATATCTTTATCACTTTAGTGATTCTATAAAGTTGTGTGCTTTGGGTTGTAGTTATCCTAGGGAAATTTGGTAGCCTTAATGGTTAGTTTAATTGTTAGATTCTCTTACACTAAAGTTCAATGAGTTTTCAAGAAATTGAATCTCATTAAGTTTTTTGGGGTTACATGTGAAATATACAAGATTGAGTCTGTAGAAAATCTTGTCGATTCACAAGCTCATGTAATCTACTAAAACAAGAGACAAGAATCTACTTTTACTCTTTACAGCAGAAGCCCATAAACATCAAGAAAACAATAATCAATAGAGGAAGAGAATCAAAGGCACATAACACAATAAATATCTAGGGAAAGCCACAGCTCAAAACCCCACTATCTGTTTTGTATTAATCTGGAAAATCAAGATGAAATTACAATGCTTGTTCTCTCTAGAACAATCCCAGCACTCAGCAAATTCAATCTCCAACTCATAAACAAACTCAAGGCCAAAGCTTAGCCTCTTCACAAACTCTCCAAGTCTCTATTCCAATGTGTAATTCCTATGAAGAATAGCTTGTATTTAAAGGGAAATAAAGTCTCTAAAAATAACACAATCCCTCAAGCATCAGTTCCACAATGCATGCACTGTCAGTGCAACTCAGAAAAATCTAAAACAAATAGTGCATTGTCCCTGCACTCTAGTCTCAACTGGGTCTTTCTCAGAATCAACATGCATGAATTTCTGATGGTGGAATCTTCAGTTAACTAAAGTAGCAATAATTAGGTCACTAATGTCCCAACTAACCGTTTACTCACTATTAGTTCGTGAAACTGATTGGAACTAATTTAATTGGACTTAACTCAATAAACTGAGTTAACTAATTACACCTCATTCATAACTTATCCTTAACTCCTATAAGTTAGGGAGAACATATACATGTCTTCTAAAAGACGTCCAATTCAAATTTCCTAAATTAATTAAGTTAATTAGACTTAATTAATTATTTTCAAGTTGCTATGAGAAAAGAATTCTATTTTAATTAGACCAAATACATGAGTGAACCCACAAGCTACCTGTAAACAGTAGCTTCCACTACTTCTCCTGAAGTAGCATCCTCCTTCCTCCAGTTACCAGCTAGAAGAGTCTCCATGGGTTTACTGCTCTCCATGCGGAATCTCCTGAGTATCTCATTGGCATACTTGCCTTGAGAAACAAACAACTCCCCATCTCCTTTCCATACCTCGATGCCAAGAAAGTAATGCATGAGCCCCATATCCTTCATCTCAAACTCTCTTGAAGGTTCTCCTTGCAAGATTTGATGAGCTTCTCATCACCTATCAGTATGAAATTATCTACATAAAATACAATGATAAGAAACTTACCTTCCACCACTATGTGATATAGGTTCGCATCTGCTTCATTCTTTGTGAAGCCTAACCTAGTGAAGTAGCTATCTATTCTAGTGTACCAAGCACATGATGCTTGCTTTAGCCCATACAAGGCTCTCTAGAGTTGACACACATGCGACTCATGGTCCAAGGTTTAAAAACCTTCGGGCTGCTCTATGTACACCTCTTCCTCAATCATGCCATTGAGGAAGACAATCTTCACATCCATCTGATGGATACTCCAACCCATCTGTGCAGATAGTGCCAAAATAGATATGATAGATGAGTACCTTGCAACAAGAGAAAAGGTCTCATCATAGTTAATCCACTCTACCTGTGAAAAGCCACAGGCCACAAATTTGGCCTTATTCTTCTCCACACTACCATCTACAGCTTTCTTTACCTTGTAAAGTCAACAGGAGCTCACAACTGACTTGTCCTCTAGTCTTGGGACCACATCCAAAACACTGTTTCGAACTATGGAGTTATACTCCTCCACCATCGCATCAACCCAAATTGGTTGTTGCACTGCTTCCTGAAAGGAAGATGGCTTTGTCACAACACATGCACCCATAAGTGCCATGTATCCAATGTACCTCTCTGGTGACCTCCTCTGTCTGCGCTAAGAAGAGGGTGCTCCCACATTCTCCCATGCATCATCCAACAATCTGTCAGCCTCTCTAGTTTGCTTTCTTCCCTGTGTGGAAGACTTTTCCTGAGTGGATGTCTCCACTCCTGGAACCTCTGTATGCGGCTGCTCCACATCAATTTGAGGCTTGTTATCGGGAAATCTAGTGTCTATGGAGAGCTGCTAGTCCCACTAAGACTAGTAGCTATCTTAGAAACAAACAAACTAAAACCACTTTCGTTTTCTTTTATGAGAAGTAGATAAGAGGGGAACAAAGGAGACCAACCTCTGTCTTGCACTTGGTTCCTTGCTTGATTCCTCTCCCTTCTGATAGATTTTTGCCACTCGCTTCCTCATCTACCCAGCTTCAAAGAGCACCTGTGGAATCAAAGTAGCATAACACTATCCAAGAACAGAGATCTACTATCATTAACAATATAGGACCAGATATATATTGACCACACAAATGTGTATATCATCAATCATACAAGAATGTGGAGGAAAACTTGAATATCTTTATTAATATCAAGAATAACAAAGAGGATTACAACCAATTGTTCTGACCTAGCGTCATCCTCTCAGCATGAAAGCACTTCTTCACCTCATGAAAAGCTTAGATCACCCAACACTATGATGTTACACCAAGAAACCAGCAGCACTTCCTTACAAGATACAAAATTCTAGCCTCTAACCTTTGAATCTCTGGGATGAGAGATCTATATATAGATATTTGCAGAGGTGTGAGTCAGCTCTGGGTTTTTGATTAGTGTCTTCCCTCTGATAGTTCTTGATTCCACTTGGAGATCTCATTGATCTCTTACTCATCCTTGGGCGACTCTGAGAGGCAAGTGTCACAGGAGAAGTTTCTGGAAGATTCCATGATCGTCCACCTCGCAAATTGTCTCTGCCACTTGTCTATTCTTGTCCATCGCACCCTATGGAAGGACTTTTCAGTATGCATCGCACCTCCCATGTGTAGTAGGTGCGATGCATGTCACCCTCAGCACTGAGCAATCAGTGTGGTCCATTTTTGACCATTTCTGAGTAGTTTTTCATGGAGAACTTCTGGGAGATGATGTAATCAGTTGACATTGTTTCTTTAGAGTGTTAAGAAATTCTTTTAGGGACTTAGGAGCCCTTCGTTTATGGACATATATGATTGGGGTTGCAGTGCCAAAAAATGTCTATAACAGTTGCCCCCTAAAGCATGAGGACGTTAATATTTTGATGTCGGGTGAAATGCTTTATCATGAGGATCCGAAGCTTTTTCGAGCTGGAAGGCGACCTGTAATAAGATACAATACAATACATTATCTTCATAATATTTTCATGATCTAGCTGAGGAAGGCATTCCCATGCTCAGCTTTATAAATTCATTTTCATGTACATAAGACAGATAATCGTCTGTGTGCAGATTGATGATTCTGGTAGAGCCATCATCCCTTAGATTGGATGATTATCTGTGCAGCCATGATGTACATTTGATGTCTTTATTTTCCTGAATATATATCGCAGCCCAGATGGATGAAACTAGATCTTGGGTCTTCAATCTTGTTCGATCTTCACTCAAAGTACAAGTCGTTCCATGTGAGAGACGTTCTAGAGTCGAACATGGAAAGACATCGCCTGATTACCAGCCAGTGATGTAAGCTGTTAACAGGCGCGAGAGGAATCACTGATAATGATGATGACCCTCAAGGTACGACAGTACAATTCACGTGGTGTGAAAAAGGGACTTGGTGTCGAACACCACGCAAAATCTTTTGGTTGAAGGCCATTGATGTAAACCTGTCATCGGAAGTGAGAAACTTGCCATTGAGGCATGCAAGTTTCAAAGTACTGAAAGGGTTGCTCCTAGATCGACTTCCTGGATAATGAGCTGATGTCGACAAGAAGCGATCCGTCATAGGAGGGCCTTAATGAATCCCACATCTACGACACGGAACGGAGCAAATGATTTTAATGGAGGTGAAAACGATCTAATGATATAAGGTTCAGGGTGGTGGTCATGAAAGAATGGAGCGTAAATGTATTGCAGTGGATGAGACACAGGTGAATTCTCTGAGCAACTTCTCTTGAACATATCGGCGACACTGACATGATGGATTGGTAGCATTAACCCCAAATGTGGATGGTGTGATGGACCAATGGTGATATGACCAGTGAACGGAACAACCCAACCTGACTCGGATGCGGAGCGAAAGTGTCATGTTCACGAGCGACTTGCTACCAATAAAGTTTCTTCAATTTTTCTTCCCAATTTTTCCCCAGCCATTGCTGACCAGTACCTCTTTATTTTTATCAAGCTTGAGGAGGATAACATATGCTTGTTCTATAATTTTCCCTTCGGGAAAACCCATCGCTATGTTTTAACGAGCCTAGCGATAATGAAACTTGTTCTTGTCTGTATGGACAAGTTTGTCGCTATTCAGTTTTAATGATTTTAACGACAAAGATAACTCGGTCCTTTTCAATTTTAGAGAGTCTGAAAGGGACGTAAAGAAAACTCTAACAACCCTTTTTCATCATATAATCCCTTAAGTCCGAAAAAGTATAAAATAATACAAAAGGGATGAATTTTCGGTAATTTTAACAAGCCGAACAAAACAAGCGCTCAATCTTTTTGTGTAATAATCCCTTAGGTCCAAAAAGATTAAAATCTAAAGGAGGGATAGAACTTCCGGTCACTTTAATAAGCTGGAAAGGCCAATTACTCAGCCATCTTTTCATATTTTACGAGTCAGATGAAAATAGCTTAAAGGAGACTCATTTTCCGAGGAACGAGTGATAAATTCGGGTAGCAGCTAATTCCAGGTAAGGTTTGGAATTTTCCAATCACGGCAGTGTCACAAGGATGGCTAACAGGATCACTCTTCGCAGTTGTTCCTCAAAAGCGTAAACAATCAAATGGAGGTGAATGATCGGCCAATACAGAGTGGAGGTGATGATGAGAACACGACCAAGGCTTCAAAGGCTCATGATAATGCATTCACGATGGTTATTTACCATAAATTGGTTCATTTTTTAATAAATGGGCTTAAATTTTTGGGGAAACATTTGCTCATTGCTTATGTTTAATTTTTAATGAGCTTGAACTCCACATAAAAACTGCTTGTCGCGGGTTTATTTTTTAATGAGCTTGAACCCTGCAGTAACACCGCTCATGGCGGGTTTATTTTTTAATGAGCTTGAACCCTGCGGTAACACTATTCGTGATAAGTTTGCATGCCCCCAGTGCAATGTTGAGATTTTCTGTTTGAAGTGAAATAGGCAGAAATCTCTGTAGGTGACAACAATAGGAATTCAGTTCCTAGATTAGCTCCAGGTTGTTGGGAGGGAGTTAATGCCTCCTATATTTGATGTGAGGGAGTTAATGAGGTTGTTAGATTCTCTATGCTATATAACAGGAAACCATTCGGATGTTTGCTATAAGGGTGAGAGTTTTGTGAGGATTTGATGATGTAATCTCCTGTTTTGATTAATAAATTCCTGATGCCTATGTTTGGTGGATGTACCCCAGATTGGTTGGGTGAACCACGTTAAAATACTGTGTCATATGTGCTTGATATTCTGTTGTGTGTTTATTTGATTTAGCTGTGCATCTCTCCAACAATTGGTATCAGAGCGATGTTGGAGCACAACTGAGCGTTGGTCGTGGATTAGCGCTGGTGCGTGGATGTTTGCTGCTGCGTGTAGATCGTCGATTAGCTGAGTAAAAGTTCTATACCTGCGTGGAGACCGTATGGTGTTGGAGCGCCAAGGGAGCTGTGTCTTACGTGCTGGAGCGCTGGAGCTGTGTCTTAAAGAGCGCCCAGGTACAGAACTTTATAAACAAATATTCAAACATGCCTCTGCGCATTTTTTTTTTAATTGCCCGAATGTCATTCATATGAGAAGCTCCTGCGCGTTTTTTTTAGTATACAACCACTTGTCCCCTGCGCGTATACGCAGTATGTAATGCTCTTTCAAGTGTCATCCATTCAGTGAGATAACGCAAGCACTCAGGTTGGAGTGAATGGGTATGAAGCTTGTGATGACTATTAGCCTGTCGAATACTAATACTCGTTAGAACGAATTTTCTCCGTTTACATACTGAAAAAGAAGCCCATAATTTTGCAATTTCTGTGCACGCATTTCTTTCTTGTTGGCAAACAACAGCAAAAAATTATGGGAGGCTGTTAGCAATTGCCCCATTCCCCATATGGTTTGGAGTCGTGCGATAGTAGCGCTCTCACTTACCAAATAGATACAACTTGTTATTAGAGATGGATTGAAACGCTGATTCTTATCTCCAGCAAAGCGATTTGCAGGAGGTTCACTGCCTTCATTATTTAAAGACGCTTAGATTTTCGAAAATACAAGCAAACCTCAGATTAAAAGCTTGGTGCTCAGTTTATATACTGCAATTTTTCACAGCAATAAGTCAGTTTTTTTTTTTTGTTGTGTAAAAACAAAGGCATAGGCAGGTTTTTTGGTTGTGTAAAAACAAAGGCATAAGCAGTTTGTTTTTTAAATTGCTGGTATTTAAACGTTGGTTTTGGAGATTATTGTGTTTTTTGATACAAATGGCAAAAACTCAAAGTGCCCGGTTTGAAATTGAGAAATTTAATGGCAAGAATAATTTTGAGATCTGGAAGGTGAAAATGTACGATTTGCTTGTCCAACATGGTGTGGCAAAGGCGTTGTTGGGCAAGTCCAAACAGCCTTACAACATCACAGATAATGAGTGGGCCGAGATGGATGAAAGAGCGATAAGTGCTATTCGACTGTGTCTAGTTGATGATGTCCTGTTTAATATCGTGTCGGAGACAACAACGGCTGGTTTGTGGATGAAACTGGAGAAACTGTACATGACCAAATCCTTAACCAATAGGATTCTCCTGAAGCGACAACTGTACAGTTTGCGAATGAAGGAAGGTACATCGATTGCTGATCATTTAAATGCTTTTAATACTCTTCTTGTGCAATTACAAAGTATAGAAGTAAAAATTCAATCCGAGGATAAAGTTATTACTTTATTGTGCTCGTTGCCCGAATCATGGGATCATTTTGTTACTTCTATAAGTCTTAGTTCATCAGAAACTATTGAGTTTGATGACGTAGTTGCATCCTTATTATCGGAAGAAACAAGGAGAAGGTCGCATTCTGAAACCTCTACATCAGAAGCTATGATGGTCAGAGGTCGTTCGAAAGAAAGACACTCTAGGAGGCCGAGCGACTCACGTTCAAAGTCGAAAGGGAAGAAGAGTAAGCTAAAGTGTTGGTTTTGTGGCAAATCAGGGCATTTAAAGAAGGATTGTTGGAAGCGACAGCAGCAAACTTCAAAAGCAGAGTCTTCGACAGAGAAGAAGGAGGCAAATACGACAGATACAGGTTCGACATCTAGTTCAGGTTTGAGTGATGAAGTATTATCAGTTAATGTGTCAAATCATGGTCAACATTGGTTGTTAGATTCCGGTGCATCAAACCACATGTGTATCCATAAAGAATGGTTTAAAACATATAAATCAATTGATGATGGTGTTGTGTACATGGGTAATGATGTGACATGTAATATTGTGGGAATTGGGAGCATACAACTGCAAATGTTTGATGGGACAACAAAAATATTAACTAATGTGAGGCATGTACCAGATTTAAGAAAAAATTTGATTTCATTAGGAGCACTTGATTCAAATGGATATAAAACTGTAATTCAAGGTGGAGTAATGAAAATTTACAAAGGCATTTTACTAGTTATGAAAGCTAAGAAAGTAGGAAATCTATTTCAGTTAGAAGGAAGTATAAGGTCAGATTTTGTGTCTACTGTGTCTGAACATGACAGTAGTTCCATTCACTTATGGCATCAAAGATTGGGGCATATGAGTGAAAGAGGATTAAAAATTTTGGCTGATCGCAAGTTACTTCCAAATCTAAAGTCTGGAAAGTTAGATTTCTGTAAGCATTGTCTGTTTGGAAAACAAAGTAAACAAAAGTTTAAAACAGGAAAACATACTAGTAAAGGCATACTTGATTATATCCATTCAGATGTGTGGGGTCCAGCTCCTACAACTTCATATGGTGGTTCGTCTTATTTTGTATCATTCATTGATGACTTTTCTAGGAAGGTTTGGGTCTACATGTTGAAGAGAAAGTCTGATGTTTTTTCAGTTTTCAAGCAGCTTAGAGCATTGGTAGAAAACAACACTGGTAGAACAATAAAGTGTTTAAGAACTGACAATGGTGGTGAGTTTACTTCCAAGGAGTTTGACAGCTATTGCAAGGATGCAGGGATCGAGAGGCATAAGACCACGGTTTATACTCCTCAGCAAAATGGAGTTGTTGAATGCATGAACAAGACTCTTCTAGAGAGAGCAAGGAGTATGCTGAGTAACACCGGGTTGCAGAAGGAGTTGTGGACGGAAGCGGTGGCAACAACTTGTTATGTGATAAACCGATCTCCATCGACGGCGATAGACTGCAAGATTCCGCAAGAGGTATGGAAAGGACACCCTTGTGACTATTCTAAACTCAGAGTGTTTGGTTGTGATGCATATGCTCTAGTGCCTAAACATCAGTGAACTAAGTTAGATCCAAAGTCTAAAAGGTATATCTTTGTTGGGTATGGTGTTGGAACAAAGGGATATAGATTGTGGGATCTTACTACCCGCAAAATCATCATCAACAGAGATGTAAAGTTTAATGAATCCTCTCTTGTACAGTTAGATGTAGATAGTCGATTGAAACAGGATGATGTATCTGACTTTCAGCACATTCAGTTTGATAGCATTTCTAATGATAGTCATGATGACCATAGTTCAAATACTAGTCATTAACAGGTTTCAGAATCAGAACATGAACAGGGTTCAGGTTTAGATCATGAATAGGTCTCAGATACTGATCGGTAAGAAGTTCCTACAGATGGTAGTCAGCCAATCGAGGAAGTGCCAGAAACATCCTTAAGGAGGTCAACAAGAATCAAACGGCCGCCGAGAAGGTATGATGATTATGTCACTTCTGTTGCATTTACTGCTAATGACGATGAACCTTTGTGCTATCAGGAAGCAATAGAAGGTTTGAAAAGTGATAAGTGGAAAGCAGCCATGAAGGACGAAATGATGGCCTTAAGTAAGAACGGCACATGGGATCTGGTTGAGCTTCCAAAAGGCAGGAAAACTGTGGGGTGTAAATGGGTTTTCAAGCTGAAACGGGGTGTGAATGATACGGAAGACAGGTACAAAGCGCGGCTGGTTGCAAAAGGGTTTTCTCAGAAAGCCGGTATTGACTTTCATGAGATTTTTTCGCCAGTGGTTAAAATTGTTTCAATTAGAATTGTGTTAGCATTAGTGGCTTTGCTTGATTTAGAGTTGCAGCAGTTAGATGTTAAGACTGCGTTTCTACATGGTGATTTAGATGAGGAAATATATATGGAACAACCGGAAGGGTTTGTTCAGCATCACAATGAGAAATTTGTCTGCAGGCTCAAGAAGTCATTATATGGCCTGAAGCAGTCGCCTCGGCAGTGGTATAAGAAGTTTGATTCTTTCATGTTGAGTCAGAAATATGTTAGAAGTGAATATGAACATTGTGTTTATTTTAAACAGTTGAATAATGGCATATTCATTATCTTGGTATTGTATGTTGACGATATGCTTTTAGCAAGCAAAAGCATAGAAGAAATCAATAGTTTGAAGGCTCAGATGGCAAGGACATTTGATATGAAAGATCTAGGAGCAGCAAGACAGATTTTGGGCATGGAGATTTTCAGAGACAGGAGCAATGGTAAGCTATGGCTATCACAACAAAAGTATATTGAGAAAATACTTTTGAGGTTTGGTATGAATAATGTGAAGCCTGTTTCAGTCCCTTTACCTTCCCATTTTAAGCTTTCTTCGATTTTATGTCCTAATACAGATGAAGAAAAGGATTATATGTCTCGAATTCCGTATGCCAATGTAGTAGGGTGTTTAATGTATGCGATGGTTTGTACTCGACCAGATATTTCACATGCAGTTGGGGTTGTCAGCAGGTACATGGCAAATCCGGGTAAAGAACACTGGTCAGCAGTGAAATGGGTGCTTCGGTATTTGAGAGGCACAAGTAGTTATTGTATTTCTTACAATAAGAGTAGTGAATTTGTTTGCGGATATGTTGATTCCGATTTTGCAGGTGATTTGGATAAGAGAAGATCAACTTCAGGGTACGTCTTTACTCTTGCAGGTGGAGCTATAAGCTGGATGTCAAAGCTACAGAATATTGTTGCTTTATCCACTACTGAAGCATAATACATTGCTGCTTCGCATGCTTGCAAAGAGGCGGTTTGGTTGAAAGGTTTGCTTGGTGAGTTTGGTAGGTTACAGGACAACATCAGGTTACTTTGTGATAGTCAAAGTGCAATACATTTGGCTAAGAATCCAGCCTATCATAGTAAATCAAAGCATATTCCAATTAAGTACCATTTTGTAATATCGGTTATCACTGAAAGGGGAGTCTCTCTGGAAAAGGTGCATACGAAGGAGAACTGTGCAGACATGTTCACAAAACTAGTTTTGTTAGAGAAGCTACGCTGGTGTTTGGCTTCTCTTGGCTTGCAGAAAAGATAAAATAATAATAACAGGGCATCAGGCGAATTGTTATCAAGGTGGAGTTTGTTGAGATTTTCTGTTTGAAGTGAAATAGGTAGAAATCTCTGTAGGTGACAACAATAGGAATTCAGTTCCTAGATTAGCTCCAGGTTGTTGGGAGGGAGTTAATTCCTCCTATATTTGATGTGAGGGAGTTAATGAGGTTGTTAGATTCTTTATGCTATATAACAGGCAACCATTCAGATGTTTGCTATGAGGGTGAGAGTTTTGTGAGGATTTCATGATGTAATCTCATGTTTTGATTAATAAATTCCTGATGCCTATGTTTGGTGGACGTAGCCCAGATTGGTTGGGTGAACCACGTTAAAATACTGTGTCATATGTGCTTGATATTCTGCTGCGTGTTTATTTGATTTAGCTGTGCATCTCTCCAACACACAATAACGCAAATCGAGGTGCATGCCCCCCAAGCTTCATTGCATTCATTGCGGTGGTTGGAATGAAGGTTTACCTTCGAGATCTTTGAAAGACTCGACTTGGATTTTACGAGATCGTAATCCAAGACTCGATTTGGAAAGGGAGTTGTTTCATTTTTTAATGAGGTTGACACAAGATAGGAACTATCCTCAGAATCCACCGTATTTACAGTATTTGATAGAAAATCAAAAACTGAAGGATGATTAAGGTCGTTGGAATAATCTTCGTGGTAATCCGGAAGATGGGAATGATGGTGGTAATCTTCCCATGGTGCCTCTCCTAACATCATTGACTGAATGATTCCTTTGTCTGTAGAATGTACATGCGACCAAGGATTTGAAGAGGTACCATATTCCTTAGACCTATCTATCCAAAAACTCAATGTCTTTGATTTGGGTTTGCCCCCCAGGCCAAGAAAATTGATTGCTACAATATTTCTAAAATGGTGATGATCCATGCTGTCAAAATGTTCAGGAATATTCTGAATCTAGAAGATATCATATTGCAGGTTCCCACCATGGCCACTTCCACCAGATTGTTTGGAGGTGGTAGGGAAAAAGTACCTATTAATGTAGGGTCTTTTAGTAGGCCTACTCCGATATTTTGAAGCGAATGAGGGCTTCCGTGGATCATGGAATGCTTCCCATAACTTGTGAACTGTTGGGGAGAAATGTTTGTTGGTCGACAATTGTAATTCCTCCTTGGAAGGGAAATGCAATCTTCCTGAAGTAGGTCGACACAATGGCAGCCATGGCATATATCCAAGGCCTTCCCAGTAGGATGTTGTAATCGAGGTTTCCGTTAATTACTTCAACATCTATTTCTACTGTTTTGCCCCCCAATTCGACTTACAAGTTACTTAAAATCCCATATGGGGTGTATGTTCGTCCATCAAATGCTTTTAATGTTGTCAAAGATCGTGACAAGGGAGGAGATCCTAAAGTTTTCCAGCAACTCATCGACATGATGCATGTAGATGCCCCCTCATCAATAATTGTTCGATGAACAGTTTTTTTGAGGGCTTTCACTTGAATGAGGAAAGCTAGTTGAGCTGGCAATTGAGGGTCATATCCTTTGTGATTAAAGGACACAAGATTGGAATCCGTTGGGTCAATCCCACCTATCACTGACAATAAAGCCTGCTTTTGAGAGGGGCAATTTTGCAGTACTTCAAGTGTCGACATAGCGGATGGCGATTGTGCTAGATCTTCCACTATATTATAATGATGTGCTGCTCTGGCACAAGGATTAAATGTCGATTTGTGTACTACTCCCTTTGGTGGCTTTATCGTTAGTTCAGGAATGATGGGTGGCACAACTTTGGTTGAAGTTGTTGTCGAACTACTAGGTTGATCATTGGCCTTGTTGTCCGACAGCTGTGGATTCCCGTAATCTTTATTCCTTGTCGATATCAAAGCATCATTTTTCTACTTCGAGACCGACAACATCAGCACTTGGGATGGGGAAGCATTGTCACTAGCAACCAGATTTATTCCTGTATTTGGAAACGGATCAGTCAATACCGCCGAGGTTTTTGAACTCTTGAAGAATTTTCTAAGCTCAGCTTTATGTGGACACTCTCTCGTCCAATCATCCTCATCACATATAAAGCATGGATGACTCGGCTTCCTCTCTCCAGAAGGTTTTACAGAAGATTTTTTGGGAGATGACTCCTCCTGATTTTTCTTCTTCCCTTTCTTTTTCTTATTGCCTACTGGTTGCTTGGTTTCTTTGCCTTTGTCAGTTGAGACGGCATTTACTTCCGAGGTGAGAAGTTCCTCATTTGCATTTTGACTAGAAATCTTACGGGCCTTTTTAGATGTAGCCTTTGTTGATTTCGTGTCTGTCGTACCAATCACGCCATCGCCGGCATGAGAGTCATTGTTCGATTTAGGAGGAGGAGGAACGGAAAATTCCGGTCTGGGAGCGTCAGGGATTTTATCGTAGAGCGTGCCAGATTGAGTATAAATCAAGTCTAAATATTGCGCATGAGCAATAACTTGCTCTTCAGTGACGACTCCTCCCTTTGCCACATCTTTTGTAATGGAAGGTAATAATGACTTAATAAACCATTCAGCTAAAAGCTGATCAAGAACGTACGTTTTTACCATTCTACGGCGACATTGCCACTCATGAATATGATCAGATATGTGAGTTGCCGTCGTTTGCTTGAAATTTATACGAAGTTCTATTCCCATTTCATACCTTATGGGTAACTGAAAATGGGTTAAAAAGGTTGTGGCTAAGGTACTGAAGTTATCAAATGAAGCTCTAGGTAATTCGATATACCATTTTGCTTCCAGACCAGTTAACGTTCTCTGAAAAAGGCGAAGCCTAATCGAATCATCGTTTAAAGTGTTTGATGAACACCATAGATGAAAGTTCATCACATGATTCGACGGGTCTTCACCAAGATTTCTATTAAATTTAGGAATATCTGATGGAAGTTTATGCGGAATCGCTGGCCACCAAGGGGCGTAAGCAATTGGATCGTTCGTTAGCCGATTTAGATCCGGTAACTCTAAAGTCGCCATGAAGGGTAACTGTTGATTCAGGTTTGGCGAAGCATACCCAGGATAAGATGGAATCGCCTGAGTAGTTGGTCTTTGCATACCAGCATAATGCAGTTGATGCTGGTAACTTTGGTAAGGTTGATGGGCATAACCATTATAGAATGGTTGATTTTGACTGTTTTGAATATACGGCTGCCCATTATTTGCAAAGATTTGTTGCTCAGATCCTTGGTAAACTTGTTGGAATTGCGGTTGTTGATATTGCACCAGCCATGGTTGTGAAGCCATGTGCTGTTGTCCAATACTGGATGTTTGACCAAGATGAGGGGTAATTGTACCCGTTTGGGCCTGTGTCATTCCACTAGTTGGCGATTGTGGTTGAGTCATAGGGATAAGAGGTTGTTGCATTACGACCTGCGAAACCTGAGGTTGGCATACAACAAGAAACACTTGTACTTGTGACACCATCACAATAGCTGGCGTAGTTGGTATATTTGACATAGGTAAACATTGTTGCATGGAGTATACAACTCTTGGTTGTTGACGCAGTATTGGCACCCAACCTCTAGATGTAATTCTAGCATAACATAAATTTTGTTGAGAACTCTCGTATGGTTGTTCTCCCGGAGGAGACAATGAAAGGGTATATTGCACCCCATACGGGGGTAATCTGGTACTCAAAGGAATGATTTGCCCTTGAGGATCGGACTGCCCAAATTGACACCGTGAAGGATCAATTTGCTGAGACTCAACGTAAGAGCTCCCGAATATTACTCTGGATGAACAAACAGGAACGGACCATACTGTCGAAATAGCCCCTGAGTGGGCCCCATCTAGCGATTGAGAGCTAGTTGGGACAGATGGTATGCCGACGAACATTTTTGGAGTGAAAGCAGGAAGTTTTGCCATCGCTGTGTCAAATGATACAGTCCTAGATGTCAATGGTTGTTCAGACATTTCTAGTCTATCCAAAAGATTTCCTAGCGATTCTACAGAAGCTTCCGATAATGGTAGACTAATTTCTGATGAAGACGGATATAGGGTGATCTCGACTCCAAATTGTGATGCAGTACTAGATGGAGGATCCTCCACAATCTCTTCTATAGCAATCAGACCAGGTGGAAGAGGAAGACCGTCAGGTCCGTAAAATATTTCCGGTGTCGAAGAAGGTATAGATTCTGCAGTGACAGATGTTTGGGGAATAACACCTTCCGAATCAGCTGTAGATGGAGCTAGTTCAGTAATACAAGTGTTTACCTTCACACTAGGATCAGCTCTACTGTCCTTTGGTGGCTGCGGAACTTCTTCTATAAAGGTAGGGATACCAAAAATGTTTGGAGTAACCGGAGTCTCTGATGGTGTCGGAACACTTGTTCCAACTTTACCAGGGGATTTTGAACCAGTTAAACGAGTTCGCTTCATCCGTAACAGTTTTGATTCTAGAGACAAAGACGGTTGACTCGTAAGCCTCTGTGAACGATGGGGTTTCAATTGACTTTCTTCCACGATTGCGGATTACTCGATCAACTAAAAATCAAGGTGAAATATGTTTCCGAATTAAATGAATTTTAGAGGCTTTGACACAACTTGTTTTTCCAATTTTTAAGAGTCGAGAAAAAACAAAAGATGACTCTAGTCACCTTCGATTTTTAATGAGCTTGAAGTGACAAGTGCTCAGATGGACCTTTTCCTTTAAGGAGTCTGAAAAGGAATGAAAGAGACTACTCTGGAAATCTAGACAGAGGGATTACCAGACCAATCGCAAAACTGCAGAATACCTTTTACGGTACAGCAGTCAATCTTCTTGAATGCTGTGTTCAGTGCATTGTGATCGATAGGGTGGCAGACACGGCTTCCTATGGATAAAGGATATAGCCTATTGTGGTCTCCTAATATATACTCGACGGTACTTGGGAGCACAAGTCCGTACTGGCACTTGTCGTCTCAAAGTGGAGGAATTACCCAACCAGCAAGGAAAACAATAGTTATCAGGCTTTACGACGCCATAATACTTATCTAGCCTAGACTTCTAAATGTTGTGTGTTAGGTTCCAAAGCGTTTTTAGATTCATTAAATTTATTTTATAGTTGATCTTGCTTAAGAAATTTTCCTTTCAGGTTCACCGTGTGATGTAGATATAAAATTCCTAAAATGCAATCTAAGATGATAAACAATCATTTAATCTTCTTTTTGCAATGAAAATCCTAGCTACTAAAGAAAGAGAGATGATATTCTTTCAACATAGAGTAGATAGCACACACTATATGCACTGTCCTAAATCAAACCAACAAACAGTCTAAATGAAAATGCACATGCATGTATTTTTTTTTCAGCCTTCTTAATGTGTGAATGATAAAACAAAGCTAAGTGCAAATCTGAATTATTTTTCAAAGCGACATTACTAACAAGCTTCTTTTCAAGACAAAATGAAGACAATAACGACACTTTGTGATTTGGAATGGAAAACTTGCTTTCGACACTTGAAAAACTACTAATCCAAATCAAATAAAAGGGTAACAGTGTAATCGACTATAAAGAACAATCAGATTCTCTTCTATGACTGAAAACGACACTTGTGACACTTCCAAATCAAGAAACGACAGTTCAATTACGCTACTTCTTTGTAAAAGGGAACTGAAAATGGCTCACAATACATAAAAACATTTACACTTCTTCGCACAATGGAGGTGGAATAATGGCAAGGAAAGGGGTTTCCAATAGAGGTATACTAACTATAGACAACAAAACTCCTGAAAAGAGTGAAGAAAAACCAAAGTCTAGAGGCAGAATTAGCCTTCTCTGATCATTGCACCTGTTACACAGGGATTCCAGTATGCATCCCACCTACAGCACACAGGAAGTGCAATGCATATTGATATCCTTGAAGAGAGGGTACGATGGTACAGTGCAAGACTTTTGATCTAGTTCTTGATCACAGTTTGCAGCACAATTCAGGGATTTAGGCCGAGCAAGTGATAATCAGTAAATAAATCATACGGGTAGATCTAAGGAGGTTACTAGAGCCACCCCAAGGGCAATTAGAGAGTTTGTAAATCAATTTTTCAGTTCATAAACAAAAACCCGGAGATAGACTGAAGCAGCATTGATCTACTTTGCACTTGCATAGAAAATGCATTTCGAAGGCTAGCTACCTTGACTTCAGGCTCTGTCTGTAAGTTTATAAAGAAAACAAATATAGACAAACAAACAATCTATTCGCTCCCCAGTGGAGTCGCCATTTTGTTATCGGGAAATCTAGTGTCTATGCAGAGCTGCTAGTCCCACTAAGACTGGTAGCTATCTTAGAAACAAACAAACTAAAACCACTTTTGTTTTCCTTTATGAGAAGTAGATAAGAGGGGAACAAAGGAGACCAACCTCTGTCTTGTGCTTGGTTCCTTGCTTGATTCCTCTCCCTTCTGATAGATCTTTGCCACTCGCTTCCTCGTCTACCCAGCTTCAAAGAGCACCTGTGGAATCAAAGCAGCATAACACTATCCAAGAACAGAGATCTACCATCATTAACAATATAGGACCAGATATATATTGACCACACAAATGTATATATCATCGGTCATACAAGAATCTGGAGGAAAACTTGAATAGCTTTATTAATATCAAGAATAGCAAAGAGGATTACAACCAATTGTTCTGACCCAGCATCATCCTCTCAGCAAGAAAGCCCTTCTTCACCTCATGAAAAGCTTAGATCACCCAACACTATGATGTTACACCAAGAAACCAGCAACACTTCCTTACTAGATACAAAATTCTAGCCGCTAACCTCTGGATCTCTGGGATGAGAGATCTATATATAGATATTTGCAGAGGTGTGAGTCAGCTCTGGGTTTTTGATTAGTGTCTTCTCTCTGATAGTTCTTGATTCCACTTGGAGATCTCATTGATCTCTTACTCATCCTTGGGCGATTCTGAGAGGCAAGTGTCACAAGAGAAGTTTCTGGAAGATTCCATGATCATCCACCTTGCAAACTGTCTCTGCCACTTGTCTATTCTCATCCATCGCACCCTATAGAAGGAATTTTCAGTATGCATCGCACCTCCCGTGTGTAGTAGGTGCGATGCATCTCACCCTCAGCACTGAGCAATCAGTATGGTCCAGTTTTGACCATTTCTGAGTAGTTTTTCATGGAGAACTTCTGGGAGATGATGTAATCAGCTGACCTTGTTTCTTTAGAGTTTTAAGCAACACTTTTAGGGACTTAGGAGCCCTTGGTTTATGGACATATATGATTGGGGTTGCAGTGCCCAAAAATGTCTATAACAAGGCTCCTTTACCTTAGGAACTAAAAGTTCCTCCTCCGCATGTAGCTTAATCTCCCTCTCAAGGGATACTCACATGGACTTCACCTCATCAAACTTGACGTCCATGCGAACCACTGTCATCCGAATGGTTTGCCTTTACACCCGATAGTTGTGGGGAGTATCAGTGTACCCCAAAACGATCCCCAAATATGTTGTTGTTTCAACATTCTTCCGTGCATCTTTGGTCACATGGCAATAAACCAATGACCCAAAAATCCTAAAGTGACCAAGATCTGGCCTCTTACCACAATAAGCTTCCTCTGGTGTTTTACTCTCAAGTATCTGATGTGGACTACAGTTCTGAACATAAAATGTTGTGTTGCATGCCTCATCCCATAATTGTAGTGGTAGGCCCTGATCATGCAACGTCACCCTTTTTGAGGGTTATGAGCTGCCATCAACTCTTGTTTAATCCCTTCTGCTGCATAAAAGTTCTTAAACTCATTGGAGACATATTCTCCACTGTTATCACTCCATAGAGCTTTAACCTTCTTACTTGAATCTTTCTCGACCAATGATTTGAACTCACAAAACTTTGTGAATGTCTGCTCCTTTCTCTACATGAAAAATATCCATCATTTATGAGAACAGTCATCTACAAATATAACATAATACTTTTGTTTGCTAGTGGATACTGTCGAGAATGGTCCACACACATCTGAATGGACTCTCTCTGGAATAGACTCCTCTCGACTCTCTCTATCTCCAAAGGAAGACTTGGTGTATTTTCCCAAAGTACAACCCTTGCACGTATCAGCTTTCTCAAGCGTACCTTTGGGAAGACTGGTAGAGATTTGCTGCAATATCTTCAAAGCCCCATGATGCAAGTGGCCCAATTACTTGTGCCACAACTCCTCGACGTCTCGGCTCAACATATTTTCTACTTTTGAATTCAAAGCAGCACAATCCTCTACCTCTATCTTACAGATATTCTGAACTCGAATCGCTATCTTCTTTACTTGACCCGTGGCTATGTGTTGAAGGAACACCTTTCCTTTCGAAAAGATCACATCATAGCCTCTATCCTCAAGCATGGCAATGGATACCAAGTTCTTTGTCAGTCTAGGTACATGCATAACATTCTTCAAGGTGAGTGGAGCCACATGCTGCATTTGAAAAGTAATAGTGCCAATGCCAGTAACACTATACTTATCGTCATCACCCATCTCGATATGCATCTTGAGATATTTCTCCTTTAGTTCAATGAATAACTCTTTGTCTCCAATCATGTGGAAAGAAGCTCCAATGTCTAAGTACCAGACACTTCCCATCATTGAAGACACCATACATGCAATGAGGGAAAAGTCCAATTCGAATTGGGAGGCCAAAGCCTCACCCGCCGCTCCTCCTGAGGACTTCTCCTTGGACTTCTTTAATGGACAATTTGTAGAAAAGTGACCCATCTTGTGACAATGAAAGAATTTAACTTTCGTCATGTCCTTATTCTTACCTCCATGCTAAGAATCTGATTTGGAATGAGAAATTTTACCTTTCCCCTTCCTTGCCTTAATCGCTAAGGCATAGTTCTCTTCATCATCAACCTTTGATGAAGAGCCATCCCTAGTGTTCCTCCTGATCTCTTCCTGCATCAAATCTGACCATAGTGTTCCCAATCTAGCAGCTTCTCCCAACCATTGACAGAGTCCTGATAATTATGCAAACTCTTTGGGACTCCAAGAAGAGAAATGCCCACCATATCCTCCTCGGAAAATTTGATTCCAACACTTCCAAGTTCATCCCAACATTGAGTGAACTTGGTCAAGTACTTTGGAATTGTCTCGCCTTTCTCCTTCAGTGTCGACTTGCTTTGATCACTACTATTCTGATACAAGTCCATCAATGTTTTCCACATAGCATGTGGAGTTTCCTTTCCATTGAGACTTGACACAATGTGGTGTCAAACTCCCTCAAGGATTATCTGCCTTGCCTTCGCCACACACTTCTTCCATTCGACCAAGTTCTGTGCATCCGTAGCTACTGGCTTGGGGACTTCTTGATCAATGAATTCCTTCAAGCCATTATCTTCTAGCACAACCTCCATCATGTCCCTCCAGGCTATAAAATTCGAGCTTCCTTCCAAGGCATACTGAAGCCTCAACCCATGGAACACCATCTACCGATCGTAAAGTATGTATGCAAATTAAACCTTCACCTGTAACCCAAAAACTCAAAACGTCGAAATCTCCTCTCGAGAGCTGATTTTAAATCAATGATATCTCCTTCATTCGAACTCCGATTCGGTCGATTTTTATTTTGAATTTGGGTATCCTTTCCCAAGGAATCCAGATGTGAAATTTTTTTCTAATTTTTTTTCAGATAAATTCTCATATCTTCTATGAAAACTCTCAACCCAAAAAAAAATCTTGCTCTGATACCATGTAGAAAAACCTGTAGACTCACAAGCTCATGTAATCTACTAAAAGAAGAGACAAGAATCTACTTCTACTCTTTACGGCAGAAGCCCATAAATGTTGAGCAAACAATAATCAATAGATGAAGAGAATCAAAGGCACATAACACAATAAATATCAGGGGAAAGCCCCATCTCAGAACACCACTATCTGTTTTGTATTAATCCAGAAAATAAAGGTGAAATTACAATGCTTGTTCTCTCTAGATCAATCCCAACACTCAACAAATTCAATCTCCAACTCATAAGTAAGCTCAAGGGCAAAGCTTAACCTCTTCACAAGCTCTCCAAGTCTCTATTCCCATGTGTAATTCCTATGAAGGATGACTTGTATTTAAAGGGAAATAAAGCCTCTAAAAATTGAACAATCCCTCAAGGATCAATTCCTCAATGCATGCATTGTCAATGCAACTCAAAAAAATCTAAAACAAATAGTGCATTTCCCCTGCACTCTTGTATCAACTAGGTCTTTCTCAGAATCAACATGCATGAGTTTCTGATGGTGGAATCTTTAGTTAACTAGAGTAGCACTAATTAGGTCGCTAGTGTCCCAACTGAATATTTACTCACTATTAGTTCCTGAAACTGATTGGAACTAATTTAACTAGACTTAACTCAATAAAATGAGTTAACTAATTACAACTCATTCATAACTCATCCTTAACTCGTATAAGTTAGGGAGGAAATATACATGTCTTCTAAAAGACTTCCAATTCAAATTTCCTAAATTAATTAAGTTAATTAAACTTAATTAATTATTTTCAAATTGCTATGAGAAAAGAATTCTATTTTAATTCAAAGTTTAATTCAAGGACAAATTAAACTAGAATTTCTTGTTTCCATTTCTCAATAGAGTCAAACATAAAAAAAATTGTGTACATTTAGAACATCTTTAGTATGACCTATCCAAAACTCATGCATGTCTAGAATAATCTCGAGAGTTATCAATGCTTTCTTCATAGAGTGAGATAAACTAAAAAATTGTTACATTATGGCATAAATTTGGGAGCCTCAATGGTTAGTTTAATTGTTAGATTCTCTTATTGTTAGAAAAATTATATATTAAAGAGCAATGAAACACATAAAATATATTGCATAAATATAAATACAGAAAACACATAAAAGAAGAGAGACACAGATATATGCAGTTCACCCAATTTAGGCTACGTTCACGGGAAACAGCTAGTCCTTCCTTTTATATTATCTAGCAAAATGAATAGATACAACCTACAGTAGATCCGTTGTAATTCCCTCTTCGCTCTCACACAATCTCCTCTCTCTTTCTCACTCAGAATACTGATTTACATAGACGCAATACAATTCCCTCATATATAGCGAGGGGTTTCCTTCTAGGGAAAAAAACCCTAAATTAAACATAACTTCTACTGTCAGATCTCTGCCTAATGAATGGCCCAGATTGACTACGAAATTACAACATTTTACAAGGCAATTTTACATCTATCTTTAGCTTCAAAAGCGCTACCCCTGATCCCTTGCCAGGAGGGGGATCCCAAAGATCACAATTGCCCCCTTTGGATCCCCCTTGTAGCGCAAATATTACGGGTGGCGTTGCCGCCACATTACGAACTGGGGTCCAATGTGGTGATACCTTTGAATAAAGAAGATAATCAGGCTCCACACCCAACAATCTCCCACTTGGAGACTAATTATAGCAACTCCACCGCTACTTCATTTGCTGGACAATGACTCCACTTTGGACTTGGTTGTTTCTCATCTTCTTCATCATACTTAAAGGCCAATTGAAACTGAGCAGAATCTCAGTTTCTCCCTGGTTACAACTTTTGTTAACATATCTGCAGGATTCTGGCTAGTGTATCTTTTCTAGCTTCAACTGTCCATCTTCCAATGATGGCCGTATGAAATGGTACTTGAGTTGTATATGTTTAGTCTTGGAATGAAATGCAAAGTTCTTTGCAAGATGTATGGCACTCTGGCTGTCACTGTATAACCTTCCCAACTCTTGCTTCTTACCCAATTCATCCAAAAACCTTTATAACCAAATCATTTCTTTACTAGCCTCTGTAGCAACAACATACTCTGCTTCCATTGTTGAGAGTGCAACAACACTTTGTCGTTTTGAAACCCAACTGACAGCTGTTCCACCTACAGTAAACACATACCCTATGGTGCTCCTCCTGTTATCTCTATCACCCACTATATCTGCATCAACATATCCCTGTAGAGCAATGTTTGAACCACCAAAGCTTGATGCATGATTTGTGGTACCTCTCAAATACCTGAGAATCCACTTCACCACCATCCAATGTTCTTTTCTTGGATTGTTCATGTACCTACTTACAACTCCCACTGCATGTGTAATATCAGGCCTTGTGTAGACCATTGCATACATTAAGCTTCCAACTGCTAATGCATATGGAATTTTAGACATATAAGCCATTTCTTCCTAAGTCTTGGGACACACCTCCTTACTTAGTTTGAAATGGCCAGCCAAAGGCATACTAATTAGTTTTGCATTCTGTATATTAAAACTTTTCAACACTTTTTGTATGTATTCACTCTGAGACAATGTTAATTTTCGATTCTTCCTATCTCTAGTTATTCTCATACCAAGGATTTGTTTTGCAACACCCAAATCCTTCATTACAAATGAGTTTTCCAATTTTATTTTGAGCACATTTATTTCCTGCATGTTTGCGCCTGCAGCAAGCATGTCATCTACATATAATAACAATATAATATAGCTGCCATCATTTTGCCTTTTAAGATAAACACAATGATCAGAGTGACATCTAGTATAACCTTTTTCAGACATAAACTTGTCAAATTTTAGATGCCACTGCTTTGGAGCCTGTTTTAAGCCATACAAGCTCTTCTTCAACCTACACACTAGTTTCTCCTTCCCTTTTACCTCATATCCTTGTGGCTGCTGCATATATATCTCTTCCTCCAAATCCCCATGGAGAACGGTTGTCTTTACATCTAGCTGCTCAAGATGCAAATTTTCAGCTGCTACTAGACTTAAAATAGTTCTAATTGAAGTCATTTTAACAACAGGAGAAAATATCTCAACAAAATCTATACCATTTTTCTATGCAAATCCCTTCACCACAAGTCTAGCTTTATACCTTTTTCTACCTCCATCTTCTTCCTTCAATCTGTAAATCCATTTTTTCTGCAATGTTGTTTTACCTGCAGGCAACCTGACTAAGTCCCAAGTCTAGTTATGTGCTAAGGAGTCCATCTCTTCTTTCATGGCTTGCTCCCACTTCTTCCTAGTTTCTACCTGCACTTCTTCTTCATAACATTCTGGTTCACCAGAATCAGTCAACAATACATAATATAATGAAGGAGAGTATCGTTCAAGGGGTCTACTTATCCCGGTAGATCTTCTAACACCAATTTCAGGTGTTTGAGGTGCTTGTTGCTGTGGTGGTTGTTGTTGTTATTCTGGCTGTTGATCATTATGATTTTAAGCCACCTTCACTTTTTCTATGATGTCATCAAGGACTGTGTATTCTCTGTTTTCTTTCTCCTGTTTCTTTTCCTGCATCTGATCCTTATACAAAACCTTTTCATTGAATATGACATCTCTGCTTCTAATGATTTTGTGTTTTTCATAATCATAAAAGAGATAACCAAAATCATTAACACCATATCTAATAAAGGTACATTTCTTTGATTTTTCCTCAAGCTTTGTTCTATTTTCTTTATTAATGTGGACAAAGGCTTCACAACCAAAAGTCTTAAAAAATGAGTATTTTACCTTTTTACCTATCCATGCCTCCTCTGGAGTACCACCATCCAAGGAACTTTAAGGCCCTCTATTTATTAGATAAACAACAATATCTACATCTGCCCAAAATTGTAAAAGCAATCCTACATGCAATCTCATGCACCTTGCACACTCCATGATTGTCTTGTTAATCCTTTCTGACACACGATTTTCTTGTGGTGTTCCTGGAACTATCTTTCTCTCGAATTCGATTCTCTGAACAATACCTATCAAAATCTTTGTTGCAATATTCACCTCCATTGTTTGATCTGAGACACTTCAACCTTTTTCCTGTCTCATTTTCAACCAAAGCTTTCCATTACTTGAAAGTGTCAAATACATGAGATTTATTTCAAATACAATAAATCCAGGTCTTTCTGGTTGCATCATCAATAAAAGTAACATAATAAGGAGAGCCACTGACAGGTGATACTTGAGCAGGTCCCCATACATCTGTATGCACAAGCTCTAATTTTTCGCTCTTCTTTTCTTTCCCAACTCTGAGGAATTTGAATCTTTTCTGTTTTCCATACACAAAATTCTCACAAAATTTTAAATCAACATGCTTCAAACCTGGCAACAAATTTTATGAATGAGGAATTTGCATCCCCTTCTCACTCATGTGCCCAAGCCTATGATGCCACAATGCCGTATCTTCTCATGTAGAGGTTAAAGCATTAATAGAATTAAAAATACTATTGCATAAATAGAATGTATGAACCTTTTCTCCTTTTGCTATTACCAGGGCTCCTTTAGTGACCTTCTAGGTTTTATCTGTAAAAGTAGTCACATAGCCTTCGCCTCCCAACTGCCCTATTCAAATTAGATTTTTCTTCAGATCTGGAACATGCCTTACCT
Organism: Pinus tabuliformis; assembly: GCA_031772625.1. Classification (NCBI taxonomy): domain Eukaryota; kingdom Viridiplantae; phylum Streptophyta; class Pinopsida; order Pinales; family Pinaceae; genus Pinus; species Pinus tabuliformis. The sequence continues at coordinate 590,053,078 of CM062819.1, forward strand.
CCTTCAATAGCCATTGATTTCCATTCCACAGTTCTATGAAAACTGTACCCATTCCAATGATTTTATAGGGTTTATCATCACCCAATCGAGCCTGTCCAAAATATCCTTGAACATAATCATGAAAATGTTTCCTATCAGGTGTGGCATAGAATGAGGCCCCTGAATCTACCACGCAGGCATCAATAATATTTTCTAATGAAGGAATCAAAGCATATTGCAACACATCACCTATCACATTCGCTTCATGATTGTTTTCTTGTTGTGTGTCTCCTTCTTTTCCGTTCTGAGACTTGCAGTCTTTCTTCAGGGGTCATTTCTTCCCGTATTTCCAGTACACTATCCCCAATCTGGACTTGGATCTGCCTTTCCTTGACTTACTACAATATCTTGGGCACTTTCCTCTTTCCATTTTTCTTCCACTAGTCTATGCAGTCATATCATTACCTGATGTCTTACCGGAGTTTTTCTGTCACATTTCCTTGCTAAGGATTGCACTGACAACATCATCAAACTTTAAAGTAATAGATCAAGAGAGAAAGTTACTAATGGCCATAACTAAACCATTCCAACTTTCTGGCAATGAGCACAGAAATAACAGAGCCCTAACTTCATCATCAAAAGTTACCCCTATAGAACTTAACTGACCGGTAACTATATTAAATTCATTTAAATGATCAGCAACAAATGCACCTTCTGACATCTTCATATTAAATAAATGCTTCATAATAAATACCTTATTTGAGGCCGAGGGTTTTTCATATAGTTTGGCCAATGCCTTCATTAAACCCTCTGTTGTCGTTTCCTTTTAAATATTAAAGGCTACCGACGCCGCTAAGCATAGCCGTATTGTTCCAAGTGTCTTTCTATCAAGAATATTCCATTCTATGTCTATCATACTCGTCGGCTTCTCTGTCTTTCCGCTCAATGGTAGGTACATATCTCTCTGAAACAGATAATCTTCCATCTGCGTCTTCCATAGCTGGTAGTTTTGACAGTTAAATTTTTCGACCCTAAACCTACCATCTTCCACCATTTCTCCCACTCAAACTAGGAACCCTTCTCTCCTGCGAGTTTATTAGCCAAATAGACCTTCGGCTCTGATACCAATTGTTATAAAGATTATATATTACAGATCAATGGAACACATAAAATATATTTCATAAATATAAACACATAAAACACATAAAATAAGAGAGACACATATATACGTGGTTCACCTAATTTGGGCTATGTCCACAGGAAATAGCCAGTCCTTCCTTTTATATTATCCAGCAAAATGAAGAGATACAACCTACAACAGATCCATTATAATTCCCTCTTCACTCTCACACAATCTCTTCTCTCTTTCTCACTCAGAATACAGATCTACATAGACGCAATACAATTCCCTCATATATAGTGAGGGTTTGCCTTCTAGGGAAAAAACCCTAAATTAAACATAACTTCTAACGTCAAATCTCTGCCTAATGAACAAACGAGATTGACTATGAAATTACAACATTTTACAAGGCAATTTTACATCTATTTTTAGATTCAAGAGCATTGCCCCTGATCGCCCGCTAGGGGGGGCTCCCAAAGATCATAGCCGCCCCCCTCGACACCCCTTGTAGCGTAAATATTACCAGATGAACTGGGGTCCAATGTGGTGATACCTCTAAATAAAGAAGATAATCAGGCCCCACACCCAACACTTATGCTAAAGTTCAATTAGGCCTCAAGAAATTAAATATCATTAAGTTTGTTTCAGTTACATGTGAAATGTACAAGCTTGAGTCAAACATAAAAGTTGGTTTGGGCATTTGGAAAGTCTCTAGCATGAACTATCCAAAGACTCATGCATGTCTAGAATAATCTCAAGAGCTATCAATACTTTCTTGATAGGGTGAGATAAGCTAAAAATTGTTACAACTTGTAAGTATATTGCACTATCTCTTATAAACCATTACATAGGGCTAAAAGAGTCTATGCCATCCTAGATCCATCTTAACTCTGAATCTACCAAACATCAAGAGGGATCAAACCTCTGTGAGGTACAAACCTCTTTTTGATTGAAAATACATTTGATCTCTCTCGGTGCTTGGTAGATCTGGAGTTAAGATGGATCTAGGTTGGTTGTTAATAAATTAATATTCTTAACTAATTAGTTAGGACAAAGAGAATTCTGTATTTCTGGGCCCTATATTGTAGAGCAGATGAATGACATTATGGAAATGACAATAGATCTAGCAGAGATCAATAATATTTGTACAACATATCAATACCAGGCAATCATTTTCAAGTTCAAAGGTTTTTTGCCAAAACCCGTGGATCTTTACAAACTGGATGGTAAACTGTGAGATTCACTTATGCTCAAAGGGTTTCTTCATAGTAAAATTTGAATCATCAAAGATCAGAGATCAGGTTTTACATGAGGGTCCTTGGTTCTCGGGAAACACGGGATTATTTATGACCCCATGGTTCCCAAGTTTTGATGCTAATACAATGAAAGTCTCCAAAATATTGGTATGGGTAATATTACATAACTTACCCCTACATTTCTGGCACTCAAACTTACTGGAAGGAATCGACAACATGTTGTGGAGATATATCAAGATAGATACACAAATAACCGAAGAAGAAATTTATACTTTTCCAAGATATGTCTAGAGGTAGACCTAAGTAAAGGACTACCTGATTATATTCTTTTTGACACACAACAACCAGAGATAGACCTAGTTCTTATATTATGAGAGCACTGCATTTAGATGTCGTCTATATCTTCAAACTGGACATCTACAAACCACATGTCCTTTGGGAAAGAAAGACCCCAAGAAAAAAATAAACCTGTCAAAAAGCCAAAGGGGTGCCATTTCCAAACACCACAACTCGAAAAATAAGAGGAAGAGGAGGAGTTGGGACCCCCCATCATTGAGGAAATCCTAAATCCGCATACATCTTCAGTGAACAAAGAATTGAGTCAACAGGGAAATGAAGATCAACTTCATAAAATCCAAGAGCAGAAGGTCACTCAGGCCAAGAAATGCTGAAGGAGAAGGATATAGCAAGATTCAAATGTCCTTATACATCTGGGAGTTAAGACTTAGATAAGGAACATTTGAGGTAGACAGAAGAGAACCAACTAATTATTGTAACAATCGCTCATGTTCAAGGAGGATGGAAAAATGTAGAAAAGAAGAAAAGGAGGAAAGGGTGATTACAACTTTTTGATTAGCCCCAACTTTATTTTTTAGTTTTTAGTTTTTTTTGGCTTTTATTTTATGGGCACCAACTTTTTGAGTGGTGCAACTTAGGAATGCACTATGTGCATCTACATATGTAACTTTTTATAATTAATAGAAAGTTACAACTTTTCCATGAAAAAAATTAAAAATTGTAATATCAATGTAGCGATGATGTCAACATTATTATTAGATTTTATTGGAAATTATTATAAAAATATTAATATCAACAATTGATATATAAAAAGATTAATAATAAACTTATGTAAGGGTAAAAATATAAATTTGCGTAGGTAAAATTCAAAAACAAAATTAAATTAAAGATATGACAAAATAAAAAATGTATATAAAATAGTGTTATGGAATATTTAATGCATATGGGGGATAGTTTAAATGGCCATTTCAATATATAAAGTAATGTAAACCACAATATTTAATGTTCAAATCCCCATTGGGTCAAACCAATAAAACTAACATATATGGAATATTTAATGTATGTTGATGACCACTTTACCACATGTATTATTAAGTTGTAAATAGGCTTTGCTATAATACCATGGGTCAATACTCATTTCACAATCAAAATAATTTATATATATTTTATTTTATAATTTTTTTAATTAAATCTAATAGTAAATGGTTATAATTACTTTTGACATATATTTGAACTCTATGTCCTCACTATTACTAAAAATATTATGTTGATATTCCATAGAAATCAAATCCGTGTTTTAATAAAATTAAAATGATATGTTGATATTCCATAGAGATTAAATCCATGTTTTAATAAAATTAAAATGAGAATACATTGATATATATAAATGTGAAATTTATATGATTATTTATATTTATTATTATATATTCATATGAAATTGTATGGTATATATTTTTTATTTTTACCTGTAATAGATCTGACATTAAAAAATGTTGACAAACTTATGTACATAACATTACTTACTTACATTACACACATCTCCCTCATACTAAAATTAAAATGATATGTTGATATTCCATAGAGATTAAATCCATGTTTTAATAAAATTAAAATGAGAATACATTGATATATATAAATGTGAAATTTATATGATTATTTATATTTATCATTATATATTCATATGAAATTGTATGGTATATATTTTTTATTTTTACTTGTAATAGATCTGACATTAAAAAATGTTGACAAACTTATGTACATAACATTACTTACATTACACACATCTCCCTCATATTGGGTTGTAAAAGAAAAATATGGAGCTGGAATCAAGAAATAGAAGGAAAACGTTTTGAAAGAGGAAGATAAGTTTAAGATTTATAAGAGGAAGCAAAGACATTAAATAAATGTTTAAGTTTAATGCCTTCGTTTAAATAAAAAAGAAAATAATCAATGCCACGGGTTCCTAGATGCTTAATTTTTTTACATGCTTTGAAATAAACGGTTGATTGTTAAATATGATTAATTTCATCATTTAAATAAAATGTTAAACCTATAGTTTCAATAATTTGATTACCAATGTGGAAATTTGTAAAATACATAGCCATGTCTTACTTATCTCCTTAGCCAACACTAAGAAATAAACCTTAATTAAAAATATTTTCTAGACTTGTGTAGAGCTTTGCTTATGCAGAGTGTTTAGTGTGTGGAAAGCTTTGTACACTTCTTTACATGAAAATATCCATATGATGTTTGAAAAATTTAAACACGAGCTGGGAAAAAAGAATTTAGAACTTTTTAACATTATGTCTTCGAGACTAAGGCTTTTTCTCTACCAAGAGCACAATATACTAAACGATAGTTTAAAGATCCAACAATTTTTTAGGAAATATTGTTAGAAAAAATCAATGAGATCATCAACTACATTTCATTGGTTTTGATTGTACTATCGGTTCATGGTATTGTGAGTGCTATGATGGTGTGTTATTGCTTTGCTCAATGGTGCTAGAATTGACGTGTTTGCAAGTCTTTTGCAAAACCAGAGTAAATGGGGAACGCTGAACAAATCTGCAATTAATATTATTATTTTTTATTCTGTGGAGCATATGATGGCGTATGTGTGGAAAAAAGGAGATGAAGACCAAACAATGTTTACGCGAATCAATTTCTCAGACTATTCCCTAACCAACTAGTTTGAGAGTCATTTCTATTACGATGTGCTTATATGAAGTTGCAACAAGGAAATGCATAATCAATTTTCTTGAATTGTGATTTGCAGAAATACCTTAGAAGATCTAGATACTTTTTTCTTTGAATTTTCTGTCATATGCAAAACTTTTGATTACACCTCTGATGATCAGAAGTTGAAATTATTCCCATCCACTCTCAAGGATGTAGCCCTACGCTGGTTCATGGGTTTACCTAGGGATAGTATCACCAATTGGGCTCAGATGCAACAAGATTTCAACAACAAGTATAGGGACTACTACAGGTCCAAAGATACCAAAGAGGAAATTCTTAGAATGACCTTGGGACATGATGAGTCCTAAGAGGATTATGAGGAAAGATTCCAACTCATCTACAAAAGGGCCAGGTGCATCCTTGATCCTAAATCAATTAAGTTAGTCCTTCTCAAGGGGATCAGGGAAGATATTCTAGAAACCGTAAACCTACTGTCAGGAGGGGACATCCACCAGTTACCCTATGATGATATCAAGACAGTTTTCAAGAATCATTCTAGGGAAGCTAGAAAGAAGGGTAGGGCTAGTCAAGCGATGGCAGGTCATCCTCTTCCAATACATCCATAAAAAGTGAAATTGGGAACATGTTGAAAGACTTTAAGAGTGAAATGTTGCAAGCCGTTGCTCTGCAAATAGACACTATGCAGAGAAAAACGAAGAAGGAGGAAGAAGAAAGAGCATTAGCCATCTTCTACCCTAGATGCACAAGGAGGTACCCTAGGAATGAATGTCCATTGAACCTTATAGAAATCTGCTCGGTCTATGAGGAAAACCACTCCACAAATAAGTGCCCTTCTCTACCTGTATTTAAAGATGTGTATTAGAGAACGAAAGGGGTGACTGAACATCTCTTCTAGATAAATCAAAGGAGGCCTGATGGACCTCAACCATACCAGTATGACATGCAAGGGTCATCCTATTCATATTACAAACCTAATCAAAACACATCCATTCTCTCTTGGTGCCCCCTGCTAATCCTTCCTAGTTTACACCATCTCCCTAGTCTTTTTCACCTCAATACCATTCCCAATCGACCAACCAACCATTTCAACCATATACTCCTCCACAAACTTAGTGGAATGCACCACCCCAGGGGTGGAGGCCCCCATACAGCCAAACTCTAGCTCTATTTCCTTCACCTCCATCTCAAACGCAACTCCTACACCTTGCTCCACCTAGAGAAACTCAGATGTCTACCCAACAAAACATGAAACCGAAAAACAGACAAGCACAATAGGTCTATAGTGGAGAAACATCCTGACCTGCATATGTTGTGGAAATTCATGAAATTAACCTTAGGTCTGGGAGAATAATCCCATATAACCAACCTCCATCTCCACCTAGGGAGAGTGAGGAGGAAAGAGAGGAAAGCGTACCTAGAGTGAATCTGCCCCCCTTTCCTAAAAGGTGAACCCATATAGTCCATCACACCCCAGAAGAGATTGAACTTCTGGGTGAGTTGAAAAATCTGTGTGTCAAAATCTCACTTCTCCAAGCTATCAAAGATGTCCCCATCTACAACAAGCTGATCAAAGAGAAGTGTTTCAAACATCCTGGAAGGTGAAAGAAAGACACCCATACCATTAATGTCATTGGAGAGTTGTCCGACTTAATGTTGGGGCGGGTAATTTTCCCAAAGTATCTAGATCCTAGGAGTCCTATAGTAGATGTACACATCAATAGCACCATTGTTCCCCATACCCTGATTGATATTTGGGTTGCCATCAATGTGATGTCTAAGGACATTATGCTCAAGATGAATCTCCAGGGATCATTAAGGAAGACCATGACAATCTTGGAGCTTGCAGACTAATCCACAATAGCTCCCAAGGGAATTTTTGAGGATGTGATGGTCTCCATTGATTCCTGGGAATACCCTGTTGAATTCTTAGTTCTCCAGCCTAAGACAAAATTCAATGGTTACCCTCTCATCCTTGGGAGACCTTGGTTAGCCACTATCGATGCCTACATAAGCTACAGGGCTAGAAATATGACCATAGAAAATGGGCATCTATCCAAACAACTGGTCCTGTACCCTCTTGCTCAACCATCCCTAGAGCATGACTTACCTTTATGGCTAGAAGAGGAGGAAGAAGATGAAGTCTACTCCTCCAAAATATATACCCTAGAAACTACCATAGGAGGAGGAAAGCCTGATGAAGATGACTTGATTGAACAGATCCTTCTCTGGAGGAAGTAGTGAAGGAATCCAAGGGCAACCATCAGATTGATCTATGCTCAGCTGACTCAAAATGTACTCGTGTCAAGACAATAGAATTCGGCCCTGAAAGAGCATTGAAAATCAACCCCTCTCTCTGTACACCAAGAAGAGGAGTTATGTAACATGTTAAGAGAGCATTTGGATTCCTTTGCTTGGAATTACAAAGAAATGAAGGGAGTGCACCCTTTGGTGTGTACTAACCACGTTTACATCAAGGAAGGTTGCAAGCCAGTCTGCCAACCCCAAAGAAGGATGGATCTAGCCCTCAAGGATATAGTCAAAGAAGAACTGCAAAAGTTGTTGGATGCAAGATTCATTTACCCCATCTCAGACAGTGAGTGGGTGTCTCCTCTAGTGCTGGTTCCAAAGAAAAATGGAAAGTGGAGAATCTGTGTGGATTACCGAGAGATAAACAAAGCCACAAAGAAGGACCATTTCCCTCTACCTTTCATTGACCAAGTATTAGATGGTCTGGTAGGAAAGAAGTTCTTCTCTTTCCTGGATGGATTCAGCAGGTACAATCAAATCTAGATCAGCCCAGAGGACTAGGATAAAACCACCTTCACCTGTCCTTGGGGTACTTTTTCTTATAGAGTCCTTCCTTTTGGTTTATGCAATGCCCCTGCTACTTTCTAGAGAGAAGTCATGAGCATCTTTGCAGAGCTAGTCCATGAAGCAGTAGAATTTATATGGATGATTTCACACCCTATGGGTGTGATTTCCAGGAGGCTCTCTCCAACTTGGGAAAGGTGTTAAACAAATGCATTGAAATGAACTTATCCCTTAGTCTTGAAAAGTGTGAATTCTTAATGACTGCATGGAAACTTCTAGGTCACTCAATATCCCAGGAAGGACTGCAAGTAGACCAAATAAGATAGCCATCATAAAAGGGTCCCCACTCCATAGAAGCAGAGGGATGTCAGAAGTTTCTTAGGGTTAGCTGGATACTATAGGAGATTTATAAAAGATTTCAGTGAGTTAGCCTCTCCCTTATTTGGATTATTGGCCAAAGACTCTAAATTTTTATGGTCAGAAAGCTGCCAAGAGGCCCTAGAAACCCTAGTGGACAAACTACACCTATTCTCTGAGGCCCAAATTGGGCTCTTCCTTTTCACATTCATTCTAATGCCTCTCACAAAGATATAGGAGAAACTCTAGGCCAGATAGATGACAAGCTACCTTATGCCATTTACTTCATCAGCAGGAATCTATTGAAAGTCGAGCTAAACTACATAGTAACTAAAAAAGAGCTCCGGACTGTTGTCTATTCATTGAATACATTTAGGCATTACATTACTGGTTATCGGACATTTGTACATACCAACTGTTGTTCCTTAAGAAACCAATTTCTTGGCTGTGGGGAAATTATGCTTAAGACGTTAATAAATATTACTTACTGTCACTTATTGCTTGTTGTGTTCTCAAATCAAGGACCCTAAAAACTTATTCCTCTAACCCTTAATACATGTATGCCCAGAACATCTCAGAATGCCATTGGTTGCTAGATATAAATGATGAATGAAGAAAGTTTGAAGGGGAAGTTAAAGATAATGTGTTGATATTTCACAAAAACTACTATCTGTAACTTATAGGAATTATGATAATGAGAACTGAATCATAGACAATATGTTGATCTTTCACAGAAACTATTATCTATAATTTAGAAAGGAAGTGAGGACTTCAAGTATAGGAGCGCTCTTTTAAGGAAATTTAACCTTATCTACATAAGCAAATAAAGACCTGTTGCTTCATTACTATACTTGAAAGGAAGAAAACATATCATGACACATGACAAAGAAGCTTACAAAATTATATGTAACAACTCATGGAAACATCTGATTCTTTCATTAAGTAATGATGATATCAAGAATACAGTCGCCTAGTCTCCGTGTTCTCCAAAATTCGAACCCTTTCTTAGTAAATTTTCCTACTTTTATACATTGTGGAACAGTTATTGATTTCTGAAACTGACCAAACTATCCTACTTTTCTAACTATATGAAGTAAAAACTATTACAAAATTTTACAGAGGATAAAAGACACCTCCAAGGACATGAAATAACAAGAACATAACTGGATTCAGAAGGGGATGATCACTGCTGGCTTGCTCTGTTGATCCGCTGTCCTGTAAATTCCCTAATGATACTTAACTCATTTTAGTCGTAATGAAATACGTTTAGTTTGTGTAATCCTGAGCTTACATTGGCATTCTGATTGGCCAAAATGCAAAGAAACATACCAGATTGTCTTCCTCTTCAGCTTTGGCTCTAACCCTGATTTTCCACTTTACACAGCGAAATTAACACGAACTTCTGATTAATCCAGAACTCAAAAGAGTTAATATTGCTTTATAAATCTATCAAATCCACCCGTACAATGCTCCGTTGACTTCTGCCACAAATCGCAATCAGCCCCTTTCCAGTGGTGCATTAACGTAATGTTGGACTTACGTATAATTCCTTCATATACGTGCTTTTCTATTATATAACTTTAACAATGAAAATATACCGTAAAGCATGATTTTTCAACTTCTAATGCAGGCTTTGTGCAACTATCGAGGCATACCCTTCCGCTACCATAGATCTGTAATTTTCATATCGCACGGCCTATAAAGACTTCAGGTGGGACATAAGCCCGAAGAATACCCACCCGAAATGGGTGGTTTTCTCTCTGCACCTAGCTGCTACATGTCAAATGCTGAGTGGGATCGGATGAGCTCCAATAAAACCATTTACCATTTTTTGCTCTGCCCGAAAACCCGCCTTATAACTTTAAATCCACCTTTTTCTTCAGATTCAGCGTTAGCACTAATTTTTCCATTTACACAGCAAAGTCAACGCAAAACACATAAAGCAGAACTTAAAAGGAATTAACCCAATTTAATAAATCTATTGGGTTTAGAACCCAATCGCAAATCGCAATCGATGAAACCAATGTACATAAACTCTGCGATAAGTAGACCTGACGAACCTTATAAAGCATAATATATATATTTCAAGACTGGGGCTTTAACTTTAACACTTGTTTCCTTTGTAAATCCGATATATTTATGCTTTGTGGTATATATTTATATTCAAATGTGTTTTCATATATTTTCGATATGTAATTACCACAAGAAATAAACTTTTACTTTTAGACTTTGCGGGGTAGAGAATATAAAGGGTTTCATTGAGGTTGAACCCCCTTAATGATTTTAAGCCACACATTGTGATAAAAATGAATAATAAGCTTAAACCCAATATAAGCTACAACATCTGGCTCCAACTAGGGATAGTGCCTTTGCCACAGAAGTACTAAGAACCACAGATCAGTGCCTTATCCATTGGGCATGGAGACATATATTGCTTCACTAAACTTAACTGTGTGAAAATTTTTGTACAGTGAAACCATGCTAATATCTGCAATGATAAGATGCTTCCTCTTTGACAACAAAATATTAAGAATCATAGATCAGTAGCCTTAGTTGGGCATGGAGTCCAAAACTGTGAAAACCCTGAAATCTGACAACTGGAAACTGACAGTCTTGAAGTCTGACACCTCTACAAACTAGTTTGCAACTGGTAAAGTCCCACTTATTCATCAACTAATAATTAAACTGAAGAACTACAAATGGAAACCAAATGCTCAGCACCTGAGCTTATTTATGTACAAGTCCCTACATATGTACACGACTGACCTCAATTAGGTGAAGTCAATCTTCCAATGATACCATATTAGCATTTGAGTGCATAATCTTGAACCATTCTGCCAATGAATCTTAAAAAACCAATTCATTTTGAGTTTCTCTTGAGTTCCAATGTTGTGATCCTAAATGTGTTTATCTTGCGAAATATTCCCTGAGTCAACAGCCACATCATTGGGGTTAGCAAACCTTTCAAGAGGAACAATCTCCTTTGGCAAAATATTATCCTTCAATTGAAAAATCTTCAGATTAGATATTGAATCTTTTAAACCATTGATTTCTGCAACTTTTGTTGTTTCTTATTTATACTGATCAATTTCTATGCCCTGAAACCTCTCAACTATAGTAAAAAATTCCTTAATCTGCTGATCATCTTCAAAAGCTTGCCAATTTTTAACATTATCAGGAACAGAGGGTCTATGTCTCATCCCTACCTCATATCTTAGTCTTGGATTAATAGGAGGCTTGAAAGTGCTAATAGCCACAGCGAATGAATCTGCCAATCTATTCTCATCTCTTGGAATGAACTAAATGTTAAAAGCTTCAAAGAAGTTTTAAATCAAATCTCATACCTCATTTCTGTATGCCCAGAGCATAGGATGCTTTGTTTGATAGTGATCGTTTATCTGCTTAATAATTAGCTCCAAATCTCCAAAAGCAAAAATTAACTTGACTCCCATCTGTTTGGCTCCAGGTGCAATTAGAAGAAAACCAACACTTGTTCCTTCCTTAGAATAAGCTCCATCAAAGAAACAATTCCACACTCCTTCAGTTTGCAGCTTTGTAATTACATTCGCTGAAGCAGGCTACTTCTGATTATCTTCAGCTAGCTCTACACTATCATACAGTGTGAAACAAGCAAAGTCATCCTTCTCTTGGCTATATACAGGTGAATTACTTGCTCCATTTATTGTAATTGTTTTTACAAATCTAGTTTCTCTGTACAATCTCCTCTCTTCCGCACCAAAAATTGGTATAACAACATATGTAAAATCTAGTTTCAAAGCACCACCCAATTTAGCCCCCCAGGACCTAGATAGAAGCATTCCAAATCTATCAGGGATATCTGATACTAATACATCCATGACTAAGCTTCTAGCTGGAATTTGGACTAGTGACACTACCCGATCCTTAATAACCCCCAGACACCTGACTTTGCTCGAATCAAAAGAATACAAGTCCCTATATGTTATAGACATTTTTGGGCACTGCAACCCCAAGCATAAATGTCCATAAACCAAGGGCTCCTAAGTCCCTAAAGGTGTTGTTCCAACCCCTAGAAGAACAAGGTCAACTAATTACAGCATCTCCCAGAAGTTCTCCATGACAAAATACTCAGAACTGGTCAAAACTGGACCATTTCACCTACTCCATAGGCAAAGTGCGTTGCATCCCACCTAAATACACACAGTAGGTGCGATGCATGTCAAAAAGCCCTTCTATGGGGTGCAATGGGCGAGAAGGGACAAATGGCAGGGTCAATCCGCAAGGTGAAGAAGCATGGAATCTTCCAGAAACTTCTCTTGTGACACTTGCCTCTCTGAATTCGACCAGGGATGAGTAAGAGATCATCAATCTCCAAGTGGAATCAAGAACTATCAGAGGGAAGACACTAATCAAATCTCAAAATCTGACTCACCTCCCTTGTAGACATCTATATATGGATCCCTCATCCCAGAGATCCAGAGGCTGGAATTTTGTATCTTGTAAGGAAGTTCTATTGGTTTCTTAGTGCAATATCATAGTGTTGGGTGATCTAAGATTTTCATGAGGTGAAGAAGGGATTACTTGCTGAGAGGATGATGCTGGGTCAGAACAATCGGTTGTAATTCTCTTTGCTCCTTCTTGATTATCAATAAAGCTATTCAAGTTTTCCTCCATATTCTTGTATGATTGATGATTTATGCATTTGTATGGTCAATGTACATCTGATCCTATATTGCTTATGATAATAGATCTATGTTCTTGGATAGTGTTATGCTGCTTTGATTCTACAGGTACTCTTTGAAGTTGGGTAGACAAGGAAGCGAGTGGAAAAGACCTACCAGAAGAGAGAAGAATCGAGCAAGGAACCAAGCGCAAGACAGAGGTTGGTCTCCTTATTCTTCTCTTATCTATTTCTCATAAAGGAAAACGAAAGTAGTTTTTAGTGTGTTTGTTTCTGAGGTAGCTACGAGCCTTAGTGGGATTAGCAGCTCTGCATAGACACTATTCCCGATAACACTATAGGGTTTGGTAACTTGTAGATCTAGTTGCTTCATTACTGACAAAGGCATAATATTGTGTGAAGCTCCCAAGTCAAACATACAATTATATAAGAGGAAGTCATGGACCAATAAGGAAATATAAAAAGGAGGTATTGAAGGGTCTACTTCCTCCACATGTGGACCAAAAACCATTACTGGTTTGTCTTCTTGCAGGTTTACAGTGTTATTTATAATCTCATTCTCTTTCAAACTAACAAACTCAGTAATCTCCTTTTGATAAATAGGTATTTTTGTCAATTCTGTAAGAGGAACCTAAATTCTTACCTTCTCCAACTCCTTAGTATGACTAAACAAGTGACCTTGTTTAGCAGTCCTTTTGTTCTCATCTTCACCTTTCTTCATGGCTAGAATTTCTTGAGGAATTGAAACAAGTATCTCCAAAGGAATTTTTCCAGTTTGATCTTGAGAAGACTCACCTTGAAGTATCTATGTCTCGCCATTTGCATTTTGTTGTTGCTTTCCTTTATTCACTTGTTTTGCAGACTGAGATTCTTGTGGAGTCGCCTTTGGTGGGGAAGTTTAAACTTGCTCCTCACTTTCATTTTCTTGATTTCTTGAGCTCTTCCTTGATCTCAAGCCATATTTCTTATGTAGTTCAGCCTGCATAAAATCATAAAATTTCTTCCAATATTCATCAATTTTATCATGAATGGCATATGTTTCATCATATTCATACTATTCTTCTTCGATACCAAGTTCATCCTCATCCACTGCATATAATGTAAAAAATTGACCTTCCGGATGCTCTTGCTTTTCAACAAGATCTACCTATATATATAATGGTGCTTGAATTTGATCTTGATCTTTTCTTTCCCTTTGCAAGATTTGTAAAGGCTGTCTTCTGTATTGGGGATTAAAGTTCTTGTTATACTGTGTTTGTCTCTGAGAGTTCTTATTTTCTAACTCTAATCTATTTACCTTATCTGACAAAATTTTAATTACATCACACATATCCTCCAATGTTTGACTTTGAGAGGATTCCATCTTTGCCTTTCCCTTGCCTTGGGTAGGCTGTGTTTCTGGTGCTTTTCCTGTAGCCACTAGATTCGCTTCTATCTCTAAAGCATCTGTTTGGATTTGCTCAAGGGTTGGAGCTCTTCTTTCCCTTAATGTGAATCCAAAATTTGATTCAAAATCCCCTGCAAAAGTTATCTTTGCACCAGCAGGAGGAGGCTTAATCTCCGCTGGGAGACTATTGTACAATTTGTTAAATCTTCTGACAAATTCGGCCACAGTTTCATCAAACTTCTTCTTTATGGCATTAAACTCTATTAATGAATATCCATGGTCTCTTTTTTCTCCCCATCTCTGAATAAACACACGTTCCATCTCTTCCCAAGAAGGAATGGTATTATTGGGAAGTACTTTAAACCATTTTCTTGCTTCTCCATCCAAAGACTGAACAAAAAGTCTTAGAGAAACATCTACATGTTCAATGTCTTTGTTTGCTACAAAATTGCAAAATACTGACACATGATTCTTTGCAGTTTGTTCATCTTCCCCTGTAAAACGAGGAAGAGTTTTGAGGTAATCCTGTGGCATTTGATTTAATGGTTGTGGAAATTGAAGAGGTGCATACCTATTCACTAAGAATGCAGGTACTGCCATGTTTATTGAACTTTGATTACCAATAGATGTGGAACCTGGCTGAGAGGTATATGGAATGTGCACAGGTGGTAATGTGGCTATTGGTTGAGGTTGAATGATTATAGCAAATAAATGAAAAGTAACAGATTCTAAAGATTGCTCTTGACAGTTAGGTTCCTGAAATGAAGATGATCAAAATGATGACTCTTTATCAGATGAATGTTCAAGTGAATTGCTACTTGATGCAAACAATGTAGGAATTGGTGTAATTGGAATCTTAGATCTTCCAACCCTCTTAGAAAATAGCCTTTTAGGATGTGAAAGAGCTTGAACCTTCTATTGTGAAGTGTATGATCTTGTATGGGGTCTTCTTGAAGCCAGAAATATCACTTTCATTCAAAACAACCAAATATTTCCTCCTCACTAAACAACCAAAGGAAAATATTGAAACCCAAGGAAAAAATATTCTTGTCTTCTCTCCCCGGCAGCGGCGCCAATTAATTGTATTCCTTAATAAACCAATTTCCTAGATGTGGCGAAATTGTTCTTAAAACATTAATAAATATTACTTATTGTCGCTTATTGTTTGTTGTGTTCTCAAATGAAGGACTCTGAAAACTTAGTCTCTAACTCTTAATACATGTATGACCAGAACATATCATAATGCCATTAGTTGCTAGATATAAATGATGAATGAAGAAAGTTTGAAGGGGAAGTTAAAGATAATATGTTGATCTTTCACAGAAACTACTATCTGTAACTTAGAGGAATTATGATAATGAGAACTGAATCATAGACAATATGCTGATCTTTCACAGAAACTATTATCTATAATTTAGAAAGGAAGTGAGGACTTCAAGTATAGGAGCACTCTTTTAAGGAAATTTAACCTTATCTACATAAGCAAATAAAGACCTACTGCTTCATTACTATACTTGAAAAGAAGAAAACATAGCATGACACATGACAGAGAAGCTTACAAAATTATATGCAACAACTCATGGAAACTTTTGATTCTTTCATTAATCAATGATGATATCAGGAATACAATTGCCTAGTCTCCGAGTTCTCCAAAATTCGAACCCTTTATTAGTAAATTTTCCTCCTTTTATACATTGTGGAACAGTTGTTGATTTTTGAAACTGCCCAAACTATCTAACTACTTTTCTAACTATATGAAGTAAGAACTATTACAGAATTTTACAGAGGATAAAAGACACCTCCAAGGACATGAAATAACAAGAACATAACTGGATTCAGAAGGGGATGATAACCATTGGCTTGCTCTGTTGATTCGTTGTCCTGTAAATGCCCTAATGATACTTAACTCGTTTTAGCTGTAATGAAATACGTTTAGTTTGTGTAATCCTGAGTTTACATGGGCATTATAATTGGCCAAAATGCAAAGAAACATACTGGATTGTCTTCCTCTTCAACTTTGGCTCTAACCCTGATTTTCCAATTTACACAGTGAAATTAATGCGAACTTCTGATTAATCTGGAACTTAAAAGAGTTAATCTTGCTTTATAAATCTGTTAAATCTACCCGTACAGTGCTTCATTGACTTCCGCCGCAAATTGCAATCGGCCCATTTCAAGTGGTGCATTAACGTAATGTTGAACTTGCGTGTAATTCCTTCATATCTGTGTTTTTCTATTATATACCTTTAACAATGAAAATATACCATAAAGCATGCTTTTTTCGCTTCTAACGCGGGCTTTGCACAACTATCGAGGCATACCCTTCCACCACCGTAGATCTGCGGTTTTCATATTGGATGACCTATAAAGATTTCAGGTGGGACATAATCCCGAAGAATACCCGCCCAAAATGGGCGGTTTTCTCTCTCCACCCAGCTGCTACATGTCAAATGCTGAGTGGGATCAGGTGAGCTCCAATAAAACCATTTACTATTTTTTGCTCCGCCTGAAAACCTGCCTTATAACTTTAAATCTGCCTTTTCTTCGGATTCGGCTTTAACACTAATTTTTCCATTTACACAGCAAAGTCGATGCAAAACACGTAAAGTAGAACTGAAAAGGAATTAACCTAATTTAATAAATCTGTCGGGTCCGGAACACAATCATAAATCATAATCGACAGAACCAATGTGCATAAACTCTGCGATAAGCGAACTCGACGAACTTTATAAAGCATAATATATATATTTTAGGTTCGGGCCTTTAACTTTAACACTTGTTTCCTTTGTAAACCTGATATATTTATGCTTTGCAGTAT
The DNA here is from genome assembly GCA_031772625.1 of Pinus tabuliformis. Taxonomy (NCBI): domain Eukaryota; kingdom Viridiplantae; phylum Streptophyta; class Pinopsida; order Pinales; family Pinaceae; genus Pinus; species Pinus tabuliformis. Next base: position 590,070,463 of record CM062819.1, read on the forward strand.
ATATATCTTCAAATGTGTTTTCATATAGTTTCGATATGTAATTACCACAAGAAAAATACTTTTACTTTTAGACTTTGCAGGGTAGAGAATATAAAGGGTTTCATTGAGGTTGAACCCCCTTAATGATTTTAAGCCACACATTGTGATAAAAATGAATAATAAGCTTAAACCCAATATAAGCTACAACACTGACCATGCTGCAATTAAATATTTGATGAAAGAACCTGATGTAAGTGCCCGAATTATTAGATGGTTACTTTTATTGCATCAATTTTATCTAACTATTATTGATAAGCTTGACAAAGAGAATGTAATTGCAGATTTTTTATCCATATTGAATTTTCCTACAGGGAAGGAAGGAATGGTTGATGATTAGCTATCATATGAACATTTATTCACCATTTCAGTTCTCTCTCCATGGTTTGTTGACATAGCAAACTACTTGGTATCTTCATAGTTCCCTCCAAATTTTTCCTCTAAGGAAAAGAGCATAATCATAAGAAAAAGCATCCCATTCACTTGGATTGGGGGCAATATATTCAAGCTGGGTCCAAATCAAATTCTGAGAAGATGTGTCAGGGAGGAGGAGGTTTTTGACATCCTTCTGGTCTGTCATGATGGGCCTTGTGGAGGTCACTTTTCAACCAAAAGAACAACATTCAAGGTACTACCAGCTGGTTATTACTGGCCCACTCTCCATTAAGATGTAAAAAGGTATACCAGCCAGTGTGATCAGTGCCAAAGGATGGGGAAGCCTACCCCCATGGATGAAATGCCTCTGCAAACTCAAGTGACTTTCGAGCCATTTGACAAGTGGGGCATGGATTTCATCAGGTTGATTGACCCTCCATCCAGATAGAAGAAGTACATCATTGTGTGCACCAACTACTTAACAAAGTGGGCTGAAGCCAAAGCTATCAAAGTAGCAACAGAAGAAAAAGTGGCTGAATTCTTGAGGGAGAATGTGTTTTATAGGTTTGGGTACCCTATAGAGTTGGTCACTGATCAAGGCAGTCAATTTATATCCCACATGATTGAAAATCTGTTAAGCTAGCATAAGATCAAGCACAGAAAATCCACTCCTTACCACCCATAGGCTAATGGGAAAGTGGAAGTCACCAACCAAGCATTGGAAAGCATTCTGACCAAAGTGATTAGCATCAATAGAAAGGATTGGGCAGACAGATTGGTGGAGGCCACCTGGGCCTACAGTACTACTTGGAACACCACCACTCGCTTCACTCCTTATGAGTTGTCCTATGGGAAGAAAGTCGTGTTTTCCATTGAATTTGAATACAAAACCTTAAGAATGGTAGCACAATTGGATCTAGATGTCATAAGGGCACAACAAGAAATATTGCTCTAGCTAAATGGGTTAGATGAATTTAGGATGCAGGCCCTCCTACACACAGAAGTGACTCAAGTACAAAGGAAAATATGGCATGACAGAAATATCAAGGACAAATTGTTTCAAGAAGGTGACTGGGCCTTGTTGTATGATTCCTAGTATAAAGATTTCAAAGGCAAGTTCCATATGGTTGGGACCCTATGTGATATAAAAGTGCCATGATAATGGAACTGTTCAAATAAGAACCATCAATGCAGAAGGTATCCCTTTGCTTGTCAATGGGTATAGGTTAAAAGTCTACAAAAATCCCTTATCAAAGCAGGAATTCATTAGTAGCATCAGCAAGACAGTGATGGTGATTGAAGAAGTCTCGACTTCCACCTCACCAATTTCTTAGAAAAAAAAGGAAAAAATAAAATAAAATAAAGAGACCCAGGTGAAAACCTCCATGAGGCACCTGAGTCCAAATTTTGGGTTGAAAACCTCTTGAGGTGGCCCAAGAGTGTGTGTGTAATATATATATTTGGGTGAAAACCTCTTTTGAGGCACCCAGGGTGGGAAACAAGGATGAAAACCTCCTTTGAGGCAGCCTAGTTGTCTTTCAAAAAAGAGAAAAGAAAAGAAAAAAAGAGAAAAAAACATATAAAAAAATTAACAATTCTATTTTTGTAGGTTTGCAATAAGATGATGAGCACATGATACAAAGGAAAACATGCCCTACAACAAACTATGTTTTCCTTCATCCATTTCAGCTCCTCCATAATCCCCATGTTGTTCCATCCATACTCAACTCGAGATTCCAATTCCAAGCAATTATGTGTTTTCTACAGGGTTCCCTGTAATACTACAGGAGTTTCCTGTAGGTATTACAGGAGGTCTTGAAAAAGTACAGGAAGGGAATTCTAGTGGAAAAATGGTGACACAATCCTATTTTGGAATATGAAAAGAGTGATTGACCTCACTACACCTCAGCCAACACCCTTCATCACCATGTCACCCCTGTTTCCATAAAAAAAAATCAAGTTAGAAAATAAATAAAAAAAAGGGAGAAGAAAAAGAACATCAAAAAGGGGCATGCCAACAACAACCTACCTCCCTTGCCACTCCATAATCACATCTTCCACTCATTCCAATACCCATTCAACTTCAGAGCAGAGAAAATATGCAGAAATTCAAGAAAAAGCCATCTATAGGACATCCTGTAGGAAATCTTGTAGCAGCCTATTCCAAAAAAAGGCCACAACAACTCCAACCCACCTTCAGCACAAGGACTACATGAATGAGGAAGCTCCTCTAGAGCTTAGCTGCAACAAGAAGCTCAACAGCAACAAAATCCAGCACCTGTACATCATCAAAGGAGAAAATCATCAAAAAAAGAAGAAGAAAAAACACAGTGGAGAAATGCAGCTAGGTCAAAAAAAACAAATTACCACCACTCTCCAACATGCATCAACAAGGCAAAGGACGAATAGGTATGTCATCTCACCAATACTCCCTCATAGGTACGAATATGATTAAACTATTGGAATATGGAGGATGTTGATTTTATAAGGGAAGGTGGTCGGCTAACTTGGCAACCCTCGGTCAGATAACAAGAAGAAAAAAGTTAGTCAACTGCACACGTGGAAAGGTCACATAGAAAAAAGGGGAATGAATAAAAAAAAGTGGTTAAGTTATGTAGAATCAAGGTGGGAGATGATTATGAGGAAAGGTGATATGATAAACTGGTAGTGGGACTAACGGTCCAAAAGGAGGTATTCGTACTCGACCAACCATCACTCACCCAATGAAATCATCCAGAAATAGAAATAATCACTGACTCCCATGTGAAATATTGGTTATTTTAAAAATCTAAAGGCAGAGGCAACTTCGAGGAGTCATCAAAGGAAAAAGTTACTCTCGGCATCCCTGCAGTGAGCACCTACAAGAAACAATCAGCACCTACAACAAACAAGAGAACCTACAGGAAACTACAGGAAAGCTACAAGATACAGGGAGGATTATCACACAGAGTTGTAAGTGGACACTGAGGGCAATCAATTCAAGAGTTCTCATCATCAGAGCATAGAAAAGGGAGGTAGGTGCCATACCTTCTGTGTTTCTCATTTAAAAAGAAGAAATCCTCATTTATTTTGAGTATTTGTAGTACACATAAAGGTAGAAAGATTTTTGTGAAGGTCAATAAAGGATAAACTATGAAACCTCATCACCTACCGAAGTTATTAAACTATAGCCACCCAAACCTCACTCAGACAAGAATTTCCAGAAAAATATGACAAGAGGTTTCAACAAAAGAGAACCCACCAACACAACCAGAATACACCAGCATCATCCTGTGGTATAAATCTTTACAAGGCATCAATGGATGGGGTTCTTTGAGTTACTGAGAGGATACAATGATGATGTGGCTAGATAATTTGCAATGTCACTCATACCTCTCACTAGAGCCAGTGCCATTACTATAGTGAAAGGTTTGTCAATAGAAATTACCCCTGAGAGTATTAGCAGGATAACTACACTCCCCCTAGGGTTGCAGTGGAGAAAAGAGGACAAGGCTAACAACACTCATTCCAAGAAGGGTTTTCTCTTGGAAGGAGAAGAACCAATTGAAGACAAAAATGGGGTTAGAAGGGAAAGCATGCCATATCCTTGGAATAAAGTTACCACATCATCAAGTATATTTCCTGTGAAGGTAGATATAGTGTAGTGTATGGGTACCACTTTAGAATCCTCCATGAGCTAAGATTTGGAGGGGAGACACCTCCTCATAACAGGCTTAGTGTACCTTATTTTCTATTACAATCAATAATACACATGAACATCAAGGTACAAGAAGGGAAACATCAACAACTAGCACATCATGGGTTGATCAAACTCATCTTGGAAGATGCTCTAAACAATTTAAGAATCCCTATTGCATGGTCGAAATTTGCAGACATGTAGGAAGAAGGTGCAATTCGAGCCATTGATTATGATAGAAGCACTATTTCTAGTGAGGGAGAAGAAGAAACAGAGGAGGAAAAAGAAGAACAAACAGAGGAGGAAAAATAAGAAGAAACAGAGGATGAAAAATAAGAAGAAAAAGAGGATGAAGAAAAGGATAAAAAAGAGGATGGAAAAGAGGATGAAGTGCAGAAGGATGAACAAAATTCTGAAAAATAGAGCAGGGAAGAAGAAGAATCACCAAGGGTGTCTCCGGAGCCTACAGAGGAGGAGGCAGCAGTTGCTCTAACTGCCCTAAGTACACCTATCAAATCAAAGGGAAAAATACATAGGAAAGCTCCCATTTACTTCAGAAGAAGTAAGAGCACCCGGATTAGACAAGGGAGACCTTAAACCCCTACTAAGATTCCAATTATCATAGAGGACTCAACAAAAGAACAAGAGAAAGTAGTCCCTCTAGAGAAGAGGAAAGAAGAAGAAACATCAAAACAAGCTTCTCCTAAGTCACCAATCACCTATGTTAGGCGACCTGTCACCAGGTCAGCCTCAAAAGAACAAGTTAAACAACCTTTGACCCCTTCACAAAAGTGGAAAGGTCTCCTATAGGAAACACAAATAGAACTACAAGAAGCAAAAACAATCCTATAGGAAACACTATCAAAGATGTAGGAAACACAAAAAAAATGATCAAGGAAGGTTTCAAGGGAAAAGGGAAGGAAAAGAGGTAGAAAATACTCAAGAAACAATAGAGGAAGAGTCCCAGGAGCTCAATGAGCCTAGCCCATAGCCAAAACTCAACTCCTACTACAGATTCATTAAAGGAGGTAGGGTGATACCACAAAAATTTTCCATTCCTCTATTCTTTGAACTTGGAAAAGAGAGATCAAGGACACATCGGTGGATGAAAATTTCTAAATCAAAATGGGTGGAGGATGTAGGCCACATGGAAGAGAAGTTGCAAGAAATGGGAAGAGAATTAAGTAGCATAAGAGATAGGGAACAGATGATCAAATCTCAATTAGAGGTTGAGAACACATGGCTAAGAAAGCAGCTACAGGAAAAGGAAGGCCAATTGGATGTTGGCATTATCACATAGGTTTGGCACTATGGCACAGGTTTTGTTCTTGATGGTAACTCACTCAAAGGGTAGATCACAGTTCAGGCTCTTAGAATGAAAGAAAATGAGGTATATGCAAGTTCACTATATATGAATGTGCGTATACACGCATTATTGATGATCAAAAGTCGTGTATGCTTATGCAGGCACTTTCATCCACAGAAAAGCATGTACATGTGGGAAATCTTATGTTTGGTCCATGGTATTTAGTCTGACATATTTAAACCTATGGTTTTGGTCCTTGGTATTGCATTCGAAGTATTGAACCCAAGTATTGGGTCCCTAGTATTGGTTGTCAATGGTTTTGGACCATGGTTTGAGTAAGGCCTAAGACTATAAAAAGGGAAGGAGATCATTTGGAAAGGGTATTGACTTAAGCATTGAATATCTTATGAAGAGCAAGATCTAGAATACTGGTCATTGGGCTATGGTGCATAACTAGATCTGAATCAAGGAGGAACCTAAGCGCAACGAGAAGGATAAGTTCTATTGACGGGTCAAGATCTTAAGACGGTTTGAAGAGAAGTATCTTTGTGCAATTTTGATCTGTTATATTTGGCGCACGACTTGATCTATAAATATGATAATTTGGGTATAACTGATGTCTGAATAAGTGAAAAGGGTAAATTATCTTTTATAGATCTGTACGTAGGTTCAGCACAGTAGAGGCGCGTATACATGCTGGTTCACTAAATTAAGAAAGCGTATACGCTGGATGGCCTTGATACAGATTCGTATGCACGCAGGTTCCTCATATTCAAGTAGCATACATCTCATGAAATATGCTTTAGCTGCTTCTGTTTATTGTTGCAGTGTTCTGAGTTCATAATTGGCGGTTGGTTACTGGTACTGTTTTCTGGTTACAGCATTTTGAAAATTTATTGGTTGATTCAGTATTTGTTTGTGCAAAGGAGTTTGGTTAATGCAGATATACTTGATGTTTGATTGATATTCATGGATCCAGTCTGAAAATTTATGAAATGTGGTCCATTGAAGAAAAGAGAAGGTTGTAGCCTTTTGTAGGTCAGCACCTACGTACTAGTATCTCAGGTAGTACAAGAGCTAAGGGGTTTGTCGTTGCCTTCTAGGAGAAGCTGGAGAATGAGAGAAGGTTGTAGCCTTCTTCAGGTAGCAGCCTGCGTACTCGTATAAGACTGCACCAGTACAGAATCATTGTAAAAAGAAGTTTCTAATTAAAAGAAGATAGAGACAAATTGCAGCAGGTGGTTTTCACCCACATTGGGTTTCCACCTTATATCTTGTGTTCTTATGTGTGATTGCCTGTTCTGTTTCACTATTTCTGGTTACTATTTATATGGTTTGATGCATATATTAATGATCAACATCTGAAGAATAATTTAAATTACAAGTCTATTGATATACGCTTGTTTCCTTAACTAAAGTTGCGTACATACGCGGTATTTACTAACTGAAGTAGCGTATACAAATCTGATTGTGAAATGAAAAATAATTGACCTGATAATACTGATTCACCCCCCCTCTCAGTATTATTTCCAACAATTGGTATCAGAGCAGGTCCTTCAGAAGAAGCTTGATCGCTTGAAGGAAGATCTATCATCATGAGAAACTATGAAAAAGAAGCATCAATCAGGCCACCAATTTTTGATGGAAGCAACTTCGTCTATTGGAAGGTAAGAATCACTACCTATCTTCAATCTCTTGGTACAGAAGTTTGGGATATTGTGGAAACAAGATACACATTTCCATCAGCAACTCCTATAGATACGGCTGGTAAGAAGCAGTATGAAACAAATGCAAAGGCTGTCAATACTCTATTAGGGAGCCTATCTCAATTTGAATTTGTCAAGCTTATGCAAATCAAAACCATAAAAGAAATATGGGACAAGATCATTCTGAGCTATGAAGGAGATGAACAGGTAAAATGAACAAAACTTCAAACTCTCAGAATTCAATATGAAAATCTTAGAATGCACAGTGATGAAAGCGTGGCTAACTATTTCCTACGTATAGATGAGATTGTTAATTATATGAAAAGCTTGGGTGAAGAAATAAAAGAAGTTGTTTTGGTTGAAAAGGTTCTAAGATCTTTGTCTCCTAAGTTTGATTCAAAAGTTTCTGCCATAGAAGAAAAATAGAATCTATAGAGAATTACCATGTCACAGCTACACGGAATCCTAACTGCTTATGAAATGAGAAAAGGGGGACCATCAGACAGGAGAGAAGCTGCATTAAAAGCCTCAGGAAAAGGAGATTACAGTGAGTCAGGACACATGTCAGAAGAAGAGGAAGAATCAAATTTTGTCAAGAACCTTCAACGGGGAACTGGAAGATTCAAAGGTAAGCTGCCTTTCAAATGTTTTGCTTGTGGAAGAGTTGGTCATTATTTTGCCAAGTGTCCTCATAAAGATAAAATTGACAAAGGTAAGGAACCAGTTAGATGGAATAGAAAATAGAATGTAAGTAAGAAGAGCTATTATACACATGAAGACAGTGATGGATATTCAAATAGTGATGAAGATGAACAACGTAATGAGTATAGACTTTTCATGGCTTTTGAAGATGATGATTTCTTGGATGCTATAGATGAAGAAGGTCTCTATGAAGAAATTTCTAAACTCAAAATTTTTTTAGAGGAGAAGAATATGATTATAGATACTCTGACATTCCAACTTGCTGAAAGAGAAAAACACAATGAAAAGTTAGAATGTGAAATTGTGAGACTTAGAAAAGATATTCAGAAATCAAAAGCTCTAAATCTTAGATTTGATAAAGGATCTGAAACTTTAGATGAGATTATCAAAGTGCATCATTCTCCTCTAATCAAGATGGGTCTTGGGTATACTGAAGAAACATCTCAAGAACAGAAGCCATCTACCTCCAAAAGTTATCTTGAAGCTGCAAGGAGAAATGAACAGGTTGACAATCGACAGCAAAGGCACAATGAAGATCACCAGGTAAATCAAGGACAATTTACTTCAAGAATGAATAGAAATCACCAAGTAAATCGAGGGAAATCCACTTCAAGGATGAACAGAAGCTTCAACCAACCACAGGTAAATAATTCTCAATTTGCCTCAAGAATGAATGTCAATGGAAACTACAATCATTTGGTTGGTAGGTTTAATAATCGCAAAAATTTCTTCAATGGCCAATGTTTTTCTTGTCATAACTTTGGTCACAACGCTACTCAATGTGTTGCCTACAAGACCATCATGACTAGAGAAGCTCAAAAACAAAGGAGTATGACTGGGATCATGAAAAGGACCTACAATACATTTGCTGCTCTTGAGAATGAAGTAGAATGTTCTATTTGTAACAACTTCAGTCATGAAGATTCTGAATGCAGGAGTAGGTTTCGGAAAACAACTCAGAAGGAGCAAGTTTCACTGAATTCTAAAACATGGAGAAAGAAAGAATTGCAACCAGAAAGATGTGGGATAGCCTTATATGCGGAAGGACGGGAAAATCAATGGTACATCGACAGTGGATGCTTGAAACATATGACAGGTGATAAAGAAAAACTTTAGTCATATAGTGCCTTAGAAAAGGAAAAGAAGGTCTCATTTGGAAATGACACCCCTACACTCATAAAAGGTAAAGGTTCTGTGTTTTTGAAAGAAAAGGTCAAGGCTGGAAATGTTATGTATGTTGATGGCTTAAAGCATAATCTATTGAGTGTCAATCAAATGTGTGATCAAGGAAATGAAGTAATATTTTGATCAAATGGATGCATCATTCGTGAGCTTGATACAGGAGAAACAGTGATCAAAGGCATAAGAACTCCAAATAATTTATACATACTTAAGGGAGGACAACAACAATTCTATCTAAGAAAGAATGATGAACACTGGCTATGGCACAGAAGATTAAGGCATCTAAGCTTCTCTCAGATAAGGAAAGCATGTAAATATTAGGCTGTTCGTGATCTCCCTGACATCAGAATTCCAGACAATACAATATGCAAATCATATCAGTTTGGTAAGCAAACTAGAACTAATTTCCCTGAGAAGGAAGGATCAACTAGCAGGCCACTTGAACTTGTCCATACTGATGTATGTGGTCCATCTAGGAAAAGGTCACCTCGAGGAGAAGAATACTTTATATTGTTAATTGACGACTTTTCCAGGATGTGTTGGATAGGACTTATTGAGCATAAATATGAAGCTTTCGAAAAGTTCAAATCATTCAAACCCTTGTTGGAAAATGAATCAGATTGCAGAATCAAATGCCTCAGCTCTGATAGAGGTGGAGAATTTACCTCAAATGAATTTTTGGATTTTTGTGAAGAACATGGAATAAGAAGGGAATTCTCTACTGCTCAAACTCCTCAGTAAAATGGAGTAGTAGAAAGGATGAACAGAACAGTTCAACAAATGGCTCGAGCAATGCTTGATGAGTCTGGGACTCCTCCAACCTTCTAGGGTGAAGCTGCATTTGCTGCCATAACTATTCTCAACAAGACAAATGTCCGAGTGAATTGCACTCAAAATCCTCATGAACTTTGATATGGTAAGACTCCCACAGTAAAATATTTTGAGATTTTTGGAAGAAAATGCTACATCAAAAAGACTGATGAAAATCTCGGCAAGTTTGAACCTAGAGAAGATGAAGGTATTTTTCTTGGTTACTCTCCCCACAACAAAGCATATAAGTGTTACAATAAAAGACTTGGAAAAATTGTTGAAAGTATTGATGTAGTGGTTGATGAAGAAGGAAACATTCCAAGGAAAGTGACATCTGAAGATTTCGAATATGATGAGGACTATCCTTCTACAACAAATCAGACTCATGATGAAGAAGAAACCCACGAGGCACCAGAAGAACAGATAAAGATAGAAGAAAAGACTCCATCCAGGTACATTCAGAAGAATCATCCAGAAACTCAAATTTTGGGGTAGAAAGAGGCAGGTGTACAAACAAGAAGAACCATTTCAGAAGATTCAAGTTATCTAGCATTACTCTCCTCCACTGAACCAAAGAATGTAAGAGAGGCATCCAGAGATGAATGCTGGGTAAAGGCCATGGAGGAAGAACTTGAGCAGATTGAAAAGAATAACACTTGGGAGTTGGTTCCTAGACCTAAAGATAAGAATGTCATAAGAACAAAATGGATATTCAAAAATAAGCTAAATGAAAATGAAGATGTGATTAGAAACAAGGCCAGACTTGTTTGCAAAGGATATGCTCAACTAGAAGGTATAGACTTTGAAGAAACTTTTGCACCAGTTGCTAGATTTGAGGCCATAAGAATGTTTTTTGCTCTCTCTAGATTTTAGAAGTTCAAAGTATTTCAAATGGACATAAAGTCTGCCTTCCTGAATGGAGACTTGGATGAAGAAGTATATATTGAGCAACCAGATGGGTTTATTCTTGGAAATGATCCAAAACTTGTATGCAGACTCAAAAAGGCTCTATATGGCCTTAAACAGGCTCCAAGGGCTTGGTATTATTGGTTGGATAAGTACCTCCATCAACAAGGTTTTACAAAAGGATCAACAGATATCAATCTATACATAAAAATTGACAATGATAAGTTGCTAATACTTGTTGTGTATGTTGATGATATCATCTTTGGTAGCAATGAAGAAGACATGAGTCAAAATTTTGCCTTGGTGATGCAAAAAGAGTTTGAAATGTCCATGCTTGGTGAGCTCACATATTTTCTTGGTTTACAAGTCCAACAAAACAAAGACGGTATTTTTCTATCACAAACCAAGTATCTCAAGTAGATCTTGAAGAAATATGGGATGGAGGATTCGAAACCAGTATGTACCCCTATGGTAACAGGATGTAGCCTCAGTGTAAATGATGAATTAGCAGTAGTGCATCAACCAGCCTATAGATCAATGATTGGTAGTCTGCTCTATCTAACAGGTACTCGACCAGACATCATGCATGCAATGGGAATAGTTGGAAGGTTTCAGACAAATCCAAAGGAAACTCATCTTCAAGCAGTTAAGAGAATTTTCAAGTATCTTCAGGGAACTTAAAAATATGGCTTATGGTATCCTACAAGTACAGATCTCACACTTCATGCATATACAGATATAGATTGGGCAGGAAGCGTGGATGATAGAAAAAGTACTAGTGGTGGTGCATTCTTCATGGGTCCTAGATTAGTATCTTGGTTCAGCAAGAAATATAGTTCAATTGCATTATCTACAGTTGAAGCAGAATATGTGGCTGCTACATCTTGCTGCACACAACTCCTTTGGATGATGCAAACATTGCAAGACATGCAAATCACTTGTACTCCACCTATCTCCATTTCTTGTGATAATACAAGTGCAATCAGTATTTCAAAGAATCTTATCATGCATTCAAAGAATAAGAACATACCTATCAAGTATCATTTTCTCCGGGAACAAGTGCTTGAACAAAAGGTTAAATTGGAGTATGTTCCCTCTAAGGAACAAGTTGCTGATATACTCACCAAACCACTGCCCAGGGAGACATTTGAATACCTCAGACAGAAGCTGGGGGTAGTTGCTGCATCATCTTGCTGCTGAATCTTAACTGTTTCAGAAGAAAGTGGTTGTACGCAAGTTTCATGAGGAGGATCCACGTACATACACCGGTTTATGAAGATATAGTCGCATATATGTCGGTTTAAAGACAACCAGTAGGTCAGGCTTAGGATGAAAAGAGTCTGATATGGGTCTGGCAGAGACCATCTGGCACAGGTTTAGGGGGAGCATATATTCTTCTAATAATCCATTGTTGGCATTATCTTAGAAGATCTTGGTTCATTTTCACAGTTGTTTTGATTTCAAGTGGAACAGGTGCAGAGGAAGAACATGGTTGTTGGTCTGAATGTTGACTGATAAATGGTACTGATGCTAGTTGTTGATAATTATCATAGTCTTGCTGTAGATATTTCGTCTCTATGTCATGAATCTCTTTTCTTATCAAGGTCATGTAATGGCCTATCTTGGTTTCCCCACTATGCCTGGGATGGATGAAGTAATTTTCTTGTTGTTATCATGTGTAAATTCTTGGTGTATCCCCACTTGGTTGGGTAGATGAGTCAGTCCTCACTTGGTTGATAGATAGTTGTATGTATGAGTCTTTGGTGATAGGAAGGTCATTTATAATGTATAAAGTCATGGTTCTTTTGTAGAACATCTTCTTGCATACCTTGCGTACAGTCAGGGGGAGCTTGGACAACACAATAGAGCAGAGATTTCAAGGGAAGCATAACCCTTTGCCCTTGATGTCAAATGGGGAGAATGATTTTGAGTGACTTGGGGTTGCCATCAAGTCCAAAGGGGGAGATTGTTGGCATTATGAGATAGGTTTAGCACTATGGCACAGGTGTTGTCCTTGATGGAAACTCACTCAAAGGGCAGATCACAATTCAGGCTCTCAAAATGAAAGAAAATGAGGTATACATAGGTTCACTATATATGAAGGCATGTATACACGCGTTATTGATGATCAAAAGTCGCATATGCATATGCACGCACTTTCATGCACGGAAAAGCACATACATGTGGGAAATCTTATGTTTGGTCCATGGTATTTAGTCCTACATATTTGAACCTATGGTTTTGGTCCTTGGTATTGCATTCAAAAGTATTGAACCCAGGTATTGGGTCCCTAGTATTGGTTCTCAATGGTTTTGGACCATGGTTTGACTAAGGCCTAAGACTATAAATAGGGAAGGAGATCATTTGGCAAGGGTATTGACTTAAGCATTGAATATCTTATGAAGAGCAAGATCTAGAATACTGGTCATTGGGCTATGGTGCATAACTAGACCTGAATCAAGGAGGAACCTAAGTGCAAGGACAAGGATAAGTTCTATTAACGGGTCAAGATCTTAAGACGGTTTGAAGAGAAGTATCTTTGTGCAATTTTGATCTGTTATATTTAGCACATGACTTGATCTATAAATATGATAATCTAGGTATAACCGATGCCTGAATAAGTGAAAAGGGTAAATTATCTTTTATAGATCTGTACGCAGGTTCAGCGTAGCAGAGGCGCGTATACACGCTGGTTCACTAACTTAAAAAAAGCGTATACGCTGGATGGCCTTGATACAAAAGCATATGCACGCAGGTTCCTCATATTGAAGTAGCATACATCTCATGAAATATGTTTTAGCTACTTCTGTTTATTGCTGCAGTGTTCTGAGTTTAGAATTGGCGATTGGTTACTGGTACTATTTTCTGGTTGCAACATTCTGAAAAGTTATTGGTTGATTCAGTATTTGTTTGTGGAAAGGAGTTTGGTTAATGCAGATATACTTGATGTTTGATTGATATTCATGGATCCAGTTTGAAAATTTATGAAACGTGGTCCCTGGAAGAAAAGAGAAGGTTGTAGCCTTCTGTAGGTCAGCACCTATGTACTAGTATCTCAGCTAGTACAAGAGCTAAGGCGGTTGTAGCTCCCTTCCAGGAGAAGCTGGAGAACGAGAGAAGGTTGTAGCCTTCTGTAAGTAGCAACCTGCATACTAGTATAAGACTGCACCAGTACAAAATAATTGTAAAACGAAGTTTCTAATTAAAAGAAGATAGAGACAAATTGCAGTAGGTGGTTTTCACCCACATTGGGTTTCCACCTTATATCTTGTGCTATTATGTGTGATTGCCTGTTCTGTTTCAGTGTTTCTGGTTATTGTTTATATGGTTTGATGCACAGATTAATGATCAACATCTGAAGAATAATTTAAATTACAAGTCTACTGATATACGCTTGTTTCCTTAACTAAAGTTGCGTATATACGCGGTATTTACTAACTGAAGTAGCGTACACAAATCTGGTTGTGAAATGAAAAATAATTGACCTGATAACACTGATTCACCCCCCCCCCCCCCCCCTCTCAGTATTATTTACAACGTTGGAAACTATGGCAAGTTTATCCATGGAGGAAATTCACTACATGATGCTGACAATATCCTATGCCTTATACCTCAAAGAACAATGGCTGCAGTTTTAGATAAAAACCCTAGCACAAAGAGGAACTATGCCTTTCCAAGACTACAGGAAATTCATTGACCTCTGTGACCAAAACACCCTAGAGGATAGAGAAAAGATATATGAATTCTACCTACACAATTTAGCTTTGACAGATTTCAATGTGTGGGACCCCAATCCAAAGCTAGTGACTTGCAACTAATGGCCTTGGCATCTTGGATGAGTCATGAGGAATACAAAGCTATAGAAATGAAAAGGCTATTGTCAAGAGAAGAAGAAGAACCCCTTTTCATCAGAGCAGAACAACCTAACTCAATGGATGTCATCAGTACTCACAACCTCATTGCAAATGATCCCAAGCTTGCACCACAATACCTTGTTGTACAAGAACAAGGAGTCAACCATTTTGAAGACATGCTAAGATTGCTAGGAGATGAGAGCTAGCAAGTCTGCCAAAGGAGATGGAACACCTTACCCTACAACCTAAAGATCAAAGAATATCATTCTCCTAATAGAATGAGGGATGCACTACAAATAGTCCCAATGTATAAGCAAACATTAAAGAGACTCAAAGTCAACTGGATTGGATTGAAACTTAGCCCACCATTGCTTTTAGGTATGTTAGAGGGGATAAAGGAAGAAGAATAAAGAAATCAGTTGGAGGAGATAGAGAGGAATGCAGGGTTTTATCCACAAGAGGAGGAGACTACAACAGAAAACTGGAATGTCAGGGAGGCCACCAAAGCATTGAAAGACATGGACATAGATTGAGTTGCTCAGAGGATGAGCAACATTTTCAGTAGGGGGGTGATGATGACGCTCAAAATGGGTAAATTATATGGACCTTAATGCACCTCCAGCTTACTAAAATAAACTTTTCTCATAATTCTTTACATGTTTTAATTATATTTTTCTTAATGAGGAGAGTAAAGATGAGATGTCGTGTCTAATGGTCTAATATGCATTGACTACAAGTTTTGGAGAAAGTTTTGGCTAATTAAAGTGCAGGAAGTCAAATAAAGACAAGCAAGAGAGATTATAGGAGATAGGATCTCCCTCCTTAACTCCTCACTCACTCGAATATTCCTCAATCAAATCTCATCAACTCAGAGTTGCAAGCATTCAAGTAATGAGGTTCATTAGCAGCTAATCCAGTGACATTTGAAGCCATGTTGATCTCGATATTGGGAGCCAAGCCTCCCTAAATTTAAGGAAGTTATTGGTAACTTTAGTTGTATAAATCAAGAGGCCTAGAGCCTCATTAGGATTCAAATTTTTTATTCAAGATAGCTAAGCAGTTTTCGAGTTGAAGCATTGTAACCATGCACTCTTGTGTATTTATGATATTTTAATGAAAATGAGCAACATTCCCTTGATCCAATAGTGATTTGACTCAGAGGGTTGAATATCTTGGGTTAGGACCCAACCCTAGCAGCAGAGGTTCCTCTTGTTGTATATGTATGCTTAGGTTATACTCATAGCTAGTTGCTAAACTGACTTTGGTGTTGTTAATTTGCGAGTACTGGTAGGTTTAATTAGTTTGCTTCCATTTGTGGATAGTTCTAACAATAGAATTATAGTGATAAGAAGATATTCCAAAAAGGCTGAAAACAAGTTGTTTTCACCTCATTTATCCCTTTCAAGGATCATGGCTTGAGGAACACTTCCCATCCAGCCCAAAAACACAAAATTCTTTCTTTTTGCGTAATCTAGGGTTTTCCTGCTAATTAGGTCATTATCTTTCAATTTCATAAGATAAGTTGCAATTGGTATTTATGATATATTAGGCAATTTCATACGATAAGTTGCAATTGGTATTTATTTATTTCCAACATATATATATTCATATATTGATGTTTCCTATTTGCTCTGTCTTGTCCAATGTATGATGTTGATTGAAATTTTTATATGTGTTACAAATGTCTATCTAAAACATAATTGGATAATGCATTAGTTATTGTATTTAGAATTCTAGGAATATGTTGATATTGAATATAATCAAAATATCATTTTCGAAGGTGAACCCTTAAAAGCATGCGAAGCATAGTTGGGTTTTAGACATTGCTTAAATGTAGTACTATGAGTTTTGAATCAAATTTGTCCATCAAATGGTTAATGTCACTTGAAATAGCGTCAAACAACAGTTCGATCACTCCATTATACTCAACAATGTTATTGGTTGAGCGACTGATACAAATCCCTTGTAAACTCACTAACTTGTAATTTGGAGCTTAAATAGCCCATGTTGTGGAGGAAAGGTTCAGAGTATTAAGGCTAGCGCCATCATTATAACCAACATATGGTTGAAGGAACACCAACATCTGCAAATAAAATGTAATCCAAGGTTAACTGAAGCAATAGGAAATCTTGAATAAAACAAACTATAAACACACCAACACACTTATACAGTATGTACACAGTGACTATGCAAAGGGAATCTATGCATAGTTTCTTTTAAGGTACAACCCATTTCTGGGTTGCCCTAGAGGTATTCCATCAAAATCAATGAACCCATAATCCCCTTTTGCAAGTACATGTTTGACTATATAAGGGCCTAGCCACATCAGCTCGATCTTCCTAACCCCTAACTTATCAAATTTCTGATCATACAAAAGGACTAGATCACCTTCCAAGAAGGAACGAGGTTTAACATTCTTGTCATACTATTGTTATGCAACCAACTCACAAAACAAAACAAAAGATAGATCAATGAATTAAAAATTAGCCTCTTCGAGGGGGAAATATCCTTTACATTACATAAATGAATAATTCTTGGATGATATAAATGATAATACCTCCTTGGTATATATAAGAGTGTAAGGGGTCACAATTTAATCAGGGCCTACATAACAATAACAATAAGGGGGCTACAATAGTATTATAAGGACCTAATGTGCCCCTCTCGTTTAAAAAAGTGTTGTCCTCAACGCTTGAGTAGTTCTAAATGCTTCTGTATAAAATTTTCATCTTCCCATGTGGAATCTTCTGCGAGTAAGTTCTTCCACTTAATGAGATACTCTGAAATTAATCGATTTTGTAGCTCAGGTTATTATTTCCATGAATTCTTCAAGCTAAAATATCATTTTTCCTTCTTCATCAAGTTCTAGCAATATTGTTTGAACTGGAGCTTGTCATCAATAACCTTCTTTAAGCATGAAACATGGAAAACTGGGTGTACTCGGGAAGATGTAGGAAACTCCAATTTGTATTCCATAGTACCAATATTTTGCAACACCTTTTAAGGACCATATCACTTGGGTGATAATTTATTATCCTTCTTAGCTTAATTAAGGGACATTTGTTTGTATGGATGTAGCCATAAAAATACCCACTTGCCTACATCAAAACTTCTTTCACTACAATGTTGATCTTCCTGTTGTTTCATTTGATTATGCACCAGAGTGAGGTTATCATTTAAGAGTTGTAGAACTTATTGTTGATGCTCGATGTGATCTTGCACTGCTTGAACCTTAGAATTTTCTCTTAAATTTGATGTGATGGATGATGGATGTTATCCATAAAGTGCCATAAATGGGGTCATTTTTGCTGCAATATGAAAGGAAGTGTTATACCACCATTCAGCCATAGGTAACCACTTGACCCATTGTTTTTATTTATCAGATACAAAGCAACGAAGATATCCTTCAAAACAATTTTCCCATTAGATTGAGGATGATAAGATGAACTATGATCTAATTGAGAGCCAAGACAAGAAAACAATTCCGTCCAAAAAATTCCAGTGAAAATGGGATCTCTGTCACTTACAATAATCTTTTGGTTTCCATGTAGGTTTTGAATTGTTTCCATAGACGCAGTAGAAACTCTAATGGATTTAAAAGGATGAGATAATTTACAAAAGTGTGAATAATTGGAAATTCTATCAACTACCACCATAACGACACTCATTCCTTCAGACTTGGGTAAACCTATAATAAAATCCATTGCGACCTCCTCCCAATGCTAACTTGGAATGGCTAAAGGTTGTAATAGAATCGGGGTCTTAATTGTATCAACTTTATTTTGTTGGAAAACCAAACATTTTTCCATAAACTTCTGAACATCAGATTTAAGGCCATCCCAAAAAAATCCTTCTTGACCCCGTGGTAAGTTTTTAAAAATCCTGAGTGCCCTCCTAAGGGAGAGGTGTGCAACTCCAAAAGCATATTTTGTTCGAGTTGGGAATTCTTCCAAATATATAAGTGATCTTTGTACCATAATGAATCATTTTCCAGGTAAATGTGTCAGCTGTATTGGGATTTTCCTGCAACTTTTGAATGAGTGTCCACACCTCTTTGTCATTATTCCATTCATCCCTTGCTTCATTTATCCAACTAGGTTGGATAATAGAAATGACACAAATCAATCCTTCCACATCCTCATCCTTTCTTGAGAGTTCATCTGCAACAACATTTGCTTCCACTTTTGAAGATGATTTCAAAGTCATAACCCAACATCTTTGTGAACCATTTTCACTACTCTTCTGAAGATAATATTTGTTCCAAAAATTATTTAAGACTATCATGACCTGTTTTTACCTTGAAGTGTTTTCCCATTAGGTATGGCCATCATTTCTTTAGTGCATGTATTATTTCCAACATTTCGTTCTCATAAATAGGTTTGTGTAAATAATTTCCCTTGACTAGACGACTTACAAAAGAAATGGGTCTTCCTTCTTGCATTAAAACATCACCAATTCCATTTCCTGAGGCATCACATTCCACAATAAAGGTTTTTCTCAAGTCTAGAGTAGCTAAGATCAGTGCTTGCACATTGCCTCTTTAAGATGTTCAAAGGCCCTAGTTTCTTCCGGAGTCCAAGAAAACACATATTTCTTTATTAATGTTGTTAGAGGTGATGTTATTCTCCGATAATTCTTAACAAACTTGCTATCATACCATCTCAACCTGAGAAATCCTAGAAGATGCTTTAGGGTTGTGGGGATTCTCCATTCCATAATGGCTTTAGTTTTGTTAGGGTCTACCTTAACACCCTCATGAGATACAATATGACCCAGATATTCCACCTCTTATACTCCAAAGAAACATTTGGAGGTTTTTCCATATAGTTGTTTCTCCTCCAATAGTTTGAGCACCCTATCAACATGTTGAACATGATCCTTCCAAGTCTTGTTGTGGATTAGTATATCATCAAAAAATAATAACACAAATTTTTTAAGGGTGGGTTTGAAAATGGAATTCATCAAACCTTGAAATGTAGAAGGTGCATTAGTAAGGCAAAAAGGCATGACCAATATTCATAATGACCTTCATGATTTCTAAATGTTGTTTTCAAAATGTCTTCAGTCTTCATTCGAATTTGATGATATCCTGATCGAAGATCCAACTTGGTGAAGTAAATTTTTCCATCTAATTCATCTAATTTCATCAATGACAATAATGGGGAATTTATCTTTAATAGTGAGCTTGTTGAGCTCCCTATAATCCATACACATACACCATGATCCATCCTTCTTGTGCACCAATACTACTAGAGCAGAGAAAGAACTTTGACTAGGTTGAATTATACCGACCTCTAGCATTTCTGCAACCATATGTTCAATTTCACTCTTTTGGGCATAGGGATATATGTAAGACCTGATGTTTGGAGAAACACTTCCTGGAATAAAATGAATAGCATGATCATGATCACGAATAAGTGGGAGGCCTTTGGGAGTCTCAAATACCTTGGAATGATTGTCCAAGACTTTTTGGAGATCTGGAGAAATAGATGATTTTGATATTTGAAGCTCTAGTGAGCATAATTATGCAATTATGCCCCATTTTTCTTTCTTTAGAAGATATTTCATTCCATTAGAGTTAATTATCTTCCCGAGTTTCCCTCCAATACCCCTTAACTCAACTTCCTTTCCTTCCCAAAATAATTTCAAGAAAAGTTCTTGAAAATTAAAATCTGTCGTCCCCAAAGATTGTAACCATTAGACTTGTAGTACAACATTAACACCACCCATTGAAATGGAAAACATTACACTATTCAATACATATTCCCACATGGCTATCTTATATTATGAAACTTTCCAAAGCAATTTATAGTTCCTTAATTTGCAACCATCACTTGATACTCTAGTGCAGGATATAGAAAGAAATTCAATTCCTTGGCTATCTTACAATAAATAAAATTATGGGTATTACCTAAATCAATCAACAATATTACCTTTTTCTTCTTGATATATCCTTCTATCTTGAGAGTTTGAGGAGTGGTAATTCCTACTAATGCATTACAAGATATGGTTGGATTCATTTATTCGTTCTATGGGGTTGGTTCCTGGTGTATATCCTCCTCTGTTTATGTTTCTTGTTCCTTTCCTACCTCCTCTTTGCAATATATGTAAAATAATTTCTTCTCATCACACTTATGATCTTTAGTGTATTTTCTATCACAACTGTAACAAGGCATTTTTTGTTTTCCTCCAATTGTTGTGGTCTCAACCTTGTAGGTTATGGAAGGCTAGGAGCAACAACACTTCCATCTTTATAGTTGTGAGTGGTATATTTCATTGTTTCCATAATTTTTCTTTCAACTTTGCTTGCCACCCTAAATGCCTTCTCTAATGAATCAAGTTCCCAAAGGTAACCTCATGTCAGATGCTATCCTTTAAACTCTCTATGAAGATACCAATCCTATGGTTCTCTAGAATATTAGTTATCCTTATATTCAATTTTTGGAAGTCCTCAATGTGCTCCGCTATTGAACTCGTTTTTTTGAGATTTGTCAATTAGCTAAAGAATGCACTGCTATTTGTATCCTCATAATGTGCTATCATTTCCTCCATAAAAAATGACCAAGTGACAAGTGGTTTATGAGAAAAAAAACCATCGATACCATACAAACTGATTGGGTTCTAAATATAAATATGAAATGCATACCTTTTGTGTGTGTTTCACATTACGGAGATCAAAATATTGCTCCATCTGTAGTATCCATCTTACTAGATCATTTTTATCAAACTTCCTCATATCGATATTTGGAATGTGGTGGGTGTCAATCCCATCCTTGGAGTCTCTAAAATCATAATTCATATTTCTTCTTTCGTCATCACAATTTTCATGGATTACCTTGTCATCACTGGGAAGCCTTTCTTGCGGAAACATATTTTCTTCCTCTTCTTCATGTGTAGTATTAGAGATTTTTGGTTTCTTACTAGGTGTATCTATTTTTTTGTTGCGAGGCATATTGGAAATAATGATATATATTCTTCACTAAGCCCTTTGAATCACTTCAAACTGATTTTTCAAATAAAATTTATGCAAATTTAAAAAATATACACCTTTTTTCTTGGCTTTGGGAGCTTGATCTTGAAACTGTTGTATCTATATAATTTTGGCTCTCTAAGGTCTAGAATTTAGTCCCATGGTAGAAATCTAAGTCTTGTCTCTAATTCCACAAGTCATACCAAGCTTGTATTCTTCAAGAAAATGTTATGCCCAATATCCCATGATAACTTGATTATATTCTCGTTCATTAGAGAGAACTTGTATGGAGTTCCACGTGTCACTTTTTTGACCTTTAGCCCTGAAAATCATACATAAAAGCCTACAGTCCATGAATTTCAGTCATGTTGTATGGAATTGAAATCTAATGCTGAGAGGAAAAGTTATGATGATTTTCCCTAGGTCACTTATTTGAGATTGAATTCTGGAGCCTGCAAAAACCATAACTTCTTCGGACCATATCTCAAAAAATATAACAAAACAAGATTTGAAATTATTACATGAAATTCAGCACAATTTTAGATCCATGTGGTAGAAATTTTGGCTTCTAATTCCTTGTGGAAATAAAGTTATAGCACAACTACCAAGATGACATGTTTGAAGTAGTGAAACCCTAAAATCCAAAGCTATGATACCAAATGTTAAGAAACTAGCTCACAAAACAAAAGAAAAGATAGATCAAAGAACTTAAAAATTACCCTATTGGAGGGCGAAACCTCCTTTACGTTGCATAAATGATCAATTCATGGATGATAAAAATGATAAGACCTCCTTGGTATATATAGGAGTGTAAGGGGCCACTACATAATCAGAGACCGGATAACAATAATAATGCAAATGCACAATAATAATAATAGTGGGCTTCTATGGGCACAAAAATAACAATAGGGGGATAAAATAAAAATAACAATAAGGGTCATACACTAGTATTATAGAGACCTAACAACTATGTTTTGATGTGTTTTTGGGCCTCATTGGCCATCACAACATCGCACTGAGTTTCATCTAAGCATCTAGATGCAAAAATGCTCTTCTTCTGCAGATATTATAGGGATAATTTCGAAGGGAAGCTTCAAATATGGAATCTCACATTCAATGGGAAGTATTTCCTCTAGACCATATGCCAAATAAAAGGGCGTGAATCCTATTGTAGTCTGGAGAGAGGTTTGTTATGCCCACAAAGCTGCAAAAAGGATGAGGTGCCAATTTGTTTTGTGAATCCCTATCATGTGTTGTAGCATTATTTTCAAAACTTTGTTAATAGATTATACTTGTCCATTAGCCTGTGGGTAATGGGGAGTTGTGTTGTAATGTTGAAGGCCCAACTTGGTAGTAAGTTCAGGCATCATGTGATTTTGAAAATGTTTCCCATGGTCATTGCGATCATCATCGGGACTAGTCTACGAGGAGAGCCATATTTTGTGTGCATGTATTTTGATAGTATAGGCCGTGTGGCCATATGTGTCTCAAACACAATTTTTGTAAAACCAAACTCTATATATATACTTATCTATCTATGTTTCCTATTTTCTCTATGTCTTATCCAATGTATGATGTTGATAGAAATTTTTACATGCGTTGCAAATGTTTGTCTAAAACATAATTGGATAATGCGTCAGTTAATGTGTTTAGACTTCTAGGAATATGTTGATTTGGAATGTAATCAAAATATCATTCTAGAAGGCAAACCCTTCAAAACATGCAAAGCATAGTTGGACTTTTCTCTGAATATACATTTTTTAAATGTAGTACAAAATGTTGTGAATCAATTTTGACCATCATGTTATCACTTTGATATTTCTTTTGAAGTTAATGAAGAAAGAAAAGTCAAGGGTAACCACAAACCACTATTGGAGATCAGGACCTAGCCTTCCTGATGCTCAGAGAGGGGTCTCTCTTTATAATTTAACTTTGTTTTATTTAAAATGATCTTAGGCTAGTTATTGCTTGCACTTGGGTTTTGTTTTGAAATTGGGTGGTTGGATCACTTTACTTAGATGAACAGAGGTTTTCTTCTACCATTGGGCTATGCAGTCTTATGTCAAACAACCAAGACTGGATTCAGTTTTAAAAACAATGTCTATAGGGCAAGATAGATGAGTTATTGTAGATTTCAATGGCTAAATGGTGGAATGCTTTCAAATCAGATACAAGGAGAAATTAAGGGTTCCCTAGGACGAATTTTGAAAGGAATGAGAGAAGTCAACCGGAATGGGAGAGAAATTAAGCGTTCTCAAATCAGGGTATTAGAGGAAAACATGTAAATGACTAACTGTACAAAACAAAGTGTAATTAAACAAATTCTGAGTGATATTTCTAGTTAATTCATTCAAATTTAGAACACATTTAAGATTATGAAAAACATGAGGTAAGAAAATCACACAAAGAAAGTACTTCACTACAAACGGCTCATCTCATGAATCCTATAGAAAAATGATTTTATTACTTGCTCCAGTCCGTTGACTTGCAAATGGTACAATCATCCTCAGGTTTAAGATCAAAATGGATCTACAAATGTAAAATAATCCACACCTAATACTTCAAATTTTGAAGTATTTATACCAAAGGAATTATAAAATATCTAAAACTATATTCATAACTAATCTAGGAAAAAAGAAATATCTTCTTGCAAGAACATAGAGATAGTTATTGAACTGCTACTTGTTGTCCTTGTTATTAAGGTTCTGCTGGCTTTGCTCTTTGATCTTTTGCCCTTTATGCTACTTGGTTGTTTGGTCTTCACGTTGGATGCTCTGTCTTACTTCAACCTTTCACCTGATACTTGTTCATCTGATACTTTTTAATCCTGCTGACCTGTCAATATCCTCTTACCTTGCTATTCCATTTTTTACTATAGATTTGTAATTTACTGTGATTTTACTACAGTAAATCATTCAATTTTTCCCATATTTCTTCATCTGGTAACTGGATATTAATCATTTTTCTGTATATCTCATCTGCTGCTGTATATTTGGAAAATGTGGGCTTATTAATAAACAGGTGTTTTACCTCATGTTGGAGGTAAAACAAGTTTTCAAATGTTTGGTACAAGACTTTTCTTGTTGGCATGCCCTTCATGGATGAAGTGATCACTTGTTCTTTGGCCACTTTCCTGATCTTCTTGTTGTAATATGCATGCATCATTAACTTGTCATTTATTACTAAGGGATTAGGTAATCCCTTTTCCTTCAAAAGTTCAAACTTAGCCATGAACCTGTCAATGACTAGCTACATGTTCTGACACTTATCTTCTAAATTCAACATCATATTCCTCTTGGTGAGGACTTTTCTGACTTCCAAAATTGTACCTGTCCTATCAGGTATCTCCAGTTCTTGCAGTTCATACTTATTCTTGGAATTGAGGAAATGGATGATTCTTGTTATTTCCTCTGGCATATCTCCAAGCTCTATTTTAACCCTTTCAATGGCTTCTATAGCCTGCTTTATTAAATCTATCTGCTCAAATATGACCTAGATGGACGGCCAAATATCATTGATAGAGTCAATGATATTGGCCCACGGTTGCTCTTAAGCCTTTCCTATAGGTTCAATCAAGGTCAGTTCTTTCTCCAGGCCTTTTATCCTTTCATTCATCCTTGCAGCCTTTTGTTGCTCTTCTTTATGCATGATCTGGGCGAGTTTGTAATCTGTCTCTAGGATCATGACTTTTTCCTTCAGTTTGTTCATCTCATTGGTCTGAATGGACATTTCTTCCATTGCTTTGACCAACCTGTTTGCTTCTTCACTTGTGGAGGCTGTTGCTGTTGATCCTGTTCCTGATGTACTCTGTGCAGATGTTGTCTGTGAAGATGTTGGAAGTGCAGTGGCAATTGGAGCAGTGGGAGCTAATGCTGCTGCCAAAGTAGAAGGTACAATTGTGGTCACTGTTGGAATGACAATTGCAGGAGCATGATCAATGCTAGTTTGTTTGATCTGGATCAAGTTATCCAACTCCTTCTCCATCTCTTTTAACTGGTCATTTTGTTGGAGCACCAAGTCCATCATTTCCTCATGATTGGTCTGGCTTTCTAGGACTTCTATTGTCTGTGGGTGCTACAAATGAGGCAACTTGAGCTGTTTCTTGAGGGTTTCTATGTCCTCATTCTTATTTTTGATCAGTTTCTCTGTGGCCTTTACATCACTTGGGTCATGGCACAGTTCAATAACCAAGTCCCTCAAGGACTTTATCCTAGTGTCTTTAGACTGTGAAGAGGCTCTCTCCAGCTTGAATTGAGCTGTTATATTGTCTAATGAATCCTACAATTTATAAGCAGCCATCTCCTTTGCTGTGAGGGTGGAGTATATCATTTCTCCAACTTACTTGTGAAATTAGCTCTGATGAATGGGATGAACATCCCTGCCCAAGACCTCAAAATTTGTCTTCTTGTAGTCTGCTGAGGTTTTCAGTTGCTGTACAGTAAGCTGCACGAATAAGAGCTGCATTTTTCCCTCTTTAATGTCAAATGTTGACATCAGTCTGGTCTAGTTTGGCTGTGTCAGCTTGAGATATTAGGGATATGTCTCTGCCTTCAGTCTCTCATTCCTCACCTTTATGTCTTTAAATCTATCTTTGATGTCTTTTTCCTTGTCAGCTGGCCTGACATAGGAAGAGATCTCCATACTCAGATGTCTATCCATCAACCATGTGTTGGATGTTGAGGGTTGTTGTGTTTCCTCTGATGCAGCTAGTTCCTTGCCTTTCTATCCTATTGTCTCAGTGTCAATTATTTCTTCTGATGCAATGTTATCCTCTTGTTCAAAGACATGATTCAACTCGGGCCTATTGCTTGGCTCAACCAGCTCATCAGTGCTCTCCATGGTAGAGCTAGATGCCTCCTCTCTACTCCTCTTAGGATTCTTCTCCTCATTTGGTGGAGTCTGTATGATAAGAGGAGTGTTCATTGGCCCTCCTTGCTCTGGAACCTGTAGGAAAGAGTTATGATCAAATTGTCTCTCCAAATAAATAAGTGTATTCTCTATGTCCACAAAAGTGTTGTCCATGTCAATTAAAGTGTTCTCCACCCACTCATCCCAGTTAGCATATTGTTCAATTTCAGGCCTTGGGTGGTGGATGTATGCTCCCAACTTGACCTTGAGTCTGAGCTTGTTTATGACCCCATGAGGGTCATAGTGCCACATGAAACTGTTTTTTGAATTTCATTTGTTGAAGTAACCTGTCGGCCTCTGGTCCAGCTTCTCTGTTGTTGCAAATAAATGGGCCCATCTGGTTCTTCACTTTGAATTGGGTTTTCTTCCTATAAGCTAGGAAGTTAATATCATCAGAGCTAATGATTTGCTTGAAGTACTCAAGAGAAAATATCCTCATAGGGAGGTATTTGGGCAATTTGTAGGGAGCCAGCTCACAGCCATAAATCCTGATCTCTGTGTGGTTTTGGTACAAGTACCAATCTCCCACCTTGTTGTTCTTGGCTAATTGTAGCACTCTTTTAATCTCTGGGCTGATTCTAGGTTGAGTCTTAGAAGTTAGCATGTTCATAACTGGGTATACAAAAGAGTCTATAAAGTCTTTGTAGGTGAATGAGGTGGAAAACTGGTGGACCAAGGGTGTCTAGTAGATGACTGATCTTTCCTTTCCCTTGGTGTCTAGTTTTTGGATCTTCAAAGGGAATTTATCTATCTGGTAATAAAGGAACATATGAAACAACACTGAAGAGTATTTGAAAACTCTTTCAGTGGGCAGTCTAGTGAGCTGTTCATGCATTCTGTCTGCAATGAACTAGGCAAAATCATACATAGTGGCAGGAGGCTTGCCTGGAGTGAAAATGGACAAGAAGGCCATGATGACCTCATCCACAAACTCATCTGATGTGCATCCTAGGATGCATGAGAGCATCGTCATTATTCTCTTGCCAGTCTCTGAGAAAATAGTGGCAACATAGGGTGGAATGTCTGTAGGAGTATGTCTCTCCTCAATGATGAAATTGTGGAATATTTGTTTGATCTTGGCTGGGTCCAGTGTGATGTATAGGTCCAACAGGTGTCCAATGGACAAAGGAGTCAGATTAGGACTAGGCTAGATTTGTAGCATCTGGTTGATGGATTCAGCAGTGATGGTGAATAATATCTCATGGTTTGGTGTCTTAATAGCCCTATGGCTTGGAACATAACAGGCATGACAAAAATGTACTATGTCTGGGAATGGGTGGACTTCTAGGAATGTATATTTGGGCAAATTGGATTCCCAAAGGTTTATATCATCAACATGGTTTAGGAACCTGTCCTTAGCCCAATAGTGAATTCTCAGAAGGTGGGTTGGAGTGGCTATTTCTTTAATCTGGAAATCCCTGTCTACCAAGGCCAAGTGGTCAATGTCTAAATGAGGGGTTGTTACTAGTCTGACATCTAGAGAGGTCTGGGCAGCCATCTTTGTGATAAAATAAGGGAATTGGGCTTATACAGCTTGTGAAAATGAAGTCTTGGCAACTCTAGTCCAGGGATAGGGTATTAGCAGTTTGCAGGTAGGAGTTTTGGTATTTTAGGAGAGGGAATACTCTCAATTTAAGGGAATTCAATTAAATTAAATCAATTATTTCATGAATTTTACTGTACGTTTTAAATTGAGAGGGCCGTTCTAGTTTTATGTCAAAATACTTGGAAATTATGGTTGGGTCTGCAAACTGTTCTTTAAATGGTGGTTGCAGAAGTTCTTGTGGCTTCAGGTGTGCTGTGGATGGCTGAAATTTGTGTCTAGAGCTTCTTTGGGCTACAATTGGTATTCAGAACTGGTCACAAAAGCTCAGGGGCACAGGAGGGCTTAGAACTCTTTCACAAAGAAAATGCGTGAAAAGAGTGAAAATGGGGATTTGTGGGCTTTTAATCGGGAACGGTTAGAAAATTGGAGGGGAAAAATGTTTTTATGAATAGTGATGGTTTTTCTATATGGCGGGGAGGTGGTATTTAGGGGGTATTGCATTGCTTATGGGGGTCGGGTAGTATTTTTCTGAGAGCACGTGACTTAGCACAGTGCCGCCACGTAACCCAAGGGGGCCCAAGCAATACCACCCATATCGCGTGCTCTCGGGATGGTAAAGGTCAGGCAGTGAGCGGGCGTGATATGGGCGAGGGCCATAGGATCTGGGGGTGGACGATCCAACGGTCATCACGTGGCGAAGTAGCATGACGGGGAATGGGGGTGGGATTTAGCGGGGTCCATGCTTAATTACCCTTAAATGTAATTAATCACTGTATAAATGTGGGGTTAATAAAGTAATGCAGGTTTATGGAATATAACGGGTGAAAGTGAACTTTCGGGATTAATAAATTAATGTGGGGGGGGCATAGTTAGGATAAGAGGTTTAGTGGGTTTTTTGGGGTTTTTAGGGGAATTAATCAAAGGGAAAGTGATTTTTGCAAGGGGAAAATGGTTTCACACTAGGGGAAAGGGATTTTTGGAAAAAGGGATGAATTATGAAGGTAAATTGGCTAGGGAATGTGTGAAAGCAAGGGGTAGGAATCAAAATGAAGGGAAATGGTGTCTTCACAAGCCATGAAGGGGTAAAAGGGAAATTAGTAAGTATATAGTGGGGGGTGAAATGCAATGGGGGGAGTTAGGCAAATCAACTTATGAGCATCCTTTTTCTTTCACAATTGCTCCTGCACACTGAAACACATGATTAAACATGATAGATGTGCTTATGCCTCAAATAGCTTGTATTTCTACAACCTTTCTTCTACTTACCCTTTTACTTACCCTAACATTTTTTCTTCACTTTGTTGGGTGCACTTAAGCTAGCAAACCCTTTTCTTTCCTTTTTCTTTTATGAAACAAACTATCTACTTCTAACCTTATATCTTCCAAGGGCTCAGATTAAACTGATGAGCTCCTTTTATTTCTCTACCTATCTACTAATATGCTAAGATTAAACTATTTGGCCAGAGCTTTATTCTCTAGATATAAACATGAAATTCAAAGCATGAAGTAGTTAAGATTAAATAGTTTGACTATCATGGGTCGTGGCATGTATGACAAGTTGCACAACCATTATTTAAGACAGTAAAGTAAAAAGTATTGGCACTTGGACTTGCACACTTTCATGATCTGTTTTTTGTTTGGGGTTCATATTTTTTCATTTTTTGATCTTTTCTTATTTTTCTTATCATTTGATATTTCTTTTAGGACATACCCTCTTTACATTTTTTAATTTTAATATGGAAAATATTTGTAGAAAGTAAGGTATGTACAATTTTACAAGACTTAATCTCAACCAATTCAAAACTATGAATCCTATCACTATAGGACTCTAATAGTGGTTCCACATGGGGATGACATTTCCCTGTGAAATGTTAAAAACTCTAAAGACCAGTAGCTCTTTAATTGTGATTGTAGTTACCTTGTGAAGTGTCCTTCTATGATTCTGCTTTATTGATACTTATGATAGTGAATCCTTCAAAGCTCAGGGCCTTCTCTCTGGGCTTCATCTTCAAATGATTACCATCCAATCCAATCTAAACTCTGCAATGTTATGTAAAATGATGCAAAGTAAAGTGAACTATTGTGAGTCAGTGAAAAAATAATGCTTCAGCATCCTACCATTAACAGGTCCTCTTGGTAGATCGGATCCATCTATCTCTCTCAAGAAAAAGGCATTATTTCCTCTGTAGCCATAAATGACATAAGGTCCTTGCAACAAAAAATCAAATTTTCCATGCTTGCCTTTGTCTTCTCTCCTTGAATCCCACTTAAGGACTTTATCTCCTATGTAAAAATCATCTGCTTTAGTCTTTTTATCAAAGACTTTCTTGATTTTTTCTTGGATTACCTGTGTTTTTTCATGTACTTCTTCTCTAGTCTGTTGTAGGTGTATAGTCTGATTTATTATTCTGTAAACATCATTTGGTTCCACCTATAATTCCTAGATGATCTTCATCACTAACACTCCCAAGGATGATGGGAAAACTACATCCATCCCATAAACTAACTAGTAGGGAGATGTGCCAATGGATTTCTTGGTAGTCAGTCTATCTGCCCATAAGGCATTAACTAACTTCTTGTTCCATGTCTTTTTGTTATCTTCTAGCAATTTTTTAATGATATTGACTAGGCTTTTGTTAGATGACTCTGCTAGTCCATTACCTTGAGGGTAATAGGCTATTGAATGGCCAAGGGTGATGCGGTACTTGTTACAAAAATCTATCATTTTCTTGGATTTAAAGGCAGCTGCATTATCAGTAGTGAGCTTCCGGGGACATCCAAATCTTGACAAGACATTACTCTCTAGGAAGGATATTATGACACTATATATGGCTTTCCTAGAAAGTGTGGCCTCTATCCATTTGGTAAAATAGTCAGTGGCTGTCAGAATCCACTTATGTTGAGCTGAGGAGGTTGGGTGTATTTCTCTAATGAAGTCTAACCGCCATTGTTGAAATGGCGTTTCAGTGGAAATTGGTTGAAGAGGCAATGGTAAAAGTTTTCTCTTTCCGTCGAATATCTGACATTGATGATAGGAGGTCACATGCTTATTAACATATGCAAACAAAGTAAGCCAGTAGAAACCAGCCCTCAGGATTTTGTCAGCAGTAGTCTTCCAGTACAAGTGTCCTCCACAATCCCCTGCATGAAACTCTTGCATGATTTTATCAGCTTCATTTTTCAATAAACAATTCAAAAGAATACCAATATTGTCTTTCCAAAACAATGCATTATCTATGATACAATACTTTAATGACTTCATCTTTAAAAATATAGCTTTAGTTCTCATCAAACCAGGAGAAGCTTGTAAATTTTGTAATACAAATATAATATCTGCATACCAGGGTGAATCAGTAAAAGGTTCACTAATCAGTGGAGTCACCATCTCTTCTTGATCATCAAGGGCACTTATGAAGTTTATATCCAGGGCCTGACAGTTCGATTCAGCCATGAGTTTGGCTAAACCTTGTCCTTTGATAAGCTTAGTTGGCTTTATTTCTATTTCATATTCCAATATGTTGGCTATCCACTTGCATCTTTTCCCTTTAGGCCCATTTTGTATAAAAATGTTCTTAACTACAAAATTTGGAACATAAGCAATAATGTGAGAATACAGAATGTATACTCTGAAGTCTTTGATAGCCTTTACTAAAGTTAATGCTTGTTTTTCCATAATATTGTATTTGAGTGTGGCATCTCTTAACGATTTACTAAAAAATGCAATTGGTTGTTCATATACTTGGTTGTTCTTTTGTAGCAAGACTACTACAATGGTGTGTTCTGAAGCAAAAGAAAAAATTATAAAATCCTTGTTAAAATCAAGACTTATCAGGACTGGAGTCTTGGTTAAGGCTTCGTTGATGGCTTCAAAGGATTTTTTGGCCTCCACTGTCCATTTAAGTGCTGAGTCCTTTCTTAGCATGTTATTTAATTCTCTAATCAGTTCTTCTAGATTTGAAATGAATCTCCTAAGGAAGTTTATCTTGCCTAGAAATGACTGTAACTCTCTAATGTTTCTAGGATGGGTAATGGTCAAAATGGCCTCTATTCTAGCATGATCTATTCTAATCCCATCTTCAGATATGATATGTCCCAATAGTCTTCCCTGTTCCAGACCAAAGAGTATCCTCTTGGGATTTAAAGAAATCCCAATTTTTCTTCATTTGGTAAATACTCATCTCAGGTGGTCTAGGTGTTCATTGTCAGATTTAGAGAAGACTGTGATGTCATCCTGGTATACTACTAGGAAATCATGGATCTCCTTGGCAAAATCTATATCCATAGCTCTCTGAAATGTGGCACCTGCATTCATTAATCCAAATGGCATCTTCAAATACATGAAGGTACCCCAAGGAGTAGTAAATGCAGTTTTGGCTTGGTCCTCAGGTTGAACTAAGATCTGGTTATACCCAGAGAATCCATCTAACAGTGAAATCCTGGATGAGCCTACTACCCTCTGCAGTATATGGTCCATTTTTGGTAGAGGATAGTTATCTTTTAGTGAGACCTTGTTTAAATTTCTGAAATCTACACAAAGTCTAATTTCACCAGTATTTTTCCTGGTAGTGACTAAGTTTGAAATCCAATCTGAGTATCTAATGGGGGCTATTATTTGGGCATCAAACATTCTTTTAACTTCCTTCTCAATAGAGGGCATAAGAACTAGGTTTATTC
Source organism: Pinus tabuliformis (assembly GCA_031772625.1). Lineage (NCBI taxonomy): Eukaryota > Viridiplantae > Streptophyta > Pinopsida > Pinales > Pinaceae > Pinus > Pinus tabuliformis. The sequence continues at coordinate 590,103,114 of CM062819.1, forward strand.
TCCTAAGTTTCTGTTTGAAAGGTTTATGATCTTCTTTTAGAGGTATTTTGTGTTGGATTATGCTGGTGTCATAAGATTTTAAGTCTTCATAACTCCAGGGAAATACATCTTGGAAATTTTTAAACAGATTGATGTATTTAGCCTTTTCCTCTGGAGGTAAGGCTTTTGATATTTTAATGAGTTTTGGTTTATCCTCAGTTCCTATGTTAACTTATTCTATGTCAGCTCTCAAAGGTTCCACCTTGGGTTTCCTAGCTACATCATTAGAGTCAAACAAATCTTCTAAAGGGACTAATCCCTTAGGCAAAAATTATTTTTCAGATTAAGAATATTAGGATCATCATTCATTATTTCTTCAATCTCTACATTCTCTAAACTATCTATTTCTACTCTAGTAAATTTAGTTGGTTTATCTATATCTAAAATATTTGCATCTAGGTTACTTTTTATATTATTGTCTACTGTACAATCAGTATCTATCTTACAATTCTAAAACTCACCTTCATTTTTCATGAAATCGTAAATTTGAGAATCCTGGGAGAAAATATGCCAATACTTCAGGTTGTCTAGTACAATAGGCCTATGTCTGACTTCTGCAGTGTATTGATGGTTGGGTTGAAATGGCAATTCACAAGTACTAGCAAAAGTGGCCAAACTGTGGGCTTGCATATTTTGTTTTCTAGGAATGGCAGCAAAGTTTGTTTCCAGGAGGTCTTTGATCAATTCTAGGACAATATCCCTATATTGACCAAGTCTAGGATTGTTCACAGAGTAGTCACCATTAATATGTTTAATAATCAGCTCTGAGTCTCCCATGATGGAAACTCTTTTGGCTCCTAGTTTTCTAACCAATTGTAACCCTAGAATTAGGGCTTCATATTTGGCCATGTTATTGGTACACTTGAAGTTCAGTCTGAAAGCATGTCCCTCAGCATGATTACTCTCCATATTATGGATCCACACTCCTGCACCAACCCCTAACCTATTGACAGACCCATCAAAGTCTAGATGCCATAATGACTCATGAAATATGTTCTCATTGTCAGTTGTTTTGTATTTCAGGTCTTTGGCTGTGATTTCCTTATGATCATTTTCTGCATTATACAGGATAAAAGAGTCCATATCTGAATGCATGGAGTATATGGGAAAGTTTTGTGGTTTTTCCTCACTACTCACCATGTATTTCATCAAGGTCTCTCTATATAATTTTCTCTGTTGGCCAAAAACAGATATGGTGGCATAAGACATATCCAACTGCAAGGATCCCTGCAGTTTTGCTCCCCATGAGCGAGATAGCAACATTCCATATTTTGGTGGGATATTTGTAACTATAATGTCCATTAGAATACTCTTTGCAGGGCACTGGACAAGAGTTACACATAAGTCTTTGATCAAACCAAGGCATTTAAGCTGGCTGAAGTCAAAAGAAAACAAATCCTTATATGGCTTGGTAATGTCTAGGTTCAGTCTTTCCATTATTGCCTTTGGCATCAAATTGTGGGATGCCCCTGAGTCCAACATAGTGTTATGCAATATTTTGTCATGAATGTTTAGGCTAATGTAAAAAAGAGGAACTCCCCCTTGCTGATGAATACCATTGGCCTCAGGGCCAAAAAATAATTCAGGTTGATCATCATTTAAACTAATAGAATCCTCTCCCTCTCATATGTTTAAAGTTTCAGTTATCTGTGACCTATAAGATTCATTCTTTACTAGTTTGGTCAAGGGCACTGATATCTTTAACTTTGCTATTTCAGTTTTGATATTGAAAAGGAGCTGAGGTTTGTTTGTTTGGTTTAGATCTTCCTTAATATGTGCAATTTGTGTGTCCTTTTTTTGTTTCTCACTATTAGGCATTTTAGTTTGTGTTTCTATTGTTCTACCTTGATTTCTCTTATTTTGATTGTTTTCAGTAATTGTCTCTATTTGGGTTTTAGTGGAGGTTATATCTACAATCTTTGGGGTTGAAGTCTCTAATGTTCCCCTTGGGAGCATTTGTAACAATTTGTTAACAAAAGCTTCTTTTATTATATTAGTCTGGGTCTGGATGGATCTTTTAATGAGAGTCTCATTATTCTTTTTACTTCTCAAGCTATATTGTTTGTGTACCTCATATATAGTTGACTCGTATCCCTGTTTAAAATCAAAGGATTCAACAAATTCTAACTACAACTATTGCAACATATATAACTCTTGTTCTTCTTGAGTAAGAAAAACAATGTCTTCCTCTTTGGTTTCTAGTAAGTTAATTTGGGTATCATCCTCTCCTTCTTGGTTCTGTGAATCCTCAACATAATTTTCTTGGAAGGGAGGCCTAATCTATTGATCTGGTGTAGCATTCCTTCCAGAATTAGGGTTCTTCCTAAAATTGGGGTTTCTTATTGGGGGTTGTTGTTGTTGATTCTCCCATTGATTTTTCCTCTCCATGTTTTCTAACCTATCCATGATTCTTTCTAAACTCTTAACTAAAATATCTACTTTTCCATCTGAAGTGGAAGCTTCCTCTTTAAATACAACTTTCTTTTCATTTCTCATTTGGGCTTTCTTAGCTAATAGGTTGGCCTCTACACTAACAACATTGCTTTGCATTTGTTCAACTGTTTCAGGGTTTATTTCCCTTAACTGGTATGACATGTCAGCGTCAAAACCATCAGGGAACTTAATTAATGCTAGGTCAGGTGGAGGCTTAATATTGGCAGGAATTGCATTGTAGATACTATTAAACCTAGTGCAATAGTCATGAACTGACTCATTAGGAGCTCTTCTAATGTTTTCATATTCAGAAAGTATTTGCAATGGGTTTTTCTTTCTCTCCCATCTACTAATGAATAACCTATGAAAATTAGCTAAGTCTGCAATATGGTTGGCAGGAAAGGCTTTGAACCATTTCTTGACATCCCCAGTTAAAGTTTGGGCAAACAACCTCATTTGGACATTTGCTTCATCTATCTCATGCAACTAAAAAAATTCAGACATCTTGTTTACATGCTGATGGGCAGTGTAATGACTAGTAGCATCAAACAAGAAGATCTTACTATGATAATCTGCGGGCATGGCATGGAGTTGTGCAGGTAAAAATAGAGGTGCATATCGGTTTTCCATTGCTGTGATTCTGGCTTGACTAGGGGGTAAAGTTGTGGTGCTTGAGGAAGGACTTGAAACTAATGGAGGTGAACTAGATGATGATGAGGATGGTTGATTAATAACTGGTTTAGGTGATTGGATTGTGGTAGATACAATTGGTGAAGTTGTGGTAAAAGAAGGGGTATTTACAGTGAGTGAAGTTTGTGCAGAAACTTCAGAGGCAATAGTAGTAAGGGCAGTTGTTTCAACAAATTGTTGAAGGTAAGAATCACCTATATTACTTATCAATTTAGAGGCCCAAGCTTCTATCTTGTCAAAAGTCTCAACAACAAATTTATCTAAATTTGAATGAATAATCCTTTTTGATTCAATGAGTTTTACAAACTCAGGGTCTAAGACTGTTTCATGGATTGCATTCTCAAATTTACTTCTAAATAATGAGAGGTCAAATGACAAATCAAAAGGGATTTCCTCTAAAGCAGACAACTCCTCAGGGAGTGAATTGACTCTAACTAACCTGCTACTACTGGCTTGAGTTTCTGTTGTTTTGGGTTGTCTTAAAATTCTCTCTGGGTCATCAACTATAGTTGCAGGGTTTGGATCTGGGTTTGCCCTAGTATAGTGAATCTTCTTGGGAGCCAAAATTTTAAGCTTTTTAACTATTTTTATGAAATTTTTCAAAATTGACTTTTAGAAAATGACCTTAAGGGGCTCAAGATTAAATTTAAGATTTCCTTAAAGTTTTATGAGACTGAGGATCGAAGTCCCCAGTATGGTCACCAGAACATTATCACTCTGATATTTCTTTTGAAGTTAATGAAGAAAGAAAAGTCAAAGGTAACCACAAACCACTTTTGGAGATCAGGACCTAGCCTTCCTGATGCTCAGAGAGGGCTCTCTCTTTATAATTTAACTTTGTTTTATTTAAAATGATCTTAGGCTAGTTATTTCTTGCACTTGGGTTTTGTTTTGAAATTGGGTGGTGGGATCACTTTACTTAAATGAACAAAGGTTTGCTTCTACCATTGGGCTATGGAGTCTTATGTCAGACAAACAAGACTAGATTCAGTTTTAAAAACAGTGTCTACAGGGCAAGATAGATGAGTTATTGTAGATTTCAATGGCTAAATGGTGGAATGTTTTCAAATCGAATCTAGGGAGCAATTAAGGGTTCCCTAGGCCGGATTTTGGAAGGAATGAGAGAATTCAACCGGGATGGGAGAGAAATTATGGGTTTTCAAATCTGGGTATCAAAGGAAAACATGTAAATGACTAACTGTACAAAACAGAGTGTAATTAAACATATTTCTAGTTAATTCATTCAAATATAGAACGCATTTAAGATTATGAAAAACATAAGGAGGTAACAAAATCACACAAGGATAGTACTTCATTCCAAATGGCTCATCTCATGAATCCTGTAGCGAAATGATTTTATTTCTTGCTCCAGTGTGTTGACTTGAAAACGGTACAATCACCCTTAGGTTTAAGATCAAAATGAATCTACAAATGTGAAATAATCCACACCTAATACTTTGAATTTTGAAGTATTTATACAAAAGGAATTAAAAAATATCTGAAACTATATTCAGAACTAATCTAGGAAAAAAGAAATATCTTCTTGCAAGAAGATAGAGACAGCTATTGAAATGTTGCTTGTTATCCCTGTTATTAAGGTTCTGCTGGCTTTGCTCTTTGAGCTTTTGCCCTTTATGCTGCTTGGTTGTTTGGTCTTCACGTTGGATGCTCTGTTTTACTTTAACCTTTCACCTGATACTCTTTCATCTGATACTCTTTAATCATGCTGACCTGTCAATATCCTTTTACCTTGTTGTTTCACTTTTTACTATAGATTTGTAATTTATTGTGATTTTACTACAGTAAATCATTCAGTTTTTCCCATATTTCTTCATCTGGTAATTAGATATTGATCATTTTTCTATATATCTCATCTGCATCTGTATATTTGGAAAAAGTGGGCTTATTAATAAACATGTGTTTTACCTCATGCTGGAGGTAAAACAAGTTTTCAAAAGTTTGGTACAAGACTTTTCCTATTGGCATACCCTTCATGGATGAAGTGATCACCTGTTCTTTGGCCACTTCCCTGATCTTCTTGTTGTAATACGCTTCTGTCATTAACTTGTCATTTATTACTAAGGGATTAGGTAATCCCTTTTCCTTCAAAAGTTCAAACTTAGCCATGAACCTATCAATGACTAGTTGCATGTTCTGACACTTATCTTCTAAATTCAACATCAAATTCCTCTTGGTGAGGACTTTTCTGACGTCCAAAATTGTACATGTCCTATCAGGTATCTCCAGTTCTTGCAGTTCATACTTATTCTTGGAATTGAGGAAGTGGATGATTCTTGTTGTTTCCTCTGGCATAACTCCAAGCTCTATTTTAACCCTTTCAATGGCTTCTGTAGCCTGCTTTATTAAATCTATTTGCTCAAATATGACCTAGATGGATGGCAAAATATCATTGATAGAGTCAATGATATTAGCCCACGGTTGCTCTTTAGCCTTCCTTATAGGTTCAGTCAAGGTCAGTTCTTTCTCCAGGCCTTTTATCCTTTCATTCATCCTTGCAGCCTTTTGTTGCTCTTCTTTATGCATGATCTGGGCCAGTTTGTAATCTGTCTATAGGATCATGACTTTCTCTTTCAATTTGTTCATCTCATTGGTCTGAATGGAAATTTCTTCCATTACTTTGACCAGCTTGTTTGCTTCTTCACTTGTGGAGGCTGTTGTTGTTGATCCTGTTGCTGATGTAGTCTGTGCAGATGTTGGAAGTGCAGTGGCCATTGGAGCAGTGGGAGCTAATGCTGCTGCCAAAGTAGAAGGTACAGTTGTGGTCACTGTTGGAATGACAGTTGCAGGAGCATTATCAATGCTAGCTTGTTTGAGCTGGATCAAGCTATCCAACTCCTTCTCCATCTCCTTTAACTAGTCATTCAGTTGTAGCACCAAGTCCATCATTTCCTCATGATTGGTCTAGCTTTCTAGGACTTCTTTTGTCTGTGGGTGTTACAAATGAGGCAACTTGAGCTGTTTCTTGAGGGCTGCTATGTCCTCATTCTTCTTTTTGATCAGTTTCTCTGTGGCCTTTACATCACTTGGGTCATGGCCCAGTTCAATAACCAAGTCCTCCAAGGACTTTATCCTGGTCTCTTTAGCCTGTGAAGAGGCTCTCTCCAGCTTGAATTGAGCTGTTATATTGTCTAATGAATCCTGCAATTTATAAGCAGCCATGGCCTTTGCTATGAGGGTGGAGTATATCATTTCTCCAGCCTGCTTGTGAAATTCGATCTGATCAATGGGATGAACATCCCTAGCCAAGACCTCAAAATTTGTCTTCTTGTAGTCTACTGAGGTTTTCGGTTGCTGTACAGTAGGCTGCAGGAATGAGACTTGCATTTTTCCCTCTTTGATGTCAAATGATGACATCAGTCTAGTCTGGTTTGGCGGTATGAGCTTGAGATATTGGGCATATGTCTCTGCCTTCAGTCTCTCATTCCTCATCTTTATGTCTTTAAATCTATCTTTGATGTCTTTTTCCTTGTCAGCTGGCCTGACATAGGAAGAGATCTCCATACTCGGCTGTCTATCCATCAACTGTGTGTTGGATGTTGAAGGTTGTTGTGTTTCCTCTGATGCAGCTGGCTCTTTGCCTTTCTGTCCTATTGCCTCAGTGTCAATTATTTCTTCTGATGCAATGTTATCCTCATGTTCAAAGACATGATTCAACTTGGGCCTCTTGCTTGGCTCAACCAGCTCATCAGTGGTCTCCATGGCAGAGCTAGATGCCTCATCTCTGCTCCTCTTAGGATTCTTCTCCTCATTTAGTGGAGTCTGTATGATAGGAGGAGTGTTCATTGGCCCTCCTTGCTCTGGAACCTGCAGGAAAGAGTTATGATCAAATTGTCTCTCCAAATCTATAAGTGTATTCTCTATGTCCACAAAAGTGTTGTCAATGTTAATTAAAGTGTTCTCCACCCACTCATCCTGGTTAGCATACTGTTCAATGTTAGGCCTTGGGTGGTGGATGTATGCTCCCAACTTGACCTTGAGTCTGAGCTTGTTTATGACCCCATGAGGCTCATAGTGCCAGATGTAACTGTTTTTTAATTTCATTTTTTGAAGTAACCTATCGGCCTCTGGTCTAGCCTCTCTATTGTTGCAAATAAATGGGCCCATCTAGTTCTTCACTTTGATATGGGTTTTCTTCCTATAAGCTAGGAAGTTTATATCATCAGAGCTGATGATTTTCCTGAAGTACTCAAGAGAAAATATCCTCATAGGGAGGTATTTGGGAAATTTTTAGGGAGCAAACTCACAACCATAAATCCTGATCTCTGTGTGGTTTTGGTACAAGTACCAATCTCCCACCCTGTTATTCCTGGCTAATTGCAGCAATATTTTAATGTTTGGGCTGATTCTAGGCTGAGTCTTAGAAGTCAGCATGTTCATAACTGGGTATACAAAAGATTCTATAAAGTCTTTGTAGGTGAATGAGGTGGAAAACTTGTGGACCAAGGTTGTCCAGTAGATGACTGATCTTTCCTTTCCCTTGGTGTCCAGTTTCTGGATCTTCAAAGGGAGTTTATTTGTCTGGTAATACAAGAACATATTAAACAAAACTGAAGAGTATTTGAAAACTCTTTCAGTGGGTAGTCTAGGGAGCTATTCATGCATTCTATCTGCAATGAACTGGGCATTATCAAACATAGTGGCAAGAGGCTTGCCTGGAGTGAAAATGGACAAGAAGACGATGATGACCTCATCCACAAACTCGTCTGATGTGCATCCTAGGATGCATGAGACCATAGTGATTATTCTCCTGCTAGTCTCTAAGAAAATAGTGGCAACATAGGGTGGAATGTCTGTAGGAGTATGTCTCTCCTCAATGATGAAATTGTGGAATATTTGTTTGATCTTGGTTGGGTCCATTGTGATGTATAGGTCCAACAGGTGTCCAATGGACAAAAGAGTTAGATTAGGACAAGGCTAGGTTTGCAGCATTTGGTTGATGCATTCAGTAGTGCTGGTGAATAATATCTCATGGTTTGGTGCCTCAATAGCCCTATGGCTTGGAACATAACAGGCATGACAAAAATGTACTATGTCTGGGAATGGGTGGACTTCTGGGAATGTATATTTGGGTCAATTGGATTCCCAAAGGTTTATATTGTCAACAAGGTTTAGGAACCTATCCTTAGCCCAGTAGTGAATTCTTAGAAGGTGGGCTGGACTGGTTATGTCTTTAATCTGGAACTCGTTGTCTGCCAGGGCCAAGTGGTCAATGTCTAAATGAGGGGTTGTCACTCGTCTGACATCTAGAGAGGTCTCGGTAGCCATATTTGTAATAAAATAAGGGAATTGGGCTTATACAGCTTGTAAAAACGAAGTCTTGGCAACTCTGGTACAGGGATTGGGTATTAGCAATTTGCAGAGAGGAATTTTGGTATTTTGGGAGAGGGAATACTCTCAATTTAATGGGATTCAATTAAATTCAATCAATTATTTCATGAATTTTACTCTACATTTTAAATTGAGAGGGTTGTTCTAGTTTAATGTCGAACTTGGATGGCCGAAATTGATGTCTGGAGCTTCTTTGGGCTCCAATCGAGAGTCGGAACTGGTCGCAAAAGCTCAAGGCCATAGGAGGGCTTAGAACTCTTTCACAGAGAAAATGCATGAAAAGAGTGAAAATGGGGGTCTGTGGGCTTTTAACCAGAATTGGTTAGAAAATTGGCGGGGAAAAATGTTTTTATGAATAGTGATGGTTTTTGTATATGGTGGGGAGGCGTTATTTAGGGGATATCACACTGCTTATGGGGGTCAGGTGGTATTTCCCAAGAGCACACGACCTAGCACAACACTACCACATAACCCTAGGGGGCTCAAGCAATACTGCCATATCGTGTGCTCTTGGGCCAGTAAAGGTCAGGCAGTGAGCGGGCGCGATATGGGCGAGGGCCGTAGGATCTGGGGGTGGACGATCCAACGGTCATCGTGTGGTGAAGTAGCATGATGGGGAAGGGGGGCAGGATTTAGCGGGGCCCATGGTTAATTACCCTTAAATGTAATTAATCACTGTATAAATGCAGGGTTAATAAAGTAATGCGGGTTTATGGAATATAACGGGTAAAAGTGAATTTTCAGGATTAATAAAGTAATGGGGGGGGGGATAGTTAAGATAAGAGGTTTAGTGGGTTTTTTTGGGTTTTAGGGGAATTAATCAAAGGGAAAGTGATTTTTGAAAGGGAAAAGGGTTTCACACTAGGGGAAAGGGATTTTTGGAAAAGGGGATGAATTTAGAAGGTAAATTGGCTAGGGAATGTGTGAAAGCAAGGGGCAGGAATCAAAATGAAGGGAAATGGTGTCTTCACAAGCCATGAAGGGGTAAAAAGGAAATTAGTAAGTATATAGCAGGGGGTGAAATGCAATGGGGGGGTTTAGGTAAATCAACTTATGAGCATCTTTTCTCTTTCACAATTGCTCCTACACACTGAAACACATGATTGAACATGATAGATGTGCTTATGTCTCAAATAGCTTGTATTTCTGCAATCTTTCTTCTACTTACCCTTTTTCTTTCTTTTCAACTTTTCTTATTTTTCTTGTCCTTTGATATTTATTTTAGGACATACCCTCTTTAATTTTTTTAATTTTAATATGGAAAACATTTGCAGAAAGAAAAGGTATGTACAATATTACAAGACTTAATCTCAGCCAATTCAAAATTATGAATCCTATCACTATAGGACTCTAACGCATCAAATGACGAATGCCACATGAAATAGCGTCAGACAACAATTCAATCTTTGCACTATACTCATTGATGTTATTAGTTGAGTGACCAATACAAATCCCTTTTAAACTCACTAAATCGCCATTTGGAGCATAAATACCTGACACTGTGGAGGAAAGGTTCTGAGTACTACGGTTAGCGCCATCAACATAACCAACATATGGATGAAGGAACACTGACATTTGAAAATCAAATGTAATCCAATGTTAACAGAGACGATAGGAAGCTTTGAAGAAAACACACTGTAAACACACCAACAAACCTATACGATATGTACACAGTGACTATGCAAACAGAATCTAGGCATAGTATTTTTTAAGGTACAACCCATTGTTTGGCTGCGCCAGAGGGATTTTGTCAAAATAAATGAGCTCATAAGCCCCTTTCACAAGTACATGTTTGAATATATATGGGCCTAGCCACATTGGCTCGAGATTCCCAACCCCTAACTTATCGACTTCCTAATCATACAAAAAGGCTAGATCACCTTCTGAGAAGGCACGAGGTTTAACATTAATTTTGTACTGTGCTTTGATGCATTTCTTGTGGGCCTCATTGGCCATCGTGGCATTGCGTCAAGTTTCATATAAGTGTGCTAGATGCAAAAAACACTCTTCTTCTGTGGAAGTTGCGGGGAGAAGTTCGATGGCAAGCTTTAAAGATTTAATCCCGCATTCAATGGGAAGGATTTCCTCTAGACCATACACCAACTGAAAGGGTGTGAATCTAGTTGCAGTCTGGATAGAGGTTTGGTATGCCCACAAAGATGCAAAAATGATGATGTTCCAATTTTTTTTGTGAATCCCTATCATGCGTTGTAACATTGTTTTCTAAACATTGTTAACATTTTACTTGTCCATTAGCCTGTGGGTAATAGGGAGTTGATCTATCATGTTGAAGGCCCAACTTGGCATTAAGTTTAGACATCATGTGATTCCAAAAATGTTTCCCATGGTCTGTAACAATAACTTGCGACAAACCAAATATAGAAATGACATGATTAAAAAGAAATAATGCAGTTGTTTTTCTAATGTTATTATATGTAGGCATTGCTTTGTCCCATTTGGTAAAATAATCTACAACCACAATGATGTCCCATGCATGATATTTACGATTATAAATTTGGCAAGCATGACACTTTTGGCCTACAAGGATGCAATATCAAAACATGGTGGGCTAAAAGTAACCAACCCACCAAATCTTTTGGGTGGTGGCATAGCCAGACATATGTCCACCACTTGCTCCAGTATGACATTCATTCAAAGCTTTCTCAACCTCCTCATGACTGAGGCACCATCTAAAGATCATATCGACACCACGACAATAGAGTATGTCACCAATTATAAAGTAATTTTGGTCCTGGTATTGAATATGCCATTAATCAGAGTGAGATATATTAGACCAGAATATCTGGATTCGAGATAGATAATGATGTATCCATACTTAGGATTAGATGAATCAATAAGAAACAATGACTCTTCAAGAATAAAATCGCTAGATGTAGAGTCAGTTTTGGATGAGGGAAGGTCGCATATTAGTTCAAAAATAACTAAGGAATTTTGAGATTTGGTTTTGATGAATTCCAAATCAAACTCCTGGAGAATAACAATCCATTTATAGTATCCCCCCCCCCAGAAAGTGTCATGATCGAATGCATGTCATCGGGTTGCAATCAGAAACTGCCATAGTCTTCTGAAGCATAATGTAGTGGCGAAATCTTTGAACAATTTGGACAACTTCCAAAGCTAACTTTTCGACATGAGTATATTTGATTTTAGTATCTTTTAAATTATGACTCAAATAATAAATTGGATGTTCACTCCCCTGGTGATCTTTTTGGACCAATACCATAGCAATGGTAGTAATAGTCACAACAAGATACATGAAATAATCAAGTTGATAATTAGGGGGATACAACAATGATGCTCGAGCCAAAACATATTTCAAGGCATCATAAGCCTTTTAGGTGGTATCATCTCAATGGAAGGGAACTTCTTTCTTCAATAGGTGAGTAAATCCTTTCATCAATTTTGCATAGTTTGGTACAAATCTCCATAAAACGTTAGCCTTCCCTTGGAGGCATTGTAACTAAATAGATGAGGAAGGTGGAGGAAAATCAAGGATCAGATGTACTTTAAGTGGATCGATATAGATTCCTTGCTTCAACACAACGAAGCCGAGAGGTTTACTAGATTGGACACAAAACATGCATTTGTGTGGAATTATCCTGATATTGTAATGTCGACAACATAGGAAAATATCCCTGAGATGCATTAGATGATCCTCATGATGTTTGGAGTGGGAAGGTAAATCATCCAAATAGGGTTGTACAATATGCTTGATATCATGGAAGGCATAATTCATAGCGCTATGAAAATTTGCACCAACGTTCTTCAAATCGAAAGGGAGATTACGATAGGAAAATGTGCCCCTTGGAAAAATAAATGAAATCTTATCTTGATACGATGGGAGTATGTTGATTTTATTGTAGTTGGAAAAACCATCCATAAACAAAAAAAATTTCGCTTCCAGCACAGTCATCAAAAATTTGGTCAATAAACAGGGTTGGGTAGTTGTCTTTAGGACAAGTATGATTAATATCCTAATAGTCGACACGTACTTGAATCATTCCTTGTTTCTTCATCATAGGGACTATGTTCGAGACCAATTAGTGAGAGTTACTAGGTAAATAAAACCAACACGTAGAATTTTTTCAACCTCTACTTTAATTGCAACAACTTTCTTAGGGTGAAATGGACGTAAGCGTTGTTGAACTGGCTTAGAATTTAGATAAGTTTTGATCTTACATACTATGATATTTAGATCAATACATGCCATATCTTAATATGTATAGGTGAAAAAATCATGAAATTATTGAAAAAGGGATTTATAAATCTTTCAACCTCATCAGGAGAACAAGTTGCACCAATATGGACATTTTCAATAACTCCAGGTTTAATCGAAATATCGAGAAGAACTTTCTCTTGAATATTTTCTAAATTATTCTCACAATCGGTGCCATGAATAGAAATGGAATCTATAAATATATCGGTAATATTGGGTGAGTAAATGTCTCCAAGATTATTCTCAAGGATTTCGAGTAAGGAGGAATGATGATGATTATCGTTCCATGGTGCATCATCTGACATCATGATTTCCATGATGCTTTCATTAGTATAGATTGTGATTAAGAAAGGATCAAAATATGAACTAAAATATTTGGAATGATCAAAATAATCTATTGAGGAATCAAAATCAGAATGTACCGAACAAGCCGAATAGATGACTTCGTATTCAAGATAAATGGGGATAAGTGACATGTGGTCACCAAATGTATCAACATTATAATTTTCTGGTACTATCTGGGGATCAGATGGAATAGTACAATAAGAGATCATATTTATAAATGCAACCTGATTTGGAATGTCAGGAGGAGGGAGTGAAAAAGTTCCCATCAAAGAGGAATCCTTCAATAATCCTACTTCGACATGTTGATAAGAATGTGGGAATTCTCCAACAAGAGGGATGCTTCCTGTATTTTGAGAATTATTAGCAAATAAGGAAAGCTAATTGATGACCACGATGGCCCCTTGGTGAGGGAAAGTGATCACCCTAAAATAGGTTGACACGAGAGCTTCCATGGCATAAATCCATGTGTGTCCTAGTAAAAGGTTATAATCCAATGGTCCATCTATAATTTCAACTTCTATTGAAACCATTTTTCTAGCTAATTCTACTTGCAATGTATTTAAAATTCCATAAGATTTGAAACATTTTCCATCAAAATCTTTAAGAGTAGTGTGTCACTGATTAAGTTGAGTAGAACCAATAGCCTTCCAACAGGAAATTGACATGATAAAAGTTGAAGCACCTTTGTCCACAATTGTCCGATGGATAGTCTTACTTCAAACAAAAACCTGGATCATAAATGCTAGTTGTGGGGGAAGTTTGGGAGTATGATTCTCATTATTAAAGACCAGAAGACTCAAATCCAAAGTATCTATGCCTCCAATTGTAGAAAATAAAGACCTCTTTTGGGTAGGACAATTTTATAAAACATTGAGAGTTGTCACATGAGAGGGATCTTAAGCCAAGTCCTCAACTATATTATAGTTCTGCGCAACTCTCGCACAAGGATTAAATGTATATTTGTGAATAAAACCTTTGGGAGGTATAACATTTAATTCAGGTGGTACCACATTTGGAGATGTAGAAAATCTGTGATAGGTTAACCCGATAATGCAATATAAATCAAAGCAGAATACTATAACCTACTTCTACTATCAATTTGCGGAAGCTTAAAGATCAAGATGAACAATATAACCAAAACAAGAAGAATAAATGGCACAATACACATGAAAATACTTTTGGGGAAATCCTCAGATAAAAACCCCACACTATTGTATTATCATAGATGGTGGAAATACATAGGAATTATAAAAAGCCTTAGCTCTCACAGCTAACCAGCTCTCAGTACAATCCTCATAGATGCTCATAGGCAATCTTGGCTTCTCTCCAGCCTTCCTCTCTACCCTCCAAGCTCCTATTTCCTTGTGTTGTTCCTTGTGGATGATTATCCTCTTACCAAGTGGAAAACCAGCCTTCAAAACTGTGCAATCCTCAAGGATGAATCCTTGACTGCATGCATGAGTTTTCTCCATGAATAAACACATGCAACTGATAGTACAATGTCCTTGAACATAATCTCAACTGGGTCTTTCTCAAAATAGACATGCATGAGTTTCTGATAAGGGAATCTTCAGTTAACTGGAGTAGCACTAGTTGAGTGCAATAATGCATCAACCAACTGTTAATTCACTATTAGTTCCTCAATCAGTTTGGAACTAATTTAACTGGACTTAACTCAGTAAACTGAGCTAACTAATTACAACTCAAATATAACTCAATATTATCTCCTTAATTTAAGCGATAACTCTTGCATGACTTCAGAATGACTTCTAACTTGAATTTCTCCAACTAATTAATTTAAAATAAATTGATTAATTAATTCCATGTAGCTGTTAAGACTAAATTCGATTTTAATTCAAAATTTAATTCAAGGACAAATTAAATTGGAATATTCTTGTTGCCATATTTCAACACTCCCTCTTAATAAGAAAGGGATTATCTTCCACCCCGATCCTGTCTCTATGGAACTCCAATTCTCACTTTGACAATGCCTTTGTCAAAATGTCAGCATCTTGCTCCTCTGTCGAAATATATTGTAGCAACATGATCCTCCTCGCTACACAGTCTCTAGGATGATGATACTGAATGTCGATGTGCTTGGACCTATCATGAAATACTGGATTCTCAAAGAGTTTGATACAACTCTGATTATTACAATAGATCACAGTTGGAGTCATCCTCTAATCAAACAAACCAACTAGGATTTTCCGCATCCAGATGGTCTCACACCATGCTTGACTTGCAGCCATGTATTTTGCTGCTGCCGAGCTGAGTGCAACCGACCTCTATTTCCTATTGTACCAAGAAACTTTCACTGACCCAAGGTTGAAAATCACTCTTGATGTGCTCTTCCGATACGATGGAATCCCTAACCAATCTACATCAATGAAACCCTGTAGCTTCACTCCATTTGTCTGTCTGTAGCTTTCACTAACTCGTAACCCATTTTCATAAAGACATTCAGCTCGCTTACATGCTGATTTTTCCTTTTACTTTCCATTCACTTGTTATTTTCCTTTTCGTTAAATAAACCTTCATCCACTGCAAAATTTTCCATTCATAGTCCTTCAAAATCATTGTTTCATGCTCGCGTTAGATGATGGAGGATTCCTTAAGGCCTTCCTTCTAACAAGCCTTGGCCTATCGACATCGACACATTATCTAGGTTCAGGGCTAGAGTCCGCATTAATACCTTGAAGCTTGTATGCCTTAATGATAGGGTCTCTCGCCAACAGTCATGGGAATACATCAATGTCCCTTGATTGTTGGATCTTGCAAGTGGCTCGACATCAGCCCATTTATTCACCCTTTGCAAGATGTACTTAGGTACCTTGGCACTTGTTGACATTAATGACGAGTTTTCCTCGCATTGGTTAACAACATTCATCAATGGTTGGTAATCCAATGACCTCTCTTCATGCTTGACACCGACACATTTATTTGAATGACTAGAGTTGTACCGTCGGTTTTATAGTGATTCAAGACTATATCATTTCAGCATTTTGCAGCAGATACAATAGATTTAGCAGAAGAAATAAAAAATCCACTTCACAACCTCATCGACCATTTATGCAACCAAGATTGAAATGAATTCTACATTTCATTCCATGATCCAGAAGAAGCCACAGTATACAATTTCCATAACTCATGCACATTTAAGGTAAGTGAAGGTATGTGGTTTTCTAATTTTTAGTCATGCAATTCCTTAAAATACTAAAATTGTAACTTTGGAAATTCCTCACATCCTCTTTCACATTGTCATATCTTTAGTTGGGGGGATCCTAACATACTTGTCCTCATCAATTATGATTGCATTATGGTTCAAAAAGTTATATGATTTGAAAATAATGCCTAGATTATGAGCACACTATATGGCTGATTTTAAATATGCATTCTTAAATATGTTCAATGAATCTTGTTGCAACAAAAAGAAACAAGGTATTGAAATACAAGAACCAATACCAATTAGAATTTGGTTGAAACACAAGAATCAACCAAACATGTTGCAATTCAATGTATGACAAGGAATACTTTGCAAAAATAAATAAAATTGTCAAATGCAAAGTTTAAGGACATATGATATAAGCCCAGCTCATTCAAAAGCAAAGATGTTGCAAGAAATTCAAAGGAATTAATGCAATATTTGCATGAGGAAATGCAGTTAATCTAGTTGGGGGGTATGTTGGGCCTCCAAAATGTCTTTAAAATGACATCCACTTTCACCTTTATCACCACCATTTCACTCACATGTCGCAACTCCATAACCATATAACCTTTCATTAGCCACCATTTTCATAAATGAATCGATGAGAAATTTTCCCATCTGGTCCAAGATTGGAAGTTTTGAGCATTAAAACTGACTATAATTCACTCAATTTAAACATTTATCTTTGTCAATACTTGTTTGAAATCATTTACTGAAGTTTTGTATGCTTCAGTGCCCTTCTCTTCGTGCAAAACATCCAAGTTTTGATTTTCAATAAGTTGCGCTATAGTGCCCAGTGCAGTCATCACCTGAGTCTCTCTGCAGATAGATTCAAATTCCTCATGTATATTCCTAACCCATTTTCATTTTCATAAATTAATCATGTACTTTCCTAACCCATGATTTCAAAAGTAGTGCCTCAAGTTACCTGTTGTTTCTTTTTAGCAATTTCTTCATTATTTATTGTTTCAAAATCTGATAATAGCTTCCTCATTTTGTAGATCTCATTGGGATCTTTCCAACGATGCTTGAATCATTGAATTCTGATGTCGTCTGAGAAAGTTAGACTGTTTTTAATTTTTTATGAAACATTGGAAATTGTCATGTAAAATGTGGCATGGGAACATGATGTTGTAGTGAAAGATGATGTAAACAGATGAAATGGCATGTTGATCATGAATTTATGGTTAGAATGCATTGTCTGAAAAATAAATCATTGAGTTAAATGCATAGCTGCAGAATGTTTTTCCAGCTGCAGAATTGTTGATTAGCTGTGGAATCACTATACAACTGCAGAATCGTTGATTAGCTATAGAATCATTGTTCCCAACCAAAAGAAAAAGAATCAATGGCACAATACACATGAAAATACTTTTGGGGAAATCCTTAGATAAAAACCCCACACTATTGTATTATCATACATGGAGGAAATACATAGGAATTATACAAAGCCTTAGCTCTCACAGCTAGCCAGCTCTCAGTGCAATCCTCGTAGATGATCACAGGAAATCTTGGCTTCTCTCTAGTCTTCCTCTCTACCCTCCAAGCTCCTATTTCCTTGCGTTGTTCATTGTGGATGATCAGCCTCTTACCAAGTGGAAAACCAGCCTTCAAAACTGCGCAATCCTCAAGAATGAATCCTTGACTACATGCATGAATTTTCTCCATGAGAAAACACATGCAACTGATAATACACTGTCCTTGAACATTAATCTCAACTGGGTCTTTCTCAGAATAGACATGCATGAGTTTCTGATGAGGGAATCTTCAGTTAACTGGAATAGCACTAGTTGAGTGCATTATGCATCAATTGACTGTTAACTCACTATTAGTTCCTCAAACAGTTCGGAACTAATTTAACTGGACTTAACTCAGTAAATTGAGTTAACTAATTACAACTCAAATATAACTCAATCTTATCTCCTTAATTTAAGGGATAACTCTTGGATGACTTTAGAAAGACTTCTAACATGAATTTCTCCGACTAATTAGTTTAAAACAAATTAATTAATTATTTCCAAGTAGTTGTTAAGACTAAATTCAATTTTAATTCACAATTTAATTCAAGCACAAATTAAATTGGAATATTCTTGTTGCCATATTTCAACACTCCCTCTCAACAAGAAAGGGATTATCTACCACCCTGATCTTGTCTCTATGGAACTTTAATTTACACTTTGACAATACCTTTGTCAAAATGTCAACATCTTGCTCCTCTGTCGAAATATACTGCAGCAACATGATCCTCCTCACTACACAGTCTCTGAGATGATGATACCAAATGTCGATGTGCTTGGACCTATCATGAAATACTGGATTCTTAGAGAGTTTGATACAACTCTAATTATCACAATAGATCACAATTGGATCCATCCTCTAATCAAACAAACCAACTAGGATTTTTTGCATCTAGATGGCCTCACACATTACCTGACTTGCAGCCATGTATTCTGCCTCTGCCAAGCTGAGTGCAACCGACCTCTATTTCATGTTGTACCAAGAAACTGTTGTTGACCCAAGGTTGAAAATCCCTCCTGATGTGCTCTTCCAATCTGATGGACTCCTTGCCCAAGCTGCATCAGTGAAGCCCTTTAGCTTCACTCTCTCTGTCCATTTGTACCATAATCCATACTGAGATGTGCCTCTGAGGTATCTCAATACATGCTTTTCCTCCTTCCAAAACATCTTGGTAGGCTGAACCATCACTTGACTCAGTTGTTCACTGCATAGCCAAAATCTGGTCGTGCGTTCATTAAGTACATCAGTGAGCCCATAAGCTGCCTATACATAGTAGCCTCTACCACTTCTGTTGAAGTAGCAACCTCCTTCCTCCAATTACCTGCTAAAGGAGTCTACATGGGCTTGCACTTCTTCATGTGGAATCTTCTGAGTATCTCGTTGGCATACTTTCCCTGAGACACAAACAAATCCCCATCCTTTGGCCACACTTCCATGCCAAGGAAGTAATGCATGAGACCCATGTCTTTCATCTCGAATTCTCTTGCAAGGTCCTCCTTGCAAGACATGATCAATTGATCATCACGAGTCAATATGAGATCATCAGCATAAAGTACGATGATCAACAACTTACCTTTCACTGCGATGTGGTACAGGTTCACATCTACTTCACTCTTTGTGAAGACTAACCTGGTGAAGTAGTTGTCTATCCTGGTGTACCAAGCACGAGGTGCTTTCTTTAGCCCGTACAACACTCTCTTGAGTTGGCATACATGCGACTCACGATCGAAGGTCTCAAAACCTTCTGGCTACTCTATGTACACCTCTTCCTCAATCTGGCCATTGAGGAATGCAGTCTTCACATCCATCTGATGGATCTTCCAACCCATCTGTGCTGATAATGCCAACATAGATCTGATAGATGAGTACCTTGCGATAGGATAAAAAGTCTCATCATAGTCAATCCCCTTGACCTGTGAAAAGCCACGGGCAACAAATCTTTCCTTATGCTTCTCCACACTACCATTAGCAGCTTGCTTTACCTTGTAAAGCCAATAGTAACTCACAACTGACTTGTTCTCTGGTCTCGGAACCATGTCCCAAACAACATTACAAACTATGGAGTCATACTCCTCCACCATATCATCAACCCAAATCGGCTGTTGCACTACTTCCTCAAAGGAAGATGGCTTGGTCTCAACACATTCCCTAGCAAGGGCCATGTATCCAGTGTACCTCTCAGGTGACCTCCCCTGTCTCCGCTGAGAAGATGGTGCTCCCACATTCTCTCGTATCCTCCAACAATCTATCAACTTCTCTTGTGCTCTTTCGTCCATCTCTGGAAGACTCTGCTTCAGTGGATGTCTCCACTCCTGGAACCTCTGCATGCAGCTGCTTTACATCAGTCTGAGGCTCCTCCTCCTTAGGAACCAACAGTTCCTCCACAGACTGTAGTTGGAGTTCCCTCTAAAGGGAAACTCACATGGCCTTCTGCTCATCAAAATTGACATGTCTATGAACCACTGTCCTCCGACTGGTAGGCAAGTACACCCGATAGTTTTGAGGTGTATCAGTATACCCCACAAATATCCCCAACTCTGTTGTCAGCACAAGCTTCTTCTGTGCATCCTTTGTCACATGGAAATATACCGATGAGCCAAAGATCTTGAAGTGACCCACATCTGGTCTCTTACTGGAGAAAGCTTCCTCTGGTGTATTCATCCCAAGTATTGGATGTGGGCTTCTATTCGGCAAATAGACAGTTGTGTTGCATGCCTCAGCCCAGAAGTGAAGTGGTAGGCCTTGGTCATCAGTCATTGCCCGTGCTCCCCCTACAATAGTTATGTTCTTCCTCTTGGCCACCCCATTCTATTGTCGGTTATGAGGTGGTGTCAACTCTCGTTTAATTCCTTCCGCTACACAGAAGTCCTTAAACTCTTGAGAGACATATTATCCATTGTTGTCGCTTCTCAAGTCCTTGATCTTCTTCCCTTACTCTTTCTCGACCAAAGCTTTGAAATCACAAAACTTTGTGAAGGTTTGGTCCTTCTTCTGCATGAAATAAATCCAGTATTTACGAGAATAGTCATCAATGAAAATCACATAATACCTTTTGCTTCACTGTGGATGCCATCGAGAATGGTCCACACAAAACAGTATGAAATTGCTCTTAGATAGCCTCTGCTCAACTATCTCTCTCATGAAAGGAAGAGTTGGTGTACTTTCCCAAGGTACAACCTTTGCATGTGTCAAGTTGCTCAAGTTTACCTTTGGGAAGTCCTGTAGATATCTGCTACATTATCTTCAAAGCCCCATGATGCAAATGGCCCAACCGCCTATGCCACAACTTGCCAATGTCTTGGCTTTGCACCAATTTTGCTTTCGTACTAAATGTTGCACAATCATCTACCTCTAGTTTATAGAGATTCTTCACCCAACTCCCTATCCTCTTGGTCCAACCCATGGCTATGTGTCTTAGGAATGCCTTTCCTTTACTAAAGACAACATCGTAGCCATTGTCCTCCAACATCATGACCAATACCAAGTTCTTCTTTAGTCCAGGCACATACATCACATCTGTCAAGGTGAGAGGAGCTCCATGCTCCCTCTGAAAAGCAATTGTGCCCACTTCTGAAACACTATACCTTCCATCGTCATCCATCTCTATGCGCATCTTGAGGTCTTTCTCCTCCAAGGCACTGAATAAATGTTTATCACCAGTCATGTGGAATGAGGCTCGATTGTCAAGACACCAGTCACAACCCATCATCGATAAATCCATGCATGTGATGAGTGTAAAGTCCATTTCAAACTGACAGGCTAATGCCTCACCTTCCGATCCTTCCAAGGATTCCTTCTTTCACTTCTGCGATGGGCAATTAGTCACATAATGTCCCATATTGTGACAATTAAAGCATATTACTTTAGACATGTCACCCTTCTTCCATCTATGAGAAGAATTTGATTTGAAATGGGAAGCCTTCCCCTTCCCTTTCCTTGCCTTACTTGCTAAGGCCATATTTTCTACATAATCATTCTTGGATGAAGAACCATCTCGTGTGCTCCTTTTGATCTCCTCCTGCATAAGATCTGACCATAATCATTCCCAATCTAACAGTTTCTCCCGTTCATTCATAGAGTCCTGGTAGCTATTCCAACTCTTTGGAAGGCCAAGGAGAGTAAGGTTCACCATATCATCATCAGCAGTAGTTATTCCCACACTGCCAAGCTCATCTCTACAGTTGGTAAGCTTGTTCATATATGTGGAAATAGTATCGCCCTTTTCCATCTTGATTCTTCAAAGCTTATCCTTGAGTTCCAGTTTCCTCTGGTTGCTACTGTTCTGGTAGAGGTCCTTCAATGTCTTCCACATTAAAAATGGAGTATCCTTCCCATGGAGACTCGAGACAATATGGTCTCGAACTCCCTCAAGGATGAGCCATCTCACCTTTGCCACACACTTCTTCCACTCCGCCAACTCTTGTGCATTAGTTGAAGTTGGCTTTGGGATTTCTTGATCAATGAATTCCTTCAAGCCATTGTCTTCTAATACAACCTCCATTCTATCTTTCCATGATATGTAATTTGAGCTACCTTCCAAGGCATACTCAAGTCTCAAGCCATAGAACGCTATTGGCCATCCTTGAAGTATGATATGAATTTGATTTGTACCTACAACCTAGAACTTCAAACTTCAAATTCTCTTCTCATTATACTATTCACATCTCTAATACCATGTAGAAAATCTGTGATAGGTTAACCCGATAATGCAATATAAATCAAAGCAAAATACTATAACCTACTACTACTATCAATTTTTGGAAGCTTAAAGAAAGAGTTGAACAATATAACCAAAAGAGGAAGAATCAATGGAACAATACACATGAAAATAATTTTGGGGAAATCCTCAGATAAAAACCCCACACTATTGTATTATTATACATGGTGGAAATACATAGGAATTATACAAAGCCTTAGCTCTCACAGCTAGCCAACTCTTAGTACAATCCTCACAGATGCTCACAGGTAATCTTGGCTTCTCTCCAGCCTTCCTATTTTCCCTCCAAGCTCCTATTTCCTTGTGGTGTTCCTTATGGATGATTAACCTCTTACCAAGTGGAAAACTAGCCTTCAAAACTGTGCAATCCTCATGGATGAATCCTTGACTGCATGCAGGAGTTTTCTCCAAGAGAAAACACATGCAACTGATAATAGACTGTCCTTGAACATTAATCTCAACCGGGTCTTTCTCAGAATAGACATGCATGAGTTCCTGATGAGGGAATTTTCAGTTAACTGGAGTAGCACTAGTTGAGTGCATTATGCATCAATTGACTATTAACTCACTATTAGTTCCTCAAACAGTTTGGAACTAATTTAACTGGACTTAAATCAGTAAACTAAGTTAACTAATTACAACTCAAATATAACTCAATCTTATCTCCTTAATTTAAGGGATAACTCTTGCATGACTTCAGAAAGACTTCTAACTTGAATTTCTCCAACTAATATTTTTTAAAATAAATAAATTAATTATTTCCAAGTAGTTGTTAAGACTAAATTCAATTTTAATTCACAATTTAATTCAAGGAAAAATTAAATTGGAATATTCTTGTTGCCATATTTCAACACTCCCTCTCAATAAGAAAGGGATTATCTGCCACCCCTATCCTGTCTCTATGGAACTCAAATTTACACTTTGACAATGCCTTTGTCAAAATGTCAACATCTTGCTCCCCTATCGAAATATACTGCAGCAACATGATCCTCCTCACTACACAGTCTCTGAGATGATGATACCGAATGTCGATGTGCTTGGACCTATCATGAAATACTGGATTCTCAGAGAGTTTGATACAACTCTGATTATCAAACAAACCAACTAGGATTTTCCGCATCCATATGGCCTCGCACACTGCCTAACTTGCAGCCATGTATTCTGCCTCTGCCTATATGAGTGCAACTGACCTTTGTTTCCTATTGTACCATGAAACTGCCACTTACCCAAGGTTGAAAATACCTCCTGATGTGCTCTTCCGATCTAATGGACTCCCTACCCAATCTGCATCAGTAAAGACCTATAGCTTCACTCCCTTTGTCCATCTGTACCATAATCCATACTGAGATGTGCCTCTGAGGTATCTCAATAGATGCTTTGCGCCTTCCAAAACATCTTGGTAGGCTCAACCTATTGGGGACTTCCAAAATATACCCGGAGGTATGTAGAAGTGCAGTCCATGGTAGTGTTTTCTTATGCGTCTTGTATTATAGGAAGCATTCTGATATACTTTTCATATGTGGAGCATCATCCAATATACCCAAGGTTACGGGAGAACGATCTGATATACTTATGTATGTGGGATGCCGACTACCCCCAGAATGTAACATAGACAAGAAATGACAACTCCTACGTTTAAGGATGACGGAACACGTCTTTAGCCTAGACCTCTATTTGTGTCTCTAATGTTCAAAATGCTCCTTATATTGATTGAGTAAATTCTATAAGTTGATCTTCAATTATGTTTCAATTTCAAGGCTCATGATACGAGTTCACCTGAATTCCCTATAATGCAATCTAGCATGATAATAATAATTCTTTAATTTTCAATGAAAATCTATCTATGAGTGGGAAGAAACAAATAATGATGCAACAATCAAGAATGCAACAAACAAAACTCCCTAAGTATATCTTTTAATGCAAATGCTCCAATTTAAATTCAAAACCCTATATATGATGTGAATAATGAAATTTTTTCTTTTCTTTCCTCTTAATTTTCAAATGCAATGAAAACTAAGATGCAACTAAATCATTGATTAAAAATAAATCACATAGAATAAGACTATAATATAATTTTCTCCAAGCCAATCAACAATCAAGCCAAAATGTTTAGAAAAGACCTAATTAATAAGAAGGAAGAAAAAACCAAAGAAATTCTCATCAAAGGCTAATAAAATAAAATGTAAACACTATGATGGCTTTTTAGAGACACAAACAAACTTGGAAAGTCAAGAAAACCTCCTAGACCAAAGTAGAATGTAGAGCAAGGAAAATGAATGCAAATTTTTTCATCCTAAAGGATCATTGCAAGGGAAGATCAGGCACCAATGCGCATCATTGCATAGCTAGAGAGGAGAGGCTGCGCTGGGTCGCTCCATTTCATAACATAGATTGTTTTGGTGCTAATTTGGTAAAAACATGACACAAGAAACCCTACCAAGCTCAAAAATGTGTTTTCTTAAGGTCAATTACTGTCATAATAAGTCGATTAAGGTCACTTTGAAAAGTGAAAAAATGCTAAGGCCAAGGAAACCACTAAGGGAAATATCGATCCCTAGTGGATTCACCAATTTTTTATATGGAAAAGTCACTTTTGCAGACAAAAATGAACTCCCTATATCTAGTGGTTTGATCTAGAACAACAGAGTAAAAAAAGATGTAATTTTTCCTTAGAGAGATTAGAATACGGAAAAGAAACCTACCTAGAATCCGTAGTAAGTCCTCCTCTTCTCCTCACTTGTAAGTTCCAACTCTAGCTCCACACACTATAAATGGAACCTGCAATAATGAATAAAACAAGCAAAGGAACTACAATATCCACATAGCATAATCCAATGTCCCTAATAAATGAGTCAACATGGCATTGAAATACATAAGTATAAACATGACACAAGTATAGGAAAACATAGTGCCTTTTGTATTAATAAATAATGGAGGGAGTTACAACCATATATAGAATTTGACTTTGTAGATATCTCCCCAATTGTTTTGTCCTTCCTTACCACAAATAAAACCTACACACTCAATCGTAATGTAAGTGGATGATGATTCCTTAAGCTCAAAGTAGTAGCACGAGGGCACTAATAATCTCCAAAAGCCAATCCAAACTCAATGGGAGTCAATAAATTTATAGGGTAAACATGGTAGTTTAGGATTTACCAATCTAGGCTTGAGATCCACTAATGATGGGGGATAAGCTCAAAGGATAAGAGATAAGGCCTTTAGAGAAGGAATTAGAGATCTCTATCCATGGTAAATAGTTAAAACCACCTTAGAAGCTTTTGTAAGGAGAATTTTTGAAAATATTTTTTAATTTTCCTAAAATTCTAGAACCATCGCACCTGTAGAGTAGAGAAACATGCATCTATCAGTGCAGGTGCTCAGTTATGAAACTTGCAACCATTGCAGGTGGACAAGCATGTAGGGTGTGCTGGGGCTAAAACCAAATTTTTAAAGCTGATTGACCCAAAAACTTAGACTTTTTGGAGAGGTTATGCTTAGAGCTTTGCAAAGGGAAATGCCAAAGTGTTCAAGGATGTTGATTGATCTGATTTTCAAGCCTTTTGAGTGGATGTGGCAAAATGGCCTGTAACAATAATCTTTCTTATAGCTCTATTCTTTTCCACATATCCAATGTACCTTTATATATTTTCATCGAGACTTAGATATTCCTATAGATTAAGATATCCCATTTGAAGAATTACTTTTATTTCTATTATGGGATCATCCTCTTTTAAACAAGGAATTTGTGTTTTCTTATTTTCCATGTTTTTCTATATCATCTCCTTTGATAAGAAGGATGATATTGTAATGCTAAAACTTAAAGTAGTTACATGTTGATGTTTGTAGCTCAAATAGCTACTTTTACATAGGACTAAGTGTCTAGCATGTAGAAATCACACAAAGTCTCCTTAGGACACTTTCGAAAGTACTGAGTAAGTTGTTATTGCAACTTAGCCTAAGTCTAACTTATGTAAAGCACATAATTAATTATATTGGCTATTGAACAAAATAACTTAGGAAAAGTAAAGTATTTTCTTTAGTGATAATGTTTGATCTAAATCGTTGATTTCAAGCACGTGATATATAATCTTGGGTATCCATCACCTTAGAGATTATATTGAGGGATTTATGTCAATGAAAGGTTAAAAAAGAAAGATTCACGAGAGGAGAAGGACACGTAATATAGTGGAACAAGCCATTAAGAAATAAATTTTGTCAAGTGAGGAGTGAGATACTTTAGTTTCTCAGGTATGAGGAATGTGCATGAGTACAATATTGGAAATCTAGATCAATCATGTAGATCGAGGATAGATCTAGGACCCAATCATCTAGATTAGATCCATGGCATGTTTAATTTTTATATTCCTTAATTGGGCCATTATCCTAAAACAAAAGCCCAAGCAGGTTCATATTATTATTTGAATGAAGAACTATGTGTTACATGTGATTGAGATTGGTTGAAAAATTGTGCTTCCTCTGAATAATCATGTTAAGAACCTAGTTGTGTTTATAAATAGCAGATCTCTAATAATTTTCTAGGAAAAAATTACTATGTGCTAGGTATAGAATTTAACATGGTATTAGAGCGAAAACTATAAGAAGTTGATCTCAAGGTGCCAAGTTTGTACAAAAATAGTTGGAGTCAAGTTCGGATCATACGACGTGCATATTTAATAAAAATTAGGCCATACGAAGGTCGCACAGTATATGGTGGCCAAGGAAAATTATTTTGCAGGAAAAAGATCGTGTTGTACAATGGATAAGAAAAATAATGAAATTAAATTAAAAAAAGTGAGGTAGTTGAGTGGGCCATAAAGAGGCCCATCTAATGTTTTTAAATGACCCAAGGTTGCCAAACCTATCACTAAGGATAATTGCCTTACACATGTTGTGTGTGAATGGTGGTGCAAGGCTACGTAGCAGGAAAATTTGAGGATGATAATGCATAAGGAATTTTTGTAGAATGGGATCACACAGAGAATGATCACTGTAGAAGCAAATGACTATGAGCATAGACAAAAAATGAAGGGTGTCAGGACTAGATGGAGTGAGCTTGCATAATGGGAGGTGTTAGAGGGATAGATCTTAGCTGCAAATAATATATTGAGTGTGTTATGAAGAGAAGATAATAGGTCATGTTGTCTTACATTGTAGGACAATACCCCTGAACTATTTTCAACATGCAAAGGGAGCGATTGGGTCTAGTGTAGGTGAAGTTGCAAACTAGAGATTGTTATAGATGTATTGGATCCAAGTGAGGAGTTGACCATTGGGAGATGATATGAAGGTATTCTCAAAATATTGGGTGAATAAAGTGTAGGTAAAGCATAGGGTTAGGATCTAAGGAAATTCAAGTAGTCGGAATCCTATTGGGTGGAGAAGAGTGTTGGAAAGTAACTAGGTTCAGTCTTCATAATGACATGTGTAATTGTGATTTTATGTAATTGATGAAAATAAGAAAAATAAAATTATTATTATGCTTGTCTCATGGGTTTCATGAGAAAGAAATTTTATTTTAGTATGACTCCCATTGTGAGTTCTTAGGATTGGTCATAAAATCAATTTGAGTCTATGTATGTATGAAGGACCCTTCTTGGTCATATTACACTTATGTATAAGTCATTAAGATTGTCAAGTAGCCCTCAAAGACAAGCACAAGTTATCCCTCTTCAAGTTGGCCTCAAGATGAAATGAAGAACTCATGTTGGCTTCACCTAAAATGGAGACACAATTTTTAAACTATCATGTTGGATAATACACATGGACATACTACTATAAATAGGTAGCTCAACCTATTTCATAGTCAAGCAATTCGTATCACCCTCTGAAATTCGGATGACTAATTACAGAGACAAGCTCGGTGAAGGAGCTCAGATAAGGGTACAGGAACTCGGGATAATTACAGAGGCAAGAACTATGGGATTTTTGAGGTCTAAAATGGGCCTCCTAAGGAAATTATAAACTAAGAGTGGAAATAATAAAATAATATTAAATGACATCATCAAATTTTAGAGGGAAAAAAGAAAAAACTATTTTTTCAACTCATATTTTCAACTTATCTCCCCGTGGGTTTACTCAAATTTTGAGCACAAACACTCGTTGGATGCATAATTTGATTCCTCATCCAAGGAGTACCCATGTTGCATACTTTCGATGGACCTTGCTACACGAAAACTGAGAAATACATGAAAAACGTGATTGCAATGTGAATAGTCACTGGATTGCAAGAGACCGCTTGATATATGAAGACCAAGAGTCACAAGAATGTAATATTAATGTACATCTTTTTTAATAGAAATGTATTCATGTTTATCCTATTTGGTTTTCCATTATTCTTGTGAAATGTGGCACCATCTCAATTAATGGAGCAACCTATTTCATTCAATCAGAAAGGTCCACCAAAATGGCTCATCAAAACACTCAAAAGTGTTAATATCAATGAGGTTAGAAACAAGCATGTCATAACCTCCAATATACAAGATGGAGGTGGTGTAGATAATTTTTATTCAAATGATGAGGATGATATAGATGTTTCATATTATCATGAATTGAATTTATCTACTAATTTTAAACCAATTTCAAGAATTCTCTCACATGATGAGTGGAAAAAATAAATGCACAAGTATGATGCTCTCATAAAAAATGGGACATGGAAGTTTATGAAACCTCTATTTGAACCCAATCTAATTCACTTCAAGTGGGTCAATAAGAACAAGTATAAAATAGATGGTTCACTTAAAAGAAATAAAGCAACAATCATGGAAAATAATTTTCAAAAGAAATGAGTTGTTTATTATGAGACATTATCCCCATAGAAAAATGGGTGACCATCCATACTCTCTTTTCCTTGGCAACATAGAATGGATAGAAATTTTATCAAATGGATGTGAAGACTACTTTCTTGAATATTTGAAAGAGAAGGTCATCATGTCTAAGTTCAAATATTTTTCAATTGTGAAGGGATGAAAATAAAATTTATCTAGACTCATTGAATCCTTATATGGCTTGAAACAAACATTGTGAGCCTCATATGAAAAATTAATTGAGTATCTTCTGAAATTAAATTTTATGAACTTTAAACTTGATGATGCAACTCTATTTGTCAAGAAAGTTTGAAAAACTATTGTATACCTTGTAGTGTATTCATATGGTTTTTTGATGATAGGGAACAATGAAATCCATATTGCATCCATAAAAAAAGAGATGAAGAAAGGGTTTCAGATGAATTTTTTTTGGAGATATTCACTACTACTTGGGCAATGAAGTGACTCAACATCCAAAGTACATATTCACCTCCCCAAAGAAATACATTGGAGAATTGTTGAACAAGTTTAGCATGGTTAACTCAACAACTATTATGTTTGAATCAACCTTGTACTTTTCACATGTAACCCCAACAAACTTAATTAGATTTAATTTCTTGAGGCCTCATTGAACTTTAGCATAAGGGAATCTACCAATTAAACTAGCCATTGAGGCTCCTAAATTTCCCTAAAATAACTACAACCCAACCTCACAACCTTATAGAATCACTAAAGTGATAAAGATATCAAAGATATAAATAAAATGAATAAAGAAAAGATCACACTCATGACAAGAAAGAACAATGCACTTTGTATTCAATAAATAAAAACATGTCTTCTTACATTTACTAAAGGGGAGAGGGAAAGATGGTATGCACTTCTTTCCATTAATTTATTTTAAATACTAAAAGTACTTTAACATAATTTATTTGTGTGAAGAAATCCAAATCATAAAATAATTAACATAAATACTAATTACACTAATATCTTTTCTTAATTATCCTTCTGAATATATATATATATATATATTTCAATTTGGCAATCTTATTTTAATGAAATAATACAGTGGGAATAATTGTAATTTACCTTTTATAAGTTTAACCTCATCATTTCCAACATATTTAATGAAATCATTTACCAAACCAATGTGTTTAGTTCTCTCATCTTTTGCTGATCTAATGAAATCAAATAGGGAACAAATTATATTACAATATTCACATAACATTTATACAATTCAAAAAACTATAAATATGAACTTCCAAATTGTTACTATGGTAGACAAAATACAATTTGTTTTGTTTTAGTAATCACTAAATTTTAAACGATTATAAAAAAATTGTAACAACAATGTTGGTTTTATCTATGTATGAGAATATTATTTTTAAAATTGCTTTAAATATGTTTTATCAAATTTAATATTAACATTAAATATATTAAAATTATTATTATTTTTTGTTTGTTAAGTAATGCGAGTTTCGATATAACTCGAATGCTTAACTTATAACTTGAGTAGTTGTGACCTAAGTGTTGGAAAATCCATTAGAGAAGCATTTAATTCACTTTTCCTTACATAATATTTACTTGTGACATTATATTTTTATTTTTCTTCATTATGTTTATGTTTTTATCATCAAATAAATGGCAAAACAATAAATATCATAGCCATACAAAAATGAATACAAGATATAGGCTCCAAGCCAAGGCAAAACCCCTGCAAGGGGAAACCCTATAAAGAAATTCTCTTCTTATATAATCAATGTCTTCAAAGGAGACTTCCAGGACCAAATCCTAGACCAAGGCTACCACCAAGAACCAAGCCAACCAACCTTCCTCCTTTAAAGCAAGCAAAGAAAAATGTACAAGATAAAATTGAGTTTTTGCAGCTTGAGACATAGTTACAACAAGAAGAGATACAACAATGTAAGTATCATTATGAACTTGTTTTTGTTTAGAAAAATCCTATATTTGAGGTTGAAATTGACTCCTGTCATCAGTCAACAAGCGATCAAGTCAGTAAAGCTAAGGTTGATCCCCATCAAGTTCCAAATTTAGGACCATTTTTACATAAAGATGCAGAACATCAGGTTGCACTTCCCAAGCCCATTATTAGACCTTTGGAAGAGATTATCAATAAAAGAAATAGAATGAGTCTTGGATATGACAAGGAGGTTTCTCTTCACACTCCATACCACTCCAAGCCCTTCCAGTTTCATAGTACTGGGTTTTTTCATGATAATTCATATTCACATGTTCCTTCTCCTCCTCCACAACAATAGATTGTGAAATACCAACATTGTGAATGAGTTGGTCATATGAAAGATCACTATTTTGATCTTCACCCATGTAAGAATTGTGGTCAACACACTCTTTCTTCAAACAAATGCTTCAAGAACAAGCCTCCTGCAAGAACACAAATTCACCTTGGATGGATCACTTATTGGCAATGGGCTTCAATAGCCAAGAAGATATTTTGCTCTTATAACAAAATTTGTTCTAGAGTATTGAAAAGTATTGCATTTCAGTTCTCTTTATCTTCTCACCTTGTATCTGACAGGGGGGGAATTGGTGGTCATCTATAGTTTTCAAAGATAAATCAAGTGAGCTTGGGCCATAACTTGAACTTGTAGCCTTAGCCTACAATTGGAGACAACCATACCCAGATTCAGAGTTATAGCCAGAGGCAGAGAAGCCCCTAAGCATGCCTTTGGTTGGTGGCCTTCCTTAAACCACTGCATGTTTCATACCTCCCTTTTCTCGGTTGAAGGTCTCCCTCTCCAAAACATTAAGGAGCACTTCCTCTAGCAGAAGACTTTAGCTTTTGCCATATTTGTAAGAGTTTCAGGAATCACACTAAGCATTCCTTTGGTTGCTGGACTTCCTTAAAGCGTTGTACATTGTAGACCTCCCTTTTTTTGCAGGTTGAAGGTCTCCCTCTTCAAAGCATTAGGGACACTTCCTCTAACAGAAGATTTCAGCTTCTTGCCAAATTTGGAAGAGTTCCAGGAACTGCACTAAGCATTCCAGTGTTGGTGGTCATCCTCAAACCATGATCGATTGAGAAATCGAGTTCTCCCACCTTATGCCATCATCTTAGAGAGAAAATTTAGCTTATTGTTATCATGCATTATTGTATTTTTGTAGTAGATATTTCTTCTTCGATTCATATATACCCATTCAGATTAAGGGGGGGAATGTTGGACACCTAATCCTCTAAGGGTTAGTGTGGAATGTGAAAAGTCATCGGAGTCCAAGAGACCACTTGGTATATGAAGACAAAGGGTCAGAAGAATGTAATATTAGTGTACATATTTGTTAATAGAAATGTATTCATGTTTATCCTATTTGGTTGTCCACTATTCTTGTGAAATGTAGCTCAATCTTAATTAATGGAGCAACCTATTCCATTCGACCATAAAGGTCCACCAAAATGGATCATCAAAACACTCAAAAGTCTTAATATCAATGAGATTAGAAACAAAGAAGTCACAACCTCCAATAGACAACATGGAGATTATGTAGATAATTTTTATTCAAATGATGTAGATGATATGGATGTTTCATATGATTGTGAATTGAATTTATCTACTAATTTTAAAACAATTTGAAGAAGCTACTTCACATGATGAGTGGAAAAAATAAATGCACAAGTATGATGCTCTCATAAAAAATGGGACATGGAAGTTTATGGCACCTCTATTTGAACCCAATCTAATTAGCTGCAAGTGGGTCAATAAGAACAAGTATAAAATATATGATTCACTTAAAATAAATAAAGGAACAGTCATGGGAAAAGGATTTTCAAAAGAAGTGAGTTATTGATTATGAGACATTTTCCCCATAGCAAAATGGGCCATCCATAATCTCTTTTCCTTGGCAACATAAAATGGATAGAAATTTTGTCAAATGGATGTGAAGACTACTATTTTGAAGGGACGAAAATAACAATTATGTAAACTCATTGAATCCTTATATAGCTTGAAGCAAACATTGTGAGCCTCATATGAAAAATTAATTGAGTATCTTCTGAAATTAAATTTCATGAACTTTAAACTTGATGATGCAACTCTATTTGTCAAGAAAGATTGAAAAAATATTATATACCTTGTAGTGTATGTAGATTATTTTTTGATGATAGGCAACAATGAAGGCAATATTGCATCCATAAAAAAAGATATGAAGAAAGGGTTTAAGATGAAAAAATTTGGAGATATTCACTACTACTTGGGCATTGAAGTGACTCAATATCCAAATTACATATTCATCTCCCCAAAGAAATACATTGGATAATTGTTGAACAAGTTTAGCATGGTTAAATCAACAACTATTATGTTTGAATCAACCTTGTACATTTCACATCTAACCCCAACAAACTTAATTAGATTTAATTTGTTGAGGCCTCATTGAACTTTAGGATAAGAGAATCTACCAATTAAACTAGCCATTGAGGATCCCAAATTTCCCTATAATAACTACAACCCAAACCTCACAACCTTATAGAATCACTAAAGTGATAAATATATCAAATATATTGAGAAAAAATCACACTTGTGACAAGAAAGAACAAGGAACTTTGTATTCAATAAGCAAAAACATGTCTTCTTACATTTATCAAAGGGGTGAGGGAAATATGGTAGATACTTCTTTCCATTAATTTATTTTAAATACTAAAGATAATTTAAAATAATTTATTTGTGTGAAGAAATCCAAATCATAAAAGAATTAACATAAATATTAATTACACTAATACCCTTTGTTAATTATCTTTTGAAAAAAAATAAATTATATCTAATTTTAATTTGTCAATATTATTTTATAAAATAATGTAGTGAAAATAATTGTAATTTACTTTTATAAGTTTAACCTCATCATTTCCTACATATTTAATGAAATCATTTACCAAAACAATGTGTTTAGTTCTCTCATATTTTCCTTATCTAATGAACTCAAATAATATATCAATAAATTTAGTGATCTTTATCTTCTACATATATAATCAAATGACTTTGAACACTTGGAAAAAAAAATATTACAATATTCACATAAAATATATCAAATTCACACAACTATAAATTTGAACTTCCAAATTGTTATTATGGTAGACAAAATACAATTTGTTTTGTTTTAATAATCACTAATTTTTAAACACTTATAAAAAATTGTAACAAGGTATTATATATGTATGAGAAGATTATTTTAAAAATTGCTTTAAATAAGTTTGATTAAATTTAGTATTAATATTAAATATTTAAGAAAATTTATTACTTTTTGTTTGTTAAGTAATGTGAGTCCTGAGATAATTGGAACGCTTAACTTATAACTTGAATATTTGTGACCTAAGTGTTGGAAAATCTATTAGAGAAGCATTTAATTCACTTTTCTTTACTTGATATTTACTTGTGATATTATATTCTTATCGTTCTTGATTATGTTTATGTTTTTGTCATCAAATAAATTCCAAAACAATAAATATCATATCCATACAAAAATGAATACAAGATATAGGCTCCAAGCCAAGGAAAAACCCCTGCAAGGGAAAAACCTATAAAGAACTTCTCTTGTTATAGAATCAACATCTTCAAAGGAGACTTCCAGGACCAAATCCTAGACCAAGGCTACCACCAAGAACCAATCTAACCAAGCTTCCTCCTTTAAAGCAAGCGAAGCAAAATGTACAAGATAAAATTGAGTTTTTGCTGCTTGAGACAAAGTTACAACAAGAAGAGCTACAACAATGTAAGCATCATTCTAAACTTGTTTTTATTTAGAACAATCCTCTATTTGAGGATGAAATTGACTCCCATCATCAGTCAACAAGTGATCAAATAAGTAAAGCTAAGGTTGATCCCCATCAAGTGCCAATTTTAGGAGCATTTTAACATAAATATGCAGAACATCAGGTTGCACTTCACAAGCCCATTATCAAACCTTAGGAAGAGATTATTGACAACATAAATAGAACCAGTCTTGGATATGACAAGGAGGTTTATCTTCACACTCCATACTACTCCAAACCCACTCGGTTTCATAGTATTGGGTTTTTGCATGATAGTTCATATTCACCTGTTCTTGCTCCTCCTCCACAACAACAGATTGTGAAATGCCAACATTGTGAATGAGTTGATCATATGAAATATCACTATTTTGATCTTCACCCATGCAAGCATTGTGGTCAACACACTCATTGTTCAAACAAATGCTTCAAAAGAAAGCCTATTGCAAGAACAAAAATTCACCTTGGATGGATCACTTCTTGGAAATGGTCTTCAACAACCAAGAAGATATTTTGCTCATACAAGAGGATTTGTTCTAGAGTATTGAAAAGGCTTGTAGTTGAGTTCTCTTTATCTTCTCACCTTGTATCTGGTAGGGGGGAATTGATCATCATCTATAAGTTCCAAAGATAAATTAAGCGAATCTGAGCCACAACCTAAACTTATTGTCTAAGCCTACAACTGAAGACAACAATGCCCATATTCACAATTGTAGCTAGAGGTAGAGAAGCCCCTAAGCATGCCTTTGGCTGGTGGCCTTCCTTAAACCACCGCAGGTTGCAGACCTCCCTTTCCCAGGTTGAAGGTCTCCCTCTCCAAAACATTAAGGAGAAATTCCTCTAGCAAAATACTTTAGCTTCTTGCCATATTTGGAAGAGTTTCAGGAATCAAACTAAGCGTTCCTTTGGTTGGTGGCCTTCTCGAATCCACCACAGGTTGTAGACCTCCCTTTTTTTGCAGGTTGAATGTCTCCCTCTTCAAAGCATTAGGGACACTTTCTCTAGCAGAAGAGTTCAACCTTTTGCCAGATTTGGAAGAGTTATGGGAACTCCACCAAGCCTTCTAGTGTTGGTGGTCATTTTTAAAACACGACAGGTTGAGACCTCGATTTCTCCCACCTTATGCCATCATCTTAGAGATCACATTTAGCTTATTTGTTGTCATGCATTATTGTATTTTTGTATTAGAGCTCTCTTCTTCGACTCATATATACCCCTTCAGATTAAGTGGAGGAATTTGGAAGCCTAATCCTCTAAGAGTTGGTGTGGAAAGTGAACAATCACTGGAGTCCAAAAGACCACTTGGTGTATGAAGACCAAGGGTCACAAGAATTTAATATTAATGTGCATCTTTGTTAATAGAAATGTAATCATGTTTATCCTATTTGGTTGTCCACTATTCTTGTGAAATGTAGCACCATCTGAATTAATGGAGAAACCTATTCCATTCAATCATAAAGGTCCACCAAAATGGCTCATCAAAACCCTCAAAAGTGTTAATAACAATGAGGTTAGAAACAAATCATAACCTCCAATAGACAAGATGGAGGTGATGTAGATAATTTTTATTCAAGTGATGTAGATGACATGGATGTTTCATATGATTGTGAATTGAATTTATCTACTAATTTTAAACCAATTTGGAGAAGATTCTTCACATGATGAGTGGAAAAAAAAAAATTAACAAGTATGATGCTCTCATAAAAAATGGGACATGGAAGTTTATGAAACCTCTATTTGAACCCAATCTATTGGCTACAAATGGGCCAATAAGAACAAGTGTAAAATAGATGGTTTACTTAAAAGAAATAAAGTATAGTCACGGGAAAGGATTTTCAAAAGAGATGAGATGTTTATTATGAGACATTTTCCCCATATAAAATTGGGAAACCATCCATACTCTCTTTACCTTGGCAATATAGAATGGATAGAAATTTTATCAAATGGATCTAAAGACTACTTTCTTGAATATTTGAAAGAGAATGTATTCATTTCTCAATTGAAATATTTTTCAATTTTGAAGGGATGAAAATGAAAATTATGTAAACTCATTGAATCCTTATATGGCTTGAAACAAACATTGTGAGCCTCATATGAAAAATTAATTGAGTATCTTATGAAATTAAATTTCATGAACTTTAAACTTGATGACACAACTCTATTTGTCAAGAAAGTTTGAAAAATATTATATATCTTGTAGTGTATGTAGAATATTTTTTTATGATAGGGAACAATGAAAGTCATATTACATCCATAAAAAAAGAGATGAAGAAAGGGTTTCAGATAAAAAAATTCAGACATATTCACTATTACTTGGGCATTGAAGTGACTCAACATCCAAAGTAGATATTCATCTCCCCAAAGAAATACATTGGAGAATTGTTAAACAAGTTTAGCATGGTTAACTCAACAACTATTATGTTTGAATCAACCTTGTACATTTCACATGTAACCCCAACAAACTTAATTAGATTTAATTTCTTGAGGCCTCATTGAACTTTAAAGAACAATGAACTTTGTCTTCTATAAATAAAAACATGTCTTCTTACATTTATTAAAGGGGAGAGGGAAAGATGATATGCACTTCTTTTCATTAATCTAGTTTAAATACTAAAAGTAATTTAACATAATTTATTTGTGTGAAGAAATCCAAATCATAAAAGAATTAACATAAATATTAATTAAACTAATATCTTTTCTTAATGATCCTTTTGAAAAAAAAACATTATATTTATTTTTCAATTTATCAATCTTATTTTAATGAAATAATATAGTGAAAATAATTATAATTTACTTTTATAACTTTAACCTCATCATTTCAAATCATTTACCAAACCAATATGTTTAGTTCTCTCATCTTTTGCTTATCTAATGAACTCAAATAATATATCAATAAGTTTAGTGATCTTTATCTTCTACATATATAATCAAATGACATTGTACATTTGAGAAACAATTATATTACAATACTCACATAACATATATAAAATTCAAAAAACTATAAATATGAACTTCCAAATTGTTATTATGGTAGACAAATTACAATTTTCTTTGTTTTAATAATCATTAATTTTTAAACACTTAAAAAAAAATTGTAATAACAATGTTGGTTTTATATATGTATGAGAAGACTAATTAAAAAATTGCTTTAAATATGTTTTATCAATTTTAATATTAATATCAAATATTTTAAAATTATTATTACTTTTTGTTTGTTAAGTAATGTGAGTCTTGAGGTAACTGGCACGCTTAACTTATAACTTCAGTAGTTGCGACCTAAGTGTTGGAGAATCCATTAGAAAAGCATTTAATTAACTTTTCCTTACATGATATTTACTTGTGATATTATATTCTTATTGTTCTTGATTATTTTATGTTTTGATCATCAAATAAATGCCAAAACAATAAATATCACAACCATTCAAAAATGAATATAAGATATCGGCTCCAATCCAAGGTAAAACCCCTGCAAGGGGATAACCTATAAATAACTTATCTTCTTAAAGAATCAACGTCTTCAAAGGAGACTTCTAGGACCAAATCCTAGACTAAGGATACCACCAAGAACCAAGGCAACCAACCTTTCTCGTTCTTTAAAGAAAGCAAAGCAGAATAGCCTTTACATCTCATCAACAAAGTCTACAACACCTTCTTGAAGTTTTCAAACCCGTTGCATGACCAGAAACCTAGCCCTCTTGCACGTGTGAGCTTCTACAAAGATAATACATATTTCTAAACATAATAGAGCTTGACTCCTTTGTTAGGTTCTTCTAGCCTTCCTAACACTTTCGCATGTCTCCTTCAATTGCATATCGAACCAAGAGATGCTTTCTTGTTCTCTTTAAATGACGTTGAAGCTCTTCTTTTTATAGCCTTTCCAAGAGGCCCCATTAGCCCTCTCTAGGATGAATTCTTCTTGGTTGGACGACTTGGTATTGGGAGCCTTCAAGACACTTCCAAATATAAAATATTTTTTCTTGTCTTTATACAAATACCTCGAAGGGTCTTTTACATTATGACAATGACACTTTGACTCATGTAAACCCTAGGAGACCTAATGATAAATATTTTTAGCATGAAACCCGTGATTTTACAAAAATAATTTTTTCTTTTGTTCTTGCATTATTTTCCTTCTCCATTTGATATACACATGAGTCAAATGACAATTACAAAGACCGAAACTATTTACATTTTCCAACAATCTTGCTTAACTAGGGATGTATTCATAATTGTCCAATTAGTACAAGGACAATACTCCCTTTGAAAAGTTCTCATAAGAAGAGTTGGATTGGAAAACCATCTTTATGCATCAAAATTATGATCGACCAATACTGTCTATTAGGCCTAACTAGACAATCTCAACTTCATTTGAGAGAATTATGTTGGGAGGCTTTACATGTGATACCACATTACCTCTAAGGCACATACCCCATCTGGATGTTCACCTGGTATGTCCTTTTAGGACTATTATTATCTTGGATTTCCAAACTTGAATCCTTAAACAATATCGATCCTCTCTGACCACCCTTATCTTGGACATATGTCCTATCCTCAAAGTGTGTCGATCCATGTCCTTTCTTGGATGTTCTATCCTCAAGGAAACCACAAATTCTTATCCAATCCTCCACCATTCTCTCTCAAAGGTCTTCACTTATAATTGTTATGATTAGTCCTGGTCAAGTGTGTGACACATGAAGAATATAATGCTTATGTGATGTACAACATCACTCCCTCTTGGAACAGAGAATAATCTAAGGGACAATGGCGAACTCCATTAGTTTACAGGAAGTTGGCGGGATGGTGCAGGTCGAGGACCAGAACTTTCACGATTCCCTGAAACTTGATGATGGCTTTGATGAGGTTCTTAAACTTCTCGCAGGAACCATTGACGAAGATTTATCGCAGGCCAGTCAGGAATGCCCTTCAATGGAAGAGGATCGGACGCGAGGGTTTGGATTTGCCATGGCTTTTCTCGCTAGGGTTTACACTGCATGCACAGAGACTGGACCACCCCAAACCTCGCTAGGAGCAGCAGATCTGAGTTTTCCAAATGCACATGTGTGGCCTCTACGCAGATTTCCCCACCAGGAAGGCACAAGAAAGGGTAAACTCAGTGCAAATCTCGCCACTGTTCCTGCGATTCACCCACGGGAATGGACGACAACCGGAACACAGATCCACCTGTGCAATTTAAGGGGAACAAATGCGGGAGACCTTGGCAAAATAGAAGTGGGTTTTGTCATCCGCGTGCACCGAGCGGTTGCTGTCAAGGAGATCAGTTCGCCCCCTTTCGGTCTCCTAAGGGAAGCCTAAATCGCCACCCTATGGCATTCTTTTACAAGTATGGTTGACACTCAAGCATGGGGCGGGAGTTTGGGACCGGGTCCTGTGTGGCTTGAGGCT
Source organism: Pinus tabuliformis (assembly GCA_031772625.1). Classification (NCBI taxonomy): domain Eukaryota; kingdom Viridiplantae; phylum Streptophyta; class Pinopsida; order Pinales; family Pinaceae; genus Pinus; species Pinus tabuliformis. Next base: position 590,143,626 of record CM062819.1, read on the forward strand.
CCCCTATTCACATCTGGGCAGATGGGTGTGGCTGACATCTCGACAGAGAAGGCATTTATGCCCTAGACAACCCTCTCGAATACGAAGTTGGATGGCGCATATCTGACAAGAATCGAGCCACCCCAGATTGCCAGGTCCGGTTTCCAAATTTTTGTAAAGACGCCAAGAGGAAACACAATCGTGATCTGGACTTATGACAGCGATAGGGTTTTAGATCTGAAGAACAATATCGCCAATCAGACTGGCTACCCGGCTGAGGAACAACACTTGCTAAATGAGGGCAGATCGTTGCAGGAATGCAGAACCATGTAAGAATACAACATCAAGCCAGGCTCTACAATCATTCTCAATATGAGATTACGAGGAGGAGCTGAAAACACTAGAACTAGCTCGCAAAGCAAAGGGTCTTTTAAGGAAGCAGTGAAGGGCAAAGGGAAAAAACCCTCAGCAGTCACTGAACCTCCGGGGCAGTACATTGTAGATAAAATGGTGGAGAGCCCATCCATCTCCATCGAAATACCAGAGGTAAATAATATATATTCAGATCTACAAAAAAATGCAGTTATTTGTAGATTTAATGGCTTTTGGCCTAGAACTGATGCATTGTATCAATGGATCCACTCGGTTTGGACAAAAAATTGCCAAATCTACCTATACCCTAAGGGGTTTTTTATAGTATGTTTTGGCACAGAAGAAGAAAAGGAAACAGTTCTCAACCAAGGGCCATGGTTCTGGGGCAGTGCTGGACTTTTTATTACCCCTTGGTTTCCTGATTTTGATGCCAACACCATGGTGGTATCAAGGATGCCAGTATGGGTTAGGATGCATAATCTTCCTTTACATTTTTGGCATTCAAAGGTTCTAATAGCAATTGGAAATACCTTGGGGAGAATGTTAAAGATAGACGGAGAGAGACATATAAAAGGAATATTTACTTTTGCCAGAATATGTGTCGAGGTAGATCTCAGCCGAGGACTACCTGAGAGCATCATCCTGAATTTCAATAATACATAGTGGAAACAACCTTTGGACTATGAGAATATAGCTTTCATATGCCGGGGATGTCAACAAACATGTCATCTATACAATGCATGTCCAAGCCTCAACAAGAGCAAGCAACAACAAAGGAAGCCGAAAGGATGGCAGAACATAGATGCTGCATATAAGAAGGCAACTACAGCAAAGAAAGAAGAACAAAATACAACAAAGGATAAAGATCAGGACAATAAGGATAAGGAGATTAATGAGGAAAAGGAACAAGAGCTCCAGCTGGAAATAAGTGGTAATAAACGAAGTCACAGTCCTGAAGGATCGGATTTAGATAAGGAGCAACCAATGAGTACAATGGAAAACTAGCAAGCTATTATTGACTCCACTCCCAACATGGATGGTTGGCGAAAACTGGAGAAAAAGAAGGGCAGAAAGACTTAGGCTAGCTGGGTTTCTTTTTTGGGATGCACTCCAGAAAATAGGAGCAGCTCTTTCTTTTTCTGCTTTTAGGCAGGACTGTATAGTGTGGGCTGTATGATATTCTTTCACACTATTAGAGTCGGTCTGGTCAGCGCTCCGTTAGAGATCAAAGCTCTTATGCATTTCAATTTTAGGTGTCCCGCTTCATTCACTCAGTTGCATTTCTCTAGGGACATGTCATGATCTGACGGAGAAAGTCATGCTACTCATTTCCCCTCATGTTGGGCCTCTGCTGGTTCAGGTCTTGGTCCAAAATCAATCAAATTCATGATAGTCAAGGTCTGGTCCTGTTACAGGACAGAGTCATTTTTATGGTTTGGATCTAGAAATTCATCAGTTTGGTCTTTCAAAAGCATGTCCTAAAACAAGCCATGCAGGCCAGAGGGAGATCTTATACACCTACAGTGCAGAAACCTTCATCATCACCACAAGAGACATCGACTTTTCCTCAAAACTTTGTTTTGAAGAAAAGTCAAACAAGGTCAACTATGAAAATTTTTCCAAAAAATCGACAATTGACATTTTCAAATGCAGTCAAGGATTTCAAAGCCAGATGCTCCGTCATACAGTCCCTGCAAAGTTGTGCCAAAGATTTCGTCATTTGAGCCAAAATTTCAAGGAAAAAGTGAAAATCAGTGTGTTTAAAGGTCAATAAAAAAGTGCAAAACAAAAACATTATAAACTGGGTTTTCATAGAAGAAAAAATCAATCCAGTTTCTCTCAAGCCTATAAATACATATTGTGGCCCAAAGAAAAGCCATTGTGCCATTGAAGACTTGGAAGGACAGTGAAAAATGTGGGAGAGTGAGATTGGTGAGCGTTTGATTGAGTTGGGAGGCGATTTGGTAAGCGTGGCGCATACACCAGGTCGTGCGGCGCACACACAGCGCGCGGCGCACTGGCAGCCAACCCGCAGTGTAAAATCACCACAAGCGCGGTGCATACAAGGCGCGCGGTGCACTGGGAAGAGCGCGCAGCGCACACAGTCCAGAAGCATAAAAAACATTGCAAACTGCTTCAAATCTTGGGGAAGGCTAGCAGAACAAGAGGTAGGCTTTATGACCCCTCTTCTCCATCAATTTGGTCTATGTTTAGCTATTTGTGAAGAGGTTGAATAATATCCAAGGCGCATTTGGCCATCCATGAAAACAATCACCAAGAAAAACAATGAATGTGGTTGCAAGTTTGCAATGATGCCACCAAGGTTTTGTTTCCCCTCCCCCTTGTCCCCTCACTCCTCGTCATAGTCACCTCTATTCCACCTTGCCTCCCAAAGAGAACCACCCTAAAACTACCCTAAACCCTCTTTCCTATTTCTCAAGCAAACTTGGGTGACTTTGACAGTGCGCGGCGCACACACATGGTGGCACAGCGCACTCATTGTGCGCGGCGCACTGGAAGCCGTTTCGCAGTCTAAATTTTCCACTGGCAAGACGCACTGGGCAGTGCGCGCGGCGCACAGACTTACAAGACCGAAAATGTACCAATTTGCCTAAACTTGTATGAATGCCTATCGAACTTAAGTGGTAGACCAAACTACCTTCACTCTTGGCATAAATCTCGAGAAGAATACCATGATTTGGAGGCTGTGAACCGAATGCAAATTTTTTTGAAAATAAACAAAGGGAGACACAAAGAAAATCGAGAAAATAGGGTTTTGCTATAGTAACCAGTGTTTCCAAAGTATCTTTCTACCACACCCCTATCATCTAATTCCCCTGTAGCATTTTCCCCTAATCATCACCCTAACATCACTTTAATCATATTCCTTTTCCCCTTGCATTCCTATGGCTCAGAACTCAAACCCTACCCCATCAACCCTATACCCAAAATATTCCTAAATCATTGATAACTTTCCCCTCTTAATCCCTATCCCGATTTCATCATTCTCCTCCTGATACTCCCTATTTTATTGTCCCCTTGGTGACAGATTTGCAAGGCATGTATCAGTCCAGTGGGTTCAGAGGGCGGGGAAGAAATTCAGAGTACAAGCAGCAGAAATGGCATCAGGAACTTCATCAGACTATGAGGGGGAAACTCACAGTGACACAGCTTCAGGAGAACAAGCTCCCTAAAGACCTAGGAGTGGTAGAGATGTCAGGGATGAAGCAAACACCCTCACTGAGTTGCAGGCATGCCCTCTCGCTATGTCTTGTTTCCAGCACTTAGCATGTTTCGAATTTTGTCAGAGGGTGGAAAATGTCAGAATTCATCATGAGTTGGCCCGTATTTTTGCACTTCACCTACATGGAGGACAGTCAATCTTGGTAGGGGTCACTTTCACATTGACACCCGAAACCATATCAGTGGCAATAGGCATACCGAATGTTGGAGAAAAGTGGCATAAGAATATGAAGGTGGAGAGGGAACTTTATGAGCCTTACATAAAGGACAGTTGTTTGAGTCAGCTCATGAGAGTTTTCCCATTTATATTTCTGAGAGATGATTATGCCTCGCTCATGAGATTGATCATGAAATACTTCAGTTGTGAGGGGAGGTTTTCTCGCCTTTATGCATATCACATCAGGTTGCTCATGCACTTTACCAGGGTGCGTACGATGAACCTCCCATTTTTCATTTGCGGGAACATAGAGAGGATGAGGAAGTTCATGCAGCACAAGACCCCTCAGCAGTAGCTCAACAGCATATATCACTTTGCCCTTATCCAGATTTTGGTGGACCATCAGTTGCGATTGTAGGGCATTGCTTGGGAGGACTTCATCTCCCGTGACTTCTTCAGCGCTCCACAGGTAGTATCGGAGGTCAAGCATGAGGTAGGTGGTCCTTCTCATCAGCATGAGTGCCATGAGACCATTGTGGTGCCATTTTCCATCACATATCAGAGAGGCCACCCGAAAGGCACTAGGCCTTTGTTTGTGGCGGCAAAGCGAGTGTTATCTCCACCCAGGGTGGAAGGGGCCTCGCTTCCTACATCGGCAGTACAGGCATAGGTACAGGACAAGTGCAATAAGCCCAAGCATGAGGAGGGGCCTTTAGGTGTGCCACCAGGTGAACGAAAGACCAGACTCATTCTCCTTTGTGATGATGATGATACAGATACACATCCACAAAATGCACAGCTAAAAGAGATCTTCCAGGAGCAAGAGGGAGAGATTCACTCCTTGACACTCAAGTTAGAGATGGCCAAATGGAACATCAGGTATTTGGAGCAGAGGAACAAACAGCTGGAAGACCAGCATGTGATCATGGAGCTGTAGAACATCCATGAGGATCGCCTAACTGCCCAGCAAAGGAGGATTGAATTCACTTCATTGGAGCAACAGGTTATGGAGAATCGTGAGTCTGTTCTTGAGAGAGTTAACATGCACCTAAACAACATGCTGAACAAGGCTGATGATGAAAACACACTACTGAGGCACATGGTTCGTCATTACAGGGCACGTTACTTGAGTTTGAGAGCCCGAATAAGGAGTTTGAAAGCAAAACTGAGGAAAGCCACAAAAAGGGCAAAAAGGGCAAAAGAGAAAGATAGGCTCAAAATCTTGGCTGAGGATTCCTTGGCTTAGCAAGGCACCCCATAAAGGACTTCCAGCCGAAATCTCAAAAAATTTGGGCAAATTTTGGTCACAGGGAAATTTTTTGGGCGAAAAACAGGGATTTTCTCCCTGTGTGCGGCGCTAAAATTCTAGACCTCAGATCGAGGAGCGGCTTACATATTTGGATTCAACATCGAAAAATACATCTACTGGTGTCCGGGCAAGAAATTTGATAATTTTTGGGTCTCCTAAACGTCAAAAAACACCCAAAAATAGCCTCTCTGCCACGTTTTGGACACATAGAAAGAAGTCTTGGGAGAATGAAGTTTCGGAGGGGAAAATGAGCTTCAAATTTAGAAATTCCAGTGGGGTTAGAAAGCAGACAGGCCAAGCTTTCCAACTAGCCCACTTGGAAACATTTTGGACACCCAAAAGGGCCCCAAAACAGGCCCCAAAGTAGCGCGACACACAGAGAAAAGCGCGCGACGCACAGAGGAAATTTTGCCTAGTTTGCTCCCGTTCCGCGAAATTTCGGGTTGCGACTTCCCCAAGTGGGCCCGGTCATCCACTCTTTAGTTTTTTGGCACCAAAGGCAGCTTTTAAAGAGTTTCCTCCCCAGATGGGCATCTATCCAAGTGGCAAAGAATGCAAAGGGTCACCACACGCCAAATGTCATGCTTGAGAGCGCTGCACCTGTACCTGATGGTTGGCTCTCCATTTCCATTTTGAAATTATTTGAGTAACTTCCCAACCCTTGGGCATTCCACCTCTTCTCCACACATTCTATATATTGTATACATTTTTATTTGCAAAGGGTTGGCTAGCTTGTAACTTCTGGGAGATTGTGGGAAAGATACTTTGTTTCTGCATTGTATATTTTTACAGAGAATTAATGAAAGGCAGTGGCTCTATTTCATGAGATTCCTATGGTTGTGAGTGTAGAAAGTGTGTCTCTTATGTTTCATATGTATCTTGTTATGTTCCATATTTCATTTCATATTCATTTCTGGTGAAATTTTTCGAATGATATTACATAGAATTCAATTTTATTGCTCTACTTATGGGAAAATTTCATGTACAGTGTTCATTCTCATGTTGAAAAGGATTCATGTTGTCCATGCCCTTTTCACTTTCCTAATCAATCTCTCCATTCCGCAATATCTTAAAACTAAAGTTGCTGCACTTCCCGCCTACCTTGCCTCACGGAATAATCTGTGCCTTCATTCTCAATTCTCTGTCTCTTCGCTAAGCGCTAGTCCCATATACATCTCAGAAGTTCAGTCACTTCGAAAATCTTTTCCAAAATCCTTTTTCACTTACTAGCCTAAGGTAAACATCGCATTGTAGGTCATCTCAGACCATTTTTCTTATCTATTCGTTGAGTGTGACTCGGAGAGAGCCCTCTCTTGCTCTCGTAGGGCTAGCTACGAGACTGAGCATGGTTTGTGGTTACCCTAATTTTTGCCTTCTTCAGCCTAAGGTAGATTTAGGTGCTAACATAGTGGCGACCATACTGGGGAAATCAAGCTGAAAATCAAATCCCCTTGTTTCATAAGAATTCTAGGCTCCCGGATGATGGGCTTAGGATTGGAAAGGCTGAGTAACTTGGTTGTGTCCTGTAATTCTTCTTAATAGCATGCTGGCTTCAAGACGATATACGAGAGCGAATCCAGATCTGGATCCTCCTCAGATTTACGAAAGTCCCAATTTGATCCCAAAACTCCTTCGTCAAGAAAGTACCTTCACTCCCGTATTCAAATCCCCTTCATGTCCCAACATTTTTGAATACCTTGAAGAGTTTGAGTTTGACGAAGGATTTGAGATATCTTTGTTTGAATCTAAATCTGAAATGGCTGTTGATTACACCGCCCCCGATCCTAAATTTCTTGTAGACCTTAAGACAAAAAGAGCTAATAGATTAATTGATAGTTATATTGCCACACAGCCCCAAACTCCAAGTGCAAGACCCTTGCAGACTCTGCACATTCCTCCAACACCTCCAAGGCCAAATCCACCCAGAATGATGGCTACCCGTTTCGCTCCTCTTGTTCTCCCCCAAGTCCTAGATGACATGCCAAATGATTATCAAAGTAAGATTCTGTTTTTTGATGGCACTCCTAACGGTGTTACAGCTCAACAACATCTAGACAAAATGGCAGACTTCTATGAACTTCATGAGATCGATGCGGAGAATGTGGCAATGAGGCTCTTGGTACAAACATTTGTAGGTGATGTGAGGAAATGGTTCAGAGGTTTGACAGCTACAAGTATCACAACCTTAGCTGAGCTACAAAGACAGTTCTTGAACAGGTGGGAAGTGAAAAAGAATCCCCTTCAAATTCTAGCTGAGTATGAGCAAATCAAAAGGAATGCAGGTGAGTCGATCCAAGATTACTGTGTTAGATTTAATGCAGTCTACAATGACATCACAGATCATCTAAAGCCACCTGTGGAACTAGCAATGATGAAGTTTCCAGATGGTTTCGATACTGACATGGTGTACCAATTGAGAGAGAGAGAACTGGCTACAATGGAAGATATGCAGAAAATTGCAGTCAGCGTTGAGGCTAACCTACTTTCCAAAAGAGCAAGGGTGAAAGCAGAGAAGAAAACCACGGTGAAAGAAGGATCTTCTTCAATGGATCAGCTGCTCAAAAAGGTGGAGCAAATGCTTGAAAGAGTGAAAATTGACAAGCCTGAGCCACAAGTTAGGAATCCTAACTTTCGTGGCCAGTAGCAGCAGCCACAGTATAGGATAAGACAAAGAGATCAGCGAAACCAGGAACAGGCAGCACAGCAGCCCATACAAACACCCTTGCAACAAAATTTTGTGCATGGACTGGAATCAGATGAGGAATGGAACATAAGAGGTGAAGAGAACCATCTTTTTACTCCAGATGAGCTGCCCACTTACATTACCGAAGAAGAAGAATGTGCAGTAAATTTAGCTACACACCGAGACACTGATTTTATTCTAGCTAATGAAACCGTGTTGGAAGAAGAGTCAGAAGAATACCAAAGAGGATATATGAATGCTCTATCCACCCAACGACAGCGATATTCACTGAGGAATAGAGATGTACTGGTCAAAACAATTCAGAAAAAGAAGGAGGATGAAACAAAAAAGAAGGATCCATCAGCTACACAAAGAAAGGGAAAGGAGGCAGTGGTCTCGGAGAGCAGCAAATCGAAATCAACAGAACAATCACAGCAGCAAGCTACATCAAAAGAAAAGGAAAAGAAAGAGACTCCAGTCAAAGAGGTAGAAAAGACTCCCACTTTCAGCTTAGAGAATGAAGTTTCTCAGTTAAAAATATCCATCCCTTTGACTGAAATCATGAAAAACAGTAGTTATAAAGGACAGATTTCCAAAATGTTGAACCTGGACCCAACATCCGACATGGTAAATGTGGAAGATGATCAGCCTGAAATGATTTTTGGGCCAGCAACAAATGGCGATTCTCCCGAAAGCGAGGTGCCACCCTTCTACTTCAGTTTACGATTGCATGACTTTGTGCTACATAATGCCATGTTCGATTCCGGAGCCTCTCACAATCTCATGCCCAAGTCTATCATGGACAAGCTTGGTGTAGACATCACCCGGCAATATCAAGATCTCTATTCATTCGATTCTAGCAGAGTAAGGTGTATAGGGCTCATCAAAGACTTAGTTGTGAGTTTGGATCAGCTTCCTATGAAAAATGTGCTGATGGACGTAGTGGTAGCAGACATTCCTCCAAGGTTTGGCATGCTTCTTTCCAGGTCTTGGGTGGCGAAATTGAAGGGGACACTACAGCTGGATTTCTCCTATGCGACAATCCCGGTGTTTGGGCAGATGAGGAAACTATATCAGGAACAAAAGATGAAGTATATGATCACAAGCAAGGAGAAACCAATCAATCATCCTGTAAACTATGTACATACAGATTTAGAGTCTTTTGTTTTGTTTTCAGATAGTTTAAATGAAATAGATAGTCAGATAGTAGAAGTAGATGACATTCCAGAGATAACAGAAAATTTTAGAGAGATTTTGAAAAAAGAAAGACAAGAAAAGCAACAAAAGCTTGGGCAATCAGTTGAAAACAATGGACGGAAAACAAACAATGGACAGCAAAAGGATTTTCAGCACTTGTAAGAAGAAGAAGAAGGCTTATGGACCATGGATTTTCATGGAGCAGTAGGGAATGATGGAGCTGGTATTGGCATTTGGGTATGCAGTCCTTTCTCCGCCCCAAACAAAGTACCTAGCAGCGTGAGAGTTTGCTCCTACAAGCTAGCCTTCGAATGTTCCAATAATGAGGCTGAATATGAAGCTCTGATTGCTGGCCTGAAAATTCTTAGAAAGCTGAATGCAAAGAAGATTTCAATATATGGCAACTCCGATTTAGTAATAAAATAGGTCAGAGGTGAATATCAAGCAACACATCCTAGGATGCGGGCCTATCGAAATGCAGTTTTGGACATATTGAAACTATTTTCCGAATACACCTTAACATGTGTGCCAAGAATCCAAAATAGTATTGTTGATGATCTTGCCAAGGTAGCAAGCAGCTTGAAGAGCCCCATGAACTCCAACAACAAATTTGAGATCCATGTCAAGCACCGTCCAACCATTCCTGACAATCAACGACATTGGCAAGTGTTCCAAGATGATGAAGAGATTAAGGATTTTCTGCTCAATCGAGGCAAGTTTAAAGAAACCTTAATTGATGTGGAAAATGATGAAATCAAAGGTAATGGTACAGAAGAAGTGAATATCAATCAAATGGACGTATTACAGCTGAAGAATAACATCATTCCTAAAGGCTTGACACCCCTTGAAGAACTTTTCGATCAGGATGATGTTGCCCGCAAGCCAACTTTGCAGCCCACGGAGAAAGGTGTAGAAGAAGTCAACATTGGTACAACAACAAATCCAAAATTGGTAAAATTGTCCAAGACACTACCACCAAAAATCAAGGACAAATATATCAATTTGATGGCTTCATTTGCAGATGTATTTTCTTGGGATTGTTCAGATTTGAAGACCTATGATACAAATATCATTCAGCACACAATACCTATCAAGCCCAATCAAAAACCATTTAGACAAAAGCTGAGAAGGATCAATCCAAAGATGCTGCCATCCATTGAAAAGGAGGTAAATAGGTTGTACAAGTCAAGTATCATTGTGCCCATCAAATTTTGAAATTGGATTTCTAATTTGGTACCCGTAAGAAAGAAGACCGGTGAGATCCGCCTATGCATCGATTTCAGAAATCTAAACAACGTCTCATTGAAGGAAAACTATCCGCTGCCCAAGATGGACCATATACTTCAGTGAGTAGTGGGGGCATCTCGTATGTTGCTGCTTGATGGTTATTCCGGATATAACCAAATTTCTGTCCATGAAGATGATAGAGATAAGACAACGTTCACAACTCCATGGGGAACATTTCACTATGCCAAAATGCCATTCGGTTTGAAAAATGCAGGTGCCACATTTCAGCGTGCAATGGACTTGGCATTTGTAAATGAGAAGGATGTGTTTTTGGTGGTGTACTTGGATGACTTGACGGTGTTTTCAAAATCAGATGAAGAGCACATGCATCACCTAAAAATTGTCTTTCAAAAATGCAGGAAATATGGTTTATCGCTGAATCCTAAGAAGATCTTGTTCACCATGAAGGAAGGAAAATTACTTGGGCATATCATTTCAAAAGATGGCATCCGCATAGATCCAGCACGTGTCCAAGCAATTCAGCAAATCGATCTGCCTAGGAACAAAAAGGAGATACAGTCATTCAATGGTAAGATGAATTTTCTGCGTCTCTTTGTACCTAATCTCGTGGAACACTTGAAAGAAATGACCAACATGCTTAAGAAGGACAGCCAATTAAAATGGACGGATGAGGCTTTAAAATCTTTCAACATGGTCAAATTGGCCCTTTCTTCAGCTCCAGTTCTAGTCAGCCCGGATTACATTCAAGATTTCATCTTGTTTTCATTCGCTTCTGAACACACTATGGCAGTAGTATTATTGCAGAAAAGGGATGATCATGAAATACCCATTGCATTCTTCAGAAGAGCTATAAGGGATGCAACGTTAAAGTACAACATCATTGAAAAACAAGCTCTAACATTGGTGAAAGCATTGAAGGATTTCTGGGTATACATTCTACACTCTCACATTCTGGCCTATGTTCCTAATACTGTTGTAAAAGATGTTTTGGTGCAGACTGATCCGAAAGGGAGAAGAGGCAAATGGATCATGGCCTTGCTAGAATACGATGTGGAGATAAAGCCTACAAAGCTGGTCAAAGGACAGGGGTTGGCGAAACTAATGGCTGAATCAAAGTTGCATGCATTAGACATAAATCTGATCAATGCCATGTCCGATGAGAATGAGGAAGGAACTTCAGTTCAGGTATCTGAAATGTTCGTTTTGTCCCCATGGTATTCTGATATAATATATGTGCTGAAAAATCTGTCACCAGCGCCCGGCATGGCTAGAAACAAAGCGAGAACACTTAAATTGAAAGCTTCCAAGTTTTGTATCTTGAATTCTGCATTGTATTGGAAAGATCCCAATGTAATTTTGTCAAACTGTCTGGTGGAAGAGGAGCCAAAGAAAGCCATGGAAGATTTCCACGGAGGAGAGTGTGGTGGTCATCTTTTTTGGAAATCAACAGCTAACAAAATTTTTAGAGCAGGGTACTACTGGCCTACGTTGTTTGCTGATGTGCATAAGATGGTAAAGCGCTGTCATAAGTGTCAAATTTTCGAGGGGAAATAGAAATTACAGCCTTTGCCACTCAAGCCTATCGAAGTGAGCGCTCCTTTTCAGCAGTGGGGGTTGGATTTCATTGGGGAAATTCATCCCACATCTTCTGGATAGCATAGATGGATCCTTACAGCCATGAACTACTTCACAAAATGGATTGAGGCAGCACCTACCAGACAAGCGATGGACACGGTAATCATCTCATTTCTCGAAAATAACATCTTGTCTCGCTTTGGTTGTCCAAACAAAATAATCACCGATAATGCAGCAGCTTTCAAATCGAAAAGGATGGTAGAATTTTGTCACCAATATCACATCATTTTAGGTCATTCAACTGCCTATCATCCACAAGGCAATGGATTGGCTGAATCTTCGAATAAATCTTTGGTTAAAATCATCAAGAAGCTGCTGGAAATTAACAAGAAGAGCTGGAACAAGAGGTTGGTTCATGCACTTTGGGCAGATCGAATCAATCAGAAAAGGTCTATTGGTATGTCACCGTTTGAGCTGGTTTATGGAGTAGACGCAGCATTCCCAGCCACCCTTGCTGCCCCGGTGGTCAAACTTCTTCAGGAGGTAGGCAGTGAGGAAGATCCCGTGCAGAGAAGGCTGAATCAAATGATCCACTTGCAGCAAACAAGAGAAGAAGTTTTCCAAAACATATCCAAGTTGCAGGAGAAGATAAAGAAAATCTATGACAGAAAAGCTAAAGCGGACAAATTTCAGTTGGATGATGTGGTGCTGAAGTGGGATGCAAGGAATGAAGAGAAAGGCAAGCACGGAAAGTTCGAAAATCTGTGGAAGGGTCCTTTCAAAATTGCAGCATATAGCGGTCAAAATGCCTTTCTTCTGAAGGAAATGAACGGGGAAGACTGTCCTGGAGGGCCGATCAATGGTCGGTTGCTCAAGCGGTATCATTGTTGATCTATCAACGCTGCTTCCACTGTCATTGTAAATACCATTTTTATTTTCAGTTTGGTTTCAGTATGTACAGTCAGTTTTTGAGTTATTCCAATTGTCAAGTTTGAGTCAATTTCTTGGTTACTTCAGTTTTGTAAATAAGTCAGAGTCTTGTGCTGTTTATCAAATGATGACTCCATAGCCCAATGGACCAAGAGGCACTGTCTAGCTCCTCCAGAGATCTGTTGTTCTTGGCACCTCCAAGGAGCTACCATCCCCCATTGGAGCCAATGTTAGAGTCGGTCTGGTCAGCCCTCCGTCAGAGATCAAAGCTCTTTGTGCATTTCAATTTTAGGTGTCCCGCTTCATTCACTCAGTTGCATTTCGCTAGGGACATGTCATGATCTGACGGAGAAATTCATGCTACTCATTTCCCCTCATGTTGGGCCTCTGCTGGTTCAGGTCTTGGTCCAAAATCAATCAAATTCATGATAGTCAAGGTCTGGTCCTGTTACAGGACAAAGTCATTTTTATGGTTTGGATCTAGAAATTCATCAGTTCAGTCTTTGAAAAACATGTCCAGAAACAAGCCATGCAGGCTAGAGGGAGATCTTATACACCTACAGTGCAGAAAGCGTCATCATCACCGCAAGAGACATAAAAGTCAAACAAGGTCAACTATGAAAATTTTTCCAAAAAATCGACAATTGACATTTTCAAATGCAGTCAAGGATTTCAAATCCAGATGCTCCGTCATATAGTCCCTGCAAATTTGTGCCAAATATTTCATAATTTGAGCCAAAATTTCAAGGAAAAAGTGAAAATCAGTGTGATTAAATGTCAATAAAAAAGTGCAAAACAAAAACATTATAAAGTGGGTTTTCATAGAAGAAAAAATCAATCCATTTTCTCTCAAGCCTATAAATACATATTGTGGCCCAAGGCAAAGCCATTGTGCCATTGAAGACTTGGAAGGACAGTGAAAAAGGTAGGAGAGTGAGATTGGTGAGCATTTGAGTGAGTTGGGAGGCGATTTGGTAAGCGCGGCACATACACCAGGTCGCGCGGCACACTGGCAGCCAACCCGCAATGTAAAATCACCACAGGCGCGACTCATACAAGTCGCGCGGTGCACTGGGAAGAGCGAGCGATGCACACAGTCCAGAAGCATAAAAAACATTGCAAACCGCTTCAACTCTTGGGGAAGGCTAGTAGAACAAAAGGTAGGCTTTATGACCCCTCTTCTCCATCAATTTGGTCTATGTTTAGCTATTTGTGAAGAGGTGGAATAATATCCAAGGCGCATTTGGCCATCCATGAAAACAATCACCAAGAAAAACAATGAATGTGATTGCAAGTTTGCAATGATGCCACCAAGGTTTTGTTTCCCCTCCCCCTTGTCCCCTCACTCCTCGTCATAGTCACCTTTATTCCACCTTGCCTCCCGAAGAGAACCACCCTAAAACTTCCCTAAACCCTCTTTCCTGTTTCTCAAGCAAACTTGGGTGACTTTGACAGTGCGCAACGCACACACATGGTGGCGCGGCGCAGTCATTGTGCGCGGCGCACTAGAAGCCGTTTCTCAGTCTAAATTTGCCACTGGCGCGGCACACTTAGAGCGCATGGCGCACTGGGCAGTGCACACGGTGCACAGACTTACAAGACTGAAAATGTACCAATTTGCCTAAAATTGTATGAATGCCTATCAAACTTAAGAGGTAGACCAAACTACCTTCACTCTTGGCATAAATCTTGAGAAGAACACCATGATTTCGAGGCTGTGAACCGAATGCAAAAAATTTTGAAAATAAACAAAGGGAGACACAAAGAAAATCGAGAAAGTAGGGTTTTGCTACAGTAACAAGTGTTGCCAAAGTATCTTTCTACCACACCCCTATCATCTAATTCCCCTATAGCATTTTCCCCTAATCATCACCCTAACATCACTATAATCATATTCCTTTTCCCCCTACATTTCTATGGCTCAGAATTCAAAACCTACCCCATCAACCCTATACCCAAAATATTCCTAAATCCCTGATAACTTTCTCCTCTTAATCCCTATCCCTATTTCATCATTCCCCTCCTGATACTCCCTATTTTATTGTCCCCTTGGTGATAGATTTGCAGGGCATCTATCAGTTCAGTGGGTTCAGAGGGCGGCGAACAAATTCAGAGTACAAGCAACAGAAATGGCATCTAGAACTTCATCAGACTATGAGGGGGAAACTCACAGTGACGCAGCTTCAGGAGAACAGGCTCCCCGGAGGCCTAGGAATGGCAGACATGTCAGGGATGAACCAAACACCCTCACTGAGTTGCAGGCATGCCCTCTCGCTATGTCTTGTTTCCAGCACTTAGCATGTTTCGAATTTTGTCAGAGGGTGGCAAAAGTCAGAATTCATCATGAGTTGGCCCATATTTTTGCACTTCACCTACATGGAGGACAGTCAATCTTGGCAGGGGTCACTTTCACATTGACACCTGAAACCATATCAGTGGCAACAGGCATACCGAATGTTGGAGAAAAGTGGCACAAGAAGACAAAGGTGGAGAGGGAACTTTATGAGCCTTACATAAAGGCCAGTTGTTTGAGTCAGGTCACGAGAGTTTTCCCATTCAGATTTTTGAGAGATGATTATGCCCCGCTCATGAGATTGATCATGAAATACTTCATTTGTGAGGGGAGGTTTTCTCGCCTTTATGCATATCACATTAGGTTGCTCATGCACTTTACCAGGGTGCATATGATGAACCTCCCATTTTTCATTTGCGGGAACATAGAGAGGATGAGGAAGTTCATGCAGCACAAGACCCCTCGACAGCAGCTCAACAATGTATATCACTTTGCCCTTATCCAAATTTTGGTGGACCATCATTTGGGATTGCAGTGCATTGCTTGGGAGGACTTCATCTCCCGTGACTTCTTCAGCGCTCCACAGGTAGTATCAGAGGTCAAGCATGAGGTAGGTGGTCCTTCTCATCAGCATGAGTGCCATGAGACCATTGTGGTGCCATTTTCCATCACATATCAGAGAGGCTATCCGAAAGGCACCAGGCCTTTGTTTGCGGCAGCAAAGCGAGTGTTATCTCCACCCGGGGTGGAAGGGGCCTCGCTTCCTACATCGGCAGTACAGGCATAGGTACGGGACAAGGGCAAGAAACCCAAGCATGAGGAGGGGCCTTCAGGTGTGCCACCAGGTGAATGAAAGACCAGACTCATTCTTCTTCGTGATGATGATGATACAGATACACGTCCACAAAATGCACACCTGAAAGAGATCTTCTAGGAACAAGAGGCAGAGATTCACTCCTTGACACTCAAGTTGGAGATGACCAAATGTAACATCAGGTATTTGGAGCAGAGGAACAAATAGCTGGAAGACCAGCATGTGATCATGGAGCTGCAGAACATCTGTGAGGATCACCTAACTGCCCAGCAAAGGAGGATTAAATTCACTTCATTGGAGAAACAGGTTATGGAGAATCGTGAGTCTGTTCTTGAGAGAGTTAACATGCACCTGGACAACATGATGAACAAGGCCGATGACGACAACACATGCCTCGTCATTACAGGGCACGGAACTTGAGTTTGAGAGCCCAAATAAGGAGTTTGAAAGGAAAACTGAGGAAAGCCACAAAAAGGGCAAAAAGGGCAAAAAGGGAAAAAGAGCAAGATAGGCTCAGAATCTTGGCTGAGGCTTCCTTCGCTCAAAAAGGCACCCCATAGAGGACTTCTAGCCCAAATCTCAAAAAATTTGGGTAAATCTTGGTCACAGGGAAATTTTTTGGGCGAAAAATAGGGATTTTCTCCCTGTGCACCGCGCACCCTGCGCGGCGGTAAAATTCTAGACCTCAGATCGACAAACGGCTTACATATTTGGATTTAGAATCAAAAAATACATCTACTCGTGTCTGGGCAAGAAATTTTGATAGGTTTTGGGTCTCTGAAAGGTAAAAAAACACCCAAAAATGGCCTCTCTGCCACGTTTTGGACACACAGGAAGCAGTCTTGGGAGAATGATGTTTTGGAGCGGCAAATGAGCTTAAAATTCAGAAATTCTAGTGGGGTTAGAAAGTATACAGGCCGAGATTTCCAACTAGACCAGTTGGGAACATTTTGGACACCTGAAAATGCCCCAAAACAGGCCCCAAAGTAGCGCAATGCACAGAGAAAAGCGCGCGGCGCACAGAGGAAATTTTGCCCAGTTTGCTCCTGTTTCGCGAAATTTCGGGTCGCGACTTCTTCAAGTGGGCCCGGTCATCCACTCTTCGGTTTTTTGGCACCAAAGGTGGCTTTTAAAGAGTTTCCTCCCTAGATGGGCATCTATCCAAGTGGCAAAGAATGCAAAGGGTCACCACACGCCAAATGTCATGATTGAGAGCGCTGCACCTGTAGCTGATGGTTGGCTCTCCATTTCCATTTCAAAATTATTTGAGTAACTTCCCAACCCATGGGTGTTCCACCTCTTCTCCACACATTCTATATATTGTATACATTTTTATTTGCAAAGGGTTGGCTGGCTTGTAACTTTTCTGAGACTGTGGGAAAGAAACTTTGTCTCTGCATTGTATATTTTTACAGAGAATTAATGAAAGGCAGCGGCTCTGTTTCATGAGATTCTTGTGGTTGTGAGTGTAACAAGTGTGTCTATTATGTTTCATATGTATCTTTTTATGTTCCATATTTCATTTCATATTCATTTCTGGTGAAATTTTTCGAATGAGATTAGGTAGAATTCAATTTTATTGCTCTACCTGTGGGAAAATTTCATGTACAGTGTTCATTCTTCTATTGAAAAGGATTCATGTTGTCCATGCCCTTTTCACTTCCTTAATCAATCTCTCCATTCCACCATATCTTAAAACTAAAATTTCTGCACTTCCCGCCTACCTTGCCTCACGGAATAATATGTGCCTTCATTCTCAATTCTTTATCTCTTCGCTAAGCGCTAATCCCATATACATCTCAGAAGTTTAGTAACTTCAAAAATCTTTTCCAAAATCCTTTTTCACTTACTAGCCTAAGGTAAACATCGCATTGTAAGTCATCTCAGACCATTTTGCTTGTCCATTCGCTGAGTGTGACTCGGAGAGAGCCCTCTCCTGCTCCCGTAGGGCTAGCTACGAGACTGAGCGTGGTTTGTGGTTACCCTAATTTTTTCCTTCTTCAGCCTAAGGCAGATTTAGGTGCTAACACACACAGCCAAATTGAATGCTTAAAGCATATACTTTGTAACTTTTTATTTTAATAAAAAGTTCGATTTTTTCTTTGGAAAAAAAAACATCACTCCCTCTCTCCCATAAAGGATATTACCTATTCTCCTTTTAATCAGATAATAGATCCATGCTCCTAGTCAAGGAGACTCCTTTGCTCCCTCTCAAATCCAAAGGAGATTCTTGACTTCCTTTACTACTTGATAAGTCATACAAGATTTCAATCTTTCTTCCATCAGAGTATCAACTACATGTTTGTGATAGTTGAATGGCTCCCTCTTTCCTTCACATCTCATTATATCGAGCTTTCTTCCTTTCTGGGTATCATGGAGCCATCTTCCTCCTTAATCTGTGACAGGTTCCAAGTCATCAGTCTTGCACATCACTTTCATCTTGTCATCATAAATGAAGACATTATATTGAGCCTTCCCATACTTCAAGCTGATTATAGCTTCCTCATGAAAGTGATCTTATTTGACCTTCTGGTTATCTTCTTGCACTACTAACTTTCAATCCCAATATGAGTATATCCTTTATAGTTTCCAAGTATCAGATATTGATCTTCCCTCAACATTATCCATACTGTTGAACTTGCCTCAATTGTTATCATGTATTCTTGCAACATCTTTCAAGGTAGAAAAATACTATGTTGACTAGATAACCAACAAAATATTAACATCAAACTTACCTCATCATGACAACTTTCTCATCATCAACATCCTCATGATCCATCTCCATTCAAATTTTCCTTCTTGCATCAGAGTGCCCAAGGATCTAACTTGATTACCAAGTTACCATTTTCTTCCAGACATTGTACTAGATGTTGATAATTAATAAATATATTCTAGCAATAATTTCTTACCATTTTATCCATTCTAGAGTAAGTGAAATTATTTTCGTAGGCATCTGTGACATATTACCTTAGTCGAACCTTAAATCCAATTGAACTAAAATATTCACATGTGGAGAAATTGGCTCTAGTAGCTGTTCAAGCTATCCAACATTTTCGTCATTACATTTTACTACGCAAAGCTACCGTAATTTCCGATTGCAAGCCTATGATCTATATTTTGACCAAACAATTGCTAGGGGGCAAGTACTCCAAATGGATTGTTATCTTGCAAGAGTTTGACTTGGAATTTGAAAAGTCTAAGTCAAAGAAATCTTTAGTTTTTGCAGAGTTGATGTGTGACTTCCCACGTGCTGATACTGAAACTGTGGCAGAAGAGCCCATTGCAGACGAATCTTTGTTTCTAATCAGCACTTTAGATCCATGGTATGGGGATATCATAGTTTATCTCCAAACCCAATCCTTTCGGCCTGAAACTTCAAGGTCAGAGAATCGAAAAATACGATTCCAGTCCCAACAATTCAAAATTATTGGAGATACACTTTATCGTCGTGGGGCGGACTCTGTTTTTCGACGTTGTTTAATTCACGAGGAAGCTGAAAGGGTTCTAAATGACTGTCACTTTGGAGCATGTGGCGGTCATATGTTTGGGTTTGCCACAGTCCAAAAGATATTGCGTGTTGGCTATTTTTGGCCGTCTTTTTTTAAAGACTGTATTAACGCGGTCTGAAAATGCCACAACTACCAAATATTTGATCGAAAGATGCGCGCTCCACCTGCTCCTCTCCACCCTATAATTGTCGTCGGTCCTTTTGCGAAATGGGGTATCGATTTTATTACATGTAACCCTAACTCGGCCGGGGGGGATGCATATATCATCCTTGCGGAAGATTATTTTACCAAGTGGGCCGAGGTGATGCCTACATTTGAGGCAGATGGAAAAACTGCTGCGATTTTCATGTTCAATCATATAATTGCTAGGCCTGGTGTTCCACAAGTGATTATCACTGATCATGGGCGTCATTTTCAAAACATTATGATGATTGAACTTACAGACCAACTTGGCTTGCGTCATGATAGTTCAACTCCATATTATCCACAGGCTAATGGTCTGGTTGAAGCCATGAACAAAGTTCTAGTCATCATGATCCGATGAATCATTGAGATTCATAGGTCGAATTGGCATAACATGCTATTTTCAGTGCTTTGGGCATATCGAACCTCAGTAAAAACGTCAACCGGTTTCACTCCTTTCCAACTAGTTTATGGTTTGGAAGCTATGTTACCCATTGAATGCGAAATCCTATCATTCCAAATGGCCATAGAATTACTTCCAACCACTTCCGAAGAGGAAAAACGTTTGTTGTACTTGGCTTAGCTAGATGAGAATCGACATAATGCTGCACCAGCAATCAAAGCTCATGCCAAACGTATTAAAGCTCAGTATGATCGAAATGTTAGACCTCGTAATTTTTCGGAAGGATACCTAATCTTACTGTACGATCAAGCAAATGATAAATTAGGTGCTGGAAAATTCGTACCCATGTGGCATGGTCCTTATGTTGTTAAGAAAAAGCTGGCAAAAGGGGCCTATGAATTGGTAGACTTTGACGGAGTCTCTTTAGGTAAGCCCAGAAATGGTCTTTACCTGAAGAGATATTATGCTTAAATCAGGGTGTGGAGATT
The DNA here is from genome assembly GCA_031772625.1 of Pinus tabuliformis. NCBI lineage: Eukaryota > Viridiplantae > Streptophyta > Pinopsida > Pinales > Pinaceae > Pinus > Pinus tabuliformis. Next base: position 590,164,009 of record CM062819.1, read on the forward strand.
TTAGTTAGCTTAGTTTTCTTTCTAGTTGGTGTGTTTTAGATTAAAAAGTGTGCTTAGCTTAGAGAGTGTTTTTGTCATTATTCTTGCTTATCTTGATTTTACTCTTGATATTGCAGATGTCGACGTTTCTCCAAACATACATTGGTTTTGCTGATGGTGCTTGTCATAATACACAGAACATTTCTTCCGCAGCTTGGGTCATCTATTCGCCCTCTGATGAGTTGGTATCTATGCATGGGGTAAGCCTCGGTCAAACAATGAACAACATTGCAGAGTATAGTGTAGTGATTGAGTTATTATCTGAATCCATCTCATTTGGGATTCGGAGTTTGATTGTGAGGTTAGATTCCGAACTCGTTGTATTACAGCTTAATAGAGTGTATGCCATTAGAAATCCAGTGTTATTGAGATTATTTTTGAGAGTTCATCTCTTGGAACGTGAATTTGATTATATTGAATATCAGCATATTCCAAGATATTTAAATACATTAGCAGATGCAATTGCTTCTCGAATGTTAAGTAGACATTTGCAGTAATCAAGAAAGTAAATTTAAAAACATTCCATAACATGTTTTACAAGATAGCCGGTAATAGTGATATAGCATAGCATAGAAGTGTGTCATATATACATCGTCTTCGATCATAGGTTGAAAAACACCTGATGATCAGCAAAAATGATAGTACAAAAAGCAAAAATGTCATATGAGTCTGCAACAGGCGATCATCCTATCACTGGTGATGATCACGATAAGAAACCACTTTACAGGCCACCCTACAAAGGAACCTCCTGAAAGGTCCTGGGACCCCAATCACATAGCGTTGTAGCCTAAGAGAAATGTCATCTATGCTGGTCTCTAGAATGTCTGCTGTCAAATGGTCTAGATGGTTTTCCAATTCGGCCAAGGTCTCTGTAGATTCATCCTGTGGGGCTGGTGCTGCTGCAGCTGGCTGTTTCCTCTCATAGGGCCGGAGAGTGGCTGGTCGCAGTGGACCTACATCTGCATTTGAAACTTTTACTATCAATTTTGGGACGATTTAAAAAAAAATAAAAAATTAAATAGAAAATGTTGAAAATGATTTTACCTGAGTCATCCCATTGCTCTCCTGGTGGAATATCCATGTCTGGGTCACCACGATAATCCATCCCAGCATAAGGCAAATCCTGAGTAGCAAAAACTTGGTTCTCCAACTAATGAAAATACTCAGGAGGAAATCGAATGACTTCTGTTCCCTCCTCAGGATGACGGGCCATAACTACAACCCAACGCATCAGTTTGGGCTCTCGGGGAAGTCCAGCTCCAATGGTAAGATGCTGTGGGACCAACATTGGGACCCTCTCTAGACCAAAGCTCACAACTAAAGCACCGTATCCAAAGTTCTTCAGTTTTCCGTTCTTTGCTCTAATCAGTTTACCTTTTACATTAGCCAACACAGCCTCGCACCAGTTGAAGATGGTGCCTCGAAAGCAGTCTACTGCCATTCGCATTTGGGATCCAGTGGCCACATGTAGTGTTGCGCTTCCACAGAGCTTGGTAATAGTAAATGAAATCACTTTGAGTTCAGGATGGGAGATGGTTTTGATATCAATCCCTTTGTCTCTAGTTTGGTCGTTTCAAAACTCTAGCCGGAGGCTATCAACAGACTGGCCACCTGGCCTAGTCCCGAATAGAGTCAAATGTTCACCTCTCTTAGGCAAACTAGTCAAAAAGTAAATTTCTTCCAGCTCCATTTCGAGCTGGTGGCCACCAATAAAGAAACATTGGTCCTGTATATTCCACCTGTCTACCAGCCACTGCAAAAATTCCACCTGGGCCCTCATGCCAGGTATGGCCCAGAATTTGAATAAACCGCATGCCTTCAATGCATCAATCGAAGGTTGATGATTAATCATGGCAAGATCCACATCCTTGTGCTCCTATTCCCGCCAGTCAAGCATGATGTATACCCTACATTCAATAAAAAGGCGAATTAAAACATTTAAATGAAAGTTTTTGGGGTGAAATTTGAAAACCTATGCTTTGGGGACCGCACCCTCTATGTTAGAGACAATGCACAAGTCCACACTCTCCCTTAATGGTAGGTGCGGGCCCCTGACTTTTTTCCTTTTACGAAAAATTCGGGGTCCGCAGGTTTCCTATACTACGCCTGCGGACCCCCGCGCGCGGGTTTTTAACCTAAATCTTTCCTAAAAATCAAAATAAAACCCCAAAAACAATTTTCAAACGGATGAAATGAAAGAGTAAGATGATGTGGATTCGATTCCAACGGATGGATTTTCCGCAATCTTCATGGGAATTTTCTTACCAAAAGATCTCTTTTCTCACTCTGAAGTCAAACGGTAAAAATGAATTTACAAAAGCCCTTTTTATAAGCTTTTTTGAATAAATGAATTTTTAATTTGTTTATTTTTCACTTTAAAGAGGTAATTTTTGAAGCATTTTTATCTATTTTAAACAGGTATGAGTAATGTTTGAGTTTTTGTGCAGGATAACGGATTTTTCAGGCAAAACTGGTCATTTTTGACAAAAAACATTAGAGTCACCTTTAAGCTCTTTTATGACTCCTAAAATATGAGAAGATTGTCGAGTTTTTCTTTTTAAGCTCGTTAAAACAGAACTAAAAAGACGGTCCACTTACAGCCCTTTTCTGACCGTAAAAACATGAAAAGATTGCTGGATTTTTATCGTTTCAAATTCGATATTGGTTATAAAATGATGTGTCATTGGTCGCTTTTTTACTTTTTCGGATAAGAGGCACTAATTATGAAAAGTACTCCTTGGTTGTAATGATTAAGCGGTTCTCTCAAGTATTATTTTATACTTTTTCGGGCTTGGGAGACACAAATTTATGAAAAATGACAACCATGGAGTTTTCTTAAGTTTTTTCAGACTCCCTAAAATTGAAAAACGCCGAGTTTCTCCTATACTTGACTCGTTAAAATTTAACAGTAAAGGACCTGTTCAATTACAAACATGAACGGACCACTCCTTCTTAGGGTTCGAATTTAAACTAAGTTGGACTCATCCGAAGGATGAGCTTATAATCAAGCAAATGTTATCCTCCTCAAGCTTGTTAAAAATAAAGAGGTACTTGCCAGAAATGGTGGGGGAAAAGAGAGAAAAATGAACCTGTTTGTCATACTTTGTGTCTCAGAAAAACATTTAACCACTCTTGAACATGACACTTTTTATTCACCTGGGTTGGGAAATCCTTTTCCTAACAGTTGATCAAACCATATTGAATGTCTTCAGCCGGTTTCTGGGTATTAACTTTGGATCAATTGTCACCAAGCCATATGTTGTGTCGTTATGTGTTCAAGAGGTCAGTGCAAATAAACCATTCATCTGCAAAATATCTGTCACCCATCTTGACCATCCTTGAGTCAGTCCTTGCAACTATATTTCTTCAAACTTGATCTATGATTTCGTGTTGTGGGCTTGCATACGACGGATCGCTTTCTATCGACCTCAGCTCATTATCTAGAAAGATGATCTAGAAATCGTCAGTACCTTGTGATCTGCATGCCTCAATGGCAGGTTTCTCGCCTTCGATGATAGGTTGCATCATTGACCTTTGATCAAAGGATTCCGTGACATGTTCGACATCAACGCATCTATTCACATCTCATGGATTGTATTGAGTACTTTGAGAGCCATTGACATTACTGGTGGTTTCTCTCACACTTGTTAATAGTTTACATCATTGACTAGTAATCAAGTGGTTTCTACCATGTTCGACTTCAACACATTCATTCACATGGATAGAATCGTACTATTTCGAGAAGTAGAAATCAAGACCTTGGATCTAGTTTCCACCATCCAGGCTGCGAGGAATTTTGTATTCATTATACAGTAGACTATTCATAAACAGATGGCTGCGTCCATACTATGTCTACATGTATCTATACTTGTGATGTATTACAAGATCATTACTATATCAGAGCAGTTTAGTTAGTTTTATAGTCAGTTTTGATCTGAGTATGGGAATGCCTACCTTAGCGATGATATGATCTCATATATATATTTTGTATTGAATGTTTTTAAAGGTTCCAACCGGGCTCTCCACAAGATGATCCTTGAAATGATAAAGTACTTCACTCTTCTTAGATGATAAATGAAATCCTCATCTACTATAGACTTCGCACTTTAGGGGGCAATCTGTTACACAAAATATTGTCACCGTGACTTTCTGCAGTCAGTGTGAGTCTATCACCACTCATACTATCCTCCTTTGCAAGTCTCAAACATTAGCTCTTCATGTCAAGCTTTAACAATGAGAGAAAGTCCTTGAAAATCAATAAAGCTTTGGTTCCACACTTTCTCTTACCATTACTTGCGGTCCCTCACCCCTTCTTCATGTTACCCACGGAACTTCCCGCTCTGTCTCTAAAGGAGTAGGTGCGGACCCTTGTGAAAGTCAAAAAGGCGCAAGTTTATTATTAAAAACTCACTTTCTATTAATTTTGGATGCTTCTAGAAGGAATCTTGATGTGGATGGTTAGCTCCTAGGTGGTTCATGCATCCCATAACTAAAGGAGCTAATCCCTTGATGAGAGGAGCTTATCCCTTTGAAGGAAGGCTTTATCCCTTTGAAGGTGGACCTAGTAACTTCCCTCCATTGCACTATAAATTAAGGCATTGGGCTGGTTGCTAGGGAGGTTAGAAGCTGAACATTTTTTAGGGTAAATGTTGTTGGAATTGAGACTTCCTAGTTAAGCTTGAGAGGAGAGATTACATACCTTTTGGCTTCTTTGGGAAGAAAGTGAAACTTGTCAAAGTAGAGGAGATTCTTGCTGGACCCTGGGAGGAGCTTGTACAGCATCAAGGCACCAAGGTTTTAAAGTTCTTCTTTGATTAAAGTTTATACAATCAGATTCATTTTTCTCAATAAATTGTCTTGGATGATCTATTTCATGAATTCCTTGATCGTCATGATAAATATGGTTTATTATATTGGCTTTTTAGATGCTATTTGATGTGTGTGCTTGTTTGTGTTTGCAGATTCCTTACAAGGGAGCTCATTTGAATCAATGGAGCGTGGCTTCCACAAACTAGCACTGCACCCCAGGTAGGCCTAAAACACCTGTTTGCCTTTATTTATAAATTGCATATTTACAGAAAGATGGAATTTATTTGGTTTGCTTGTCGCTAGATATCATTAGATACTAGGGAGTTCAGAAAACGACTATACAGCCTGATACGCAATTTCATATGGACTTAAAGGCATAGCATCACCAAATGAATCTATCTCAGATTTGGAAGGTACGATCCAAGGATCATCATAAACAACAGTGTCTGATGAAATCATATGAATGGTTGCAGCGCCTAATTTATCATTTGCTTGATCGTATAGTAAGACTAGGTCTCCTTCTAAAAAATTACGAGGTGTAACATTTTGATCATACTGAGCTTTAATACATTTGGCATGAGCTTCGATTGCTAGTGCAGCATTACATCGATTCTCATCTAGCTGAGCCAAGTACAACAAACGTTTTTCCTCTTCGGAAGTGGCTGGAAGTAATTCTATGGCCATTTGCAATGACGGGATTTCGCATTCAATGGGTAACACATCTTCCAAACCATAAACTAGTTGGAAAGGAGTGAAACCAGTTGACGTTTTTACTAAGGTTCGATATGCCCGAAGCACTGAAAATAGCATGTTATGCCAATTCGACCTATGAATCCCAATGATTCGTCGGATCATGATGACTAGAACTTTGTTGATGGCTTCAACCAGACCATTAGCCTATGGATAATATGGAGTTGAACTATCGTGACGCAAGCCAAGTTGGTCTGTAATTTCAGTCATCATAATGTTTCGAAAATAACACCCATGATTAGTGATAATCGCTTATGGAACACCAAACCTAGCAATCATATGATTGAACACGAAAATCACAGCAGTTTTGCTGTCTGCCTCAAATGTAGGCATCGCCTTGGCCCACTTGGTAAAATAATCTACTGCAAGGATGATTTCGCAAAAGGACCAACGACAATTATAGGGTGGAGAGGAGCAGGTGGAGCGTGCATCTTTCGATCAAAAATTTGGCAGTTGTGGCATTTTCGGACCGCGCTAATACAGTCTTTAAACAAAGACGGCCAGAAATAGCCAGCGCGCAATATCTTTTGGGCTGTGGAAAACCCAGACATATGGCCGCCACATGCTCCAGAGTGACAGTCATTTAGAACCCTTTCAGCTTCTTCATGAATTAAACAACGTCGGAAAATAGAGTCCGCCCCACGACGATAAAGTGTATCTCCAATAATTTTGAATTGTTGGGACTGGAATTGTATTTTTTGATTCTCTAATCTTGAAGTCTCAGGCCGAAAGGATTGGGTTTGGAGAGAAACTATGATATCCCCATATCATGGATCTAAAGTGCTGATTAGAAACAAAGATTCGTCCGCAATGGGCTCTTCCGCCACAGTTTCAGTATCGGCACGCGGGAAGTCACACATCAACTCCACAAAAACTAAAGATTTCTTTGACTTAGAATTTTCAAATTCTAAGTCAAACTCCTGTAGGATCACAATCCATTTGGAGTACTTGCCCCCTAGCAATTTTTTGGTCAAAATATAGATCTGTTGAGGGCCCCGAGGTCGGGTCGACAACAAGGGGGATACCCACCCGGTCCGGAACCTGGTTGGCGGCTCCTTGCCCGTTTGGAGTAGCGGGTCCGACTGGGGGTAATGGGACCAGTTTCCCAATGTGAAGGGTGTGCGTGTGTGTGTAGAGTTTGATGGTATTAATCTAAAGGTTTCTCTAAACTAGTCTTAATCTTAACTGCTAAACTAACTCTATGCTAATATAATCTAATGAAGAGAAACAGTACATCTAGTCTACCCTAACCTGGGGTGTTTTCTTTTGTTATGCGATCTAGAAAGATTTCAAACAACAGCTGGTAATAAAGATCATTCAACTGTTATCAGAATATAAATCGATAAAGATAAACCATTCTGCATAAGAAGTTAGGCAGAGTAGTTGTGAACAACATATCGCATAATTAGTTTTCTATATGTCAAGCATAAATAAATGACCCCACCGTACAGAAGTGCCAAATGGTAATACAGACATTCATACAGTAACATATAAAGAACTCAGCTGTGTATTACTTTAGGGATACTAGCAGAATTTAGTCAAGAGATAAAAGTACCATTTATGACTGATTTCACTAATAAACTTCAAGCAATAATGATTTATTCGTACTTGTTCTAATATCTGCTAAGAGTACAGAAGTGAAACATCAGTAACAAACATTAAAATGCAAACATAAATAAATCTTGATCCATCCATTCATCAAAAACCTCCTCTGAGGGTGCAGAAGTGCATGTTCTGAGGACAAGTTTTTTGACAGATTTCTGGACCCTCCTCCAAATGCCATGAGAAGGGTTAAATACTACTAACTAATTAATCTTAATTACACGAAATTAGGGAATCGGCTTCAAATGACCGCCCTTTACTAAAAGCAAATTTATTTCTAAAACTTTAAATCTAATTTCTGACCGTTTCTGTATATTCTCTTTAGTGCTGTCAATGGTGCAACGTTTTCCTGGGAACAGTTGGCTGGCCGCCTTCTTCTTTTGCTCGGGAGATAAAAGTGGAAATAACAAGAGCTGGCACTTCCTTCTGACAGACCCGAAGATATTTTCGAAAACCTTTCTCTAGCTAGGTGTATTCGCCGCGTGTATACTTAGCACAACCCAGGTTCTTCTCGAACTGATTTTGTTGTTGCTATTCTGGTTTCCGGTCATGCGAATGACTGAGTGGGTTAGGAGTCGTGTTGTATGGACAATCCCCTGTTTCGAGAATTGTTTCCGCTCTTTGTTCCAGGCTTTTCTGGAGCGTCTTCCTTCTCATTCGCTTCTTCCTCTGCTTTACCAAGTCTGAGCTTCAGGATCTTTTGTGAACACACTGCTTTTGTGCGCCTTTGACTCTGAATCCTGGATAGTCTAATTTCATCAGTGCCAGTTGGCTTATAGTCTGGAATCCACGTTCCTGCTGCATGCGGCATCCATTTGTGGAGGCATCTTCTCTCTGCTGTCTGATTGGCGCTTTCCCTTTTCCTTTAGATATTTCCTGCATATAGATTTATATTAGTTGCGTGTCTTACAGTCTACGCAAAGAAGAAGGGAAATGAAAAGATTGACATGAAAGCATTAAACTCTAATGAATGCATAATCCTAACATTCATCATGACTTGACTCTTCGAAAAATGTGATGCAATCATTCCTTGATACTCAAGCATGCGGTCATTAATTTCCTTTGAGGCGCGCGCTTAATCTTGGGTCTATCGGGTATGTCGGAGAATTCGTGCGATGAGTCTTTTCATATCGCAGATCGCGGTTCGCCGATATCGCAAATCGTAGATCGTTGATTGCAGATCTTATTCAATGGTTTATGCCGCCTAGTGCGACGTTTGCGATGAGCGATGTCGCATATCGGCGATCGGCATTTCTTGAAGATCTTCTTTTTTAGAGAGCGCTTGGGATGCATGCGATGCGATGAATTTCGCATCGCTCTTTCACAGTTTTGTTTTCCGCGCTTGGGTAATGCTTCAGCCTTCCCTTGCGATGCGATTTAAGCCTTAGGGAGAAAAATACAAAAATTTAAAAAATATTTTTGGGATTTTTCTTTCAGGGTCCCCCCTTTGCTCGATGTTATTGCTAATATCGAGCAAGGAGGGGGGGTTGTTGGTGACCACAACAATGGCGATTCACTGTGAAGAACCAGTTATCTCTGCTTGTTCTATTGCATTTTCACTTCCAAAACAGAAAAAATTTTCTTATGCCTAAATTTTGTTATGGACAGATAGAGTGTTACCCCTTATCCCGTCAATGATGTTTCGTCACAACTTTTATTTCATTCCGATTGTTTGCCCCCTCTGGGTTATTTCTTGTATTCACACCTAGACATTACTCAGTGCTTTTCAAAGACAAAATAAGGTCTTCTCTGCGTACTGGCTTTGTAAAATATGCTCATTTGTCGTAGGTAGAGCCTCTGATGCCCGCAAGCGTCCATAGCCTCGACAGGGTTACCATGTTATCCAGCAATGATCCTTTTTCCTGTTTAAGGTTATTTACAACATAGCAGAGAAAAATCCTTTTGACACTTTTTCTTTCTTTTTTATTTTTTTATTTTTTATTCTCTAAAGAACAGTGTCTTGGTTTAGTGGCCAAATTATGACACAGTCATTCACTTGATTTACACTTTTGCTGAACACGCTGGCTCGTGATGATACCCCTTGTCTTTTGATTGCAACAATCTTGAGTCGTTGCCCTGTTTTGGTAGACAGTAGTGGCAAAGTCAGCAAGTTATAATATCTGTGATCATGATAAGCCGGCTCGTGATGAGACCTCTCATTCTTTGAGATATAGTGTTTTCTTGGATTTTTTCTCTGGATGCTGCGATTTCCTTAACAGGGAGGAAGTCATTGTTTTTCCTTAAGAAAGCTCTGGACGACAATAATAGAGTTTAAGAACAGCAGTTTTGCAGAGAATAATTATTTTGCTATTGATGATACTTTTCATTGCGTTGGCATAAAACAATTTTTTGCCAAAAGTTACTTTCATCCCAGATTTCTTTGTGAAGTTGAAACTAACATCATATTCAGGCTAAAGTTAACTCTATCTGTCAATAATAAAAGTCAGATTTTTTCCGAAAAGTTTTACTATTTATACAAGTGAAATCAAAATATGATAGAGAAATGGTATGTTTCTTCATGAATATAATTTATGATCATTCACAACCAACCTTATTTATAAGAAATAAAAACTAAAAAAAAAAAAAAAAAAAAAAAAAAAAAACTAAAATTATCCTACAAAAATAGAAGGATGACCTTCTATGGAAAATACATTTTGAGGATTTGTCCATTCACAGGCAGAGAATCTCTCCTGCCTGTCAAGTCCTGCAACACAAAAGTCGACGGGCCTATGACCTCTACGATCTGAAAAGGACCAAGCCATAGCTTCTGGAATTTCGTATGTTTGCCCTTTTCTTCGTGAGCCTTATCCCATTTCAAAACTAAATCTCCCATCTGAAAGTTTTTTCTGGTCATTATGTTCGAATCAAAAGAGGATTTTATCAGTGCTTGGTGGTGAGCATGGGTTTTCTTGGCCTGTTCTCGTTGTTCTTCTAGCTTGATTATTTCCATTTGCCTTAGCTGTAAGGCAGAAGTAGATACTTCATCAATGTATTGTACTAAGGACAAGGAGGGAATGACTAAGTGAGTAGGAAGAACTGCTTCTCTCCCGTAAACTAAATTAAAGGGAGAAGTGCCGATAGAGGCTTTCTTTGTAATTTTGTCTGCCCATAAGGCGTTTACCAGCGCTTTATGCCAATTCTTTTGGTTTTGGTCGACTGTCTTTTTGATAATCCTGATTAGGTTCTTGTTCGTTGATTCAGCCAGCCCATTACCTTGCGGATAGTAGTTGGCAGAATACTTCAGTTTGAACCCTCTTTTGAGCACGAACTCACTCATGGTATTTCCAGAAAAATATGAAGCATTATCAAATATTAAGGCCGTTGGCAATCCAAACCTAGTAATGATAAACTGATCTATGAATTCAATAATGTTTTCAGAATTAGCTGCCTTGAGAGGAACTGCCTCTACCCATTTAGTAAAATAGTCAGTTGCCGTGAGGATATACCTATGCTGTTTAGAGGAGTGAGGAACGATCTCACCTATTATGTCCAGGCCCCATTGGCTGAACGGCTGTTCGATGTTAACCGGCTGCAGTGGCATGGATGACTTCTTTTGTTTTCCTGCAGCAGTTTGGCAGACTTGGCATTTCCTTACGTGATGGTACGAGTCTTTGAACAGCGTGGGCCAGTAGTATCCTGCACGTAAGATTTTGTGTGCGGTGGCTTCTCCAGCATAGTGTCCACCTGCTGGTCCATCGTGGAGTTCCTGAAAAACCTTTTCGGCTTCAGTTTTCTCAAGACATCTAAGAAGCACAGAATCATAATTCCTTTTAAACAGGACATCATTTACGAGCTGGTATTGTTTAGCTTTTAATCTCAGGGCTCTCTTCTTGATGTGATCCAGGTGAAATGGAGCATGCCCGTTTTTCAGGAAATAAATGGTGTCAGCATATAATGATTGTGCGTCGTTTAGGCTTACCTCATACGTGTGTACCCCTTCAGATGATTTTTCGGGGAATTGCGATGCTCCAGCTAACATCTTGCAGAAGCCTTGGCCTCTTATGATGTGTGCCGGCTTGATCTCCAGGTCGTATTCTTGCAAGGCGGTGATCCAATTCGCTCTCTTTTCGCCCACATCTTTCTGTATTAGGAGGTTTCTTACCGCTGGGAATGGTACTATGACCTTGGTATGGGCCTTTAGCAAGAAAGGTCTGAAATATTTAATTGCTTTGAAAACGGCGTATGTCTGTTTCTCTATGTCCGAATATTTCAGCTCAGCACCTTGTAAGTTTGAGATAAAGAATGCGATCGGAGCTTCTACCTTTTCTTTATTCGCTTGAGTCAAGATCGCAGCATAAGAATTCTCTGAGGCAAACGTGTATAAGACAAAGGGCTCTGAAAAATTTGGGGTTGCTAGAGATGGAGCATTGATGATGGCTTGTTTGATTAAGTTAAATGCTTCGTGCTCGTCTAGACCCCATTTAAAGTTTGAATTCTTTTTTATCATTTTTTGTAAAGGAGAAATAATACGTGAAAAATCTGGAAGAAATCTTTTCACAAAATTGATCTGTCCTAGGAAAGATTGAATGGTCTTTTTGTTATGAGGCATGGATATCTCGGAAATTTCTTTGATTCTGTCAGGTTCAATGTGAATGCCAGATTTGGACACTATGAATCCTAGCAATTTTCCTTCACTTAACGCGAAAAAAGATTTCTTCGGGTTAAGCGAGATCCCATACCTTAAACATCTTTGAAAGATTTGCTTCAAATCTTTGAGGTGGTCGTTTCGGTTCTTGGAGTATACAGTTATATCATCCAGGTAGATCACTACCGATTTATTGACTAAACCTTTAAACGCAATGTCCATGGCTCTCTGAAAAGTGGCGCCGGCGTTGATCAGACCGAACGGCATTTTCCGATACGCGTAGGTACCCCATTTAGTTCGGAAGGTGGTTTTTAACTGATCATCTAGGTGTACCAACACTTGATTATATCCTGAAAATCCGTCCAGGAAAGACATTAACTCTGAGCCTGCGGCTGCCTGTAATATTTGCTCCATAGGTGGGAGGGGAAAATTGTCTTTCTGACAGGCTTTGTTGAGATTCCGGAAGTCGATGCAAATTCTAATATCTCTGTTTTTCTTCCTAACAGGTACCATGTTGGATACCCATTTGGAATGTCTGACCGGGAAGATTATTCTGGCTCTCAACAATTTATTCAGCTCAGTTTTTATCTGATTTTCCAAGTTGGGGTGGATTTTTCTGAGCTTCTGTTGGACAGGTTTCTCATTGTCAATCATAGGGATAGTGTGTTGAATGATAGAAGTGTTGTAAGTCTTCAGCTCATCGTAATTCCAGGCAAAGACGTTTTTGTACTGTCGTAGGAGACGGGTATATGCTGATTTTTCTTCAGGAGCTGGGCCTTGACCTAGATTAACGTTTTGCGGCTTCTCATCGGTTCCTAGGTTCACTGATTCGTAGTTCAGATTTGAACTATAGAGTTTGGCGTTAGCTGACCTTTTGAACCGACTTTTCAAGTGGTATAAGTCTTCTAGTTTGACCACCGATTTGGGTATAGCATTATCAGTGCTATTTTGTTGTATCTGGTGATCATGACAGTCTTCGTCGATTATCTGGTTTGAGTAGGATCCTTCGGAGGTGAGGAAACTTACGATGTCTGGGTCGTCGTTGAATACTCTCCAGTTGGTGATGTTGTCAGGGATAGATGGTTTAAAAATCAATTCTATCGAAAACCTATCTAGACTAAAGTCTTCGGAGAGGATGAGTCTGGAGGCTACGTTAGCTAACAAGTCTGCATTTGCATTGTGAAGTGTCGGGATTGATGAAATATTGAACGCTATAAAATGTGCAGTGAGATCTTGTACTAAAGATTGATAGTGCTTTAAATGATTAGACAGGCAGTGTATGGTGTTACGTACCTGTTTGACAACGATCTCAGAATCTCCAAAGACTTGAAGATATTTGACGTTGCAGCCGATTGCTTTGTATAGGCCTTGCACCAAGGCTTCGTATTCCGCTGTGTTGTTCGTGCAATTGAACTCTAGTCTGCATGTGAGCATGGTCTTATTTCCGTTTGGGCTGATCAAAACGCATCCTGCTCCCGCTCCCTCGTTGGATTTAGAGCCATCAAAATATAATTTCCAAAATAAAGAAGTATTTACAGGGTTATCTAAGAAACTAACACATTTTGAATCATCAGTCTGGGAAAAGTTTTCAACTTGGGACAAAACTGAATTTTCTAAATATGGTGATATGTGAGCATTGAAATTTCCGAGGAAAGAGTCTACCGAGTAGTTGCCTATGATGCTGTTGTTGTATGCTATGGCTTCGTTCTCTCCTTCCAAATCCGTCACTATGTATTTTTGGTGCAATTCCCGTTCAATCTTTATTTGATTTGGTTTCCCGTTGAAGGGTAACCACATGTGCGACCAGTCGGTTGAAAAGTATCCGTGGAGTTTCTCGGACCAGTCCCTGCAAAGAATTAGACCATAAAATTCAAGGATGTCAGCCACTAGAATGTCGATAACCTGACATACCTTGGGGTTAGACGACAGTCTTATGGTCACTTGATTAAGTTTGCCTATCACTTCGGCTTGCGATCGATCAAGTTGAACTATGCGCACTGCGGATTTTTGCGGTTGAACATTAAGTTTGGCACATATTGACTTGGGTAGAATATTGGTTGAAGCACCAGAATCGACCAAGCAGTTGTGCACGTTTCTGTTAAAGATTTCATAAGTGAGGAGGAAAGGAGGAGTATGAGATCTAGATCTCCCTCCAATCAGAGCGATGTCATTTGGATTGATTTTATTGATCGTGTTGATTGGAGGTCTTCCTATATTATGGGAAGCTACAGCTGTAGGTAAAGGTGTAGTAGGTACGGCGTGTAACTCTTTCATCATGATTTTCTGTTGGTGTTTCAATTTGCTCAACTCGTACAGAGTGATATTAGCCCTAGTCTTTTTCATGTCATCGATGATGTTATACTCCATTTCATCCGACACTATTAGTGTCTTTGATGGAGGTGGTTGCTCTGATTGGACAGGGCTAAATGAGGTCGTTTTAGCAATTGTTTTCTTTGGTGCAACCTTTTCTTTTGCTGCAAGGCTTGCGCCCTTCTGTTTTGGGGTATTCTGGGGAGGATCAAGTTGATTTCTGCTTCGTGTGCTAACCGGAAGTGCTTCTTGATCTTCCTCTTGTGGGAGGATGAAATCCCACATTACTTGCAGTTCCACCACTTCTTCATCGTCGGTCTGCGTTTCGATGGTGCTCTCCTCTTCTTCTTCTTCAGATTCCACATTTGAGACCACGTTGGGTGGCTTCATCTCCATGGGAGGGTTTCTTTTGAAATTCCTAAAAGGCTTTCTTGGGGAAGATTCTGCTACTTGTTTTCTTATGTCAATCATCTCGTTAGACATGGCCTTTAATACCTTTTGTAGTCCTTCCATGTCGAAAGGATCTTTCGTTTGCTTCTTCTTGGTGTCTTCTTTGAAAGAGATTTTCTTAGATTTACGCTCTTCGATTGTAGATCTCTTTTCTAGGGCTACTACGCGTCTTTCAACTGCTAACGCCTCAGCCAAATTTTCGACTAAGGTTGTCTTGCTCGCCCTATCTACGGAGATGGCCAAGTTTGAAGGTAAGGCCGTGATGTACCACTCACATCTTACTTCCTCGCTGGGTTGAGAAGCAGCGGGGATTTTGTTGAGGATCTTGTTGAATCGTAAGTTAAAATCCTTAATGGGTTCCCTATCCGCAGCTTTAAGATTGGATAAATCGTTGATCAGTGTCGCTGTCGATCTATCATCGCCGAATTTGGTGAGAAATTAATTTTGAAAAATGTCCCAGCTGGTGATAGATCCGGAGGGCAGCGAAAGGTACCATGACCCGACTGTTCCTTGCATTGTATAGGGGAAAAGTCGGACCACGGCATCTTCGTTGGTAACTCCATTGAGATTAACAGAAAGCATGAAATTATTGATATGTTCTTCAGCTAGCATTCTTGTTTCTGGATTGAACTTTGGTAGCCATTTCTCGGGATGGGCAGGTATTGGACTTAGGGGTGGAGGCATTAAAACCGCCCCAGGATTGTTCCATGGAGATTGGGCCATCGCTGAGTTGCTAGTCAACAAAAGTGTAGGAGATGGTCTTTGATGTTGAGAAGATGGAGATGTTATGATCTTCGACGATTGCGGAGGAAGGGTTGTGGAAGATGGATGAGTGACTTGAGGTGGAGATGTGGGTGGTTGACTTCGCGGAGAGGGAGTTGAAATGGACGAAGTGGATGAAAGAGTCTCTCTGTCAGACTCTGGGAGTGTTTTCCTTGCTCTTTTCCTAGTGGGGAGAGGGATTTCAATTGGCTGGACGCCAAACTTTTAACTCTTCAATCGGGTCAGGGGATGAGCAGGATTGTACTGCGAAGTCAGGTTGCCTTTAGATTTATCAGACTTCTGGGTAAAAATAGAGAATCCCTGGAGTTTACGGATCAAAGTTTGAACTTCAAGGGGATCGATAATAAGTTGGTCTGATGTGTCAGTATGTATAGCAGCGGTAGATGTCCGAGCGACTTCTAGTTCTGAGATTAGTCGTACCGGGGAAGTCGGGGAAGTTGGTGAGGGTGATTTGCTCTCAGAATGGTACTTGGATTTTGAATTATGCGCCATTCATAGCTCGGCCCTCCTTCTAGCGCCAGAAATGTTGAGGGCCCCGAAGTCGGGTCGACAACAAGGGGGATACCCACCCGGTCTGGAACCTGGTTGGCGGCTCATTGCCCATTTGGAGTAGCAGGTCCGACTGGGGGTAATGGGACCAGTTTCCCAATGTGAAGGGTGTGCGTGTGTGTGTAGAGTTTGATGGTATTAATCTAAAGGTTTCTCTAAACTAGTCTTAATCTTAACTGCTAAACTAACTCTATGCTAATATAATCTAATGAAGAGAAACAGTACATCTAGTCTACGCTAACCCGGGGTGTTTTCTTTTGTTATGCGATCTAGAAAGATTTCAAACAACAGCTGGTAATAAAGATCATTCAACTATTATCAGAATATAAATCGATAAAGATAAACCATTCTGCATAAGAAGTTAGGCAGAGTAGTTGTGAACAACATATCGCATAATCAGTTTTCTATATGTCAAGCATAAATAAATGACCCCACCGTACAGAAGTGCCAAATGGTAATACAGACATTCATACAGTAACATATAAAGAACTTAGCTGTGTATTACTTTAGGGATACTAGCAGAATTTAGTCAAGAGATAAAAGTACCATTTATGACTGATTTCACTAATAAGCTTCAAGCAATAATGGTTTATTCGTACTTGTTCTAATATCTGCTAAGAGTACAGAAGTGCAACATCAGTAACAAACATTAAAATGCAAACATAAATAAATCTCGATCCATCCATTCATCAAAAACCTCCTCTGAGGGTGCAGAAGTGCATGTTCTGAGGACAAGTTTTTTGACAGATTTCCGGACCCTTCTCCAAATGACATGATAAGGGTTAAATACTACTAACTAATTAATCTTAATTACACGAAATTAGGGAATCGGCTTCAAATGACCGCCCTTTACTAAAAGCAAATTTATTTCTAAAACTTTAAATCTAATTTCTGACCGTTTCTGTATATTCTCTTTAGTGCTGTCAACAACGCAACGTTTTCCTGGGAACAGTCGGCCGGCCGCCTTCTTCTTTTGCTCGGGAGATAAAAGTGGAAATAACAAGAGCTGTCACTTCCTTCTGACAGACCAAAAGATATTTTTGAAAGCCTTTCTCTAGCTAGGTGTATTCGCCGCGTGTATACTTAGCACAACCCAGGTTCTTCTCGAACTGATTTTGCTGTTGCTATTCCGGTTTCCGGTCGTGCGAATGACTGAGTGGGTTAGGAGTCGTGCTGTATGGACAATCCCCTGTTTCGAGAATTGTTTCCACTCTTTGTTCCAGGCTTTTCTGGAGCGTCTTCCTTCTCATGCGCTTCTTCCTCTGCTTTACCAAGTCTGAGCTTCAGGATCTTTTGTGAACACGCTGCTTTTGTGTGCCTTTGACTCTGAGTCCTGGATAGTCTAATTTCATCAGTGTCGGTTGGCTTATAGTCTGGAATCCGCGGTCCTGCTGCATGCGGCATCCATTTGTGGAGGCATCTTCTCTCTGCTGTCTGATTGGCACTTTCCCTTTTCCTTTAGATATTTCCTGCATATAGATTTATATTAGTTGCGTGTCTTGCAGTCTACGCAAAGAAGAAGGGAAATGAAAAGATTGACATGAAAGCATTAAACTCTAATGAATGCATAATCCTGACATTCATCATGACTTGACTCTTCGAAAAATGCGATGCAATCATTCCTTGATACTCAAGCATGCGGTCATTAATTTCCTTTAAGGCGCGCGCTTAATCTTGGGTCTATCGGGTATGTCGGAGAATTCGTGCGATGAGTCTTTTCATATCGCAGATCGCAGATCGCAGATCGTGGTTCGCCGATATCGCAAATCACAGATCGCTGTCATCGCAGATCGCTGATCGCAGATTTTATTCAATGGTTTATGCCGCCTAGTGCGACGTTTGCGATGTGCGATGTCGCATATCGGCGATCGGCATTTCTTGAAGATCTTCTTTTTTAGAGAGCGCTTGGGATGCATGCGATGCGATGAATTTTGCATCGCTCTTTCGCAGTTTTGTTTTCCGTGCTTGGGTAATGCTTCAGCCTTCCCTTGCGATGCGATTTAAGCCTTAGGGAGAAAAATACAAAAATTTAAAAAATATTTTTGGGATTTTTCTTTCAAGGTCCCCCCTTTGCTCGACGTTATTGCTAATATCGAGCAAGGAGGGGGGGTTGTTGGTGACCACAACAAGATCATAGGGTTGAAATTGGAAATTACTGTAGTTTTGCGTAGTAAAATGTAATGATGAAAACGTTGGACAGCTTGAACAGCTGCCAAAGCCAATTTCTCCACATGTGAATATTTTAGCTCAGTTGGATTTAAGGTTCGACTAAGGTAATATATCACATGTTCACTACCGAATTCATCTTCCTAAACTAACACCATTCCGATGGTGGAATACAAGGCGGCAAGATATAAGAAGCAGTCCTGGTTGTAGTTGGGAGGATGCAATAACGGTGCATGGGTCAACACGTGTTTTAATGCATCAAAAGATTTGTCAGCTATCTCATCCCAAAAGAACGAAGTATTCTACTTCAACAACCGGGTAAAACCCTTTGTGATCTCGACGTAGTTAGGAATGAATCGACGTAAAAAGTTTGCTTTCCCTTGCAAACTTTGGAGTTGGTGAAAACTCGAAGGAGGAGGAAATTTGACAATAGCTTCAACCTTCGAGGGATCGACGCGAATGCCGGCTTTCGAAACAACAAACACCAGTAACCAACCCATTTCTATACAGAAAACACACTTATGTGGATTCAACCTAATTCGATAATGCCTACACCTCATAAAGATTGCTTGTAAACGGATGAGATGATCGGCTCGATGTAATGAATGAGCAGGTAAATCATCGAGATAGGGTTGCACAATGTGCTTGATGTCATGAAATGCGTAAGACATGGCTCTTTGAAAAGTTGCACCGGCATTCTTGAGCCCAAAAGGTAATTTGCAGTAAGCAAATGTCCCCCATGGACAAATGAAAGCCGTTTTTGGTTGATCAGCAAGTAGAATATTTATTTGATTGTATTCGGAAAAGCCATCCATGAAGGAGAATATTTCACTGCCGGCACAATCATCAATGATTTGATCGATATAAGGAGTTGGGTAATTGTCTTTTGGACAGGCTCGATTAATATCCCTATAATCGATACATATTCTTATTGTTCCTTGCTTTTTGTTAACAGGAACAATATTCGATACCCAATCCGTTAAGGGAATTGGATAAATGAAACCTGCTTTAAGTAATTTTTCAACTTCTGCTTTAATAGCAACAACTTTTCGCGGGTGGATCTGACACAAACGTTGCCGGACGGGTTTAGCATCCAGGTAAGTTTTGATTTCATGAACAACAATCGCTGGGTCAATTCCTGGCATTTCCTCATATAACTAGGAAAACACGTCACATAATTCTTGAAATAGGACCTTATATGTTTGAATTTCATCTTCTATACAAGAGGCACCTATATGAATGTTTTCAACAATTCCAGGCTTAACCAAAATATCAATAGGAATAGTTCGAGAAATATTTCCCAAATTTAACTTAGAATCAGGATTTTTCTTTGGATTCTGAGGTTCCTTGACATAATCAGTCGTAAAAATAGATGAAAAATGATTTTCAAAACGATCAATCTCAGGTAAAAACGAAGATCTATGATGAAGATCTTCCCATGGTAAATCATCAACACACAAGATTTCACGAATTTGCTCATCAGTGTGAACAAGTTCGGAAAACGTTGTTGAATCTGAGTTTGATGTTGAAATTGATTCATCATGGACCACATTCATTAAGTCAATTTCGGTTGAAGAAGGGTCGGAAAACGACTGTACGGCCTGATACGCAATTTCATATGGACTCAAAGGTATAGCATCACCAAATGAATCTATCTTAGATTCGGAAGGTACGATCCAAGGATCATCATAAACAACAGTGTCTGATGAAATCATATGAATGGTTGCAGTAGAAGGCGATACGTTAGGAGGAGGAAAAGAAAAAGTTCTCGGTAAACCAGAATATTTAACTAGTCCTACTCCAACATCCTTATAAGGGATAGTTGATTTGCCGTCATGCTGGATACTTTCAGAAGAGGTTGGGTCGGATGAAAAGTAAGTTAGCTGGTCTATAGTTATGATCTTTCCATTATGAGGGAACTTTATAAGCTGAAAGACCGATAAAACAACAACTTTCATAGCCTAAGACCAACTACGACCCAAGAGAAGGTTGTAATCTAGAGCGGCATCAACCACCTCCACATCTAGATTAACTGTTTTTCCTTCAACCCCTATAGGTAAATCCTGTAGAATTCCAAAAGGATGGAACCCATGGCCATCAAAGGCCTTTAGAATTGTCGAGGATTGATTAAGTGTAGGAGAACCAAGTGATCTACAACATTCAATTGAGATAATACACGTTGAGGCTCCCTCATCAATCACAATCCTATAGCAAGGTCTATTTTTGACTAACACTGGAATCTGGAAAGCCATTTGATGAGGTAAGCGAGGTGTACTATTTTCTAGATCAAAAATTATAAGGTTCGAGTCCTGAATGTCAACAGCTCTTATAGCCGACAATAGCAATTTACGCTATGCTGGACATGATTGTAGCACCTCCAAAGCCAACATTGCTGAAGGTGAAATAGCAAAATCTTCAACAATGTTATAGTTCTGAGCAGCTCTCGCATGTGGATTGAATGCTGACTTTCGAAGTATACCCTTGGCGGGGTGTTTGATTTCTAAGTCTGGGTTAGGTTTCTCGATCTGTAGTGGATCGGAACTAGGAGTTGAAGTTGATGGGTTCGAATTAGAAGATTCTGCTTCCTTACCACTAACAGGACTTTTATTTCCATAATCTTGCGATCGTGTCGCAATCCTAACATGGGACATCATCATTATGGGTTCTTCGGAGGCATTTGAGGAAGAACCTATCATCCTACTGTCTTGACTAGGAAAAGGATCCTTCAAAACAACAGGCGTTTGGGAACCTTTGATGATTTTCGCAACCTCAGCGCAATGAGGGCAGTCTCTTGTAAAATGCTCTTCGTCACAAATGAGACAAGGATAATGACGTTTGCGTTTCTCATCAGTAGATTCCGTTTTTTCTAGTTTCTCTTTTGAATTTTTATCTGTTTTATTTTTCTTCTTCCCTTTCTTTTTACCGCTGGATTTTGATTTGGCTGTAGATGACTCTACAACATGAATATCGGTAGAAATTTCCGCGGAAGAATCTCCTGTCGGGGAATCTGGTAAAGTTATGATAGGAGAAGAATTCTTGAAAGATTTCTTCTTACTTTTGGTATTAACTGTACCAATCATACCATCAGCGGCATGAGACCCTGAAGGAGCTGCAGTTATTTGATTTTGTTTAGGAAGGTTGGGGATTTTCTCGTGTAACGTACCTGACTGCGTATAAACTAGGTCAAGGTACTGAGCTTGAGCAATTACTTTCTCTTCAGTAACGACTCCTGCCTTAGCTACATCCTCAGTGATTTTCGGTAATAAAGATTTGACAAATCATTCAGCTAAGATCTGATCCGGAATAAAAACTTTCACTAAACGCCGTCGACATCTCCATTCATGAATGTGATCTGAAATGTAAGTGGAAATTGACTGTTTTAATGAAGTTAATAATTCCATGCCATTGTCATATCTGACTGGAAACTAAAAATGAGTTAAAAACGAAGTAGCTAACTGACTAAAGTTATAAAAAGTGGCTTGCGGTAACTCAATGTACCATTTGGCCACAAGACCAATTAGAGTGCATTGAAAAAGCCGTAACTGAATTGAATCATCTGAAATGGAGTTAGATGCACACCAGAGGTGATAAGTCATCACATGGTTCAACGGATCCTCTCCTGATTTACCTTCAAACTTAGGAATGTCACTAGGAAACTTATTCGGCATTGGCGGCCAAAACGGAAGATAATTAATTGGATTGTTCGTAAGGCGCGACAAATTAGGAAAGTCCAAAGTTTCAATGAACAGTAACTGACAATTAGGGTCCCTAAAACCCTGGGTCATGAGACTAGCCCCAGGAGGAGGATATCCAGGATAACTAGGAATTGGAAATGCATTTGGGAGATTATATCCTCTTGGAAAACCAGGATTAACCGGACCGTACTAGGGTTGTTTCTGATAAGTATATCCAGGGTACGGTTGATACTGATAGAATGGCTACTGCACAGCAGGACCGAATTGGTACTATCCCTGGTATGGTAGATAAGTAAATTGAGGCTGACTTGTGACAACCGTACTTGGACCAAGTTGTCATACAGGCATTTGAACCAAGGTTTGAATTATGGGTCCAGACTAATGTAAAGATGCTTGAGGAATTGATACAGGAACAGTAGAAACCGGAGCTATCGATACGCCAGAAGTAGGTGGGGTAGAAGGAACAGATGTTGTAGTAGTTGTAGTAGTCATTTGAGGTGGATTTCAAGGTGAACTAGGCCCAGGCTGAGAAACTACAGAAGGTGCAGAAGTTTGAATAGTAGGCTGGACAGGTTGCTGGGTTGAACCAGAAACCAAGGGTTGTCCAGACTGAGATGACAACTCCACATTCGGTTGCAAGATCTATTGTGATTGAGATGGATCCCACACTAAGTTCATTCCGGGGTACGAACCCATAGAAGGGTGAGTGAATTGAGGACCATAACCAGGTTGAGGGTAGGGTTGATAATTCAAAGGTACATTTCCAGCTCCTTGGACAAAGGACTGACCAGAAGGTGGTTGGAAACCTTGGGTTGGGTACTGACCTTGAGGTTGATAACCTTGAGGCACGTACTGATACTGGGGTTGACCTTGAGGTACATATTGATACTGGGGTTGACCTTGAGGTACATATTGAGTCTGGGGTTGACCTTGAGGAATGTACTATCCCATAGGTATGTACTGTCCTTGAGGTTGCCCCCCGGGCGGTAACTGGGTACCTTGAGGTTGACCCCCAGGCAATAATTGAGGACCTTGAGGCTACCCCCCAGGTGGTAACTGGACACCTTGAGGTTTCAGATTTGGAATGGTACCTGACATCATAAGAATATATTCTACACTCAATAACTTAGTTTCGTTATTACCAGTTAATAACCCTTGTTCAATAGGTTGACGAGATGCTCCCAAAAAAGTACCAGTAAGAGAGTGATACCCAAAGGGAACAGAAGGACCGCCATATAAAAAGGTTTCTGGAGATTGAGAAAACATGGACGACTGTCTTGACATATTTAAAGGAGGATAATAACCCCTAGGTGTTGGGTGAAAAGGAATGTGAGGTGGTGAAAAACTTAATCCCGGGTTTTCCAAAAAATTGGTCAATGAAATATACCAAGTGTCCCTCCTAGGTGGACTGTAAACGATCGCTTCACGCTCCCTAAGTTCTATAGCTAGTTGATTTTCAGGGATAGGTATACCTTCTTCTGGAGTAACAAGTTCTTCAATACCAATAAGTCCAGAAGGAAGATTTTGGGTAATGACTCTTTCTACCCTGGGTGAACCAGGACCACTGGAAGTTGGAGAGGCAAATCCTAATGTTGGAGTAGCGGCAAGTTCAGTTTCAGGTTTAGATATTTCAGGTTCCTCGGCTAATTCACTAGTAGAAGAAAAACTACCAGTAACTTCGGAAAAAGAAACAGGTTCTAAAATATACTCTGGTGCTTGCACTTGGTAATCAGGATGCACAACCAAAGAAGACTCTCCTTCTTCAGGTGACCCAACTCTACTGTCACTAGGAGTTACAAGGGCTCCAAGCCCTCCAAGCTGGCTCGATGAAAACTCAGGAGGTTGGCCCCGAAGTCTACAGGACTTCCTCAGTAATTCATCCATGATTAAATATTTTAACTACTTCACACGCAAACAAAGAAAAATCTCAATGAAAACCACCTAAAGTCTCTAAAGAACCAAACAATTTTGAATCACACGCCTAAAGAATCTAGGAGGTCAAACCACACACAAACAGTAACTTTCCATACCGAAAACACTAGTTGGTGATGAAATCCAATGTTGTAGAATTCAATACAGAAATGGCGGTTGGAACAGTTACCCAAGTAACCTGCTTAATGAATAGACTGGCACAAGTTTCTCCACTAAACTGTCTCGAGTGAAGAGAACCCCCCAGAAAATCCAAGTGAGTCTAGCAGACGTCTGCTCTAGGTACAGTGGGATCTTCCCTCCACTGTCACCTTAGGAAAGAATCCTATATAATATGGTCACTATGGTTACCAACGGAAGCAAATATACCTGGGGGAACAGTCTGTGATCTAATACACACGCAAGGGCAGAGTAGCAAGCTCAATCCCCTTGAAGGCTCCTTGACATAATCCAAGGTTTACCAACAAGTGACCCCAGGCTCCTCGACAATGGTTAATCCGAGGTTTACCGTTTTTAATACGTGTATATCTTGTATCGTTCCCAATGAGGAAGGATTGATTACCCCACTGGTTCGGACACGATCTCGTGCTTGACTCCTATAAAAGGAGCTTCCCAGAACATAGATGTAACAATTGGAATTTATCTCCTATTGTAAGATACAACTACTTGTTTGTTTTGCTATCTTGGAGAGTTAATTACTCCCTACTCCAAGATACTAGCCTAAGCTATGTTGGTGATAAAGAGCCCTAGAAATAAAAAGATTACTAGATAGATTTTACTTTAAGCGTTATTTTTATTGGTTTTTTCTTAAGTCAAAAGGTGCGGAGATGAAACTTTATGGTGTGAAGACTCGACTCCAAATCACTAAAAATGCACTTAAGATGAAAAACAATCCTTTTTATTCAATGAATTTCTAGCTAAAGAAAGAGTTGAGAATGCAAATGCTTGTAAAAACAAATCTTTCCTTAACAAACAAATAAAAAGAAGAACTTTTTGTCTTTTTCAATACACTCAAAAATGAGACAACTAGTTATGCTCACGAAAATTTCCCTTTCTTTTCAAACACTCAAATACTACAAAAACAAACTTTTTCAAAAGAGATTTTTTTATTTTATTTTATAAAACACTTAAACTATTGAAAAATCTAATCTTGAGATCTATAAATTCTAAAAAGCTAATTGAAGTAAAAGCTTACAAGATTTCCTTTCAAGGATGTTTTACTTAGTTATGAGCAAACTAAGGACTAATTTGTCTAGAATCACAAATTAATCAAAAAGCAACCAGCTTTTGTTTTCTTTTCTAAAAATGAAATCCAAAACTTTCAACACAAGTTCTTTCGAAGCTTCGCAAGGAGAAAAAAAAGATGGATTCCTCAACAAAGGCAAATTTTAAAAAACGGTCAGACTTATAAGAAGGCCAGCAAAAACCAAGGTGATATGAGGTTTCTAAGGCTTCTAAGCTCCGAGTTACTACAAAGACCAAACGAAAATCAAGCCCGGCACACAAAACTTCTAAGACTTTCACCTAAAACCTAAATGCCAATGAAATTAACCTATGAAAAGTTTCTGACAAGTCACGTGCAGATCTGGGCAGAGGCTAAAAACACATAAACAAATCCTAAGCTGACTGAATGAGAAAATTTCAAGTTTTTCAAAATTTTGACAAGGTCCGTAGGCCCCCAGTATACCCAGGTGCGGTACCGCTCTGTGCGTAAAGCAAAAGTGCGGAGATGTCCACACTGTGTTACAAGCAGAGGGTGCGGTCCTATTCCAAAAGCACGAAAAACAAAAAATAATCCAAGATCTACTAAACCTACCCAATCCCACACAACAAGAAGAAACCAGAAACAGAGAAACAATTTCTCGAGTCAAAGTAAAAGCAAAGGCAAAAACCAAAAATTCAAATCCCCAGTGGAG